>OW051478.1:0-1200000 GCA_932521405.1 Oscheius sp. JU1382 | reverse complement strand
TTGAATTTTAACTATTGGACCAACGTCATTACGAGAGAGGCATCCTTAAATACGCTTAAAATAAACGCACAAAACGGAAACTAGTTGTACTTTAGCTGACAACTCGGTTCGATATGCAGTCTGCGCACCGTATCACGCGGCGGGACCATATATTAATTTTTTTTCTTTTATTTTCTTAACGGTTTCCATGGTTTTTACATCATCACACATACATCCCAATGGACACATTTATTCACTAATAATCAGGAATTTTGACAATATTGTTTGAGGAAAAATCTCTCTTGAGCGTAAGTGAGAGGAATAGAGGCAAAAAGACCTCGTTTATCCGGTAAGTTGGCTCCTTTCTTCCATTCAACTCCATCAAAAATCTCCACAGAATCAATTCTTTGGGTGAGACTTATCGACCCTCCAAAAACCATGAATCTATCGGGTATTATGGCAGCGCTAGAATGATATCGTCCTTGTCGTAGATAAGGCATCTCTTTCCATTCTCTCTTCGGATCCAAAACATCGATTTTCCAGACACTACTTGTTGGCTCATTCGTTGACAAACCTCCACCAATTGCGATTAAATGTGAGTGGTTTCCAATTAAAATATGTGAATGTATCGCATAAGGTATGCTAGGAGTGAATATTTCCCATTTTCCCTTTTCTGGGTCGTAGACTTCCACTGAATTCTTAATTCTCCATCCATCCCAACCACCAGAAATGTAGATTTTTCCATCGACTACAGTAGCTGCAGCAAGTGTTCTCGACTCGTTCAATTCGCTGGAAAGCTTAGATTATCTGGCATCAGTCGCTTACGGCATTTTGGTCCACTTATTCGTGTTTGGATTAAATTTCTCCACTGATTTCAAAGAATTTGTCCCATTCCATCCACCGATCACCCAGATTTCCGAGTTGAAAACAACAGAACTCTGACTAATTCCAAACCTCGTCTCATTCATATCAGCCATCCTCTCCCATTTATTCTCAGCTCCCAATTTATATAAAGAATTGCGAGATTCGTAAGTTCCATTTCCATAACCACCAAAAATGTAAATCTCATTGTTGATAATAGCTGCTCCGTGTCTTGCAAGTCTGCTTGGAAGTGTCAATTTACAATTTTTCCAGCTCTTTTCCATTGAATTGTAAATGGTAGCCGAGTTTGTAATGTAGTAACGCCACCCGCCGAGCAACATAACCTTTAAATTTTAAAAAACTTTTAAAAAAACTCCCACTGAAGTGTGCTCAGGAGTCAGCTCATTAATTTTGTTTTTTAGTCGATTTATATCAACGTCGCGACTGGCTATTACCGCTTCCTTCTCACTAATAATCTTCTTTTGCTCATTAATTGCTGCCAACAGAATCTGGAAAAAGGCAATCAACACTTAAAAATGTTTACTGCAGCATTATTTTTTAGTTTGCTTACCTCTTCATCCACCTCTCGTGTCTTCAATCCCCTATTTGAGAATTCTATTACTTGGAGGTAATGAAGGCAAAATAGGAGTGAGAGTGCAGAAATCAGCAGAATGAATCGAATCAATCTGCATTTTATTGAACAAATAGTTGATTCGTGATACTTTTCATGTATCTTCTCTTTATTTTTAACAAACGGTAGTGTCTCTCCAAGCTCAAACATTTTTTGTTCACGTTTTTTCACAGCACTACTCGACTCTTCATAAGTATTTCCTTCAGAGCTCCTCAACTGACTAAATATAAATGAATGCTTTTATCTAACGAACTCACCTTCTTGATGTCAAATTTGCGGATTCTCGATCAACAGCGAGGAATTTATAATCAATGCTTGAATATTTATTTTCTTCGTCTCTTATTGAATCCATCTGGTAGGACCGACTGACTGCGAGGAGAGACTGCTGTTCGATTGGAGTCAAATTGCGCAAGTCAGTGGACTCACTGACTCCCTTTCGAGTAGTCAGCCAGCTGATTTGTTCGTAGAACCAGTGAGATATTCCAATTGAAATAGAAACAGAGGCCTATAAAATGAAGAC
Organism: Oscheius sp. JU1382; assembly: GCA_932521405.1. Taxonomy (NCBI): domain Eukaryota; kingdom Metazoa; phylum Nematoda; class Chromadorea; order Rhabditida; family Rhabditidae; genus Oscheius; species Oscheius sp. JU1382. The sequence continues at coordinate 1,198,009 of OW051478.1, read as the reverse complement.
CTCGACCGTCTCTTTCAACAATCGACAACATGCGCTTCTTCTTCCTCTGTCTTGCTGTCTTCGCTGTCTTCAGCTACGGTTCGTCTTCAAACTTGAGCTACTCTAACCCAAAAAAATGGGTCTTGACTAGAAAAATTGAGGATTTATATGTTCTCCTCAAAGTTTGGTGAAAAATAATGTTGTAGAGGAGACCAAGAGCTACAACTTTGCAGAACATTGCAAACCTTGAAAGCTTTTAAAAGTTATCCAAAAAATGAGAAAAATAGATCTAGTTGCAGTGCCTTCCCTCCAAGTCTCTGCCGACTTTGTCAAGCCTTGTACCATCGTCTGCGAGCGTACCAAGCCCGAACGAGATGAATGTTGCAAAGCCCACGGCTACAGCTACATGAGATATTGTGGATATTGCTACAACGGTTGAAATCTTTACGAATAAAATAAAATAATTGGAAGAAAACATTTTCAATCAACTAGCAGAGCTAGTTTAAACTTAATTTATAGGACAATTAGAATTTAGATGGAAGCTATTAAAAAGCGTTTGAATAAACCACAGCAAGTTCCCTCTGTAAACTGATAAGATAGGATCTCTCTCTCTCTCACTGTTAATAGACCGTTGTGCCATTTTCTCATCGGTTTTTCTCCTTCTTTCATTTATTTTGACATGACTTTTTAATCACAAATGTCTATGATATCATCAAACTCTGATAATGAGAGTTTGGACAATGATTTGGAGAAAAATTAGGCTATTATTTTGTCTTTTATGATGTAAATTTAAGAGAATCTGGTGCTCTAGTGAAACGTCCAAGTAGTTGAATGAATTCTTCGAGTAATCAACTATTTGACGCGATGGCAGAGTCGAGAGAGCATTCTGATAAGGCAGCCACAAATTCGAAGAGCTTGAATGTTATCCTCCTGGGAGAAACAGGTGTTGGGAAGACTTCTTTCATCAACGGCGGTGCGAATTTCCTCAAATTTGGATCAATGGACGACTCGTTGGATAATGGCGGTATTTTCCTTGTTGATACCTCCTTCACAAGTACTACTCAAAACCTAGAAACATTTAAGGTCTTCATCCAGGCAAATACAGCCGAAGGGAAGACGAATAGTCAAAATGAAGGGCAGATAGATGGTCAATCAAAGACCCAAGTAACTTTCTTTTTTTCTGTTTATTTTTTTAATAAATTTAGAATCCAATTGTCCACAATATTAGTTGGAAAGAGGAGGCAAAAATCAAAAGTATTAATTTAATTGACACCCCAGGCATGATGGATACCCTTGGGAGAGATGTAGACGAGCAGAATCAACGCAAAATTAGACAAAAGTTATTGGAAATTGGGTAACAAATTGTCTAATTTTCAATTAAAAAGAGAACAGAAGCATTAACGCTGTTCTCATCCTTCTCAAACCAAATGAATCAAGGTTGAAACTTGGATTTCGAGTGTCTTTAACTAAAATTTTGAATATGTTGGCGGAAGTTCCAGCAGAGAATTTATTATTTTGCTTTACCAACACTCAATCACTTTCATATCGGCCTGGAGATTCTATCGTCCCGCTAACTACTCTGCTGAAGGATTTTAGTTCCGACCAACGGCGTCTAACTGCTAACAAGTAAGGAACTCAATTGGGTTATTGTATCTCATCGAAATCAATCAAGAATCTAATTTCTTCTTCAGGTCGAATATGTTTTGCTTCGATAGCAACCCCATTCGCCAGATGGCTGAAATTTTATCCGGCAAAGCACCAAAAGGCTCCAATATTAAAGCGACAGAACACGATTGGCAGATGAATATTGCTTCTTGGAAAGAGTAAGTCGAAAGGGAAACAATTTTTTTAAACAAAATTTTATTAGACTTCTAAAGAAAATTGAAGAACTCGTCCCATTTGAGATAAAAAGCTCAACAATAGAGTCTCTAATAAAAGATGAGCCGGCTGCTCCTGCAGAGGCTGTGGATCAACCTCCTGAAATACAAGCGCCAAATGATTCCGAAGGAAAGATGGATAAGGAATCTCCTCCAACTGAAACAACAGGCCTAACAATAGATGAGCCGGCTGCTCCTGTAGAGGCTGTGGATCAACCTCCTGAAATACAAGCGCCAAATGATTCCGAAGGAAAGATGGATAAGGAATCTCCTCCAACTGAAACAACAGGCCTAACAATAGATGAGCCGGCTGCTCCTGTAGAGGCTGTGGATCAACCTCCTGAAATACAAGCGCCAAATGATTCCGAAGAAAAGATGGATAAGGAATCTCCTCCAACTGAAACAACAGGCCTAACAATAGATGAGCCGGCTGCTCCTGTAGAGGCTGTGGATCAGTCTCCTGGCATACAATCGACAAACGATCCCGAAGAAAAGATGGATAAGGAATCTCCTCCAACTGAAACAACAGGCCTAGCGACAGAGTCTCCAATAAAAGATAAGTCGATTACTCCTATAATCAACTTTTCTGAAGAGTAGGCTTTGATTTTTTTTAAAAACGATTTTAGAATTCTGGCTCACAAAAGGAATGAAGATCCACCTCCAACTGAAATACAACCGCCATCTGAGAACCCAATTATTGATCCAAAAACGAAGAATGCCATCAAAGAACGGTTAGAGGCGATGGCTGAAAAAATCACACAAATCAAGCGGGAAGAAGTCGACACAGAGAATTCATTAGAGAAGGTATTCCAATCAAATTATTGTTATCTCAAAATTTTAGGTAAAGTCTAATCACAGCCTATTCAATGACCAAGCAACTGATATCCTCGAAGAAGAAGTATAGGAATATTTTAATACATTTAAATGATTTTTAGAGTACTTACAAGGTCATAAAAGGAAATGAAAGCTACATGATGTGTATGAATGAGACGTGCAGCAAATCGGTTAAGATAACAACTGGGGGAACAGTTCTCAAGCCACTGAAAAAATGCTATGTCCCATGCGAAACAGTAAGCTTCCCTCTGCTTTAAAAAAAATTGGAGAAACTGCATATTCGCGTTGCGCCGAGACCCATTTTTAGCCAAAAATTAAATGAGAGATGATGGCCTCCTAGCATGCAAAAACAGCTAGAAGTCTAATAAAAATAGGTCTCGTAGAGAAAATCTCCGAATATGCAGTTGTTTAGAACAGATTTTACCAAGAATTCCAGAAAATTTCTTTCCAAAAGAGAGCCGGATTAATATCTCTACGATGCTTTGTCTATTTTCTACGAAGGGAACTCTTAACTTATTGCATCTTCTTCCCCTCTTGGATCCATCTCTTCAGTCTAAAACTGCTGCTAACGGTAATCTAGCATCTAAAACTAATTTCGTTTAGATCATTTTACCGCCTCGAGTAGGCATTTTTGTTAATAAATTGAAGAATTTTTCGTATGAACAGTATTTAATGGAGCTAGAAATGGGAAACAAATGTACTCAATGTAAATGTGGGATTCAGAACCACCAGCCGACCAAAAATCAATTTGAGGCAGTGGAGGAAAAAGTAAATTTTGCTAGCCTATTTTATAAAATCCTGCGCTTGGAATTTATTTTTCTGGCTAAATTAATTCGATTTAGATATTAGAACCGGAAGCGCAGCGAGAATATAAAAAAGTTACAAAAGAAATTAAGAAAACTAGTGCTCAACAGCAAGAATGTGAAAAATATGTAGGTTCAACTCGAATCAAAATTCCATTGATTTTTAGCAAAAAGCTCTAGAGCAAACATACTCTTCTTTGGCTAATAATGCGGCGGAATTATCTGTCAGCTTCTTCTTTAACTTTTCAAACGAAACAAGCGACCCTTTTTTGGTATCTCTAGCAGCGATTCAATCAAATGAGGTTGGTTTTTAGCTCTTTTTTGTGGTAAATCTATCTTGTTAGAGAATGAAGAAGAAAGTGGATGAACGTCTTTTAAATAAACTGAAGATGATAGAAAATGAGCACAAGGAACGGGTTGAAGAATTTCTTCATCAGATGAAGGATGGATTGAGGAAATCTGTAGAGTTTGAAGAGGTAGGGGAAGCATTGAATTAAGGAGATGATTTTAATCTAAAAAGATTGATCAATTTAATTTATAATTTCAGATAAACATTGCAATGGCCTTAATAAAACCAACCTGTAATCTTCTCCAATAAAATACTGCCTTTTTAATAAATTTTTGTGCTTAATTTCTCTTCGAATCAATACTACCTTCTATCCAGCTTTAGTTAATAAATGAGAAAAGTGATAGCATTTTTTTAATCAATTTTCAGCGACTTGTCGCTTGAGTGCTTGTTCTAGTTTTCTTTGATCTGAATGCCTCATTTTCTCGATATTTCAGATGAAAACGAAGACTATTCTTTTGCTGGGACAACCAGGGGTTGGAAAGACGCTGCTGATCAAATCTTGCGCTAATTATCTATAAAGAAACTTCTTGGAAAAAGCGATGAGGAGTCCTATTTGCATTGAAGATGATTTCTCATTTCAAATCAACAATGAAGAAGAAAAGATTCGGCTGAGATGGTGGCTGTTTCAGATAGATTTTGCTATTTTTACTCATTCAATCAAACTTATTTTTAGAGCAGACGCACAACAGAATGGACTTATAATTAATTTATAGAAGCTGTCATTATTTTTCAAAGATTTTAAAGCTTTTTTCACTGGCTCAGGTGTCTTCGCTATTCAAAGGAGCAAAGACGACTGTAAGTTCATCCAATCTCTTCATTTATTTCTCTAGGCGCCGTCCTAAAAGAAAATGAACCTGAGAGCAGAATTCAACAAATTGTTGCCCTTGGCCGTACAATCTGTATGAAAAATGAATGGTGTGCGGGTAGATTGGATGTCTTAACGTTTGTCAATTAATTTTCACAGAAAATTAGACTTTCTCTCGAAGTCGTTCTGCTTTTCTTCTACTGCAAAGTTAGAGATGAATCTAGAAGCGATAAAAGAGAATTTGTCAGCTCCGCTTTCCAAATAATTTCTTCCTCTTGAGAGGCAATCATAAATGCGAGACTGTGAACAAAACTTATGGATTCTACGATGAATGTGTCCGTCGCTATCAATCCGCCAAGCTATGGGAGATCTTCAACGTAATGCCGCTTTCGGCAATAGTTGGCGAGAGAATTCTCTGCATGCATGGAGGCTCAGGCCCCTCATTGAAGAATCTCAACTCGCTTAGAGAGATTGAACGTCCCACTCCGGATGCTCTTCCAGATGGCCTGGTAATGAACCTCCTCTGGGCAAATCCGGTTGTTGGACTTCGTGGATTTAAAGCAAACGAACGAGGGGCGAGTTATGCATTTGGAGCGGATGTTCTCACCGCTATAATGAAGGAAAATAACTTGGATCTGGTAGCCAGAGCTCACCAGGTAGTTCAAGATGACTATGAACTCTTTGCTGGTCGACGACTCGTCACTCTCTTCTCAGCTTCCAATTATTGTGGACAATTCGACAATGCGGCCGCCGTGATGAGTGTCAGCGAGAGTCTTGCATGCTCTTTCATTATCTTGAGGCCTCTTTGTGTTAATAGAAAGCTCGAAACAAAGACAGTAACCCTTCATGAGGATCCAGAAAAAGCCAGGGCAAAAAAGAAAAAGAGTCCTGGTAAAAAGGTAAGCTACAAGTCGAACCCCCACTTGTTGAGTGTTGTAATACATGGAGTAAAATGAAAATTGCGTCAATCCCTTGTGTAGAATTCGTTCTTCTAGCATGCAGAGCAATTAAAAGACTTTATTTTTGCATTTACACTATTTTGCTTCGATGCTTCATTATGCTTCCATTTTCGACGGCAGTGATGATAGTTTGGTAGTAGTGTAGATGGCTACCCCGTTCGTTATGCAGCCTGCGCACCGGATCACGCGGCGAGACCCATATATTAATTTTTATTTTCTTAACGGTTTTCATGGTTTTTACATGTTTTTAAAACAAATCATATAGAATTTGGTATATAGAGACAAAGGAACGTTTAAAAAAAAACGTCTAGAAGCATCTTGCAGCATCGGATCTTTTTTGCTTTTTTTGTTGTCAAGGTGCTTTTAGACGTTTTTTTTTGTCTCTATATATCAAATTCTATATGATTTGTTTTTTTTAAATATGCAAAAACCATGGAAAACCGTTAAAAAAAAATTAATATATGGGTCCCGCCGCGTGGTCCGGTGCGCAGACTGCATATCGAACCGAGTTGTCAGCTAAAGTACTACGGATAGTTTGTTAGTTCCACAGTTCTGCTACTTTTTTTGGAGATCTGATGATGCAGAAGACAATTAGTTCTAGTCTCAGCTCAGTGGCAACTCGCCACTCAAAAAATAACCGTTCAAAATCGACAGAACCGTAGCCATTGTAGGCCGATTGTGAGGGAGATCGTCATAAGATCTAAATCAATACCTGAGAGGATAAAGAAACAATGAACAACCTCTCCATTATTGGTCCCCAAAGTCGAAATGTTTGGGGATCCCAGGTCGGTCTTTCAGGAGGAGAGCCATGCAACCTCGCTTCTGCTACAATTTGATCCCTGGGATCAAAAGGCAACCTGAGTGCTGAAGTTCAACATTCATCGAGCAAACTCTTGATTAATCACTGTATAGATGATAATCCCAAAGTTGAACGTATCATCTTCGGGACCTATAGGGTGTCCTTCTGCTTGGTGCTTGCTCCTGCAGCCCGGCGTTCCTTCTCTATAATTTATCAAGTAAGAACTCTATAAATTCTACCCAGATCTGCGAAGTCCTGAAAAGTTCAAATCTTCAGCTCGCCCGAAGTCGGAGAGAATTATGTCGAAATTACTGCGAAGTAGGATGCTGTAAAATGAGGCTGAATAAACAAAACTTGCATCATAAACAAACTTGTTAGTAGATACATCTCCGTGGACTATTCTTCGTTCATGAAGATACGCCAGGACGTCAGCCAATTGATAAAGAATTTTATTTTCTTGAGGAATCGTTAGGATATTCTGACCAAGAACTGAAAATTGCTCTTATTTTATTCAAGTATTCAGTTTACAAGTAAACAAGCTCCCATTTTCAGCGACATCCATGGCATAACGAGAAATTCCATCGTGTGGATGGTCAACTTTGATGATTTTGCTGATGTTATGGTGATTTAGCTAGAAAAATAAAGTTTCCTTCAAATTAAAAATAAAATACCCTATTCATGATTACTATTTCATTTGCTAGTAACATACTCGCATTGGGGTTTTCCTCTGCTTTCTTGATGGCCACCACTATATTTGATTGCTTGTGGCAAGCGTCAGAGACGGTCCCATTGGTGCTTCTGCCAAGAACTACTCCAATACCGAATTCACTGAGGGATAGGGGAGAACCTGGAAATGAAATGTTTTATGCATAGATTTAGTCCTTGCTATTGGTTACGGAATGCTCAGAACGCTGATAAATAGTCCCGCAAGAAGAAAGCCTGTAATTCACCAAAAAAAGCTCCTCTTTTCAGAAAGACGCTTTTAAAGTTATGGAAGAGTTTTTAGTAAAATATAGTCAAATATAGACTATTAAAAAACGGAGCAAAAATGAAAATTTATTCAGACAGCGTGGGTTATTTTCTTATTCTATTGGCTTACTGTATGTCTATTATGTTACTTTTTTCTTCGTTTTTTCTTTTTTGGACTTGTTCTTGACAATCAGAAAGTATAAACACCATCCGGGGAGATGAGTGTTCCATCATCAAAAAATTGATTGCAATGTCAATATTTTGCAAAAAAAAAACTTCACCATAAGTAATGTGATAAAGAAATTCATTTTCACCACGATTACCGGCCTACTTACCATAGCGATCAATAATAGTTTGAATCATTTTATTAAATTCGAATAAAAAGCCAGTAATATACTAGCCATTAGAGAGCAAGAGCCATGAGAAGAGCCTTCTGAGATCTTATCTTAGGTCTTATCTGAGGTGCATATGACTGACATTTCTACCGACGTTTTCTCCCTTTCTGTTTACAGTTACATCTCACACAACACTTTCGCGGCATACTTCACAAGACTCGTCATAATTATAGCGATTATTTAAGAAAAAGGAATGTCTTACATAAAGGAGAAGCCCTCTTTAGATGGTTTGTCTTTTTTTCAAGGGTTTATTGCCTCGAGTAAAAAAATATTAACAAGCCTGAACCCTGATTCTAAAGAATTAAAGAAACAGAATTTGGAGTTCTACTTTTTCCACGTTTTTATCTTCTTTTGTCAGCATTTTTCGTTTAAATTTCTTTTTGGTTTGATAGAAAAAACATTATAACTTGATCACTATCTTTGTTTAAGAATCGAAGGCACCTGAGAATAGATGTAAACATATTGACTTAAAAATTACTTTCAGATGAAATTGTCTCCAAACTTCCTTGTATCAGTATCAACGAAACAGCTGATCATCATTTGATTGGCGGCCAAGCAAACTTGGGATCTTATTGGCTAGCCACGAGCCCCACCTTTGGGTTAGAACACTATTTTTTGAAAGTTTTGTTTACAGACGCATTGTCCTCAAAATGTTTAAATCCTATCAGCTGAAGGACTTTCGAAGAGAGATAGAAATTCTCACTTTAGATTATCCTCAACATTGTCAACATTTTGTGCAAGCTTTCGAAATAGTGACTACTGTAGATAGGAGCCCCGGTATAGTCTTTGAATATTTTGAAAAGGGAAATTGCAAAACTTGTAAGATGGCCAGATAGTTAAAAAAATAATTGTAAGATTTGGCTAAAAATTCCAATTACTCCAATGGATTAGTTGCCATTTGGTGCAATCAACTAGCCAATGCTATGAGCTTCCTCCATGATAGATCCATCATCCATCAGGATATTCGTCCAAAAAAGTTGAATTTTTCCTCCAACGCTATTTATTTTTTTAAGCATTTTCGTGGCTGATAATACATTATCCGTAAAACTTGGAGGATTTTCATTGGCTAGAAAGGCTGGACCGACAGAGGAGATGAGCTTCATGTAAGTTTTTTGGATACAGATAGCTTTAGTAATGAAAATTAATCGAAGTAGTTTCTTTTAAATTCGAAACGTATTCAAAGTTTTACAGCATTCTACTTAATAATTTTTTCCTTAATTGTTACCGCGGTTAATATGATTAATTAAAGATAATGCTAACAATCCAGGTATCCACAAATAGCTGAAGCATTTCCCTACAATGCTCCTGAATTCCTCTCTCGCCAATACTATTCCGAAGTAGAGTATGGCTTCCCAGCTGATATTTATTCACTAGCTATTACTTTTGGGGTGCTACTGTCTAAACGATTTGTATTTTCCGATGTTGATACAGAAAAATTGAAAACCAAGGATTTTTATTATCAGCTAGAGTATTGGAAAAACAAGAAAAGGGACTTTAACCCTAAAGAATTCGAATTGATTTCTATGTAAATATCTCCTCTAAAATTAAAAAATATTTTAGCTGTACTCAAGAAGATCCAGCTAGCCGGCCAAAAATGAAAGGGCTGTTAGTTTTGCTGAATGATTGGCTAGGAAGCGGGAAGCTCGCGATAGAAATAGAAAGATTATACTTGAAAGAAACTAGCAAACAAAGAGAAAAAGAAGATTATGACTCTCCTTCGTGAGTATTTTTATTTACTGACAGAAAAAATGTTGCAATATTCGTTCTTTTATTATTTAAAATTTCACTCATCACTTCATTTTAACCCATTGATGACCACGCAGAATTTTACGTTTCTGGTGCGTAGGACAAACACGTTTCTGATGGGGCGCGGGTATGACCCACCGGTGGGCCACGTGGTCCCACCAGACTTGGGCGGGTAGTGGTCTTTTTACTACCCTACCCATTTCGGGTTACCCGAAATTTCGGTTTTTGTTACCCTACCCGTTTAGGGTTACCCGAAAATCTCGTTTGTATTACCCTACCCGAAGATGGCTTTTCCAATAAATAAGACATAATTTGTAATTATCAAATATAAAGTTTTGATCGTACTTTGATTTTTGCATCTAAAACAACCTACTGCGATCAATAACTAGAACAGAAACAAAATATAAATTAATATTAAAGCAAGAACATAATAGTAAAGATTGATTGCAAATTAACCGGAGATTTAAATTTAGGTCCAGTGGTCCGTCTTCTCGTGAAGACCCTTAAAGCTTCGAGTACTAACTACCCGGCCCAATTACCCTACCCGCTTCGGGTATTACCCGCTAGGGTACGGGTACGGGTAACCCGCCCAAGTCTGGGTCCCACACGACCCTTTTTTTAGTTTTTGAAAATGTTGATTATTTGTATCTTTTTACCAGTTAGTTTTACTTATTATTCTATGGTTGCGCTATTTTTTGAGTAATATCTAATTTTTTTAAAGATGGATAGGCCTGATGAGGATATTGACAGAATTTTTCTCCAGCTACTATTAGACTCTAAAATTGAGGGAGAAGGGAAAAAACAAAAAAGAAACTAAAACATGAAGACAATTCTGGAAATTCAAAAGTAGAATAAGAGCACCGCAAAATTTGAAACCATCTATTCCAAGTACGATATTACTAGAAGGCCATGTCGCCTTTTTTTTTAACAGATTATACTTTTGGGGCTTGAAAGAGGACCCAAAAGAATTTTTAGAAAACCTTCTACGGTCCTTTCTCTTTTTGAGTAATTATTTTGATTGTAATTTTTATTTTTATTTTAGAAGTGAGCCACGAAATGAGGAGCCTAAATTTAGAGACGAAGATTCGGATCAAGAAGGCTTTGAGGAGATTTCCCCAGATTGTTTGAAGTAAAAAAAGCAGTGAACTTTCTAGATTCGATATTTCTATTTAGAGATGCAAAGGATGAGATGACGATTTTAATTGTGGGAGAAACTGGAGTTGGAAAATCAATGTTTATCAACGCTTTGGCTAACTATATCAGTTTTAAGAATATCAAAGAGGCTGGCAAGAACTGCCATGTTTTGATTAGGAGCCAGTTTATTTCTTCTGATGAAGTAGGAGAGAGATCGACGAGCCAAGAATAATTATTTCAGAACGGGAAACATACGAAGATTAACAATGAGCCAAATGTAGAAATTGAGAAGGAGCTGATAGACAATGAGATGATCAATAAGACGGGCTCACATTCGGTCACCCAGGTTAGAAATCTCTTAAAAATCTTGGGCAATAGTCTGTTCATAAATAAGACGACGCCCTTCGTATCCAAGAAAGAGCTTTTCGAGACGAGACCCATTTTTATCCTAAAAAAAGGTCTTTATGGGAAATTTTAGGATAAAATTAGGTCTCGCCTCGAAAACCCCTTTCTTAAATACGAAGGATGTCGTCTTGTTTATGAACGGACTATATCAACGTTAAAAATCCTAAAAAGTGCTTTTAAAATGGCTATCTTTTGAGAACCAATGTGGTGGTTAAGACGAAGAAGAAAGCTGCTTAAATTACCCATCGCTTTTGCTTCCTTTTTTCTTAAAATAGCTTATAGAAGCCATTGTGCTATGAGCTGATCTATGGATCTGAAGGAAATAAGAAAATGATCCGACTTATCGACACCCCCGGCATTGGAAATACTCGCGGCAACAATCAGGAAAAGACGAACACCAAAGAAGTAATCAAATGCTTGGCGCAATTTGAGTCAGCTCTCTTCAAATTTCACAAAACTCTTGTTTTTTTTTTAGAGAAATTGATGCCATTTTGATACTGATGAGGTCGAATGAGGGAACACTTTCCACGTCTTTTAAGTACTGCTTGGGTCAACTGTTCAACCAATTCCCAACAAATGCTCGAAAGAACTTTTTGTTTGGCTTCACCAGTGCTCGAAGCACTTTTTTTTCTCATGGAGATACTTGCAAGATCCTTAATAACTATCTGAAGACTTTAAAATCAAAAAACAAAGTTAATATCAAATTGTCTGAGTAAGAAGAATTGGAAGATTTCTTCGATAAAAGCAAAACAAATTTAGATCGAATGTGTTTTACTTCGATAGTGAGCCATTCTGCTATCTTTGTGCTGTTCAAAATGGAAAAAAATATACATATTGCACAGTAGAAGACGTCAACACTAGCTGGAAGCAGAGCGTCAAAGAGACATTTAGGTTAGTTGAAAGTTAAAAGTACAGTAATCCAATTGCGGCAGGACTCAATTATAGTCTGTTTAAAAAAAAGATGACAACTAGTTTGACTATCAATCACTGCGCAGCAACTTGCTTTATCCTAAAAATTTAGTAAAGTAGGTGGTCTCGGAGCGAAAAGCCCAAATAATAGCGTATCGTCTCGTTGCCCGAGAGTTAGGGGGTTTTCGCGTCGAGAGACTCATTTTTATCCTAAAATAAATTCAGCGAATTTGGTTATTGGTTTATTAGTGCGCTTTATTGTACTCCTCCATTATAAACGATTCAGATTGCTTGGGATTGTATCAAAACTCCCGAGGCATCGAGTCAGAGAAACTCTAATGAGATACTATGTCGAGTCGGTGCTGATGGCTTTAGCCAAGCTAGTTCTCCAAAAAACGAAGCGTCTGCTGCATCAGAGAGAGGAGCTCCGTCAGGCGATTAGTCGCAGAAAAGCCTTCTTACAAAACGATATGGTCAATCGTGAATTTTTCGAAGAGGTGAAGCGACAAAAAAAGAAGTCAAAGGAAATAGAATTACAGATGGAAATGTATCGAGAAGAATTCAAGGATAAGCACTTTGCGACTATTTGTAATGCGGATTGTTGCGCGAAGACGGCTACAACAACTAACAATGGAAATCATTCAAATGTGGTGACAGAGGGGAAAATCTGTCATAATCCCTGCAACGACGTGAGAATTATTATTTCAAGGAGAAATTGAGATCGCGGAACTATTCCACCCTTAGGGCCCCAGTGATCATTCCTCAATTTTTAGTGATACAAACGTCAGGCCAGAGGGTCATGGGTTCGATTCCCCACCCAGACCGAACTTCTTTGCTTTTTTATTTTTACCATATTTCTTAAGGTTTTCACTTTTTTAATATTTTTATTCAATTCTAACATAACAAATCTAAAAATTGTGAAACAATGGCAAGGAAAGGCTGTGACCCAGTTCGACCTCTCAGCATTTATCACTTATTCGTCTCGTATAGTTCGGTCGCGCAGTTCTTGCGATCGAAATTGAGCGAACATTATATAAATATTTAGATTTGTTATGTTAGAATTGAATAAAAATATTACAAAAGTGAAAACCTTAAGAAATATGGTAAAAATAAAAAAGCAAAGAAGTTCGGTCTGGGTGGGGAATCGAACCCATGACCCTCTGGCTTGACGTTTTATCACTAAAAATTGAGGCATGATCACGGAGCCCTAAAGGTGGAATACAGTGTAGTGCAAAAAGATAAAGGTACTCCATTTTTCGCTTGCCTAGAGCCATAGAAGGGTTATTTTGATTAACAAAAGGCCGCTAAAAAGACGGCGAAATCAGTTTTCCAAAATAAGCCTTCTATGGCTTTGGGGAGGCAAAATGGGGTGCTTTTATCTTTTTGCACTGCACTGTATTGCACTTCTGATAATAATTTTTAGACTGACGTCAGCAAATGTGTTATATTCCATAAGGTGTCTCGACGCTGCGAAAATTGTGGTTGTCCTCCAGAATCGCATATCCGTTCTAATTATGAAATTAGATTTCACATAAAGACAGTATTTTTCTTCTATTCCTGCAGTTACGCCTTTTTTAGGTTAAAAATCCCAATTTCCAGCTTGAAAATGAGACAAGGGAAGAGGCAAAACGACGTCTGGATAAAGAGATAGAGGATCTTAAGGCTGATGTAAGTGCTGTAAAATCTGTCTGAAAATCATTCCGCTGTTTCGACTTTCTACAATTTTGTAGCTTGATCTCCTCTTCAACTTTATAGAACATCAAAAGTCGCGGCAAGACTTCGATGAAATTGATTAGGAATCAATTTTTACCGTAAATTCTCTGATGCGCCCCACAAAAGCTGCAACTTCCAGCTTGATTTTCTCTAGCTTTCACTAATTTTTATAATTATGATTAAGGGGCTGTGGTTAATGATCAATTAGGAGCCCAGGACTTCTATTAGAGAAAATATGTTTTTTTAGAAGTCTTTTTAGTTTTTTAAATCTTTCTAATCAGTTTTTCACCGTGAAAACGCCCGGAATCGAGTTTTTTTGGCCAATCCTATGTATTTTCGCCGATTTCTGTCTTCTACCGTAAAATAATGATTTTTGAGCAGTTAGCCTTTCATTTGCACGATGGAAACTGATTAGAAAACCGGAAAAAGTAGAAAAAATATACGAAAAACAGACTGTCCCATCCTGCACTTTGACACACCGAGATTGACTAACAAACCGGCCCGGTTTGCTAGCTAATTTCGGTTCGGTTTCTAAAATAATGGTCATACAGTAAGCCAATAGGAAAAGAAAATGGCTCGCGCCATTTGAATGAGCTTTCATTTTTTGCTCCCTTTTTTCTTAATAGACTATATAGTCTGTTCATAAACAAGACGACATCCTTTGTATCGTAAGAAAGGGGTTATCACAGCATGACCCATTTGATCCTAAATTTACTAAAGGCCTTTTTAGGATAAAAGATAAGGGTCTCGTCGCGAAAACTCAAAAACCGAACCGACTAAAAAAATCCAGAAACTGTGCATCCCTGAGCTCTACTTTACTCAAAAGCAAACTTTTTTTCAGTTTGGTACACTAAATGAGGAGAAGAAATTGCTGGAGGAATATAGTTCAGATTTTGCGCTTTTTACAAAAAAGCATGGGATGCAATACAACGCCTCATTTATCTCTTACCTAGATGTCCAAATTGAAGAAGCTGTAACTATTTTTTTAGTCTTTATAATTAAATCTTCAAATTAAGACAAGAACGAGAGATAATAAGCTGGTTGTTGATTTAACGCAATATAAGGAGAATTATGAAGAGAAGGTTAGCTAATCTTTTTTGTGAAAAAACAGAATTTTTAGATAAAAATGATTGAAAATGTGGGAGCTGTGAAGGATAGACCAGTCAAGACGGAAAAGGAAATCGATAAGATGATTGAGGATCTTTGTAGTAGATTCCCTGATATTTTCGAAGAAATTGAAGTAATTTTTTTGCCTATTTTTATCGACTCTTTTTTTAGTATGACTATTCCATCAAAGAACCAGAGACAGCGCCTCTGCCAATGGCTCAAATCAAACTGAAAGAAAACGGCTGGTTTGCTAGATTCTTTTTTGGATGACTTTCTCCTTTCCAAAAAATAAATTCTTCATTTTATGATGCAAGCCAAGAGCCCTGCAGATTGTTTTTTGTTTAGCTTTTTTTGAGTTCAGTAATGTTGCAAAAGACTACAAAAGCTTTGACTTTCTATCCGGGTCCTGAGGCGATCTTGCTATATATTAATCGAAATCATTTTTAATCTTCAAAACACAGGATTTGAGAATTCTCTTCTCAAACTTTTGACTCTTTTTGTGAAAAACGTCGATTTCTACAAAGTTTTTGATATCAATCGACTCGTCTCTGCCTCGCCTGCCCACATATCAATTTTGAACAAAAAGCAACATAGTGGAGCCGAAATAGCAAATTATCGCGAGCTATCGTGCTAAACTAACGAACTTGGCAGCCATGCTCCCTCTCGCCGAGGAGAGCGCCAGACAAAGACGGAAAGAGTTCGTCGTTGAGAGAGGCCAGGCACTCTCACTTCCTTTCTCAAAATGGGCAGTTTTGGATATCAACCAATAGAGGAGATCAAGGACTATCGAATGGTACTAATTGTTCAAGAAATCTAAGAGTTTTAAGAGCCGTAACCAAGGGCAGAAAGTAGATCTCTCGAGTTATTGTAGCCAAATATTAAGAGTCTTTTCTCCGCCATTCCTGGATCTTTTTCGCTAAAATTTGTATGGAAGAAAGATGATTTATAGACGAAGCTATAGCTAATCAACAACTTTTAAAGGATGATGACTACGAGAGCGTACACAAAATTTTAAGAAAGGAATGCACAAAAGTGACGAGCGGTCTTAGAAAACTTGAAATCTCATCAGAGCATGAAGAGAAGTTCAAAGAATGGATGAAAATAGCTGAACACATTGATGTCAAAGAACTAGGGATTAAAGGAGGAAGTTTGGAAAAAATCTCCTTTCCGAAATTGCGTTCTCTCTGAATTAGAAGTAAGTCAAAGTTTTTGCTTTTCATTCTGACGCTGACCACGAAATATCAGAGTAAACGCTCTGGAAATACACTACGTCCTACGGTACATCCTATTTATATCTGAATTTGGGAAATTCGGATATAGATTTCCAAAAGATGGATCCTAAGCCAAAAAAAGGTTTCCTCAGCCAGAAAATATGAAAATTTTATTTCTTTCAATCCAAGGCAACAATCTAAATAGTAAATAATTAAATTTGTCAATGCTCTTTCCTTGAATATTCTGACATTTTTCTAGGAATAAACGCAGTGGTTTAACATTTTTAATAACTTTGCCATTTTTTAAACATTTTTGGAAGCCATCCACGGGAAATGTGACATCCTTTAGAGCTTCATTGTTCAATAGAACCAATTTGTTAATATAAAGCTGAGCGCATTCATTTTTCTTCGCTTTTATGCGCAGCGGCAATTTGATGAAAATTAGTTTTGAATTTTTGTGTATTGTCAATTGTTCATGTATGTTAAGTTCCCCAATTTCATCGACGAATTTAATGAATTTTAGTGCCTTATTCCATCTGATTATTCCATTCTCCATCTTCCATTTTTTTATTTCACTGAAGTCCAGCTTCTCGAGTTGGTTATTCCCTTGAAAATATAATTCAATCAAACTGAATTCATCAGCTTTTATTTTTAGAGATTTTAAGTTATAGTTAGCTCCTATCATAACTTCACTTGCTTCAAGAATTTCAATAGCTTCCATTTCCAAATTCGTCAGCTTTGTATTCGATTGTATGAACAAACCTGAAATATTATCTCTTTTAGTCTGCTTGAAAAAAACGACAAAATTGCGTAGATACCTCCCATATAGATTTCCAAGGGCGAAAAGAAAGAAAAATTGGTTAATTGCCATTCTTTTGGATAAAACGCTCAATTCCCCGCATTAGCTAAGCCTTGGATTGAAAGAAATAAAATTTTCATATTTTCTGGCTGAGGAAACCTTTTTTTGGCTTAGGATCCATCTTTTGGAAATCTATATCCGAATTTCCCAAATTCAGATATAAATAGGATGTACCGTAGGACGTAGTGTATTTCCAGAGCGTTTACTCTGATATTTCGTGGTTAGCGTCAGAATGAAAAGCAAAAACTTTGACTTACTTCTAATTCAGAGAGAACGCAATTTCGGAAAGGAGATTTTTTCCAAACTTCCTCCTTTAATCCCTAGTTTTTTGACATTAATGTGTTCAGTTATTTTCATCCATTCTTTGAACTTCTCTTATATCTGGGCTATTGGAGGATATTCTGATGGACCTCTAAAATCAGTCGAGGAATATGATATTTCCCAAAACATATGATCAATAAGTCGTTAGTTTTCGCGTTATTTAAGCCAATTAGAGCCTTCACTGCAGGTTAGATAAATTTGAAGAAAAAAACTACTATTAGAAGAAATGCTAAATTAATTTTTATTTAGAACATTCTATTTTCAGCTTTAGCGTTTTTACGCTCAGTTGTGCTATAATACTAAAAATTATAAATCCCAGCGATAAATTTCTGCTTTTTACTTCATTTTCTGAGGAGAATTCCTTGATTGGAACCAAATTGCTAGAGTTACTATACTTTATAGGATTGCTAATATATGTAAACTTCTATAATCACGTAAGAGCTGATTATTATTTAAAAATCAAGACTATCTTAGTACCCTCGAAAGAGGAGTTTTATAAATATGGTGATGCTGTTACATTTAACCGTCGTCTTGATTTATAGTTATTTACAGAAAATTATAATGAATATGTGCGTGCTTAAAGACATTGCAGTCAGTTTGGCCTTGAAGGTCATTTTAATATGAGGTTTGCAGAAAAATAACAAGAGGAAGAATCCTACTTGCTTTCACCAGAAATAGTGTATTTTACTCTCACTTGAGCTATGGTAACCCAACGGGCTTGCTGTAGAGTTTGAGATTCTTTCAATTTGATCCACATCTTATTTTTATTTCATTATATATGTATAACCGAATTCCTTCTCATTACAATAGCCATCACACTCTCCAAGTTTTGACCGTTTGGAAAAGAGAAGCAAGTCATCAGTCGGCTGAATATCATAGAAAAAGAAAAAACAAAAGAGCTGCTTCTATCGGTCCAATTATTAGTTTCTTTGCCCTAATTATGCCAATGCTCTTAATGATTCATGGTGCATTCGGTTCCTACAGTATGCCTCTTGTCGCGGTATAGTCTATTTTTAAAAAAGATGAACCATTCAAACTGCACGAGCAAGCGGAACTATCATTCTTTGTATTTTACTTATAAGATAAAACACGATTAACCCTTTAAGATAAGAAATTACTCGCGCAGCTTGAATGACCTATCGTTTTTGCTCCCTTTTTAGTAGACAGAACTTGCTCTATACTATATTCCACATTCACTATTTAACTTGGATTGTCAGTCTGCTGTAAATATTTGTATTGATACTTCAAGCAGGAAATTACTGTTTCTGATTATGAAGAGGCCAACGCTTCCTTAAGTCACTCCCTGGATTGACTAGTATTTTTCTTTGGATTTTTAGGCATCTGCTTCTACATCATTGGTAAGTCACCTTTGTCAGTCATCATCCGAATAATTTTGTTCTAGTTGGAATCGCCTGCTCTTGTTATCTCATCCAAAATACAGATTCAATTGGCCCATTGTTTTATAACCTAATGGTTAATATGATCAGCCTCCTGGGTTTTAAATCCTTAATTGATTGCCACTTTTAGATTCAAGTAATTGCTCAATCCATCGCTATTCTAAACAAAGTCATCAAAAATTATGGAAATTTATATGTGAGTACAATAAGAGAAGTCGTATTATTCATAGATAGCATATACTTTAAAAATAAATAAGTATATTTATAGATTGTTACTGTCCTATTTGCTGTGAATATGGCAATGTTTTTTTTTGGATATATTCGACGCTTTCAATACTGGCCGATTTTTAATCCAATCATTAGCGATATGGAAATGGGTAGGACAGTCAGCTTATTTTTCAGTCTTAGCAATGTTGGAACCATTTGCCATATTTTACCGGTAGGAAGAAGGAAGATTAATTGAATTCCTCAGTTACCATTCCTGTGCAATTCTATTCGAGAAATTTCGGATATTTTCTAGTTCTCCTTCTTCACCAATGAGTAGTCCAGTTGAAGGAACTAGACGTACAATTATTGAGAATAAATCAATAAGTGATAATAATTGGATAAAATTAAAATCAGAATAACAACAATACTGTATTCTCTTTAATAGGAGAACTTTACTACAATAAAATGTATATAATAAATAAAAACCGTCTTTAGAAAGTATGTTAGCTTGTCCTATCCGCTTTAAAACGTATACATACAATGGTCTATCATCGCCCAGGCTCCGTCCAAGTTCTTCTTTCAATTCTCTTTTTCGGCCCCATCCGTCTCGGGCCCTATTATTCATCTTCTCGCCACCTTTCCTTTTTCAGCACTGTCCGAGCGGCTGTCCGTAATCCCCAAGTGCCAGGCCAACAGGATGTCACACAAAAGAGACTGGTTGAGCGCTTTGTCGGCAAAAACCAACTACTCTGAGCGCTTCTTTCACTCTATTTTTAGTCTTTTTGGGGAACCTCGAGAAACTGTGGCCGCTGACTTTGCCCGAGTTCGTTTGTGGCTGCCCTTGCCAATTCCTCCCACGTCGATTATATCACTACATTTATATAGACGACGTCATTTGTGGTGGTCATAGTCCAGCAGACTTCGAGAATCCATTTTTGTTATCTAAAAATCGCAAAAAAAAATCTTCCCTTTTCTTGGCTAGTTCAACCGGTTGTCACACCATGATGATCCCGTGAGTGAATAGAACTGCTCGGCTGGGGGATAAGCCTCCGCCGAAAAGCAGGTGTAGTTCTTTTATTCACCTTGTTGGCCAATCTCTTTTGGCCTGGTCTTCTCTTTTTCCCTCCTAAAAAGGTATTATCCTCTATCAGTTTATATTCAAATGGTATACTTATTGTAGCTTGTGGCAAGTTCCAACCGCTATATTTTGAATTCTGCTATTGCACTATTAAATCTAAAGCTTCTTTCTCTTTTGCTTTTTTTCAAGATACAAAATTCAATTTACAACCAATTATCTTCTTTTTTGCTGGGCTGAGGTCTGGCCGTTAGAAAGAAAAGAATGTTTTTAGCAATCGACGTCACAGTCGAAGTCGAGAAAAACCGCATCCGTTATAATCAACTTTGTAGAAAACTGTGATCGCCATAAACGACGTTGGCGATAAATTTTTGTGCTAGAATGCTGCTTTTCTCAAAAATTCGCCCAAAAGCCTCATCCACGTTCTTTCTATAGTCTCACTTTCCCAGCTGAGCTCATTGGCGCGAATAACCAGCCAATCTCTCAAGTGTTCCGAGTGGCTCTTCTTCCGTCTCAGTCCGGAACGTCTGTTCTCTTTTTGTAGACTTCCTCAAGCTGTCCAAAGGCGGCAGAGTCTCTCGAGACGCTCGTCTTGTGTTCGCGTTTGTCTCCGTTGTCAGCTCGCAGTCGCCGTGACGCGAAGCTTTCCCGCAAGATCAACAAACACGCAGGTCGCTCGCGTGCGCAGCTTCCCCCTAGGGGCTACTCTCATTTCCATAATACCGTATCACCTCTGTCCCTTCTTTTATTTTATTTCAATCTGATAATAAAAATTGCTTTTCTGCCTTCAACTAGTTTGAAAATTTCTATTTTTCCAAAGGTAGTTCCCTCTTTCTCCTCTTTCCTATTATTAAGCTCTTGCTTCAGCTTCAACAGACTGTACATCCGTGCCCATAAACCCTCTCCGGGATGGGGTCTCCTAACTCTCCACGTTTTCACTGTCGTAAACGCGGCGATGCGCATCTCGACTAGTTCATTTGTAGAACCATCGATACATTTCTATTCCATCAATTCTCTTCGTTTTTCTTTCATTGAATCTGTACAGCTAGTGGGAATAAGAAAACGAAGGGAGTAAGCCTTTGATTGTTCAAGAGGCAGTCGTGTCAGGATTAGGCGAGTAATTGAAGGAACGCCACAACAGAACTCTTTTCCCTCTTTGAGTCAACGCTTTATTTTATTCTAGCCTTTTCAACTGGGAAAAAATGCAAATGCCGCTAGCTGTTAGCCTCGCTCGTGCCAGAGACATTCCTCTACCAGTTTTAGTGTCTGTTCCAGCCCGAGATTTGCATCTCCCCCCTCTCTGAATCCAATGGAGAGGAATCAGCTGCTTCTTTCACTGTTATTTGGGCTAGATGAACCTGCCTCGACTCTTGAATGTGGATGTTAATGGCAGCTTTATTGCTTCTCTTTCACAGTTGGGGCCTTGACCTAGCTGCAGGTCAAACTGGTCTTGAGAGAGGAAGAGAAATTTAGATTTTTTGAATTCAGCTGTACTTCAGAAATAAGAAAGAGATAGGTTGCCCCCTATTTACCCAAATCTTTTTATCTTGATCGTGTGGCCGGTTGGGAGACAGGACCAACGGTCATCGACCAAGCCGAGTTTCAGCAAGTTTTTACTCTTTCTCCTATCTCTTCCTAATCTTCCTTGTCCAGTCCCCATATTTTCAGTTCAATTTTTGACTGTTTCTCTAGCCTTTCAAAAGTTTAGCTAGATATGATATCTGTTTGCGTGCGTTCCAATGTCCGCTAAGAAAAGGAACATCTATTTGACGAAAGATTGGTCCCAAAACTAGAACAGTCGACGGGACATTTGTCACGGTCCATTCATTGTCTTATCTCTCTCTCCTCTCTATGGCTGGTCATCTCCGCAGGGGATTGGATGAATTGGATCAGCTGGACGGCGCACGAGAGAAAGTGATAGAAGTCCCTCAAAACGGGATTCATGTTTTTCCAGCGGGGGCGCTATCCAACCGTGATGAATATGAATTTATGTTGCGATATAGGTGTTGAACAGTTCAGAATAGAGGCCATACAACTTTTATTGGAGATTATTTAAGCTAGGCGCATTTTTTTAAAAGTTCAGCGCTAATAAATAAGAAAAAAAATGAAAAGGAAGATGGCCTATACTGACATATCCAATAGTTACGGTATTTTTTAAACTCTATATTGATGCTTATCACGCTTTTGCTATAACTTTACCATTATAAATGCTGAAAATAAATGAGAAATTTCAAAATTCTCAATCAAATTAAGCTTAAGAGATATTGTAGCTTCGAATTTGCTAGTTTCTATCAACTCTACGTGAGCAGCACAAAGAATCTCTAATTTTGAATTATTATTTTTAGGCAATACCAAAGAAAAAAGAAACCTTATTTTTGCCCTCGCTTTTCCTCTATCGCTTTATTCCCCCTTCCAATAGAGTGGCCAAAGCAAGTTCCCCCGCGATCCGCGCACCGGGTTACAACAGCCCAAAACACGATATCAGCTCCTCGTCGTGCGCCACACCACAATTCACAGCTAACGTCTATTTGTGTAACCTCTGACACTCCCTTCCGAACACTTCTTCAAACCGGCTATCTACCCTCTTTTTTTGTTGAAAAGTTCCTTCTTGAACATAAAGGTTACAGTAAAGTTCTAATTTTTTATCCTTTTATTCTTTAGCTGAAGGGTAAAACAGAAAATTGAGGTCCTAATTGGTCAAATAGACTCAAATCTGCTTCTTTTTATTTGCTAGCTGAGTAACCACAAGTGAGTAATTAATTCTTCGACATGAGTCCAAAAGATAAAGAGTCATTAACCATTTCTCTTGCAAGCGGACAAGATTTTATTGCAGCCGATTTTCTTCTCGAGAGAGGTGGTAATTCTCTCTATCGGGAACGGGTTATAGTTTCTCTCTTTCCTCTTAAAAATTCTAGTCAAGTACAGTAATATTTCGCCTTGTTTCGTCGAACTTTGGCTCCAAAAACTGTCACTTTGGATAAGCTATTAACCGAACCGAAATCGGTAATGATCTCCTCGAACTCGATCTCTTTTTGGCAGCAGTTCCTCCACGCTTCCTACTTTCAATTCTTTCTCATTTTGGCTCTAAAAAAGTCAATATTAGGGTTTGGGATTAATTTATTCCTCAATTTTCTTTCCCTTTTTATAAGCTAAATTTTTAGTATGTAATTTTCAGAGCTCGACTTTTATCTTCAAGCTGAAAACTTCACAAATCGGTTCGGTTTAACTTTTATTCTTTTCTCTCTCTCTCTGTGTTTCTCTCTTTTCATATTAATTTTATTATTTTTTTCAAATTTACTTTGATAACTCTTAGCCTTTTTCAAACGTAGCCAATTGCAAAATTAGAGAAGAAATCGAGGGTTGCAAAAAAACTCAGCTAAGAGCAATAAGTTTGGTCATTTTTGGGCAGAAATCTGTCAAATTTTTCATCGCTTTTTACACTGATCGTCTGCGACCTAGTTGTGCAATTTCCGGGCGTTTCTCTCTCCTTTTTGCGAGACGCATGAGAGAGCTTTACATGTGCCCTTACCACCTATCGGGTCACTTTCACCCTTTGTTTTAGAACTTTCGATCTTATCTTGCAGCTGTATGTCTCCTACCAACTTTTTCGAACGTCTAGCTTCCCCTTGAAATAGCCGCTGTCACTCTAATAACCATAAACTACAACTGACAGGCCCTGTCATTGATAGGATTGCCCTTGAAATCGGCCAAATGTTCATACCGATAACCTTTCTTGAGAGAGAGAAAGACGTTCCGAAAAATGATTCAAGGTTAATTCTCTCTTTGAAATGGATTAGCCAACCGTCAATCGAATCAATCATAGAGGTCATCTTCTTCCATATTTTTTAAAGTTTCGTCCATCATTTTACTCTCCAAACTTCGTGGATTTCATTTAAACGTAGACCAAATTTCATCCTCCTCTCTTCCAAGAAGTGGCCCGCTTTGCCCCACCTAACAAGCTATTTTCCTGTTTTGTCCTGATTGTACGCCCGGTCAAAACAACAATCCATCTGGCCTTTTTCTTCATTGTCATTCAAATATCAATTCAAGATAGATTTCTCCTCTTTAAAGTGGGGAGATTACTGTAGAAAAGTTTCTCTTTCTAAAAACCCTTTCGGCTATTATCAATCAAGATGTTCCAGTACTTAGATTCACGTGTTCCTCTCGCGCTCTTCCTAGCTAGTTTATGGGAAAAAGAAAGGGGGGAAGGACATGATATAGGCAATAATCAAGATTATGAAAGGGATTTTTTTCCTCACTGATGGGCCCAATAGGTGAGAGATCTAGTACTTTTATTGTTATATAATGGGTTTTTATTAAATTTAAATAGAAATTGAAACAATTTGAATTTCCAAGAAAGGACCCAATTTTGGTAATTTTGGGTTAGTCTGTAGCTCAAAAAGAGATCCAATTTTCTCAAATATAGGGATGATCTTAGACTTTTTGGTATTCATCAAGCTTGTAGTCCAATTTTCCAAGCAAACCCCAAATTTTAAGGAAAAAGAAAGGGATCTACTGTAATAAAAGATAAATAAAAATAATGCAAGTCTCCCATTTAAGCACTTTTTTAGAAATGTCCTAATTCATTAATTGCTCATAAGTTCGATGCAATCAATCAAAAAAATCTCCCTTTAGCGACGTGTGAGAGATCCGTGTCCCCGGGCTTTTTTCCTGTCAACATTTGCCCTAGTAGTGGCCATCATCCGCGTCCATCTCGTCTTGTGCTCCCGGTATCGCGCGCGAATCCCACCAGCTAAAAAAGTCAGAGTTCAGTTCTCCTTCCTTTTCCACGGCTTGTATCTTCTTCATTTGATTTTATTTCAAAAAGAATCGAGAAAGCAACCTTGTAAAGGAGATGAAGGGTTATAATATGGGATACAAACGATTTTTGATTAATTTATCAACGAATTTATACGCAATCATTAATGTTTGGTGAAGAAATGACCCTTTTAAGCTAGGTAAGAAACGCAATTTTTAATCGATTTACACCCCCATCGTCGAATTCTCGTATCCTCCCCGAGGCATCCGCTCTCTTCTCCGCTGCGTGTTTGTCCATTTTGAAGTGTCCTCTCCCCCAAAAAATCAGCTCCTCAGGGCCAGATCTCGATCTCCCTTTCCCTCCTCATATTGAAATAAAAAATCGGACACGGCCTCGGGAATGAGTTTGACCTTGGAAGTTGTTCTCACAATGAGATCCTCGCACTCCACCACCACCTTCTTCTCAAAAAAAACCTGCTAGCAATAAACAAAAGAGTCTTGGATGCTTTTTCAAGAAAGAGAGAAAGGGGGTGTACTGTATTGTGTTATTGCGGCTTGTCTCCTTGTCATTGATAGCAGCTGACAGCTGAAACTGTCTCACCTCTATGGCTCAAGTCTAGTCTCATTTTTGACAAAAAAGAAATCAACCCAAATCTCTTTTTTTTCAAAATTAGTTTTAAAAATACCTTTTTTAATCTTCCTTACTGTTTATAATGGAGAGCATTACATGTTTCACTTTCAGTACTGAAAATTCTGCATTTAGTTTCGTTTATACTGTTGGCTGAATTAGCAGAAAAGTCTCTTGCATTTTTGCTCTCCTCCTCCAAAAAATATCCATTTTGAGTTGTTTTTTTCTTTGCAAAGTTATGTTTAAAAGCCGCCTTTTAGTCTCTTTAGTCTTATTACTTGTTTAACATAATGCTGTTCTACAAAAATGTAGATTCCCTCAACATTTTCTTTTAAAAGTAATTTATTCCAAATTGCAGAAAAAAAAGATTTTCCAAATGGGACCCATCTTTTGTACTTTGTTGGGGTTGCTATAGCTCAAAATCAAGCATTTCTCTGGCCATTAGGACATTTTAAAGATTTTTGATGTTCTGTCATTGAAAAATCTAAAAATTAGAGCCTATTGATCTAAAAAATTGTGAGAAATGATTGGCTTTTTATATTTTTCTTACTTCAGAGTTGAATTTTTCTTTCAGAGTCAATTTAAAAGCCACCATTTTTAGATATTTTAATTCAAGTGTAGTTTGAACTAGATTGAAAGCCTGAACCCTGAGTCATGGACTTGAGAGAAAGAGAGGGATTTAGTACAAGCGCCTCCCCTGTCCACTCACACGACCGCGGAAAACACAAACAATAGGCGCCACTCTGCTTCAACTCAAATTTCTTTTTGTCCACCATCTAAAAGTGGAAGCCGTCTTTTGGGAAGAATTCGTTCTCCCACTCCCGGCGTCATCCATCTCGCGTCATGAAACAGTTTATCATAGAGAAGCCATCGCTCCACTCCGGTTTTCTCAAACATACAGCACGCGCTGCTTTTCTTTATTTTTCAACTACCACTTACCGTAGTCAACTAGGGGGGACACTCTTGGAGATTTTTTGAGTGGATTCAGAGGTCAGAAATTGACCGATTTCTTAAAGTTCTCCTTGATTTTGTGACTCTTTTCACTCTTATTTATGATTTTTGCCCATTTTTCTCACTATTGAAGCTATTTTGTTGTTCTGCAAAGTTGTAGCGCTTGATCTCCTTTACAACTTTGTAGAACATTTAAAATCCTAAAAATTAAATTAAAATCATGGCTGAATCTTTGGGAAAACCACGAGATCAACCCAATAATCCAATCTTCTATAATCATATATTTTTTCTTCTTCAACTCTACTTCCTGCCCGGGCAGATTAGTGCATACAGCCCCTGAAAGATTGTTAATGGGTCCTTATGCTTGATCCTTCCCTCCATTCTTAGCCGTCGGGTTCTTCAATTCTCCTTTAATTGAAATAGTCTTTTCGGCTTATGAATGTAAAAATGATTGTAGCAATTTTTTTTAAAAATCGCCTACCTTTTCCTCCCAAAAATGTCCAAGAGAGAGTGTAAACAAAGCGCCGGTCGTTTTTGTCCCACAGCGCCGAAAACTGCCTAATTCGAGCGTTTTCCCGTCTCGCCTTTGTCAATTAGGGACATCTCGGGAAACGGGAAAGATCGCCTTAACCTTATTAACAGTCCATTCTGGCTCTTTTTATGAGGTCTGATGGCAGATTGATTCACAACACGGTCAAGGCCCATTCCCAGGGACATTTCCAATTCCATTGGATTCATTCTTTACTTAAAATACAATAAGAATGACTATTTTTGATCTATTATGGCCTATACTAAGTTTTATGAGAAATGATGTTCAACAAAGTTGTAGAGGAGATCAAAGGCTACAACTTTGCAGAATATTCAAAATTGGTAGCACGTCATATTTCCTTACTATTCTTCTCCTTTTCTATCTTGCTACCTCTCTTTTTTTCAGCATAAAATGCCTTTTTTTCAGTCGATGCTCTCATAGTATGTCGCATCGCTGGCTGTTCGCGATTGCGGCAGTCTTCTTCTCGACTTCTGTCAGTGGGCAACCGTCCTGCTCCGTCTTCGACCCCTTCAAAGTTCTCCCCGATAATAATAAGGTGGGTCTTTATTTTTCAACTTCTAGGGGTTGATTTTTCTCCAAATTTTGGCCTAACAATTGGGAAAAAATTGACTTCAAAGGTAAGTTTTATTGTCTAATTTCTAGTAACTACAGTGTTATTTGTAGTTTGACTTTCTTAGGACAAAAATGAGAGAAAATTCCAAAAACCGAGATATTTCAGTTCCAAATCGGAGGAGCCTTCCCCCTGCATGATGTGGATTGTGCCCTCCTGCGACCAGAAACAGTCCAAGAAGTGGTGGCAATCCAGTGGGCTCTAACCCATTGGAATCAAAATCCAGCCAACTTCAATTCGAAGCTTGGCCTATACGCTGGCGACACCTGCTCCCGACCCCGAGAAGCGTTGAGTCAATCGCTTCGCTTCTTAGACTCGGTGGGATTCCACGAGCCGGAGGAATGTCGCAGCAATTCGCCGACTCCTCGTCTTCTAGGTGAGAATCGGGTGTAAACACAGCTAGGAGGAGAGAGAGAGATTCTGGTCAATATTGTGATTTCGCAGCTTGTTGGGCGCTGTTTGGAGAGCACTGGTCATCCTCTCTCCTGCCTGGGGACGGTCGCTCTCTCTTGTTTGCCAATCGCCACATCCGATTGTCAGCGGAAGTCAAAGGCGACCTTGGGGCGCGTGCCTTTTCCAAATATTTTTGGCTCGAACAACAACCATAATAGAAATTAAGAATTTGTCTGACTTTTTAGGGTTTATTAAATCTGCTGCAACCCAACATATCCATTACAGAATTTGTTTGATCTTGATCTTCTCTACAAAACTGTAGAGCATCGCTTTTTTTGGATAGCTTTAGCTCAAAAGCAGGCATTGTTTCCATTTTTTGAAGTTTTTGAGGACGATTTTTCATGCTGGGTCCATTTTTTTGCTAATTTTGAGTTGCTGCAGCCCAAAATATAAGCATTTTTGCCAAGTTTGTGCAGTTTTTTCTTTTAAATGTTTGATATTTTATAATTTTTTTGACTGAAAAAAGTTATGATAGCTCAAAACTAGTTTTTATGCAAAATCTGATGCGAATAAATTTTTCAGGATTGATTGCTCCAAAAGATGCGAACTCCTCGATGGCGTTGGGGACAGTTCTGTCGGTCTCCAGCATTCCAGTTGCCTCCTATGCCACCCCATCAGCTAATGCTCTAATCGAATTGGAGCTGGAGACGCTGATCTCCACCACCCCTACGGTTGGAGTTTACCTCGATGTGCTGGTCAGACTCATCAGCTCGTTGCACAGCAATCTCGTCGCAGTCATCGACGATTCGAGCGGCTCTGATACCACAAGAAGGTTGGTTTCTAGCATTTTAAAAAATATCAACTCAATATGATTTAGATTGGTGGATGGTCTCCGAGGAAGTGAGATCTACGTGTCGGAGATATTCTCCCTCGAAACGCCGTCGCTGGCCTCCGCCGTGGATGACAGCGATGCGCATCTGCTAGTAGCCCATTTGAGCAAAAAACAGCTCTTCTCTCTCTTATCAGATGAGGCCTTCACTGCCGTCGAAAAGATGCTTATCTGGGTTCCAACCGAGGGAGAAGCTCTCGAAGAGCAAGAGCAAATGACTCTTCTCCCGCCTGATGCTAAGCTTCAGGTTGGTTATTTAAGTTCAGAAAAAAGGAGAAATAAATTCATCTTTTAGATTGTGGTTGTCCAACAGCGATTTAAGGAGTTGCCGCAATTTAGAGATTATTTCTTGAGGGTTCTTAAAAATAACTTCAAGAGCTATCAACTCCTCACTTCCTATGTTCAACAGGTTCGTTTAATTTTCATCAAAATTAGGCTTAAAAAAACTCGATTTTCCAAGCGAGACCGATTTTTTCTAGGTTTATAACTGCACCGAGCCGGATACTTGCCCAATTGAGAAGACCAAAATGCTGCGTGAATATGTCCAATCGAGGACCACCGAGGCCGCCATTCGAATGACTTATGCTTTCGCCGCTGTGGGAAAGAAGATAGGCGAGGATTCGAGGAAAGAACGTCTTTGGTAAATCGATTTTTAATCAAAAAAGTTAAACAAATTTCAGTCAACATCCATCAGCTGAATGCACAAGTCTAATTGTTGATGAGCTTTTATCGCTTGATTATGAATTCGGAGTGAATGATCCTTCGGAATTTACGGGGGAACGTCTCCGCTTCTATCGATCAACTAAAGATCAAGTTATCCAAGTGGCTGGATTGACCATCGACGCGCTCAGACTTCAATCCGGAAATGGTTATCGGCTGTTAAGCTTTACCACTGGCTCACCACCAACAATCGTCGTCTCGGCTCCCAAATCAGAGGACGCATCAATCCGCTCATTGTGCTCCCCCTTCCGACCATTTTGTGGTCAATGCAGCTCAATTCAAACCGTCAGCTCGGAGCGACACTTCTTATCCATTCCTCGCCACTATCCGATGTATTTATTAGGATTGTTCGATCTCTACAGTGGAACAGCTTGTCGATCAATGGCTGCAACTGACATCTCTCTCCCAATGGCTTTTATTCACACTGTAAGTTTTAAAATAACTTTAAAAGGAGAGCTCCTAAATTTAATTGCTTTTTTATTGTGAAATATGCGTTTTCCAGGTCTGGACGTTTAAACAGCGCTTCCCCCAACTCTCTCTCCTTTCTAATCTCGAGATGGGAGCACTTGTGGTCGATTCTTGTACATCTGCCCGTCAAGCGGTGGAAAGCGTCGTCCGAGCCGAGTCTCAATGCTTCCGATTCGCTCAAGCTGCTAGGAATATCACTATCGTTCCAGGCTCCGTCTTTGGTAAATCTTTTTTAAAAATTTATTTGGGATTTTCAACTTTTTAAAACTTCTAAATTATTCTTAAAATACCTATTTTGTGATTTACTATAACCGATAGTCCAGATCAAATTCGTTGAAGCGATTTTCTCATTTAAAGCCTAAAAATCGCTATTAAGTGTAGAATAAATTTTCAGGCTATATCTCTGGCCTCTCTGGTGAATCTGAACAAGGTCTTCGTGGTTTCTTCTCGGCTGCTGAGAGTGAGACAGCTCTTGTGTCTGCTTCTGCAGATGGTGCGACTTCAAAAATCTTCTCCGCCACGCCGGCAGCTAAAAACCAAGCTTTGGCTCTTCTCCGCTTGTTGACAAGAATGCACTGGCAGTTTGTTACCGTAGCCTTGTCTGAACAAGACGCTGAATCGTTGGCTCTTTTCCATCAATTTGAGCGATTGGCATTAGATCGAGGCGTCTGTCTGGCTGAAGTTATTTCCATTGGAGGAAGTCGAGTTGACAATTTGCCGGTTGCAACGACCACCAATGTGACAGTGATCTTCGCTACAGCAAGAGACGCCGCTATTTATCTCGCCCTAACGCTGAGAGGCCAAAAAAGAGTCCATGTCATGATGGGCGACGCTCACGATTGGCACCTCCACGAGGAGAATAGACAACCATTCCTGGGAACAGTCTCCGTCCAGCCGAAGGACATCCTTTACCAAGATTTCAAAGAATGGATGGAGACCACCACTCCTCTAACTCTTCCTGAGCTCTGGTTTTGGAGCTACATAGAAGAAACTTGGAAGTGTGCTCTTTCGCAGAAATCCAAGCTAGTTTACGGCAAGATGTGCTCAGGAGATGAGCTCCTCTCCGTCGCATCCCTTGGCCGAATGACCAAAGCTGGCTATCTAGCTAGAGGCTTAGAACGACTCCTCTTCGCAATGGATTTTGTTTATAAAAGACTCTGTCCTAAACAAGAAGGTCTTTGTCTTGAATTCTTTGAGAATGGAAGAGCTGAAATTGCCAGACAATTGCTTAAAAGTACAGTAGAGGATGACGTAACCATCTATGAATATGTGGAGGAGGAAGGCGTCCCTGGCTATAGGACAATTGGCAACTGGTCGCTTAGTGCTGGACTCAGAATGCACTCTGTCTATCGAGCTTATCCATTGCAGAGCCCAACTCCTCAGTCCCTTTGTCATCCACCCATGTGCCGATGCTTCTTAGATGGCGACTTTTTGCAGGTAGACAATTTTCGTTAAGAAGTTTCTATCAAAATTGGTCATTTTCCTTCTAAAAATCGCACTTTTCAGCGCCCATTGGACACCTTTGTCTTCCCATCAATCGACGAAGTTCCGGAAGTCAGCTCCTCTGGAAGCTATGTTCGCCGCCAGCCAGCTTTTGGTGGCTCACCGGTTGCCTATCGCTCCTTCTTTGAGCATTTAACCGCCGGAAATTGGCGCCATGAGCCGCACAATTTAATCCTCTTGGCTTTAATCACCGCCCTGACTGTGCTCACCCTAGCCGTCCTCACTCTCGTCCTGGTTAAACTCTATCTCCGAGTAGTTAGGGGCAATCAATCTCTCGGTATCTCCCTCCTCATCGGCATTGCTCTTCTCTACTCCACCGCCTATTTCTTCGTCTTCGACTCAACTGACACAGTAATTTAATTAAAAGCAATTTAAAAATTCCCTGAAAAATTCTAGGTTTGTCGATTGAGAGTGGGCCTCCACAGCTTGGGATATGTCGTCTGTTTTGGAGTCATTGTGGCCAAAGCTACGCAGCTGAGAAACGCAGAAACACTGGGATTTGGATCAGCCGCTCACATTTCTTATTGGAATTACTGGCAACTTCTTTTCTTCATTGTTGGAGTCCAAATCGCATTGAGTAGCAGGTTAGTGAGAAGCTACTGCATCCTCAACTCTCCTAAGATTGCACTTTTTGCGCCAAATTTAAATGATTTTTAACTAATTTTGGGTCATTTTGATCAAAAACCAACAGGTTGACCCTAAAATTAGGATTTTTTCTAGTTTTGATCCTATTCTTTTTAAAATTGGCTGAAATTCCTCTTCCAGATGGGCATCTGATCCCTCCTTCTTATCGGCTGTGGATGAGAATTCCAATATGAAGTGCACCTTTGATCGCAAAGAATTCATCGCCAGCAATGTCTACGTCTATGTTTTGCTCTTCTTGGCTCTCTTCCAGAACACTAGGAATCGTAATATCAAAAGAAATTACAAGGTGAGTATTATTTGAGGCATTACAGTATCAATTTAGGAGACTAAATGGCTCTTCGTTGCGTCTGTCCTCTCTCTGATTATTTGGATCATCTGGCCGGTTGCTTATTTTTATGTTCCAGCTGAATGGATGGTTCGTTTCTCTTACTTCTATTCTCTTATTTTACAGAATCTTGTGATTATTTGTGAGCTGCTGACTTGTGCAACCATCCTGTTGGCTCTCCTCTTCGGCCCGAAAATCTACATTCTTTTGAGCTATGAGCCAGTTGTTGTCGAATACAAACAGGATCAACAGCCGAATGCTTTGAATTTATTTGAAAAAGGTAGAAGAGCAGCTTTTTTGATGATCTTATGCTTAGAGGAAGATGTCTATTCGGCGAGAGCAGTCTCCCCGGCTAGCTCAGACTCAGGCAATCGAACTGGCTCAGTTAATAGTGGCAAACGAGGAGAGGAGGAACCTCCCCAGCCTATTTTCCACACAGTTATGAGAAAAAAGAAAATGAGACGATCACGAAGTGAACACGAATTGCAGCAGGTTACTTTAGTTTTTTTAAATCAATTTACGGCCTCTTTTGGTTTGAAAAATTGAACTAAAAGCTCTAATTTTGAACCTTTTTTTGATAAAATAGCGAAGAATATTTTACAATAGCAGCATATTTTGATCCATCGTATATCACTGCAGCCATTTTATTACAAATTTAAAACAAAAATCACCCTATGAATCTTGCAGATGTCAGCGCTGCCATCGCCAGGCCTTCCAGTAATCCGAAGTCCAGCGCGATCCGAAGCGGGTAGCGGCCGGGGGAGTCGTTGAAGAGAGCCCCTCTCCAGGCCAATGATAGATATCCTGTACATAAATTAATCTCCAGCAGCTGAGGCAGTCAGCCAGACTGCGAATGAAAAAATAAGAAATAAATTGCTCACAAAAGCCAATCACATCATCCTTACCTCTCAATTCAATCCGTTTTTTAATTTTTCCTTTTGTGAGTTTGGCATATCTCCTCCCCCCACATTGAGAAGCCTTCAATCTGTGATACTGTGCTTCATTCTTGTAGCAACAAATATTATTATTCTTATTAAACATTCTTATTTATCTATCTGCTTCAAGAGAGAAGGGAATATCATACTCAAAATAAACTCAGCTACTAAAGATCTCCATAGGGAACAGGATGGACACAATTGTCGCTCTTTACAGTGACGCTGTCCTCTGTTTCTTGGATACGCATTACACATCGAGATCGGAGGCCCAACGGGACCATCTAGATCACTTTTTTAGTCAATAAAAAGGCTGAAATTCCCTACCGACTATCCATTCTTGATAGAAGATTGTGATATAGACGGTGTCTTCGTCGCCTTCAGGCTGAAAGGGGATCAAATTTCCGGGGAGGATCTTGGTAAATCTAATTGAATTGGCAATATGTGTAACCTGGTTTTGAATCTCCTATCCTCCACCAAAATTCAGCTTCTCGGTTGAGACAGTGAAATTCGCAGCAGCTTTAATTATTTGGCTCCAGTCGGCGTCGACCATCGTCCAGATTCCACGAATGCTTGCATTGAAGATGTGGGTAATGCTGCCAGTCTGAGGAGCGTCACGAGCTCCTCCAAGCTCTTGGAGAATGGAGCGAAAGAACACCATCTCTTGGTTGAAGCAAGGGATAGAATGACTATTTTTTATGAGAAGGGAGTAAACAAAAGAACAGCTTTTGTATAAACTTCTTGAGGAGTTTGATTTTCAGTCGGAACAAAAACTACCTTGAAACCCAGACTTCAAATACTCGACTTTTGCAGATAATTGAAGAGAGAGAGAGAGAAAGAGATTCTAGATTTCTTTTAGAAAAATGCCTCTAGGATTCAAAAATATCGATTCTTTTGAAGGATTAAACCTCTAGAACCCAGAAATAATCGTTGTGAAAGATCCTTTTAGACGAAAATTGATTGCCTCAAACGTTCACCAAATTCCTGTTGAATGTTTATCGCCTTCGGCAGTAGTTTTTCTCGATTTTGGTGGCCACATCTCTATAGCTGATAAAGCGTTAATCCGACACAGGTCGGCACGGAGTTCCCGAAAGCTCACAACAGAACAAAGTCAGCTGACATCCTGGCGATGAAGTCTAAGTCGAACGTTGGCGAAACAAACTATTATTATTGCTCAATGTGAATCAATTGGCAGTAAAAAAGATTCAAAAGGAATAAAAATCTTTTAACCCATTGACGACAACGCGTGTTTAACGTGTCTGGTGCGGGGGACCATTAAGTTTTTTGACGCGCTGTCGCCAATGGGTTAACTTTCTCGCATATTATTTATTCTCAAGGATAATTAGTCAAGCAATCAACTGCGTACTCAAAGTCGCCAAAATCGCTTTATTTTAGCTTCCTAAACAAGCTTCTTTTATATAAAAAATTAAAAAAAGATCCAACCCACCAACACCCTTGTACTGTCAATTATAAGACTCAGGGCATTTATCACGGGGCTTCTCGTTTTTTGGTGGCCTCTTTGCCCTTTCTGATAGAGCTGATAAGACTATTAGCAGACAACTTTTTTACTAAAACATTGCAAATAATTCTAAAGCTAATGAAAGACTAAAGTATGACTTGATATCCCTGAAGAGGATTTGATTTGAGAAACATCTTCTAGCTATCAAATCAGGCTAACAAGATGGAGATGTTCAAAAACTGTAAAGTTTTTTAAAATTCCATGTAGGCTTTTATAAAGAGCTTAAATAATAATTTGAATTTATGAACACATGCCGAAAGTACAAATTCTAATTGTGCACTTTGGTCATAAACTCCATCTTGTCTATTATTATCGCAGAAGTTTTTCTCGTTTTTGGTGGCATCCTCCCCCTGATAAAAGTGATAGCGCTTCTCACAACTGCCGAATTCGCCGTCGGAAAGTGGTCATGGCTCCGCCAGCTCCTTCCTTCTTCAAGCGGATGGCAGTCAACCCAATAAAAAAGTTCACTGCTGGAATGCCGGTGCCCACCTACTCGATCCACAATCCAGCTTACCAATGGGACTATTGGACCGTGATCAAGAAGCTTCTTTTCTATTTTTGTGTCAGTGGTAATGCTTTTAGAAAGAAGCTTCCGTAATTCACGTAACTTTAGGTCTTCCCGCCTACTTTCTCTTCTACGAAGGAATTGAACCCAGTCTGGAAATCTACAATGGACTCGCACACTTAACCAATTGTCCTCTGGCTCCCGCTGCTCCTAAGCTCCTCGTCCTCACAGGATTGTGCAGACTTGCTTCTTTGACCTTCATGCTGCTTCTAATTTACTTTGCCGTCTTCAGCAAATACAAAGAGGTTGGCAGAAAAGCGAAAAGAAAAGCATAATTTGGTGATTCAAAGTATCAATTTAAAAGTAAAAAATCCAGAATCCAAATAGTCTGTTTTAGCAAAATCAAATGAAATCCAATTCCAGGACTTCCTTACATATTCCAAAGTGGAGAACCCTTCTTACTTATGCGCTTTCTCCTTTTGTGGAAAAGTTGCACTAGTTTGCTGTCTCTGTTGGACTTCGGTCGGTGCTGCTCTCGCCATGTAAGGCGAAGCCTAGACTACTGTAATCCTTCATTTTCAGCCCGAATTCTTCAGTTGTAAACCTCCGCAACTTCCCAGAAAAGTATCCCAAGTACAACGATATTAACACTTCTTCTGCTGATTACTGCCACCCTTCAATCTACAACAATGCCGTTGAATTTGCCTATGTTTACTCACTTTGGCAGAACATTGGCTACGCCTTGAAGTATATTTTACTGCCTATCCTAGGCGCAGAAATGGCTTGGCTAATTTTCCAGCTCTGGTCTGCAAAGAAGAAAGCAGCCAAGGCAAAGATTGTCGTCAGCTCTGTCTAGAATGAAGCTTTTGTATAGTTTTGAATAAAGATTTTCGTATGAAAGATCTACCGTTCGCTAATAAATCTTCTTAGGACGATATTTCTTTTATTTACCATTCAAGTTACACTACTAGCAGTCTTTGTCATCATTTTTTATCTCTTCTAAACAGATAAGATTCACCAAAAACGTCAGCTGGTCCCATTCTCTTCCACTTTTGCCTTCAATTAAGATGAAAATCTTCTCCAAGAACTACGAAAAGTTGCGACAGCCAGACCTTGAACGGGCTGAAGCTACTGTAACAATTCAGAGAAAGAAATTGAGAACAAATCAATTCCTCTACATAGTTATTTTTATTTTTGTTGGAAGTTGTAGGTCCCTTTCTATTTTTTTAGAAAAAAAAAAACTGATTTCAGCCATGCCCATTTTTGTTAATCTCTATAGCCTTATTGCTCTCTTCTGCATGTTAGCCGTAGCATTCAGAGCTATGCATTATTGTCCAGAAATTACAGTAAAATTTTTTTAAATTGGCGGCGGGAGGCTAGGAGCTTATTGTCTATTTTTTCCAGTTATGTGCTGGCTCATTTTCTATAATCATGTAAGCCCTAAAAATGTGAGAATTTGTACCAAATGTTGATTTATTTAATCTAAAAATAGGTTTTGAATTGGTCGGCGGGTTAATATCTTTGTCGAAAATCGTTGAGTACCCTAATTTTTAGAAGCTAGATCTTGTTAGACAGAAAAAACAGAAAATCACCAAAAATGGGCAAAGCAAAAGCTTTTGTCTTCATTTAGCACACCTGGTATTGCTCAGCTTTTTCTTTTATCTCCTCTATGGATTATTTTTCATTGTGTGAGTTAACTTTTCCTCCCATTTTGAGTTCTTCTCTCTTCAGAACGAAGCCTAACGATGGTCCTCTTGAGCTAATTAGCCAAACAAACCTGACTGGAACTTTGGGAGATTCTGAAGCTGAACAATATTGTGAATTTATTGATAATCAGAGGAAGAGCGAGTTGTCAAATTTCCATGCTGATCTCCTTTTTGCTATGATTCTCTCCTGTTTTTTTGGTCTTTCTTTAGTTTTATCTTTTCTTTTTCTATTTGGAATTAATCGATTCTTTGAAAGTGTAAGCGAATAAAATGGAAATTATAGCTTTGAGTTGTGACCAACACAAACAATGTCGGGAGATAAACTATGGGAGTCGCAATTGCATTCGACGTCGAAGAAACTGATTAGCCACAATCGACATTAGCAATAAACTAATTAAGATCGCCACAGTTGATCTACCTATCTTTTAGCATCAAATTTCACATTTATAATTGAGAGAAAACAAAATTTAAAAAAATAAAAAATCTAAAGAAAAAGAAAGAACATTTCCCAAAGAAGAGTTTATTCTCTCGACAGTTCTCACTTTCTATTCATGCTAAGTGCCTCCTGAAGATCTGCTTCCGAGTAGTCGTCACAATGCGTAGAAATCAGTACATTTTTCAATGATTTTTCCAGATCCTAAAGACTTTTCAGAAGAACGAAAATATACGAACCTGATAGTTTTGCACTGTGAAGACATCATTCCTGATATTATCAACATCATTGTCAAAGGAAGTATAGTTGCCATGAAACTCTTTTCCAACAGCAATAATCTTAGCCTTCATGTTGTGTCTCTTCATCTGAAAGTAGAATGAGCTAATTTCCAAACTACAGTGCTCCCTTTATTTAAGCAAAAATACTCACTTCTATTTTTATATCGTTAAAATTTTTCTCGCGATCACCTCGCGTAGGTTGTCCGTCGGTAACGATGATAAAGAGAGACCTCTTGTAGGAGATATATTTGCCATCAACCTGGCGCCGATAATCGAGCATTTTTTTCCAGTATGTATATGTGAAAGTTTGTCCACCTTTTTGACTCTCCACGGCTACCTTTAATGCTTCATCGTACTCGCTATTACTACAGCTTCTTCCCGTGTGTCCAATATTTGATTCCATATTCGAATATTGTTTAAACCAAATTCGGCTATCTCTTGGCAGCCAATTCTTGGATGCTAAAAGCATGGATTTGATCTGGAAGTTTGATTATTATTAAAGAGAGTAATAACTTACTTGTTGCCAATTTATATGATTTAAAAAATAGTTGGTGGGAATGCTTGGATTCAATCCCGGCGCCAAAAGCCCGTCAATTGAATACGAGCCATCGATGAGGAACATAATCGATTCCATTTCTATCTTTTCGGTGTTGCTGTGATTGTTACATGATTTTTTGCCTAAAAAGGCTTGTCCCTGGAAAGATTTCATTGCAATTTTTCAACGAGTAGACTAGATTACTGATCATCAAATACTAACCCTTTTAGTGATGCCATAACCATGTAAATAGTTTTGCAATTCTGGCGCATCCATAACATCCGTGTATCCTTTTCTGCAAACGCATTGTCCATTAATTTTATCCGAATTCTTAGGACATTTCAATTTGGGAATTTGAACTGGCGGCTCGCCCATCATACAGAGGATCCTCAGACGATCAAAAATCGGAATATTCTCCAATCCTCCTGCAGAGCCGGTTTTTCTGAATGCTACCGCATACCGTCCCTGATCCGAGCAGAGCATATTCGGCGTCTCTTTTCGCCAATACTTATCGGGAACAGGCGCAGGTGAATGCTTCGGATAGGCCCTAACCAAGAACTTGTCATTTATAAGCGCATCCTCTCGGTTATTCCTTCTGCAGTCGTCTGTGTCGTCGCAGAATACCGCAGCTGCTGGGAAGTTGACGCGTTCATCTCGATTCCATTTTGCATCTTTGGTATAGTCAAGCGCTTGTTCATAAGCAGCTGCATAGCAACCGTAGCATATATTCTACAAAGATTTAGATTATTTTGTAGCTAAAAAAAGAACTTGCATCACAAATGGAGTGGAAATAATTCCTATCAATTTTGCTACCATGAAGCTTGGGCGTGTAGTAATTACTCGTGAAGAACATCCATCCTCCCGAGACGTTGACTGCATTGACAGCAGGAGTTTCTTCAGTATATAGGTGATTAGTCTTTTTGCCATAAACCCAAATATTCTGCTTATCCTCGCCAAGTATGGGCAAATAATCACCAGGATAAAGTTGCATAGCCGAATTGCGTTGGAGAATAAGAACTTTTTGACTTGGATCGCCTACGTTCGGATATTTAACTCCCTGATTGTAGAAATTCTCAGGATCCAGCGTTTTTCCATGATAATTTTCAATTCGAACTGCCTCTTCTGAGAAAAAGTAGGATAGCCATTTGACTTGACTTTCACTGTAAATCCTCGCCCTTTTGAACCCAGATGGACACGTTGTACCCATTGTATAGCAATAATCTAGGATATATTCCCCTTCAGGACAAGCATCATGCGGCTCAATTGGAAAAGAAGGAATAGAAGGAAAGAATAGAATTCAATCCTCCAAGTGCATTCAATCTTCCCAGATGAGTCCTTCTTCGCATCATGTACTTTATAGGGAGCTTTTGAGCTACAAAAAACTTCAAATTCATCATTTGCAGGCTCAGCATCAAAGGTCTGCTTGCAAAGATAGTTTTTGTAGCGTCCAGAGGGATTACCGTCCAAAGCGCTGTCGAGAACATCTCCTTCGCAGAATTCTTGGAAAGAACTAGCCTTGATGGAGATTAGAGTAAGCAGAAGAACAAACAGTTTCATCAATCTGAATAAGATCGAAGGTTAATATAAGAAAGAAGAAACTGACAACCGCATTTTAAACTCAACTGGTGGTCCAAGCTGTCGATTGCCAAATGTGAATAAATATTCTCTAATCCGACTTCTTTTGTTTCTCTTTTACTTCTTCACATTCTTTACCAATTTCAAAAAAATTGCAGTTTTCTCCAAATAATTTATTTAATCACTCTTTGAATTTGATCTTCTCGAGTCGCTTCTCAAATCCTTCAATTTGGTCCCTATTCCACCCGAAGGCTTTCTTTTTTTCAATCTTTGTCAAATCGGCAAACAACAATTCGATTGGATCCTCATTACTTTTGAATAATCTCGCTTGAATGATTCCGCTATCCCATCGGAGGAAGATCTTCTCTTGGATTTTGCTCGGCCTCCAGATGAGGAAATAAGACCGGCGGGCTATCTTTTCGTTAATTTTTTGGAGACCACCCAGCAGTGATTTCTTATGGCTACTTTTGTCATAAAGAAGATTTGCTGGGAGGTCATCTAACAATTCAGTTAGAGTTCCAGCCACCCAATTGAGGCGAAGATCAACCAATTCTCTTTCTCCTCTGAGCCATTGCTAAAAAAATTTAATACCAAACCTCCAAAAAAACTTACTTTCAAGAATAGATTGACACCACTTGTGGTGATAGTCGATTGAGAATAGAGCTCAATTTCCCTCATTTTGACTTGAAGCAGCTCAGTATCGGTGTAGTCAGTTCCACTCGCTGTTAGTTTTCTTCCCTAAAAGAATTTGACAGACTCGCCTCTTTAAATAAAAATGGAAGAATTTTACTGGAAAATTAATAAAGAAATTCCTACATTTTCGAAGGTGAAGGGATGAATAATCCTCGGCAAGAAGCGAGCAAATCCGATCTCATCAAACCCGCTTTTGGGCTTTATCATCTATAAATTATAGGTCCTCCCTGGAAAAAGGCTTACTTTGATAAATTTTTGAACATCCTCCGGGTTGCAGGCCATCACTGAAGAGATGAAGAACTTCTCGCAGTTAAACATGGTGTTGTCGGCGAAATTTCTCATTATTTTAATGATTCGTTGGGTGATTATCGCCTATTTGTTTGAGATTTTGAATAAAAGAGCTACCTCAACATAGACGCAAGATGAAACCAAACGAAAAATTGAGAAGATTTCATATTCGTCCGTGTAGACGATTTGACTATTTCCAATAAAAATCGTGATATTCCCAATATTGCTGACAATCACCCCAGCGCAGTAAATTGGAATGAGATATTTAGGAGATTGACAGAGTCGATGCATAGACTTGTTGATTCGAAGAAGGCGAACATAATTGGAAGAGGAGAACTACAATTTTAATAATTTTTTTTGGGAGAAGATAGTTTAAAAAATTACTTTTACTATTATAGAACGTTTTAGAGAAAGAGGAATGGAGTCCCATTTGATTTGCGGAGTGAGGGGAGCCATTGAAAGAGCTGAGAGAGAAAGCCGATCGAAGGGGGATAGCGACTGGGCAAATAGAAGAAACTCAATAAAAGCTTCAATTTGTTTGATGGGGAAATATTGAGAAAACTACCGAAATTTTCTTAATTTCTCATTGAAATTAAAGAAATCTTGCGCGAAAGCGAAATTCTTTCCCAAGTTGTTAAACACGATGAGAAAATCATTTCTATTTAACCCGGTTCATCACCACTGCAGTCATTTCTTACTTCGCTTCTTTGAAAATGTCGTCTTCTCCTGTGAAATTGATCATCTTTGATAAAGATGGAACTCTCATCGATTTCCATCGAATGTGGCTTCCTGGATGGGCTTCTGCTTTGACCGGCGGATTGGGCGATCAACTAGGAGGTCTTCTAGCTAGGGTAAATTGATCAGTAATCTTTCCTACTTTACTACTTCATTTTCAAACAAAGACACTTATTTGTTTGCTCTTCAGATCGCTAGTTCTGGAGCATTGAACCAAGAAAATCTTCTACTTCTACGAGCCGACCTTTCCCAAGCCCTACATCGACGTTTAGGACTTCCCCAAGAAGAAGCCTTCAAAATAGTTGCCTATCTCATCCCAGAATCGGGAAAAGGAACTGCCCATCCGGTTTGCAACTTGCGAAAGCTTTTATTGGATCTTCAATCGATCGGAGTCAGATCAGCGCTTTGTACAGCTGATGCGAGGGAGCCCAGTTTGAAGCAAATGAAAGAGCTAGGAATCTTGGATTTATTGGATGATGTAGTGGCTGGAGATGATGAGGGAATGATCCAAAAGCCGGATCCTCTTGGCGCGAGGATTATTTGTAAACGATTGGGCATTAAATTAGAGGTGAGATCAAGTTATTTTTAGAGTAAAAAAATTGCAGGAAACTATTGTGGTTGGAGATACTGTTGCTGACGTAAAAATGGGGAAATTGGCCGGACTTAAAGCCAGTGTGGCTGTTTTGTCAGGAGTTGGAACGAGGGAGACTCTGGCTGAATATACCGACCATTTTGTGAGTTATAGATATCCAATTTGTATTCCTTTTTCCAGTTGAGAAATGTCAACGAATTACCCGAATTAATTGCTAATTTGAATGGAATTTCAAGAGAACTGCCAACCATTCTCCAACGAAAGAGAGAAGCATTGGAAAGGAAGCAAATCTTTGAAGAGCAACTAGCTGAAGATAATAAAAACAAGGAGAGTGAGCTCTTAATCGCGGAGAAGAAGCTAATCGAGATGAGAGAACGTCTCCCTGACGATCATTTCCTTCAATATCGGGCGAATCTCCTCAAAACAATAGAGAATATCCGCATAAATTGGAGCTACCTTGAGGAACTTCGAAAAACAATCGAAGAAGAATTAGAATTGGAGGATATTACTCGCA
The DNA here is from genome assembly GCA_932521405.1 of Oscheius sp. JU1382. Classification (NCBI taxonomy): domain Eukaryota; kingdom Metazoa; phylum Nematoda; class Chromadorea; order Rhabditida; family Rhabditidae; genus Oscheius; species Oscheius sp. JU1382. The sequence continues at coordinate 1,155,411 of OW051478.1, read as the reverse complement.
ATCTGGAAGATATGGAGTTAGAAAAATTGGAAGGAGACGAGAGGAATCGACGCCAGCAAGTGATGGAAGAAGAGCGCAATCAGAGATTAATCACAATCAACGGCAATTGGATTGAAAGAGAAAGAAGACGCAAAGAAGCGATCGAAAAATCAAAGTGAAGCGCTGTTTTTTTTTATTTGATCAATAAAGTGGATTATATTTATTTAAAGTAGTATTATTTTATTTTCTCCGATCTGTTATTCGAATCTCCAAAAGCCGGGCTTCAATCTTATTAGGAAAGGACATTCCGTTAATTGGATTCTATTGAGAGATGACGAAAAAAGCTCGAATTACTAATTTTATTTCATTCTTTCCTACTTAATTTTTCAGATTCCGATCAATAGGCTGCATTTCGAAGAACTAGAATCATTCGGTGAAGAACTAAGGATAGCTCTGATTCTGTCAAGAAACCTCGGGGAAGACTTGTAAACGTTTATTGGAGACAATAAATATTTCAATCAAAGCCAATAATTTTATAGAAAATAGATCTTGAATACGACAGAATTCTCAAGAAAAGATGGAAGTTTTTAGGTCAGTAACCACCGCTTGGAGGCGATCAGCTTCGACAATTTCTCCATCCACCACTAGAAGATCCCTCGGATTGCTGGGTTCAATCCGGAACGCTGATACTTCCACAATCTGAAGTTATTTTTTGCTTAGAAAAGGGAGAAAAACCAACCTTGAAGAATGAGGACTGGAGGTGATTTCCATCCTCAAAATCTAGGAACATTTTGATGAGTTGAGCTCGATTTTTGATGTCCTTCCAGAGGATATAAGTCAGATAGATCTTGTCGTCGTCCAGCTTGGCTCCTGGCATGAAGTGACTCTCAGCAGTTATGTGCGATTTTAATGTCTAAATAGAATTATTTTTTGGCTATAGTAAAACCCAACTGACCGCAAAAACTCCAACAAATTCTCCTTCAATCGTTACCCAATCAGCTGGAATTTCTTCTTCCAATTTAGGGACAGAGATGGTCTCAATTTTCTCCCAAAAATTGTCCAAAGATCGAGAGCCCTCGTCTTTATTTACTCGCGACCCGGGAGATTCGGCTATTTCCCTCTGCTCATAGACAGGGAAGACTTCTCCACTTGAATAGTTCTCTCTCTTTTTGTAACTTTTATAATGCAGCTTTCCTTTATAAGTTCGGAGATCTATAAGTTTGATTGTTTGACGGAAATCTAATATCTTAATTTAAATAAAACCCTTCCGTGTCGTCCTGACCGTCCGTGCCTGGCCTTTTTGTAAATCCGGTCAAATTCTTTATTTTTTTGGGGGGAGCGGTCGTTTTTTTTTAATTTTCAGGAAATTCCGAGGAAAGTCCCAGATAAAATTACAGAGGAAGAGAGGCCTAATATTCCAGTGGAAGGGGGCGAAATTCAAAGGGAAAGATGATTGAAAGTTTCACAAAGTGAAAAAAAGGGGAAACCTTCAAAGAGCTGCCAGAGGCAGCGCAGCCCACTTGTTTACATAAAATCGGATGATTTGAACCAAATTTAAAAAAAGGTAGAAAACTCACTAATGGATCGGTTGAGAACACTGACGGTGAATCTGCCGGATCCTAAGACTTTTCTATATTTTTCACTCTCAATATCTAAAGCAATTATTTGATTTTTTTACATTTTTATAATAAGCTACCGATATCTGCCATTAACCCCCAGGCGATGCACAAAAAGGCGGCGATATTCTCCTTGGCTGTCTGAACATGCACTAGGTTGACCGGCTGAGCAGAGGGAGCTGGGCTTGTTGCGAGAGAGATGGCTTGATTTAGGAGAGCTGGCTGCTTTAAGGACCATCTAGAGATTGAAATTGTGCATTAAAGGAGAGGATGGGTTTTACCCTTTTGAGCCGAAGAGAGAAACAAGAAGACCGTTACCAGAACCACTAGGGATTAAGGCCAAAGGAAGACGAGGAACGAGGTCAATTGCGTCAGCTCGTTCACAAAGGCCATTCAAAATCTGGACAAATTCTGATAAACTCTGATATATTAAAATCTAATCTATTTTCGCTTTTTTATAGATACTGTTGAAGGATTTTTTTTTCTAAAATCTAGGCTATTTTCCTTTGCTTTAGATTAATTTTTAAAGGATTTTTGAAATTGAGAATTGTTCTGACGTTATTTTTTTTAGGATTTTTGGTGTTCTGCTGAATTGTAGCTAGCCATAAAAATCTACCTCGTAGACTAGCCCATCTCCTGATAAGATCATAATCCCGTTGAAGTCCAAAATATTCCTCCTTTCTTCCACAAATCGCTTTGCACAATTGGGCCCATCTAGAAGGCCAAATTGATAACTTTTAAAAACGTACTCGTAATAACCAGCTCATATTCAATATTGTTGGATTCCAATAGATGTGCTACTTTCCTCTTAAAAGTGTGGACTCCCTTCCCTGATCCTGAATGAGGGTTCACAAAGATTAGCAGCTTCCCAGCCGGTGGGACAAGCGATTGATAGGAAGTGGGAATATCATCTAGAAACAAGAACAGCCTTAAGATCATAAAAAAGCTGCCCACCTGTGGTTGTATCCAACTCCTCTTGAGGGGGAACAACTGCTGCGCTTTGACTGGCTCCCATGTAGTTAAAAGTTGAATGAAATGACTGGCTGGTTGAGGGGCATTTTAACCGCCAGATGATTTCCTCACTAATTTTCACTCACTTTCTCATCGTTTATGTCAACAATGAAATCGGTAGCATTATCATCATCAGCCAATTCAATATTTAAGTGAGAAAATCAACCGGACTAGGAGAAATTCAAAGTGGGAACTGATCTTACCCTACTTTTATTTAACTTTTTGATGTCTAAAAGCAAGAATTATTATGAAGATTTCTTTATTTCCTGATTGAATCAAATTGGTTTATAATGTCTATGGGAGAAATGGTTCTTTCGATCTTTTCACAGCCACAAAAATATTAGAATTGTGGGTTTTGGGATTTCGAAAAAAAAAGTTGGGACAAACTCACAGACCGCTGCTCTAATATAGCCGGCACCTCAAACTGTTGTTGTTTCCACTCGAGATACTTTTCTCACTACTTATTGAAGAAAATACAGAGAGGGGCAAAAGTAGGATAAAAAGAGGGATGGAATACATCGAAACTTGGCAATATTTTAATTTTAGTCTTCAATATATTATGGCACAGGTTGTCTCCTAATCGGATAGATCAAAAACAAAAGTTTGCAAAAATGTAATAATATACAAATATATTAGCAAAGTTGCAGCAGCAATTGTTTTTCAGTTTTTATTGAAAGAGGAAAAGAAGAAAATGCGCCATGCTTTTCTGGCAATTTAGGTCCTTCTTTCCAGCTGATTCCATCGAATATTTCGACGGAATCTATTCGAGTTGCGCCGTCAATTCCTCCTCCAATAACCATAATTCCATTTGATAATTTGACAGCTCCATGACAGTATCGTCCTTGTTTTAAGCTGGGCATCTTGATCCACTCCTTTTTTGGATCAAAGACGTCTATTTTCCAGACTTCATCTGAGAGCGTTCCACCATATTTCATTCCTCCGATGATTATTAGATTTGTTCCTTCAGCTATGGAACAATGATAAATCAATTCAAACGGCATATCACAGAATATTTCCCATTTGTTCTTGGTTGGATCATAGACTTCTACTGATTTTAAAGCACCCAAACCACCAGAAACAAAGATTTTTCCACCAACTATTGAAGCAGATGGGCTCATTCGTATAAAATTGAGATAACTTTCATTTTGTATTTTTTAAAAGACAACTTACGGCATTTCTGTCCAAATATTTGTTTGGGGATTGTATGTTTCCACTGTTTTTAGTGCTTCACTCCCATTATATCCACCAATTACCCAAATTTCTGAGCCAAAAGCAATTGTGCTCTGTGAAATGTACTGTTTTTTCTCGTTCATTTCAGCCATTTTGGTCCATTCACCATTCCCTCCCAACTTGTAGCAGTTTGCAAATGATTTATGTGGATCATTTTCGTAGCCTCCTATAAAATATATTTTGCCGTTTAAGATCGCAGATCCGTGGTGTGCCACTTTTAAAGGAAGTTTCTGCTTACACATCCGCCATTTGTTCTCTTTGGAATCGAAAATGCAAATGGAGTCAGTTATATTATAGCCATGCAATCCTCCAAGAATCAGCGCCTACACCGCTTATTCAAAGGTTTTAGCTGAACCTACAGAAGAGTGGAATTCTGAGGAAACATTTTCCAATTGAATTGGTATATTTTTCACCATCTTATTTGTTTCTAAAATTGCCGGCGTTCTTTAAATTCCTAACAAACCTTCATTTGCTTTTTCAACCAAAGCGGTTTTTTCCAGCTGCCCAGTTAGTTTTTCAATTTCTCCAGATTGCTCATCAATTCTGCGTTGTAAAGCCTCAATTTTAGTTTCAAAGTGCTGTCTGATGCCGTCGATTGTTTCTCCCTTTTCAGCTAATTGAACGTCGATCTTTCTAACTGAAATTCCATTTAGTCCTTTTGTCTTCAGATTTGTTGGATTTTTGAAATTATCTGCGTTGACTCGTTCCTCTCTTTCATCCACAATCAGGAATGCACAGTTTCTGGATTTTTTGTCGGTTCGGTTTTTGAGTTTTTAAACCGACTTCGGTTTCAGTGTTCGGTTAACCGCAATTTTTCAAATTGACCCGCGGTTATTTTAAAACTACCTGCATCCTCCTTTTCCCTTGCCATTTGCTGCCCAACTTCCGCCAGCAGATTTTGAAAATTTCGTTCTAAAATATTCTAAATTGATTCGAATATAAAAATGCCTGTGGTGTCTCGAGCCTCTCTTTCTCTTGCCAGTTGCTGCCCAACTTCCACCAGCTGATTTTGGAAATTTCGTTCTAAAATATTCTCAAATAGATTCGAATATAAAAATACCTGCAGTGGCTCGATCCTCTCTTTCTCTCTCCAGCAGCCGTCTTGCTTCAATTTTGTCTTCTTCAGTTGATTGTTCTTCAAGAGATGTTTTAACTATTAAAAAAGAACTTACTCATAGCTGTCATATTTTCCTGGTAGTTCTTTTTATCGACTTGTATTTTATCTTCAAATTGTCGCCTCATTTCAGCGAGTTGTTTCTCAAACTTTCTCTCTAGAAATTTATCGAATTTCTCACCGAAATATTCTTCCTTTCCTACCTGTGGCAGCAATTGCTTGGTTAAATCTCTGCTGCTCATTAACCAGTCTCAATCGCTCTGTTTCTTGTCGAGCATTTTCAAGTTGTTGCTGTAATTCTCTACCATTTGATGAATGCGCCATTCTGAACTGATTATTGACAAAAAGGCAGAAAAAGACAGGTGATTGAACAAGGAGAAAGAAGAACTGATAAGCTTGTCTATTAAATCGATGAGACACATCTCTACTTTCTTTTTGTTTCTTTAGTTCTCTGGGTTGTCAATAAAATAAAGTTTGGCATTAAATTCATATGGCGCAAAAAATTTGATAGCCTCTCCAATTTATAAAAGTGTACCGTATTCAGAAACCTCAAAATGACTCGAATTTAAAAGAAAATAATTTCTTTATCTTATTCCACTGGATTCAGAGATCGTATGAGAAAGAAGGTCATCAATATGGTAGAAATCTATTCGATTTCAGCTTTGAGCCAAGGCCGAACAAGCCGTTTTATCAAAATTCGGCTGATGCAGTTTTATTCAGCTCGATTTCGTGATTCCAAAACGTCACTTTAAATGGCATAATTTGGTTAAAAATTGGCTGAGTTATGGTTCAAAGATGATGTCAATTTTGGTCAAAAATCGCGAGAAAAAAAAACGTGGTTTTTAAACTAAAATTCCCAACTTGTTCAGGCCATAATTCTACGAATTTTCAGTCATATTTTGAGGCTTAAAGTGTTTGGAATCACAAAATCGAGCTGAATCAGTATGGTAGATTTCTGCTATGCTGATGATCTTCGCTCTCACACGATCTCTTAATCCAGTAGAGATTGACGTTGAAGTGGTAGATTAATAAGAAAATTACAAATTCAGCGATATCTTAATCAAAACATTTGTTATCTGTGTCATAACATCAGGTTTTCAACAAAATATTGGGCAGCTCCTCTACAACTAGAGGAAAATATCTTTTGGGCTGATGAGTCCATCTAAATGTTTAGAAGATAAGAGAGAAAGAAGGGATGCCTTTTTAACTATTTCTTTGATTATCCATGAATCCAATTCATCGAGTTTCTTAAATTTTGGCCTAAAAATAGATAGTAGAATTGAAGTAAGAAAACCCACCCAAATAGTCGAATTCTTGGGAGAAGAATGATTCCAATCCATATTTGGAGCAATTTCATTTGAGCTTTTTTAAACAAATCTAGAAGAACTATATATCTATTTTTCTTCTTACTGTTTTCAATTGATATTACAAGAAGAAAAGGCAATCCAATTGAGAGGAAGAAAGGCCACATTGAGGAATTATTTCCCTTCAAGGAGTAGTTAAAAGAAGAAGGCAAATTGTTATTCGATTGAGATTCGAACATGATGATGAGAAATGGAAGAGGAGGATGATGTTAAAAATGAGAAATTAGCTCGAAATTGAACAAAAATATTAGGTTGGTAAAATATGAATGCGAATTTTTGTGTAAAACAAATTTTTTTTTAAACTACAAAATCTTAGTCCGAAAGATATTCTCCATTATTATCAATGACCTTTTGCCAACGTCCGCGCAAATTATGAATACCTCTTTCGAAGAATTCTGCTGGCTACAATTCAAAGTAGTTGGCCACCCAAAATTCGATGTCTTCACGATTTTCGAATTTTTTCCCGCTAAGGAATGCTGCATCGATCGGAAAAGATGGTAGTCGGATGGAGCCAAGTCTGGGCTATAAGGCGGATAAGGCAGAAGCTTCCAACCCAGTTCCTCAATTTTCTGTTGAGTGATTTTTGTGGCGTGGGGTTTAGCATTATCTTGGAGGAATTTTACAGTCGCAGTACTGATACCTTGACGGCGTAGAGCTTGGTCTACACGACTCAATTGATCTTTGTAGAGGTCCACCGTGACTGTTTGACCAGAATTCAGAAGTTCAAAATGCACCAAACCTTTGCAGTTCCACCAGACACAAAGCATAACCTTTTCACCATGAATATCAGGTTTTGGAGTTGGTTTCGGAGGCTCACCGTGGTTTAGCCATTACCTTTTTCTTATTACATTATCGTACTTGATCCACTTTTCATCCGACGTGATGATGGGGTCAAAAACCCGCTGTTCTTAGCACTACGAGGCATGATTCCAGACATTGCAACTCGAGCTGTTTTGTTTGTATTGGAGAGTTTATGAGGCACCCATTTTCCGGCTCGATTTTTTTTCCAATAGCACGTAAATGATTTTCTACAGTGGCATGAGTGCAATAAAATTGTTTCGCAAGGTCGCGAGTAGTTTGGCAAGGATCTGATTCGATGATGTTCTTCAAAACATCGTCATTGATAATCTGAGGACGTCATTGGTGTTCTTTATCTTCAAGAGTTTCATCTCCATTTCGAAAGCGTTGGTACCATCGGTAACATTGGTTCAACAATGGTATATTATCTTTAAATGAACCAATTAATATATGAAAAGATGCACAAGAAAACGCTCTTTAAAATAAGTATAAAAACATATGTAAATGTATTAGTATATCAAAAATATAACACATCAAAGTTTACTCGCATTAATATTTTACCAACCTAATAATATCAATGAAGGATTTGAAGCCGACAATCAGAGGTCAACAAAGCTTATCCTCTTTCTCCAGGAGATGGCTTCAAATTGGATCAACCGATGATTCTAAAAAGTGCTCAACGCAATCGAATCAGAATTGATGCTTTATTTTGTAGGTTATTAATATAAAAAAACGAGAGAGGAGATCTTTGATTCATTTCACGTTTGATTTAGCCTTTTTTGGGAGAATCGGACGTTAGCCATTTCGTTGACCTCCTTCAGTCTCTCAACTACGATATCCAATTGCTCTTTTGAGTGCGCAGCCGAGACACAAAATCTTATCCTCGACTCGGCCATTTCACAAGCCGGATGGGAGACAACCACTGTTGCAACTCGTCTTTTTAACATCTCTCTGCCGAAAAGTCTTAATTTTACAATAGTTGTCATATCTAAAAGGATACCCGATGAAGCGAGGGAAGCAGATGAGCATTGGAATGACTGGGCTGTCATCACTGCCGTAGATGATGAAGCCTTCTTTCTTTAACAGCTGGCGGAGATAGCGAGAGTTTTCAGCCAAACGAGAGATTTTGTTAACTCCTTGATTGGTTCCGGCAATTATTCCCATTGAAGAGTGGATTTGTTCAGCAATTGGTGGGGAAAGAGGAGCTGAATAAAATCCACTGGCGGAATGGACTCGTAGATGATCGATCAGTTCCTAGAAAATTGAGAGATTTATCCTGAATATTTTTCATGAAAATTGGCTAAAAATCGTAAGGTTCTTTGATCAATTGGACAAACCTTTGTGCCAGCGATGTACCCTCCAGCTGCTCCAAAGCTTTTAGTAAAAGTGCCCATCATGATATCCACGTCGCCTACATCACAATTCCAATATTCGACGACTCCTCGGCCAGTTTCTCCCATAGCTCCGATCGAATGCGCCTCGTCCATATACAAATACGCTTTATATTTCTTCTTCAGCTCAATGATTTCAGGCAAAGGACAGATTGATCCCTCCATCGAGTAGATTCCTTCAACAATTATGAGGATTTTAGAATATGGGCGGTTGGTCTTTGGATTGCCGTTTTTCACCGCCTCTAGGAGGAGTTCTTCAAGGGCTGATAGATCTGAAAAATTGAGCCTATTTTTGCATCGATTTGCGTCATTTTAATGGTTAGATTGGGACTCACCATTGTGGGGGAAGACCTTAGCTGAAGCTCCAGACATCCTCATTCCAAGAATAAGCGATGTGTGATTCTTTTGATCTGAAATGATCAAAGTCTCCCCATTCGCCAGACAGCCAATATTCAAGCTGTTTGTAGCAAAGCCCATACTGAAGCAGATAGCATCCTCCGTTCCCAAGAATCCTGCTACAAATTGTTCCAATTCCCTTTGATAAATGGTCGATCCTAGAATGTTATGTTTTGGCTGGCATATTTGGCTGATCTACCACGCTCTTGAGAGGTGCTGCAAACGGCTATACCATAATCCTCTATGCTTTTGGCAGCTTTTTCTGCGCAAACTCCTTCTGTTTGAGCAAATCCAAGATAATTATAGGATGCCATGTTGATTACATTTGTTTGAGTTCCAGGATACCTAGAAATAGTCCACTCGCTTTAGAAGATAGATGAGTAGTCGAGTATATTCGAAAGAAAAAATCAAATTTTTTTTTCTGTGGCTTAGATCAATTCTGATAGGAAATGATGTTCTCCGAAATTTTAGAGAACAGGCTACGACTTTGTAAAAGCATTAAAACATAAGAAAATTGCGTCAAATTTGAGAAAAATACAAAATTTTAAGCTAAAATTAATCCTTACTTATAGGTATAATTGCCATCTTGAGAATATCTATCGACTATGTTGACTGAATCTCCTGGACAGCTGGCAATTGGCAATTCGACGACATCTCTACTCGGCATGTAGAGTCTCCTGATGAAGATTGGAGCAAAACCAGTGAAGAGAGGAGCGAAATTTTTGCAGCGAGGATCGTCAGTGAATTTTGATGTTGAATTTGTGATGAAATTCTCCATTAAATCTTTGAGCATTCCGATGAGAAAAGCAGCTAGCCATGAGAAATAGACGCGAAATTTTAGGGTCCAGTGGATTTTTTCGAATTCATTAGGAGATCTCATTACATGTTGTGCAGAAGAACACATGACTTTTTGGGTTGGTTTCTTCTTAAATTTACTATTTAGTACATGAGAATGATAAAAAATTGCCTGGGTTGTTGAGGTCTCTACCAGGGAAACTTGCTCATTTTCGAAGAATTCAGCCCTGAAAAGTGGATTGTGGCTTTATTGTAGCTATTTCTCTCTCAGAAATGGACTTTTAAAAAAAAATATTGCCAGTAATGGTAAGATATAACTAAGTAAGAAGAGCTGTTTGAAGTTTTTTTCATAAGTTAGAGGTAAAGCATCTAAGATCTGATATTTCGAGCAATTATTATTCAGTTACTCTCCCTTTTATATACAGGGTTGTTGCAAATTTTCACTAGATTGTATAATTTTCAATAGCAATAACTTTGTAGAAATCAAACCGACTAAAAGTGGCATCAAAATGAAGGAATAAGTCTTCTCCTTTTGTCGCCAACCTGTTTGGAAAATATCAATTTTCTCCAAGTTATTATTATTTTTGAGAGAAAGAATGTTCTACAAAGTTGTAGAGGAGATTAAATCCTACAAAATTGTAGAACATTTCAAATTGTGAAAAGCGCTATAAAATGGAGATTTTGGTCACTTATAGCGGTTGTAGCAACCCAAAAATGAATCTTAAAGATCTCAATTTTCTGGATTTTTTCACCACTTTGGTGAGAAATCATCTTCTACAAAGTTGTAGGATTAATAGGAGGAAAGGAGACGAAGGGCTACAATTTAATAGAACTTTTAAAAGAACTTACGGAAAGATGACGGCTTCTTCTTCTATTGAATCTTCACCATCAGAAGTGGGGGGACTTTTTATAGAAATTGGAGCAATAGAATTAGTTTTGTTGATCGACGGCTGGAAATAAAATTATTTTTTAAAAGCTTGAAAAAACAAACATTCAACTGTTGCTGCTTTTTAATAGGCTTGCTTTCCTCTATGACACCAACTTCTTTTATTTCACCAGAATTCTCGCGAATTGGAAAAGAAGCTGTCATTTTTGTTGATAAACTGAATGCAAGATTCTGCAAATATTTTTAAAACTTTCATACAGAATACTTAAAACGCGCTCAAAACAATTGGCAATAGTGCTACTTTGCCTTCCAGTTGGATAAGAGAAAGGAAAATGAAAAGAATAGTAAGAAAACGGCCCACCTTTTCCACCGTTAAATAGAGCTCGAACGGAGGAGAAATTTAAATTGCGAAAACTTTGGCCGATTAGAAACTGTTACGAATTCAAAAGAACCAGTTGAACCGGTGAAATACTATGAGTCCCACCATATAACTGATGAGAAATTATTTTCAAAGATATTTATTCGGTTACTGTAGCACTTAATTCTCGTCGGGGCTCTACATGACAAAATAATTCAAAAAAGAGCGCCAAGATACCGTATTTTTTCTAATAGAAGCCGGTCCAACGAGAGGGTTGAAAAATAGAAGCCCTCGGCTTCTATTAGAGGAAATACGGTATTTTAAATAGCTTGCGATATTTTTTTTTCAAAACGAGTAGCTGAATGGCGTTGATGTTTTGAAAATAAGGTTCTAGAAAACCGATTCATTCAAATAGAAGCTATTATCACTTAAGCATCATTATAGAGCTATTAAATACGGCGCTGTTTAAATTGTGCGTAAAGCGGATCAATCCCACTCCTTATTTCTTGCTATTTACCTAAAAAATGGTTATTTTTCAATAAAAATCTAAGCCAAACCTGTGATTTATCCCTCGTCTCTGTCTTGAGATCATAATTTCCAACAGGATCATCGCTGAAAGCCGCGATAAAGCTGGATCCATCGGCTACAAAATCGACTGAATTCACACGAACTTGCGGCTCTCCGTGCTTTTTAACGGGAGTCAACCAAATCAATCTCCCTATCTGATCCAATATATTCCAAGCACTGCTGGAAGTTGGTTCCCTGCCTCTCCAGCGATGCCACGATTGGATTCTTCACTGAGCAGACCTTAGAACTCGTCTCGACATAGCTCAACATAAAGAGATCTTGTCTCTTTAAATGGGCACAAACTCTACAATTTTGGATGGCAGAAATTGCTGGAAAAACTCACTCTAATGAACAATTCCAAGGTGATGTAGCGCCTGATTCGATAGGTATTTATATGCTGGAATCAATAGTGAAGAAACTCGACGATCTACGCTCCTCCTCGACAAGGTAATTATAATTTTGGGGAAAATTGAGCTAAATCTTGATAATTAGACCGTTTTTCCTTCTCAAGAGCTCATAATTTTTGATTGAATTGGTTACTTTTTTGCTGGGAATAAGCCAGCTTTTTACAGGGACCATTCATCAACTTCAAAGTGGATAAAGATCATAACAATGTCGACTGGACGAGCATGGAATTCGCACCGGATGGCCGATCGATCCTTTTGAATACAAATGGCGATTATTTAAAGCTGTTGGATGCATTCAAAGACGATGCTAAGCACGTCTTTAGAGGACATAGAAACGACTCGGTAGAAGAAGGAAAAGAGATGGAAACATTAGTAAAATTTAACTTTAGAGGGTTGAATTGGAAGCTGGCTTCTCTCCAGATTCGCAATATTCGACTTGTGGATCGACGAACGGCGTCATCATCTTCTATAATACCGAAACAGGTGGGAGGAAAAAGTTTTTTTAAAGTATTTATTTGAAGTCTGGCGGCTTCAGCTCCTAAATGTAAAGGTTTAATTGGAGACTGGTTTCTTCTATTTCACATTTCTCTTTTTTTAATTTAAAAAGAAGAAATATTCTTTTTCTGGGACGATCCCCAGTGAGATCTCTACCAAACGGGGACGAACCCCGGGGTAAAGGGACGGTCCCTACGAAAATTGGGCGTTTAATTTTTGCTAGACAGCGGGGAGAAAAAGCTCCCGAAGGGCTCTTTCCGAGGGACGAAGACAAAGTAAACTTTTTTTGGAAAACTGATTTTTTAGTTCAGTAGTTATCGTTAATATTATATATATATGCTTTCTCAAAGATTATACTCATAATGGTTGAAAGAAAATCTTAGGGAAAAAAAGATCATAAAGGCCTGGTGGAATGAAGAACTCTAATCGCTTCATTCGTCAGCTCTGGAAGATGAGCTTTTCCCTCATGTAGCAACTTGTTCTTAGAAGTAATTGTCTAAATCACATTCAATTTCGTCAAAAAAAGCCACTCACATTCAATTGATAGTTAGTAGAAAAGCCAGCTGAACGTTCAAACTGTGATAAAACAACCAAAATCTGTCGGGTTTTTGGAGGAATCGAATCTGCAATTGATAGATCTCCTCGACTGGATAAGACATTCATTGAGTTGGAGCAATCTACCCTGAAAATTGAGCAAATTTTTCCCTCTTTTTTCTTTCCTCCTACCTGATGTGGACAAAGTCTTTGGGCTCTCGATTCTCCGCCACCAGGATCAATCCAGAGAAACTATTTATCCCGAAACTGTAGACAACCACTCCATTTGATTGCTGAAAATTGGCTTAATTGAGACCTCCCTTCTCACTTTTGTCTTTTCTCCATATTTGATCGTCATTTTGATCAAAGAATCGGTGCTGATGCTCCTTTCGACTTTTTCAAAGTAAATGGATTCCGAACTAAAAAAAGGTTTCATTATTAGTTTTTAAAAGGATCTCCAGAATTTCTAGGGTTTTTTAGGACTTTCTTCTTTAATTCTGATGAACCATCTATGAAAGTAAATGAATTCCAATTTTGGAAAATCTTAGCGTAGAAATTTAAGATTAGATCAAAAAGATGATAAAAAGCGAAGAGGGGGAGGCCTACCTGTGGATAACCACAGTCCCGGGTATTTTCTTCACTCCGAGGTTGGAAAAACTGTGACAGACGATGATATAAGTGCCGTGGCTGAGCAGTTTTTCCTTTGTGTTCACAAAATTGTCGCATTTACCCTTTGATCGAGCCACTATTTTTCCAAGAGATCCATTTGGTTCCATTTGATGGACGCAAAACATTATATCAGCCTGGATTTTTAATTTAAAAATTAAGAAAAAAAACCATGTTTTCTTCCCTTCTGGCACTAGTTTGAAAGAGAGTAATGTATATTTGGGTGTTTTTTTCGATAAGAAACCAAAAACATTGCTCATCCTCATTTCCAATTTTGCCCAGCTGAACGGGGGATCGATATTCCTTCCAGAAGTGCGGTCGAATCAGCGCTATATCGATATCCCCAAAGTAGCGTAAAAAATCCTCTAAACTGATCCAAAACGCCCCAGTTTGAGAGCGATATTCCTCATTTAAAAGCTCCGCCTTCAGCTGGGGATCCCATCCAGCCCAATCGTCTGACCAATCTCCATTCCAATCGTTCCAATTGAACGCTTTTCCCCATGGATTGCGGATTCGTAGCAGTCTGCAATTACGATTTTGATTAAAGGGACAGTCAGGGATTGGATTTTTGGCTTACGGTAGAATTACGATAATCGCCTTATGGAACTTGTGGCGTCACAATCGATGTTGAGAAAACTAAGCGCCACAAACACCGTCGCTGATAAGCATTCAGGATTGACAATTTTTAAAGGGACTGGATTTTTTAGCTTTGGATTACGGTAGAATTACTATAATTCATGCATTGTTATTCAATTTTAATCCGTATTTTTGCCGAAAAAAGTCAGTTTGGTCTCAAATTTGGCTTTGTTTTTAAAATATTTCTCCTAACTTTTAATTTTATACTTTTCGATATCAACGTATCGAATACTAGAAAGGGTCAAAAATTGACCCTAACAGTCCCTTTAAAAGGCGATTTACCTATTATTCCCTTTTTGAATCACTTCGAGGATAGAATAAGCGTGTCTAACTTTCAGCCCTTTGGAAATATAATCCTCCTCTTGGAGCTTTCCCTTCAATGAGCAACTGCATCCCATAATATAGCTTTGATCTCTAAAAAAAATTTTTATTCTCTTGAAAAATTAACAAAACCTAGCGCTTAGGAGAGTAGCCCAGAGGAGGTCTTTATCCAATCTCTCGCTTGATAGAGATATATGCTTGCAAGGAGCTCCAGTCAACATAGCTAGGCCTTCAGAAATTCGACCTCTGACTAATTTGCCATAGCTGCCTAACAGTTTGGCAATTGCTTTCTCAATGAGTGGTACCCATAGCTGAAATCAAAAAATTTTCAGCCTTTTGATTTAAGAGAAGTTCCTTCCGGATAATTGTTGTGCTTGCTTTTACCTGATTTTTTGTCCCATTAGCAAAAGCCAATCTATTATGGTTCTTCTTATTCGGGAAATAATCATCAACAGTTACGATTTTCCATTCACCATCCATGCAAATCCTATATAACTCGTAGTTTAGTCAATTTCATAAATAAAAACCTAAGTTGATAAATCCCAGATGGAGAATATTCCTTTGTGATGAAGATATCAATCAAAATCTCTGGTCTTTCGGCTATCAAAGCCATCGCTGATAGCAACCAGCAATCGCCCAAACTACCTGAAAATCGCTTGTTTGCGCTGGGAATTCGTCTCTAAAAAGTCCCCTCTCACCGAATTTGAGCGCTTTCTCACCCTGTTCTATGTCAGACGATTGGGGATCATTAAAAACCGTCCAAGGGAGATTATCTCCCCCTCTTTTTTTGATCTCATTCGGCCTTTTCCACTCAAATTCAACGACACAATCTAAATTAAAAGTTAAATTGCGTTTTTAGTGAAATAAATCCCACCTGGAATAGCATCTCCTGCCTTTAGTTTCAAATCTCCAATTGATTTTAGATCAGTTGGGAAGGTTTTATCAACAAAATTAGTTTTATTCCGTCTAAAATTGTTCTAAAAATCGCTATCTAGCTCACTGGCAATTTTCTTCTATCCTTGAGTGTTCTTCCATAGCTTTGGAGAGTTTCAACGCCTCCACGTCGTTCATTCCTTTTTTAGAAAAAGAAGAAGAAGCAGCGAGATAGGCAATTCAAGAAGAGCTCTGATAAGATGACTGTGACAGGCCCGTTATTGAATGTCGACGATTCAGCCAATTTCTCACTTCATTCGACCTTCATAACCTACTTCCAAAAGACCAAAGATTTTCTTGGGCTTGGAGATGAGCGGGGAAGAAGTACTCTTGCGATGATGGTTATTTACTTTCCTCCGCTGGTTGGAACAGAGTTACCTCGCTTTTCTTCTACTAATTCTCTCTAAAAACGATGACGAGAATTGATTTGGATTTGCCGAATGAAAAAAGTAAGTCATCGCATTGCAGTAAATATTTACTATTCATGCTCTATTTTTATTCAGCTCTTGAAATTGAATTCATTTAAGCAAAAATTATTTCTTTAAAAGTCAACTTTTTTGGGTAATATTGGCCATTTTTTCTCACTTCTAGTTCAAATTCTAATCGAATTTTTGTTCAGCTTATATCCCACCGAATCCTGAAGTCGAATATGAAGATGAAGAGCTCTCTGTCCCCTACTTTATCCACTACATTGCTCATTTCTTCAACGGTCGTGCGTTTTTTTCCCCTCTAAAAATAATCTTCCTTCAGCCCTTGGAATCCTAGCTACTGTTGCAATCAACATCCTGCCGATTCTTATGATAGTCATCGGCATAATGAATTTAGAGAATTGTCCAATTGAGCCGAGAATTCCTCTCTGGTTGATTGGTGTTGGGCTGATTTTTATTATCTATACAGTCTCGAGATGTTTCCACTATTTGGTGGTGAGATTTTAGGGAGAATTGGTGATTTTTTTAGACTTTTGGAAGAGAAAATGAACAAACTTTGGCTTACAATTTCCACAAGAATCCTATCAATCACCTGGTTGTTCTCATCACAATCATCTGGTTAGTCGTCGTTAGCAACTAAGCTGTTTTAGCCTCGCGATTGGAATCTACTGGATTTATGGAGTCTATGAAGCCGTCTCTTATGAAATGTTCAGCTCAGATTATTGTGAAATGTTCACTTATCGTCTATCCCTCTTCGCTGTAACTTTCACCTCAGTCATGCTCATTGTATCTGTTGTTATTTGCTTAAGTGTGTGGGCAGTAGCTGCAGCTAGCGAGATGTTCTCCCGTCTTGAATAAACATTGCCTACTTTTTAAGAGAGAGAGAAAGAGAATAAAGTTCATTTTTTTCTGCTTTGCTAAGCCGTCCATTGTTCGGCCGAAATCCCCAGGATTCTTTCAAGCAATAAAAATCGCCAATTTAATTTATTATGACGGAATCAAAAGAAAGTCCCCTAGGGGGAGGTATCCCTTGCCGCTCCCAGAGTCCGGATCCACTCAGCGCCACCAGATCTTGCCTCACGCATCCAAGCCGCTTCATTTGCGCTTCGCAGCTCGTCTGTCCATCTGACTTCTGGTCGGCCTACATTCCTCTTCTTATCCAATGGTATCCATTCCGTTACTGCTTTACTTCATCGAAGACCATTCATTTCCGCAACTTTGGTTGCCCATCTTAGTTTACACTTCCGTGCAAGCTCCTCGATATCGGTTAGTGACGTCATTCTCTGTATGTTTCAGTCCGTCCAGAGGAGTCAGCCCAAGCTTTGCTTTTCCATGCGACGTTGTTTATTTGCCAGCTTCTGTCGGTCTTTTTTGATAAGAGACCAAGTTTCGCCAATAAATTAATGAAAATTAGCGTAGATTCTAGTGATGACAATTGCCTTTAAAATGCCATAAATAGCCCATTTTTCTCCCTTTTTAGCTTCTTTCTTCTATTAAATGTCGAAGTCATCAAGTTTGAATAATGTAGTTATCACAGAATTTGAGGCTAAGAATTTCTGAGGTTAAAAACCGTTTCAAAATCTCACTGTTTGTTTTTAAGAGCAAAGATTTAGCGAGAAGCGACAAACACGTGAGCTTTTAGCCTAAGCCCGAGCTGAGGGTCTTCACCCGTTGTTTAAACTCCGCTAAAGCGACACTTTATAACTTTACAGAGCTCATTTACTTCTCATTTTTGGGCTTCTTCGACTTTTAAAGAAGAAAAAAAATGAAGAAATTCTATGACGACGGATTTTTGATAGAGAAAGAAGCCGGACTAGGCCAATCTGGATTTGTTAAAATTGGAACATACGGGTAATTTTTCAGCATCATTTTTTAGAAGAAATCTTTAATTTATAGGAAAATAGTACCTAGAAAAGTAGCTGTGAAGATCTTTTTTGAGTCATACGGGAAGGGAAAGGAAATCCCAGCAGAAGTTAAGCTCCTCCAGAATGTAAGCTGATTCCTATAGTTCAAAAAATTCAGCCAATTTTAGCAAATTTTAAGATTTTAAACGTTTTGTAAAGTTATAGCTCTTGATCTCCTCTACAAACTTGGAGAACATAACTTCTCATAAAAATTGCGATAAATTCTAGGAAAAAAGCGATTTCTGTGTGATTTTCTTGGAGCCAAGATATTATTTTTCGTCCATTTAAAGCAATTTCTAGAGTTTTTGATCACCTCTATAATTTTTATTATTAGCAGAAACTTCAGAACAAAATCCATCTCATTTGGACAATTTAAAATTCAATTAAAGCAATGATTTTTCAGCTCAAACACTACAATATTATTCGCTGCTTTGGCTGTTTCTACCACAAGAAGACAATAATCGGCTTTGTGATGGAAACAATGGAATGTGATCTATCGTCCAGTGAGAAATGCCCCCAAAATGAGGAAGAATTTAGTCATCCGAGGGGAGAAGAATTATACTGAATTTGAAGCCGCCAAATGGATGGAACAAGCGTCCAACGCTGTTGAATTCCTCCACTCTCGAGGCATAATTCATCGCGATTTGAAGCCCCACAAGTTTTTGATGCCTAATATTTTAATTGTTTAGTATGCTACTGGATGAAAGTTTCTCCATCCTGAAGATTTGCGATTTTGGGACGGCTCGCTACATCTCCAAGGTGGCTGACCACACCTCCGGGTGAGTTTTAAAAAAATAAATTTAATCTCTTAGTAGTAAAGAAGTGCTAGGACTAATTTACAGAGTTGGTACTTATGTTTATATGGCGCCTGAAGTATTAGCTGCTTCAATTTATACCAGTTCTGCTGATGTTTACTCAATGGCCATCACTATTTGGGAACTCTTCGCTGCTGAGTAAAAGCCAATTGGATAATTATGGATAACCTTTTTCTTCTTTAGAAGAGTTCATCTCGACAGAAATGGCCCCTTCTCCCTAATGAAGAGAATAATCGAAAATGGATTTCGACCTGATCTCAGCAAAATTAGACCCAAAGCTGTTGCAAATGTCATTGGAAAGTAGGAATTTTTTGCTTAAAAAAACGGCCGATTCTCTCTCTTAAATTTACCTAAAGTCAAGGAAAAAGACAGATATATTAAAGAGATTACGCTATCTTTTCTTCCAGATGTTGGTCAACAGACTCCGCTAAGAGAATGCCAATAAAAGCGCTTTACGAATTCTTCCATTCATTTAAAAAGCATCCCCAATGTAAGACGAATTGGATCAAGGAGGAGGAATATCCCAACTCGGAAGAAAATGATGAGCCTACAATTATCCCAGTTCAATTTTTTGGTCATTTGTAGGGGATTTTTCTATTAAAAAATATATAAATTTTCAGAGATGAAAAAACCAAGCCGATTTTGAAGCAAATTGTGACAGATTTGCAATTATTTGAAGGGCTGCTTTTCTAACAAACATGGCCTTTTCTTTTATTTGTACAGTTTTTTTGGTTTCCTTTGGCAGTGAAAAGTAAATTGAGTTCCTATTGTTCTTTTATCTTATAAATTTTAAGAAATGATGATTTTTATGCATGTTAGATCACTAGTCAAACTAAAATGAGCCCCCAGGCTACAAACGACCGCCAAAATGATGATAAAAGTGTCGTTTGAGATAATTTTTTGGTCAGAAGTGATGCGAGTTCTTCTTTTGGCTGCTCTTTTCGGCACCGCTCTCGCCTCGCCTTTGGCACTTTTCACCCAAACGGCATGCTCTCCCTCCAAGACTATTACCCTAACGCCTGGGGCGCCTTGGATTCTCCAACAGACTCTCCTCGCTTCTAATCAATTCTGCATTTACACAGTGGGTTTAGCTCTTCATTTCTCTAAAATTCTAATAAAAATCTTACAGTTTGTCGTCCCTTCTGGCTATTTCGCTGAAGTGAGCATCAGCGCAGATGATATGAATGGGGCTGGCGACGAATCAGTCCAAATATCGGATGCCTTTGGCGAAAGAGTCGTGTATTTTTGTCATCTTTTCCATGGGAGATTTTCACATTTAGGCCGGTTTCCTACACCCAATTCAGCTCTACTCTCGCTTGGCCGACCAACTTCCAGGTCAATGTTCAATCCAGCAGTGGAAGCACCATGAAGGTTGCTGCCAGCATTATGCTTTATAAAAGTAAGTCGAGCTCCTAAAAATGGATGTATTATTCAGCAACTGTTCACTTTCGAATAAAAAACACCGCCTAGAGCATTTCACCCCTAATTCATCTTTTCCAGATCTCCTTGGCCAAAATAACATCCAAACCCTTCAAGTTGGACTCAACTCGCCCTCGGCTGTCATCTACCCAGAGGATATGAAACAAGGCCAGACTATTACCATCAACGCGCAAACTGCAGTAAGTAGTCTCGCTGGTTTTAAAGCGAAGAACCTTTTTTTCTAGATGAGCATCAATACAGCGCTAGCTTATTGGCAAGATCAGATCTTCCTCAATAATATTTTTGTCTACGATAATGGCAAATTATTGGGAACGTGAGTCTTTTGAGCAGTTTAGATTTATAATTTAATTTAAATAATCCAGCCTAAACATTTAGTTTTGAAAATGGGTCCCAAAGTCATTTTTTGTCTGAAGTCTCTTTCAGTCACCAACTTTTATAGGAGATGATGAATTTCAATTGATTAAATCGAATTTTTCAGGCTTCTCTCTTCAATAACCAAGCAAGAGCCAATTGTCAGCTCGTCCAAGACTATCCAACTCTATATTGCGATGGGATCAGCTCTTAAATTTGGCGCAGTAGTCATCACTGACACTTCCAGTAAGATTTTGTCCTTCAAAAAAACAAAAAAATCTCCAGATTTGGTTAATATCTACCAACATTATACTTATTATGTCCCCCTTAGTCGGCAGGACCATACGGATCAAGTGCTCCTCTATGGAGATGAGACAAAGGGTGGAGCGATCACTATTGTTGGTGCAAAGGACGGATCAAATCCATACGATGTGCGGAGTTTGAATTCACTTTCTTCCAACGCTGGATCATATTCTTATGTCGTTGGAGGACCTCAAAACTCGCATGCTCAAGACGTCCAATTGGATCCTAAAGCTTTGCCCAAGCATATCACAAGCTCTGTTACGACCTTCTATATTTCTTTGGGCGAGGGTGTCATCAAGTACACTCTCTCTTGAAAAAAAGAAATAAATCTTCTATACAAATCTAACGACAAATTAAAGATAAACCAAAAAATGATTGAAAAGCAAAGTTGTACCAAAAAATGCCGCAATTTTAGAAAGTTTCACATTTTACAAACCCAAGTCATAGTCGTCATGGTGCAGAGGATATCATTCCATGTGCCGATTGTCTGTCCAGTATTGAGATTATCACTAAATAACTGGAAGAATGAGGATAGAATGGGGTCATTTTAAGGAGCTCACCTGGACACAAGCCTCATTCAATCCAGCTCCTGCACTGTTATCTGGTTGGCCAGTGAACCAATTCGTGTAGTCAAACTGAAATCAAATCAATTTATCGGAGATGCCTGACTGAAATTAGACTTTTGATTTTTTGGGCTGAGAAAATTAGCGACATATTCATCGCTTCGAGATTTCTTAAATTTTGCCTCAAAAATGCTCAGTTTTGTCGTCTTTTTGAAACAAAGAGAAGTAGAGAAAACCTACAGGAGTCCCATCAACATTGGCAAAGTTGTAGGGAGGAGGCGGAGGAGCTAGTGGTCTCATGACTCCAATTGCGACCAGCCCATTAGGATATAAAACTGTCGCCCCGGTTGTTAACTGCATTACGATGAAGTTATTCTCAGCTGCGCTATGGATTGATGCTAGATGGGCGCCCATCCCGACACAGTTGGCCTCTGCTTGGGTCCAAGTGATCTTTGTTGTGCTGAAGAAGTAGCAAAAATTATTGAAGAGAAGCCAATTGACTGGGCAAGATTCTAAATTTATTTGTTAAAAAAATTGAGAAAATTTACTAGTTGTGGTTGTGGTTGAGGTTGAGGTTGAGGTAGAGGAAGTTGTTGTAGAAGTACTACTGGTTGTAAGATTATCAGCTGGAAAAGAAGAGTTTCTCCAAAATTAGAGAAAAAGAAACCCACGAGAAATGGAAGGAATGCAGGCTAAAATAGTTGGCCAAACTAGAAAAATAATGAACATTCGACTGGACTGGCGGAAGCAGAAAGTCCGACAAAGCTGGTTTTAAATCGTTAATTGCCGAGAAAATTACGGATAACTTCCAACATCAGCTTCATTTGTAGTTTGCTGGCTTTTAAATAGGGAATCTTGAAAATGTCAGCCAATCTAGAATTCTTTTTGCTTGATGATAGATCAAAACCAGGCTAAAAGTAATTTTTCGGTTATTTTCACGATTTCAAATGTTCTAAAAAGTTGTAGCCTTTGATCTCCTCTACAACTTTGTAGAACATCACTTCTTATAAAAATAAGGTCAACTTGGAGAAAATTGGGCTTTCCCGTGAAGAAATATCTGTCGAAAAGTCTTACCACACTAACAAGCTGATGCGCAGTTGATTAAGAAAGCGAAATCTTTGCTTTCTTTAGTCTTATCTATTCCTAAAATTGTCTCAAGCAGTGTGTTTTCTCTTCTTTTTTTGTTAGATTTATTTACAGTGGCGGAATTTTAAATAGAGAAGGTTGGCGCGTAGCATAAATTTGGTCGCCAAACGGCTAGGAAAGAAAGAAGTGAGGAGAGCCCTATACCATTCGATAGAGTTGGAAAAATACTATAGGTCAGTATATTTTTATGCTCCATACTTGTTGGCATGATTTACTGCATTCTAACAGGCTTTTACTGAGAAGTTAGTCAATTTAGCTATCCAAGGAAACGAAAGTCCATCGGCTCTTAATGAGAGGATCTTCTGACCTTCTGAAGGCGTAATATGGCTTGTTCTTCCCATTTGAAACCTTAAAAACACTATATAAGATTTTAGCATGTACAAAGAGAATACGAGGGTGAAAAATACAAAACATCAAATTTTTCTATTTAAAATTCGTTGTCATTTTTCAATACTTGTTGTCTCAGTATTTTGTTTGCTCACTTGAGGTACATAAAAAATATACTGAGTTATAGTATTTTTCCAGCTCTATCGAATGGTATAGGGCTCTCCTCACTTCTTTCTTTCCTGACTGTTTGGCGGCCAGATTTATGCTACGCGCCAACCATTTATATTTAAAATTCCGCCACTGTATTATTTTTAATGCCAGTTTTAGTTAACTCTTGGAGTTTTTCAAACAAAAGATGCGCTGGTGGATTTTAAGCATCCTCCTCGCTTGCACAGCTCTGGCCAAAGCTGAATACGAGACTTATGCCACTATAGAGGAAGTCAATAAATGGCGTGAGGTATTTTCCTCATTTATTTAGTGAATTCAATATGTTTTAGAATAATGAAACCGTCGTTCTTGCATTTTCTAAGAAAATTGATAATGCATGTAAGCTTCTTGGCGACAAGATGCAGACGTTGGAGGAAAGGATTCAAAGAAACATAGATGAAAATCCAAGAGGCGACGGAATTCTAGTCAAATTCCGACAGGTTTTGCTCAATTCTGTATTTTATTATTTGGCATTTAGTTGGATATTGACGATGTGGCAAACCAAGAATTTGCTAGAAAATTCTTTTACAACATCAATCATAATCTCCCCAGCATTTATATCTTTGTTGGTCAAAAGGAGGGCATCTTTTATGATGGAAATGCAAAACACACATGGGAGCTTTCCAATTACATTTTATCTTTGAATCATGGCAGCAAAGTCAAGGTGTATACTTCCCATAAAGCTGTGCTTGATCTGCTGGTAAGTAATTCCAAATGTTTTATCATTCATTTTAGGCAGATAGCTTGCCTGCAATGCTAGTTCGAGTTAACAAGCCAGGTGATAGGAATGAAATTGTCGAGCTGGTTGGCAATGAAATAGACTACCACATTGAAGTTGCTTATATCACAAAAGAGTTAATTTTTACCCAAATTAAGGTCAAATTATTTAATTTTAGAGTTGCTAATAAAATCAGCCTGCCAAATCACGACATCTTCATTTATCACAAAGATACCATGGACAAAACTGAATACACTTCTAGAAAGGATATCCCCAAAACCTATGCTGAAATGAAAATTTGGATGCGTTATGCACGCCTTCCATCTATTTGTTCCACTAGAGGCTATTCAGCATCGTCGGAAGTTGATCTTGCAGGAAATCAAATGAGCATTATCTACTACTTTGATGCTAAATCTGATATTCCAGGTAGATAATGTATAGAATCTTTGTTAAATAGTTGTTTTTAGCTTTGAGTTGGCTAGCTGCGCTTGCTGAGGAACTACGTGGAAGATATATCTTCGTTGGAGTTGATGTACACAACCATTTGAGTGAAGACATCTTTATTCGAATTGGATTTGATCCTCAAGGAAGAACTAAGCTTCCCGCCATTGTGCTGCACAACAAAATAACTGATAGAACATTCCGGTTAGTACGCTTTGTATCTTAGTTAAAATGTTCTTCTAGATTCGAAGGAGAATCAATTGATAGGGAATCCTTATTGGAGTGGATTGAAAGTGTTACCAAGACTTTGAATCTGCCTCAAACCCTAAAAACTCAAGAGCTTCCAACCGATTATGCCATCGATTATACGAAAACCTATGTTGGAAGTGTTTTCAATGAGGTAAAATCTCTTATTTGTTTTAATTTTTTTATTAGATGGTTTTGAACAACAATAGAAAGAAGCACACAATTGTTCTCTTCTATGACCCTCGTGATATGAGGACTCAAGAACTCTTGGGTGAATACAAAGCTCTAAGTGCTGAGTATGGCGAATTTAATGACCAAAACCTTGTCTTCGCTACGATTGATGCTATCTCCAACACGATTGAGGACGAAATACTTCATCCCTACAATTTGCCAACAGTTCGCTTCTATAAATATACTCAAGTAAGACTACATATTCCAGTTTGTTAGTTACTTTTTTTTCTTTTAGAAGAAGTTTATTCGATCTGAGATTGCTGGCGATGTGACAATTGAAGGAATTAAGAAAATTCTTAACAAAAACCTAGGCGTCTATACTACCAAGACTGAACTTTAGAATTTCTTTTTTATACTTTTAAGTTTTAGATTTTACAAAGCTTGTACAACTTGTATTTTTTCATAAATTTTATTTATTTCAGGCGAGATTTTTGCTTTTTTCGATCTCCTTCGTAATCGAATGGAAACTAGTAGAAAAAGAAACAAGAATGACTTCTGAAAAAGCAAAAAGTACTAAAAGAACGTTTCAAACGCAATGAAAAGTCAAATTTGATGGCCTAAAATAATCCAAATGGATTAAAAAATGCTGTTCTATCGATCTACTATTCGGCGTTGAAATGTTAGTCGATTATAGTTTCCTAGACTATTCTATATAGGACGATACGTTCCTCCACCTCAGATGAGACTATCACAACTAGAAGTCGCACTTCGACAATTTCTTCGACTTTTAATGAGATTAGTTCTTCGATTGGAGTCACTGTTGGAACTACGAGGAGTAGCAGTACTTTGGTCTCAACGATTTCTTCGACTGAAACTCAAACTCCCTCGCTGAGCGGTTTTAATTCGACTACAGTTTCCTCTACGTTGAATGGGACTCCGATTGGAGTCACTGCTGTAACCAGTGCTTTGAACTCGACTCTTTCTTCCACATTGAATGGAACTCTCTCGACCAATTCAACAGTTTCTTCGATTTCAAATGTGACTAGTACAACTCTCATTGGGAATGGGACTTACAATTCGACAAATTCTCACATTTTTATTGGTGTACCTACTCAAAATAACAATTCTAGTTGGAATATTAGTGATCTTTTTATCGATGAGGGTTTTGAAGAAGAGGCCTCCACCCGTGTTACATTAAAAGCTATCGTCAATAAGGATATCTATCCACGTAAGTTCTCTTCTTCTAAAATTTGAACTTTTTCAGTATTCAACAATCACTCGGTCCAGACTCTGATCCACATCTGGTTCGGATTGATAATTTTGTGCTGCTGCTTGGGTGTTATGGCTCTTTTTGCCATTCGCTATCACTACAAGAAGAAAGAAAGAGAAGCCATAGCAAATATTCACCGCAAATTTGCAATCACCCGAGTTGAAGGTAAGCCAAGTCCGGATATGAATCAAATCAATTTTAGTTGTGGAATATAACAGTAACGGTCGATTCAAAGCGAAGAACAACGCGCCGATTTCTGTTCCTTTCTCGGATCCAGAGCTGTGGTAAAATAATTGAATTGGTTAGGTTAGCATTACGAAAGAAATCTAGCTAAGTGCAATAAAATTGTAGTCATTTTAGTCAGTTTTTGGATTGTTGCTGCTCAAAATTGAAGAAATTCGCCATAATAATAGTTTTTTTCCAGGATTTAGCTCAATTATTCAATTTTGGGGGATGGCAGAAACAAAAAATTGAAAAAGAAGAGAAAATATAAGACTTCTTCTTTATTTCGACTAAATTCACGCCTTCATCCTTCTTCAGAAGTTGGGGCAAATTCATCAAATACTAGTGAGACTGTGTCGTCGCAAGTGGGGTCTCGCCTCCCGTCGACAGATGAAACCAACGAGGTGGATTTACTCGTCTGCGTTTTTTCCGGCACTCCTTCTAGGAGGCTTTTCTTCGTTGTGGCCTGCGTTACCGAGGGGATGAGACTTTTGACCGCTGATTTTTCTTTCTCCTCCGACGGAAGGGCAACCACTTTCGATCGCTCTTTTGTCTTGGCCGATATCAGCTGGAATTTCCTTTCTTTTTCTGACTTTTTTGTGCTAGAAATCGAAGATATCGCCTTATTAATCGGAGTAGATGTCATTTTAGATGACTCTTTTTGCGTTTTTTCTGGCTCATTCTTTTTCTTTCCACAGCTCATGGAGAGCAGCGGCAAGCCTAGACAAAAAGGCATGTTTTTTTGCTTAAAAAAGAGACTAACCTAGGAGACAAACAAGCAGCTGCAGCATGGAAGGATCAACTAATCAGATTTTTGCTGTTTTTAATCCATTAAATACCAATATATAAAAAATAACGCGTCATATTGACAGCAGAATAGAATCAATTAATCAAAAATCGCATAAAAATGAGTCAGAGAAACTATTTGAAGAGTACTGTAGCCAACAATTTGATTACATTTTACAAATATATTGCATCATCATGGTGCAGTCGACATCATTCCATGTTCCAGCTAGCTGTCCTGAGAACAAATTATCACTAAATAGCTGAATTTCTCCTATAGGCCTCGGACTAATGAAACTCTCACCTGAACGCAGGCTTCAGTTATCCCAGCCCCGGCGCTGTTATCCGGTTGGCCTGGGAACCAATTCGTGTAATCTAGCTGAAAGGAAGTGGTTTATTTTATAAAGAACTTACAGGAGTACCGTCGATATTGTAGAAATTGTAGGGAGGAGGCGGAGGCGAGACATTTCTTCTGACTCCGATAGCCAGTAGGCCATTAGGGAAGCTCATTGTTGTCATTTGAGTAGTCAACATTAGGATGAAATTATTCTCAGCTGGGCTGTGGATTGACGCAAGTTTGGAGCCCATTGAATTGCATTGAGCTTCGGCAGCCATCCAATTCTTTTTGTTGGATGGACCGGAGAAGAAATAACAAAAATTGTTGAATTCTACCCATCCAGTTGGGCAAATTCCTACAAAAGAGACCAAATGGAAGCGGTTGGAGAAGGGGACCTACTGATAGTCGTTGAGGAAATTGAAGAAGAGGAACGATCGTCAGCTGTAAATTCGCTTATGGTTGGCAATTTTTTAGCTTTTTTGGCTGAAGTAGGCTAAAAACTTACGCGAGATGGAAGGGATACATGCTCCTGCAATAGTAAATAGCCAATGGAATAGCAGAGACCGTTTCTGCATTTTTAAAGACAAATAGAAAGAGAACAAGAGCGAGGACAGTTATCGGGTTTTTCTAATAGCCAACCTAATCAAAACAGGCCCTCCGAGGATCAAAAACCAATTGTGGCTTTGAAAATCATCGCGAGGAGAGAACATTTTCTCTATTCTTTGATCCCTTAAGTTAAATCTCAGTCGAATAAAACTCAAATTAAATAATTCAAATTCCATCTTGTAGGGCTTGATTTCTTCTTCAAGATGATACCCAATTTGGGTAATAAAATGCTTTAAAAGCGGGTTCAAAGGTGAATATTTTTATAGCTCGCTGATTGGAAAGATCTGGATAAGTAGGGTTCTCGAATTGAACAACTTCTCCGTGTGTTTTGAACCCTTTTTGAAACTTTCAAAATTCAAAGCCATTTCCAGGTATAGTATCCACCGGAAGGAGCCAACTCCACTCATTTCCCATAATCGATATCACATTTTCTCTCCAATTCTCATTGGCATAGATATTAGTATCTTTAGATTCTTCAATAATAGTCCTATTCGCCACGGCATTGGGCAACTGCATAGATAGGAGATAAAGAACTGATCCAACGATTGCCTGAAAAGTATTGCCTGAATT
Organism: Oscheius sp. JU1382; assembly: GCA_932521405.1. Taxonomy (NCBI): domain Eukaryota; kingdom Metazoa; phylum Nematoda; class Chromadorea; order Rhabditida; family Rhabditidae; genus Oscheius; species Oscheius sp. JU1382. The sequence continues at coordinate 1,127,066 of OW051478.1, read as the reverse complement.
TGGGAGGAAAACAAAGTACCACAGCGTTGATGACAGCACTGAGGATGAGTTGATCTTCCGTTGAGAAATTAGCTGAGAAGATGGATGGAAGAATGCGGTAGAAACTCTGCCAGCAGAGATAGATCGCATAGATTCCGAGAAGGCATGGCCAGATTAGATACAAAATATAGAATTTTTGATTTCCATGGTGGATGCAGATCTGGAAGGAGAAGTTTTTTTGGCTTTTAATCGTCCTAACTTGCAGGATGGGACAATGGTGATCCATTCGAAGGACACATCGCTGACAGATTCGGCAATGGTGTGCCCTTTCTGGCTTCAAAATTCCACAAGAGTCGCAATATCTGGCATCAGAGATGGACATCTCCTCAGCGATTTGTTTAGATTCTTCGGGAGAGCAGGCAAATCTTTGGGGGATTGCAGCAGGAGGTTTGAAAATCTAAAAAAATAGAATTATTAGTGATTAAACTAACTGCATGGAAGAAGGAGAAGACAATGGTGATCCAGATGGAGATGAGAAAGAGGAGTTTCGAATCGGAATAGTCTGTCTCAAGGCGTGACAGGACGAGGACAGTCAGCTCTTGGAACCAGGCGCAGAGCGCAAAAAGCCAAAGGATAACTGCCAACCACCAAAAGCGCATCCTCAGCAAAAAAAAATGATTAGCTGTTGGATAAAAAAATAAAGAGGAATGGCTTAATTTTTTATTTCAGCGAAAAAAATTGATTTTTAGATTCAAATTCAAGAGTTCTCCTAAAAAACAGGCAATGATTCTTTGATTTTTATAATATTTTTTAGTATTTACGATACAAGGAAGGGTTAAATATAATAAAATTTATTAAGAATTGATTGAAATATTTAGCTGTAGACATCGAGTATAGCTAAAGCAGTTCTAGCTGAAATTTATATTTTTTGTCATTTTTAGAGAGTCATTCTTACCAAAACAGTCATACCCGCTCAGCTTTTGGATCAAATCCTTGTCCATCCGGGAGAGGAAAACCCGTAAGAATGGATTAATTGAAGCGGTGTAGAAGATATTGAGAGCAGATGTGATAACAATGGCCGATTCTTGCTCGAGATATTTCCGGCGGATAATGGCCATAGAAAGAAAATGGCCGGATGTGCGATCTCTCAACTCAATTAGAAGGGCTATCATTCGATCCCCCATTTCAGAATCATAGCAGAATTGGCTAATCAAGACTAGCGAAGCAGTTAAAAGATTTTGCATATGCACTCCATCTATTTTTAATATTCCTTCCTAAAAAAGTATTTTTCAATTTTGAATTAGATCTTACACAGCGATTGTTGAAGGCCATGACGGCAAGAGAGGCAATTTCTCTGTGAAAATCTTCCAATTCCAAAAAGTTAGTGAAAACCTCAAGGGATTCAGTCAAAACTATGAGCAATTCAATTGCCGCAAAAGTGACCTTCAGGCTCAACAGGTTGACTTTTTGAGCAATTATCTGGATGTTGTCCTTTATCAATTTCTCCATCGTTTTGGCTCCGATGACTGGATGCTCGCAAAAATGCGCCAGAAGGATTAGGACTTGTTCCTGAAAGAGATTATTGTAATTGAGGGAACTTACTTGTAGTTTCGCTAGACAATCGCAATCTCCAGAAGTGGAGAGACGAAGAGCCAAGCTGGGTTCCAAAAACTCTAAAAGTCTCGAGATGAGCCTTCTTTCCTGGACCATTTTTTGGAAAATGGCAGGCTTGCGGTAACAGAGCCTGTCCAGGATTGAGAGACAATCGCTGGCAGCTTGCTCGTTGCACTCTTTCGACAGAAGAGTGTTGATGAAGATTGGGACGAGCAAGTCCTGGTGGGGGAGGACCTGCTGGATGTCCTTGCTGAGAGCAGAGATGGCCAAACCGGAGAGAAGCATGATATTTAAGAATTGATAATATAGGGAGAAGAAATTAAATGAACCGGAATAAGGAGTACAAGCGAATTTGCTCATTGGCTTTTGTCAAAGAAGGCCTTAGCTTTTAAGTTACATAGTTTAAGCTTTGCAGCTTGTATATCGCTTTCAATAAAAACTGAAAAATCTAAAAAGGGTTGATATCAGAAGCTGATTCGATTTCCCTGGGATTCTTTTTTCCAAACGATCCGCGTAAGTGTCTTCTTTCCGATGTATCTTTCCAAAGGATCTAACAGCTTGTAAGACCCTTTTGAACTTACCAATGCCTCTCTTTTTTCTCAACCTGCCATACATTAAACAATTCAAGGACGTCGCGATTGAGCTATATGCCTAAGACATGAACGAATGGCTAACCATCCCGCTTGTCAATCGTTGCGACCTTTGAGCCATTTCTTGAGTATGATGTGGATAAGGTCAAAGGGAAGAAGATTCGAGTTTACCTTAATGCGCCAATGCTCTTTCTCTTCAACACCAAGGGTTATGAACTCTTTGTCGAGATGACTAATCTCGCAACTGATAGTCTGAACGAGTTTTGTAAGAAAGTTAGACTTTATTAATTAACCAATAAATTGTTTATTTCTAATTCAAGTTTTAATTCAGCACTCCTTCTCTTGTTAGACCGTAGAGAATCGTGAATTTTATATTTTTCAGTTTTTATTAAAGTGATGGAGCTCAAAGTGAAGATCTTCTTTGACAAATATTTCATCTCGTTTTCGCCTTCTAGAGGTTTCCTTTAGGCTTTCCTTTAGGCCTTTGGGGTCGCAGTATTGCGTTTCGCCGTGATGACAGCTGCAATTCTCCTATTCTTAACTCTAGATTTTCACTCTTTTTTCCATTTTACAGTATTAAACTATGACGACCCACTGTGCCATCCACTTCAAAACATCAGGGTTTGATGATCTCTGCTCCATTTTGTTAAAAATTTAAAATAACGAATACTTTCGTAGAATTTTAGGAGAGTTTCGACTATCCTGTGGTTCAATTCACAGCAACTGTGGAACAATTCGTCGGAATTAAGGATATAGCCTGCCACTCTTGTAGCCACCTAATCGATGATATTTGCTTGAAGGAGGACGAACAATCAGAGGCAAGACAATTATCCATTTTTTAGTCAAACAATGATCTTTCCAGAATATTTACTGCTTTGCGGATATATCCAACAGCAAATTTGTAGAATTCAAGCAGCTAATGGTAGATTCTTCCCTTATCTAAACGTTTTTTTATATATCAAGTGATCATATTATATCGACTCTTTTGATGGAAAAAGCTTGCTCCAACTTCTTGAACGAGTGAATTACAAGAAATGTAGACGCCGCTTATTCAATTTTAAAACGGTTTGTTGCTACAAAAATTAGAGAAATTGTCTCACTCTTTTAGGATCTCGAAATAGCGAAAAAGAGAATCACCCCAGCCGCTGATCCTCAGCTCAAATCGACTCGGAAATATTTAAACAAGTCTATGGTGAGATTACATTCCATTTATTTTTTGAAGTCAAATTTAGGATCTAGAGAAGCCGAGCTCTTCAAAAACGATTCTGACTGAGGTCCAAAGCAAGGGAGAAATAACCAATGGCGATAAGAATTCAAGCCCTTCGCAATATTATTTGACTATGTGTAAGGTAAGGCTCCAAAACCATAAAGAATAATTTTTTTGCTCTAAATTTCTTTAAAAATAGCTGCTAAATCATAGGAGAAATTGTCAGATATCAAGATTTTTACGCGACTTCATGAAAAATTTCAGCTTTGCTCTCAAACTTTGAGATCATCGCGAGGAGATCCGTTGCGAATTAAGGCTCTCCAAATGAGTCACGCCAGGAATCATGTCCCCCAAAAGCAGTGAGTCTCCATCATTTGGTGGAAAAGAGCTTCTATTTTAAGATTTTGCTGTAAAATCTGTAACTACGCTTGCCGTTTTCTCGTGGAATCCAACTCCACATGAGTCGCTTTCATTCAAATAAATTGAATGACTTCATCGATAGGATGTAAGTCAAAAATTAGCTGATTCCTTCTCAAAAATACAACTTTTTCCTGACTTTTCATAAATTTTTAGCTGATTTGATATTAATCTTATTAAAAAATTGCAGAAAGGAGAAGAAATATCAGGATGAGCTATCGAATATTGTAGTGGCTTGCTTTGGAAGTGAAGTCAGGTCATCGGCTCGACAAAGGCTTCCTTAGTTTATTTGAGATTTTTTAATAAAATAAAGAACGACAGCGTCTACTTTGTCTTAACCTCAAATAAACAAAACAACGAACTATTTCCTCCGAATAATTTACTTTGCCAAAAATCCTTAAATTTTTGTCAAAATTATTATAAGCTTTTGGGCGCTAATCTAGTCAGTTGTTGTTACTTGTAGCCGCTCTAATGGGTGAAGAAGAAGAAAAGGAGAATCCCTGCGCTGCGTTCCCAAAGGTCAGTTTTATCTTTAAAAAACTAACTTCCCTCCTAAATTTTTGATAGTGGGAATCAATTTTTTTTGAGTCATTTTAGACCTAAAACAAGCACATTTTTAGGACAAACGGTTTGGAGATTGGGCAATTGTGTGCAAATTGGATGAAGGCGGCTTCGGCCAGGTTTACAAAGTAAAGCACGTAAGAATTCATGGAAAGATGGCAGCTCTCAAAGCTGAGCCGAATGATGTCGAAGGCGGATCGGCGATCAAACTTGAAATGAACGTCTTGACAGCAATGCACGCCAATGGGGAGAAGGTTCACGTGCCTATCGTCTTCCACGCTGCCAAACATAAGCGATTCTGTTATATGGTTATGATGCTATTGGGAGAGAACTTAAAGCACTTGAAAAGCGACAGTAAGTCTTATTTTGGGCTCAGCTAATCTTTTTCTACGATTTGAATGCCATTTTGTGTATTTTGAGATTTAGTTTAAGAAATATCGTTTTTTCAGATGGAGGTAATCTTTCGGTTGGAACGTGGAGCCGCATCGCTATCCAATGCCTTTATGGGATTAAGCTCGTCCACGATTATGGCTTTATTCATCGCGATATCAAGCCGAACAATTTTGTGATGGGCCATCATGATGACCCAGAACGATGTCGAATCGTCCACATTTTGGATTTTGGTCTGACTCGCAGTTATGCAACAAAGAAGGCCGATGGGACTTGGTTGGCTCGACGTGCTAGAGGAACTGCTGAATTCCGCGGTATTTTTTAAACTCTAGAGAAATAAATCCAGGGCTACAATTTTATAGGTACACTTCGCTATTGCTCCCCCAATGTGCACAGAAAGCTGGAACAAGGACGGGCCGACGACCTCTGGGGATTGCTGTACGTTTTGATCGAAGTTCACTCAGCGTTGCCGTGGCAACTGGATTACGATAAGCGCTTAGTTGAGGCTAAAAAGCTCCAGCTGAGCCACAAAGCTTTGATGATGAAAATGCCGACAGAAGTCCAACATCTTCCTGAAACTCTTGACGATCTTAACTGCTATTCACGACCCGATTATTCGTAAGTTTTAAAAATTATTATGGAAGCTTCTAAAGGCCAAGATATTTAATTTGTGTTGCAGGAAGTGGTTCTTAGGCTTTAGAAAAGTGATGGAAAAGGAAGGAGTCTACGATGAATACTGGAGAGCATATGATTGGGAAAAAGAACCGCCTGAGGTGTACAAGCAGAAATATGGGAGCAGGCCACCGCCAAAATGGCAAACTGATGAGGCCTTCTTCGCCTCGGATCCGATCAAGATCGACGGGCCGCCATTTAGCAAGAAGACGATGACCAGTCGAACTGAACAAAAAACCGGCGTTCCGTCTCTGCCACAGGAATCCGATAAACTCGGGAAATAAATAGAAACGACAGTCTGATTTTTTTTTGCTAAATTTCTTGAAGAAATCTTATTCTTGCCTTTATTTCAGTTAGACAAAATATTGATCCTAAAATTGAGAAAAACGGGAAGCGAAATGTCACTAAAGCGAGAAGAGTGACAAAAAGAAGTGGCAAATCTTCAAAAGCCTTGCGAATATTTTATTGAATATCTAGTTTTCATCAATCAAGCGAAGCAAGATGACAGTCGTTTCGCCTTCCTCATTTTCTTCAGCAAATTTGTTGACTTTTCTCCTGATTTCAGCCAATTGACTTGCTACATCCGGCAAGAGCAGAAAATGCGGCTTGATCTTCTCAAGGACGAGTTCTTCTTGTATCAGATTTGAGTAGTTGGGATAATCACGCAGGAGGGCTTCTAAAGTTATCAGACAACGCGTGACTATTCGAGAGTCATCCAGCTCCAAAATTAGACCAAATGTATGGGCAATTCCTGTGCTGAATAAAAAAAGTCTATGGGATTGCGATAGCTTACCTGACAAGCCATCGGAAGTTATCTTGATCAGCTCCAGAAAGCATATTGACTACAATCCAAGCGCACTCCTTCTTCAATTTGAACTCCTCTCCTCTCAATCCGACAAGGATACTCTCATAGAGCCTGTTGTCAGTCAGCAAGACGGCTAGATGTTCGGAAGGGCCAGCGGCAATATTCGACGCCAACCAGGCTGCTTCGTGGGCTAGGGTGCATTCAGGCTTCAAAAATTTGATCAGCACTTCGTAGAAATCTTCAATCTCTGTTACAGTCTCTGTCTGCAGGTTATTTCCCGTCGCAATATTGCCCAAAGCTCGAAGACATCCGTGGTGGAGGAGGGCATTTCCCTAAAAACGCAAAGCTTAGTTTTCAAAAAGGATTTTTAACCAGGATTTTAGATTTTTTGTACGATTTTGCAGAGCTAAATTTTAAAATTAAACCAACATGAAGCAATATTTCAACGAGATCATCCAACAGCTCGGGCATTCTGCAAAGAATCTCGATGTGCAGTCCACGATCCATATCGTCAGCCAAGCTGGCGACGACCCAAATGCAGTCTTTGACATAATCAGCCAGAGCTTTTGAATATTTGTATTGTCTGATGATCCTCTCGCAGCCGGTTAGAATCATTTCAACGGCTTCTAGAGGAATTGCGTCGCCAATTCCACCCCTCACTATATTCAATGTGCACCAAATTACATTTTTTATATGGATTATGCGAGTAAATTCTTCTTCTTGAAGCGAATTTGCGAGCATCTAACAAAAATTATACTTGGATTATATGATAGAAAATTGCAACTAACCATTAGAATGGAGGTATTTCTACAGGCGAATTTACAATTTTGACAATCGGCAGCAATATTTCCCAAAGCCCAATAGCACTGCATTTTGAGTTCGCTGCCATGCGGTTGAGTTTCAGCCAAATCTGACAAAATATTGACTCCTCCGGCGCTAACAACCAAATGACAGAGGCTGTTGCTTTGACAAACAATATTGGTGATAGCCCAAGCTGCATCGAGACGTCCTTGCACGAGGGAGACATGATCTTCGGCTGGCTCTTCCAAGAGTTGCAGCAGGCGTTCAATCTAAATTCACTTAATTTCTCAGCGAGTTCTTAAATCTTTTACAATTAGCAAGCAGGTTTCGTTATCTTCAACGGTGAAGTCAGCAGAAAAATGGCGACGAAAGTAGCTGGCAGCAGCAGCTCTGGCAATCGGAGAATAGACTTCGCTAAGCAAGGAGGCGAAGAGGAGGACTTCATCGTCACCAGCCAGCTGAAAATAAGAGAAAGTTGAGGAAAAACAAACCAAATCGCTGAAGGACAGTTCTTCGAAAATAGACATAGCAGAATGATTGCTTCCATAATCCGTAAGCCGAGAATTAGAATCTCCACGCTGGGACCCATTTTTATCCTAAAATTTATTAAAGGAAAAAATGGATCTTGTCGCGAAAACTCCCTATCTCTGGGCATACGCAGTTTATCAGTATGGCCGCCACAATCAACTTCAGGGAAAGCTGTACCACTATCGATGTCGAATAATTGTGATCACCAACATCGACGTAGGTGGTAGAAATACGCGTAAAATTTGTTAGGACTATTTTTTTTGTTCAATAGTAAACCTGTCAAAAAAGATATTAATCGAAAGCGAATAAAACCTATAGGATTATAGAAGCGAATTCATTTTGCCAGTTTGGAAGTTCAGAAATGAGGTTTGTGCTTCTCTTAAAGCTTGATATTTAGGTGGATGAAAGCGCTGTGCATTTTGCTGCTTGTTGTTGAGACAACTGCCAATTTCGACTCCTTTTGCAAAGAGAGCATTCTCGATAGTACATTGGACGACGATCCGGAAAGACGTTACATCGCGGCCTCTGGAAATAACAAAGCAACTTGTGTTCAAACTTTCTCTGGCAAGATAGGCTTAGATGCTGACTACTTTTGTGCTTCCAAAACGCCGTATCCTATCAAAAAGTCGGAGAAGATCTCATCAGATCAAATCAAATGCACATGGGAAGATGGTGGCTGTTCAAGTGGAGATTATATCCAAGGAAAGTGTTATTCTGTCTTGGGAGAATGTGAGGGCAATTGGCAGCCGGCGAAGATCTACAGCGAGGATCAGGTGAAATGGCTCTCTTTGCTCAACACGGATGAGGCTGTTAGGATTCAAAGTTGGTATGGAAGAACGCTGGATAAATCGAATGTCTATCATAATGGAATAAAATATCCAGCAACTAAAAATATCAGCGAAGAACAGAAAGTTCTTATTCTTCAACGCAATTCGGCACTTCAACTCAATATTGGCGATTATTTGACGATCGAAGGTACTGGCAGCACTCCCTGGCTTTGTTCAACGAAGGCGAAGGGAGAAAGGGGACAAGTTCAAATTGGAACAGGAATCGGATCAAGTGGAACAATTACTGAACCAGGCAAATATGAGACAATCAACGGCAAGGATTTCACTCTCTTCATGACAGCCAATCGCTATACGCCCAAATTGATTGCGAACAGTGAGGTCGACTTGACATATTTCCATGAAGTTTGCAAGGCCAGTTAGTTTTGATTTTTGATTTTTTTTTTCCAGAAACTCTGCGATTCTGCCACCAATTGCTTCGGCGCCAGCTATCAGCACTTTGTCGACCCAGCTGTTGCTTCCAAGCTGCCCAACGGACGCTATTACTACCCGGGAGCAAGAGATAAAGTCAAGCCAACTGATAATTGCTCTAAAGATGTGAAGGACAATAAATTTGCCACTTTGTTCAATGTCTTGGCTCATCTGAAGACCTCTCCTGCTGCAATGCCACCTAACCATTGGCGAAAGAACAAGCCGAATAAGCTTTGCTCCGATCAAGGGCGATATGCAACCGTTTTCCGGAAAACTAAATCAGAAAGTGGAGTTGAAAATGTGCCAGTTTTTGACCGCCTCCCAATCGTCTGCGTATTCGGCTCATTGCCAGCACCCATACTGGGCGCAGGAAGTTGCACTAAAAATGCTCAATTTGTCAATGGAAAATGTCAATGTAAAACTGGATTCACTGATGTTCTCACGTTGGCTAAAACTGACAAGGGTATTCTAAAGCTTATCAAAGATACAGGCATTGAAGAACAGGTAAGCTCTTTAACATCCAGAGCTTGTAAAGTCCTTCGAAGTTGTAGCCCATCTCTTTTATATTGTTTACTTTTATTTTTCAGGGAATTGTCGTCTGCTTGGGGCCTCCAGATTGCACTAGGGTTGAACATACAGAAGAAGCCGTCTTTGAGTCGATAATGTTTCTCATCGACGGTTCTGGCTCTGTTGGTGCTTCCTGGGGCTCTGTAAGTTTTGGAAAATCATTCTAACTTATCCTTAGATCGAGAATTTTATTAGAAATGCAGGGAAGTGGCTTCCAAGACCCAGCAGAATCTGGTTCATGCAGTACAGCGGTCCACTTGAACATTCAGGTATTGGAAAAACGAACAGAAAATGGAGTCTCGTTGAATACGCCCAAGCCGCACAAACTGCAGTGGGGAAATACCTAGGTAGAAACACCGCGACCTACAACAATTGGCTAGAGTTCCTCAATCAGCGTAAAGCCCACGATGGAAGATACATTACCTCACCTGAATCATTGATGATTGTTATCACGGATGGGGATACTTCTGACCGAGAATTTATACCTCTTGTTAAACAAGAAGCAAGTTTTTAATTAGAAAGTTGACCAAATTTAGATGAAAAACCACAATATGAAGGTGAAAATTGTAGCTGTCGGAGTTTCATCTAGCATCTTCGCAAATGATGTCGACGATCCTAAAGATGTCATTCAGCTGAATAATTATAATGTCAGTTGCATCAATTAAATTTTAAATCAAATTTAGGAGCTGGAAGCCTCTATGAAGAAGGTAGTAAGCGAGCTGGTGTGCAAAGATTATGTGGCGGAAGATCTGGAAGACGCTCTTGCCCCCGAGAAATCGTAGAGAAATAAACCCTTCTTTGGGAAAATATACCATTCTCTTTCACCATTTTTGGACATATCTCTATATTATTTGTAGCTATTCTACTAGATTTTCTACTCATCTTATAGAGAAAAGCATCAAAATTGGCGTCGTAGCTCACCGAATTTTCAACCATTTTTTGAGATTTAAAGTGTTTTGGAATTACAAAATCAATTCAAATTGCATTAGACAAATTTATTTAGAAGATCGTTCTAAGCAATACATTTAAATTAACAACTGAAACAAAAAATGGCACATTTGTTCACCAAATTGAAGCCTAGAGGACCTCGTCGTTGAGACATCGTAAGAAAAAGATCAGTGGGCAATTTGAACATCAAATACTGTAGAAAACAATGAGAAATGGGGTGCAGTCCTGAGCATAATTATTAAAAACTAATTGATAGAAAAAATGGCTAAATTGTTTGAAAGAGTTCAAAAATTAGTTCATATGATTGATAAACTTTTAGCCTCTTTCCAATTATCATGATAATTTGAAGCTAATTCCAATCGAAAAAGCTCAAAAAATTGATCTAGATGACCTCTTTTGAATGCCACAAGGCTAGAGGAATTAATTCTGATCGGCTGGCTTGTGAATCTCCGCTTGCAGTTTGAGCAACTCGGCGGGAACTCCTCGCAGCGTTCTCTGGTGTTCTTCATCCTCTTCAGGCACACTGGTGAGGACTTCATTGACAGGAGATCGACGGGAAAGCGATTCAGGAAGAGGATCCGGCGTCAAGAGGGAGGCAGTCCGACTGGCTGTCTCGTCAGCCATATCGCCTAGCATATTATCGAAGACATCGTTGTTCAGCTGAAATTAACTGGCTCATTTTATTTTGCCGCGCTTACGTCTGCTAGGTGCGTATCCTGGTTAAGTGAAATTTCAGAGCCGAGGCGATTTGGCCGAGTGACTGAGATCTTCCTACCATCTCGGCTGAATTGCCTCTTGATTGTGTCCATCAGCCCAACTCCTTTATTTCTTCCACTGACGAGACTCGTCCTACTATCGTAGACATTCTGTCTGTTGATGGAGACCACAGAGATTCCTGAAAAATTTAACTAAAAGGTGAGAAAAAAGGGCCAATTTGTGCTTCAGAAACCCTTCAAAATATCACGAAAGCTACTAGAAATTGATCAATCAGAGAGGCTACAGCTCCCAACAACTTTCTTCACTTTTAAAGAATTTCAGATTTAGCTTAAAAGGGAAACAAACTTGGATATAAGGATATAAATCTTCATTGCTAACCTCTTGGAAGAAGCCGATTACTCTCTGGATCCAGCATTCCATCTGGATAAGCCTCTTCAATTGAATCCAAGTGCGGCATCATGATGACTTCATTTGCTTGAGGATCCGGCCTTGCGCTGCGTGTATTTGAGAAAAAGGATAATAAGCTTACTCAACAATAGCGGCCGATCCAACCTGGGGATTGACAGGCTTGTTGGCAGTTTCATGGGAATAGAGGAGAGTCGCCACTGGTTCTGACCAGAATTGGTCTTTGGCTTGGGCTGGGAAGTCATTATAATTATCGTCGACGATGCAGAGACCAACTGAGAGGTTACGGTCTAGCAGGAAATTGCACTCAAAGTCGCTGAAAGAATGAATTGAAGCTAAAAATTGGCTTTTCTTCCTAAAACTTGTCTCCAAATTAAGAAAAATGGCTTCATTTTAAACGCTAAAATTTTAGAAGAAACATGGTAAGTTGTTAAAACCAATTTTTCTGGATCTTAGACTAATTTTAAAGGTATTTTGATGTTTTGTTTTATTTTTGAGAGAACTGTTTCAAATAAAAAACTTACTCATCATCCTCTCCTAGAGGATTCATCAAACTCTCAGCGACCTTCATCCAGCCCAAGATGAAAATAAATTGCAGAGCTGTCATAAATAGCGGGATCATGTTTAGAATCTATTATGTTATTAGCGATTTACCATAAAACCAACCATGCTGGATTGCTCAGGCTTGCTGCCATCGATGAGGACAGATTGTCGAGCAATTAGACAAAGGAAGAAGTAGGATCTAACAGCTAGGAAGACGACTTGCGGATAAACCAGGGGAATGGGAACCCAATCTGAGAAAAAAAGAATTCTGGATTTAATTTGGAAAAAAATACCGAAGTTGGAGAGCTGGGCGAGGCCATCTCGAAACAAAGCGCAATTCTGGAAATTTATTCTAGAGGGTTGAAAAATCGTTTTGAGAAAAATCGCTTGCACTTAAAAAGTTTCTAGAAAGACAGCGGAAGTTATTTTTGTGCTAATTATGGGTTGCTATCAGTTTTACTATCGTTTTTTAGCTTTGAAATGTTTTTAAAAGCTAATGCAACTTTTAAAAACTCAATAAGTTCATTACTCAAAACGGGCATACCTTGATAATCTCATTGAGCATTAGATCAGCTTGAATTTTTCCACTCTGTCTAGCCTCAAAGAGCAGTGAATAACACCATTGGATTGGAATGAAATAGCGGCTGAACTTCTGATTACAAGAGACATACTTCTCCAATTCATCTTGAGTCATTATTCCTAAATTATTATATAATTTGATATCGTAGGAAGAACCAACCTGCGGCGACAATTGTCTCCATAGTGGGAAATCGTCGTCGAACTTGCATGCTGATGTCGCGGAAGAGGAGGGTCTGCGTCAGAACCAAATAACGAATAACTGTTCGGCGATACATTCGACTCTTCTCATCTGCTCCCCGCAGATAGGTTGAAAGACAGAGGGCAGTACTGTAATTTGTTTTACTTCCGTTTAAAACCTCAAAAGTTATTGGAATATGGCTTCATTTGAGCCACAGTAGCCCTGAAAATGATCCCAAAAATTGCTTTTCTCAAGATCTTTGCAAAAATTGTAAAAGCAAGTGGAAATCTGATACAAATTACTTATAAAAATCACTCACTTGTCGATCCACCCAATATTTTTGAAGATGTCGTTCCATCTGCCAACGATGATTGTAACAAAAAAACCGAGCATAAACGTCAAAGGAATGTAGTCGAGCTTCTCATCAAAGAGAGCAGAAAAATCATCCCAAAATTTGCGCTGCTGCTCAGAGAGAATCCATTCCGAACGGTAGACAAAAGTTATCACAGAGAAGAAACAACTGAAGAGGAATAGCTCCTAAAAATATAACTCTTTTTTTGCCACAATTAATTTGACTCAAGAATTTAACGTTTTTAACAGTAGATTAAAGAAAAAATCTCATAAAAAGGTGTTGGTTGATCGGTCTACATGCATTGATCTATATGTATTTAGTTCAAAACAAACCACTAAGACAGATTTCCAGATAGATCCCCTCCATCTCATCTGAAGCTTTAGAAAAGCGACAAGAGAGGTTGAAGAAACATCCAAATTGTAGGAGACAGTCATCGCCTAAAATCTCTTGGGATCAAAGATTCGTATAAAGAGACTGTGAGAGGTAAGAAATAGATCAATGCTGCGAGACGGCTCATGAAATGCGATCTTTGTCAGCTTGCGGAGGGCAATTGAGTCGAGGGAGGGTGAGAAAACAATCAGAATTGTCAAATCTTCACTCAATCTGGGGGTGATCTACCTTCTGCCTCCAGGGGAAAGTGGTTTTTGACCAAAATAGAGGCTCAAAGCAGAAAAATGTCTCTGCGATCCAAAAAGAGCAAAATTTAAATCTCTCAGTGAAACGCAATTTTCGACTAGAGCTAGAGAAGATAAAAGAAGGAGTTGAACTATTAAAATAAAACGAAAATGATAGTCCTTCTCTCTGGAAATATTTTTTTGAAACCAAAAATAGAGAGACTCAAAGAAGAAAATGGAAGAAAAGAATCGACAAAAGCATTATTAGTCAAGGGAATAGAATATTCACAAGCGGGGATATATAAAAGTAAGATTTAAAACAAAAATCAGAAGAGAGAGTGGGAGCTCCTAAGCTGAATGGCTTGCGCAATAAGAGAGAGGGAGAGCCAGGTGTTGACCCGTTGCCCTAATCGTCCAGGCCCGCTATCGCACTTTTATTACGAGGAGAACGACACAGAAGCAACAAAAAATCGATGCTCTCACGCTTTAAGGCGAGTGACCAGAGAGCTTTGAATCACGTGATCAGAAGAATGATGTTTACGGACGGGTCGGAATGAGCTCAAAGGATGGGGAAACCCTTATGAAATTTTTGTTTCCCTATGAAGGGATTGAGATCCTCTCCTTTTGGATGAAGGCAAGAGCATCGAAAAAAATTAGTTTTTGCTTTGAGATAAAAAAGGAGTCAAAATCCTACAATCTATTATATATGAAAGTAAATAAAATAATAGAATCTGAAAAAATTCAATAATAAGAGAGAGAACATCGGAGGAAGAAAGAGGACATCCAATTCTAGCCAGCTGTGTTCTCTGCTTTAGGGCGGGGGAACAGCTGAATTGCGCTTTATGCGTCCGATGTGTCCCCAAAGTACCAAATACCCGCATCATCTAGACGAATCTTTGCAAATTTTCCCTTTAAAAGTAATTTCAACCAAACAAATGTTTAGCCCTTTTACGAAATAAATTTTAAAAGGCAGATCACTTTTATGGAGCGGTTGAAGCTTAAAAAGATTCTCTGCAACTCAATTTCTATCAAAGAATAGAAAATTCTCCAAATCTAATATTATTTAGCTAAAAAACGGAGAGAAATGGGAAACTAAATCAATCTTGGAGGAAAATGATGCTCTCCCAACCTCAATTTTTTTTTTTAGCAAAAAGTCGTTTTTTTAATTTTTCTTAAAAAGTTTCACTAGAATTTTAACTAAAAACACTCTTTTTATTAATACTCGATTATACAGATCGATAAAACTGCACCAAGAAGTCTTATATTCCTTGGCTAAAAAAGTTTTTAAAAAAAGGCAGAGAGATGGGAGACTAAATCAATCTCTGATGTTTTTCTTCCCGCCAGGTGTTGTGGTCAATAAGAGAGAGGGAGATCTGAAGCGGTTTTGGGACTTTTCGCGTGAGTCAATAAATTATTTAAAAATTATTATATTCTTTTTAAATTCCACTTAAAACGAAACGAATTTGATTTATCTTTCGCCTTAAAAGTCAGAGCAATAATTCTAATAGCTGAAAAGCAAAGCCAGGCAGAGGAGGCGCCTGTCAATCTTTTCGAAAAGCGGGCCCCCAAAAATGAGCTTTCGTCTTGAAGACGGACGCCAGGTGGTCAAAAAGTGAAAGAGCGCCGGACTTCGATCCACCCCTCGCCTCGTTCAAAAACCTCTAACAAAGGGAAGGAAAGTCAGCCCAGGGTGAGTCATTTTTTGAGAGAAAACAAAGGAGAAAGGGAGGAGAAAACAAAAGTCCAACAGTCTCTTTTGAAAATTCAAACCACTTTCCGAAAAGTGTTTGCTTACCCGACTCTGTCGGAAAGCACTTTGAACTCTTAGAGATGAGCAATTCCCTCTCCTTTCTTGATGAAATATTTAAAAAGTCAGAGAGGAGTTGATTCAACTCTGAGAAGGAATGAATCAGCTCGCATGAGACAGAAAGCACTTTCAAAGGGAGACCAAAAATGTCAAATTTTCAACATTCTATCATAGATGGAAATTATACCATTTTGTAGCTCTTTTCACGCTCTTTTGAATGATATCCATCTTAGCAGATGAATTCTTAATTTCAGTCAGCAAAATTCCTCAAGTATCTAGGCTTTTGCTAATTTTTGATTTTCTACAAAGACTATTTCTCAAATTTGGTGTAGGAAAGCAGCCTATTTAAAAAGAGAAACCTATCCCAAATGAATTGTGTTACCCGCGCGTCTCTTGGAGCGTGTTGATACGCAGTTTCTAAAAACATGTTTGCTTCTTTTAATTTTTTCCTATAGTTAGTTTTTGCATACTTCACGTGTATGCACTAGCTAAAAAGATTTCTTGTGTTCTTCCTTTTTGAACATCATGTTGTTCTATTTAAAAAATGAAATAAACGTCTAACAAATCCTACCACGCATGCAACGATATAACGAAGATCGAAAGGATTGCTTACTCCGACAATTTTCATATTTAAACTGGAACTAAAACTTCATAAACTCTAATAGCCCATCCCAATAGTTCAACTTCTGTTATTAGCTCGATTTTCATAAACTTTCACTAATTTTGATAATTTTTAGTTAATTATAAAGTTGTAGCCCTTAATCTCCTCTAAAACTTTGTTGAACATCAAAAATCCTAAAAGTTACTATAAAAACCAAGAAATTACATAAATTTGAGATAACGAGAAAATATTATATCTCCCTCATGGATAGAAGAACCTCCTGCCACGAATATTTCACCAAAAAATTTTGGAGGAAAATCCGAGAAGAGAGCGACTAAAAACTGACAAAATAGAACAAACAAGAGCCTGCGTCAACAAATCCCATGTTTGTCTCAAAAAAGAGTTATATAATCGATTGGAGCCCATTTGATTTGCCATACCTCGAGGGATTGTTTAGTCAATGAAACTGGAGAAGGCTCTAAACAGAGAGGACGAGGTGGGAAATGAGAGAGAGAGAGGAGATTAGTTGAGTTTATTTTTGGCAGGGATCATTCAGAGAAAAGTGATGAATCTAGCAACTCGGAGAGACGAGAGAATAACGCAATTTTTTATAAACCTCTGATATAAATCTTAATTTTACATCAAAATTGGCATAAACCACAGAAAAAATTAATCTTTTTTTGCTATTTTTCGGCTACTATAGCTCAAAACGGCCAAAAGCTAGCACTTTTTATCAAAAAGGAGACAGATTCGACCTAAATGAGGAGAAGAAAAAGGGAAATTTTAGATTCTATTTTATTCAATGCAGTCTGATAAGTTTAGGTTTAATTGAAAGTTACTTCCTTCTTTTTATTGATTTTTTAAACATTTCACCGCTTCTTTCTTTGCCTTTTCAGGATCCATGGTGATCAACAAGATGGATGTAAGGAGCAGCTAAGCTGGGAGCTGAAAAGGTCATACACTTCGTAAGATAACAGTAATAGGCTCACCTCATTTTTAGGCCGATTAAGACTACACTGCGCGTCATAATTATAGGTAACCCCCCATTTTTAGCAGTTTGAGGGGTTTGCTGGCATTTTCCTTTCTTGGAACCTATTTTATTCGATTCAGCGACTCTAAAAACCCCCAGAAAAAAGGATTCAGCAAAAAATCTCACTCCTCGAATTTCCTAGCACCAAAATGGTAAAAAGTGACCGCGTCAAAATTATAGGTAAATTACTGTATTTTGTCGCTTACCTACCGTATTACCGTTCTATACACCTGAAAATAGATTATTTTCTAAGTTAATCTCAATTCTTTTATTCGT
Organism: Oscheius sp. JU1382; assembly: GCA_932521405.1. Classification (NCBI taxonomy): domain Eukaryota; kingdom Metazoa; phylum Nematoda; class Chromadorea; order Rhabditida; family Rhabditidae; genus Oscheius; species Oscheius sp. JU1382. The sequence continues at coordinate 1,109,629 of OW051478.1, read as the reverse complement.
ACTGAAAAATGCCGCGCAGTACACGTTTCACTCCAGAAGAAAGGGCAAAGGCAGAAGCACTCCGTCATGCTGGCAAGAATTACTCTGAGATAGCCCGCTATCTTAGCCATTCCATCAACGCCGTCCGTCAATTCTTTATTAGAGGATGCTCTGAAGGGTCCTTTAGCTCTGGACGACCAAGAAATCTATCAAATCGCGATGAAAATAGAATTAGGCGCCTTGTTTCTAATAGTCTTATGTCTGCAGTTGAAGTCCGATCTGAAATTGGAGGCCATGTTTCGACATCTACAGTGCTGAGATCCATTCGACGAAATAAGAATATTATTCGTGAAAAGATGAAATTGGCTCCGCGACTTTTAGAGAGACACAAAGAAGCACGCATTGAGTTCGCAAGGAAGAACATTGGCCGTGATTGGAACGAGGTTAGTTACATAAAATGATAGAGAATTTTCTATCATTTTTCCTCAGGTCATCTACTCAGATGAAAAGAAGTTCAACTACGATGGACCAGATGGTTTTTCGCATTACTGGAGAGACTTGAGGAAAGACCCCAAAATATTTTCCCGACGAAATTTCGGTGGAGGTTCGCTTATGGTTTTTGCTGCCTTTTGCAGTCTTGGAACCTTGAAGTTAGCATTTGTCTCTTGCCGTATGGATTCTAAGGCTTATCAAACGGTGCTGGAAAAACATCTCATTCCATTTCTAAATGTTTATCCCGGCAGAAATCTTACATACCAGCAGGATAATGCCGCTATTCATGTGAGCAAGTCTACTATTGATTGGTTCCGTACAAAGAAGATCGATCTCCTTGAATGGCCAGCTTGCTCGCCTGACCTCAACCCAATGGAAAATATGTGGAGCGTTGTTGCAAGAGATGTCTACAAAAATGCCAAACAATATACAAGCTCAGAAGACCTTAAAAAAGCTATCCTCGAAGCGTGGAATCGGATCCCTCAAAGGGCTCTACAAAACCTTGTGGATTCTATGCCAAGACGTTTGCTAGACGTAGTTGCAGCAAAGGGAGGAGTAACAAAGTATTAACTGTTATTTCTTGTTGTTTTCATTGGTAATAAATGTAGTTCTTTATCAAAAAATGAAAAATACCGTAATTTACCTATAATTTTGACGCGGTCACTTTTTATCATTTTGGTGCTAGGAAATTCGAGGAGTGAGATTTTTTGCTGAATCCTTTTTTCTGGGGGTTTTTAGAGTCGCTGAATCGAATAAAATAGGTCCCAAGAAAGGAAAATGCCAGCAAACCCCTCAAACTGCTAAAAATGGGGGGTTACCTATAATTATGACGCGCAGTGTATCCAAAAGATTCATGAGTTATGACGAGAAACGAATTTTTAGAAGAGCCCTATTTAAACTAAGAATTAGAAAGAATTAATTTTCAGAAAAATATCGAATCAATCGGATTTTTGTTAGGTTTTATTGCAGTTTTTTAAAAGTTTCAAGCTAGTGTCATTCTTTTTTCGCTCTTTTAAACCCCCAGGTCTCAGCTCGCTTCGATTCCGTAATGATGTTAGTTATTTCCTAAAAATCAAAAAAACAGCAGTTGATAAAGGCGAGTTCTCTTTTCTACAGGCTTTGAATGAAAAAAAAAACGACTTTATTGATTATTTATAATCAAAATGGCCATGGGCGTATTGATTACAGACTCTCGCTATATGCCAGACAATTACGCATTGTCGGTGTGCTCTCTATTTACGTCTCATCAGTTGAGTCATTTTTGAGAGGCTGGCATAGCCGTTTCGCTTGCCTCCACTCCTGATTTCTCTTTTCTAAAACCATTAATTCAAGATGTCGTCCTGCATTAGTCCTCATCTTGAAATGGCGCCGGTTATTCCAACCGGTGGAAATCTAGCGTCTTCTTCCTCGAATAGGCCTAATTCGAGAGAAGAGAAGAATCTCTACAATATAAGGGGATATCTCCTTCTGCAGGTGGAAAAGGCCACCAAATATAGGAAGAACTATGTCAGCATTGGCAACGTTCCCAGGGTTAGTCATAGAAAACCCGTGAAAATAACAAGGTTTTGATCTTTTAGACTGTTGAGATGGGTAAATGGCTGGACGAGATAGTGAAGGATTTGCAGAAAATTGACGAGATCATTCAGAATAAAAGAGAAGTCCCAAGGTAAGTGTTGTAGCCATGGAATAGGAATAAAAATGGGTATCGCCGCGAAAATCTTGGGGGAACAGAATGCGCAGTTTATTGCAGATTCGCCTTCGAAATTTGTCGAATTCTCACCTGCCAACAGGAGTATTGCTCAGATCTTCCAGGCAATTTCCTTGAGCTCCAAGTGATCCACTGCATGTGAGTTGTCTTACTCATTTTTTAGTTCTCAATCTCTGTAGGAACCTTCGCCAAGCTGGAAAATATTCGATCCAGTTCATTTTCCCTTTTTTTGAAAACGGTTTTCAAAAGGACGAGACTCACTTTGTCAAGATCCAGGATGATCAAAGAACAGCCGGTTTGTTTTGATTAAAATTTACAGTTTTTAATAAGTTCTTCCTCTTCGAAACCAGTGAAAAAATGACTCTTTCCAACTTGATCCAGAATAAATTGATCGATTTAAAGGTACTGTACTTCCCTCTCTCTCCTAGTTAAAATCCATTCAGCTCCGTCAAAAACGCGGAATTTTGAATATGAAGCGTACTAACACGATTGGCCAATGTATGTGGGATATCTCCGACCTGTTGAAGCGCTCAAAAGTGGAGAATTCAATCCCCATGAAGATGAAGCAAGGAGGCGAGATTGTTGGCTATCTCTCGGTCAGAGCTAGACTCCGCGGGCCATTGGAGAAGCAATCAGTTAGGCTGGGTTTTGAGCAGAAGTGGCTGATGCTCAAAGATGGAAAGGGAAATGGCTACGAAGAGCTCAACATCAGCCATTAGGCTTGTTCTGCTTTGTTTGCATAACGCAACGTCCTTGTTGATTAGATATCCAACTATAAATTGTTAGATTAATCTCTTTTTTTCCACAAAAGTCCTCCATTCAATAGCAACTTTTCACGGAAGAGAGATAAAAAAACATCTGATGTAATGTTAGAGGGTTCGGTCAAGATGTTTTGGCGCTATTACAAACCTGATTTAACCAGCAGCCAATGGGAAAATAATTAAATTAACTAACTGATGGGAATCAATTCATCTTTTCTCTGAAATTGAGCCTTCAATCGTCTTCATTCTAAAGAGCCTTTTTGCAAACATATTCACAAGGGGTTGTGTAAAGAGCTGGTAGAGTGCAATCTAAATCATTTTCCAATATCAAATATATCTAGTTACCCACCCAGATCTTCCCACATGCCAGTGTTGAAGTAGTAATTCATCTAAAATTCACTAAAAATTCTATTAAAAAAAGTCCCTACTGCTACACAAAATTGAGTTCCTGTTGTGTTCTCTGTTCCAAACGGCAATCCATCAAAATTTGTATAATCCAACTGAAAAAGAGTCTTTATTTATTGGAAAAAAGCCTACTGGAGTCCCGTCGATATTAATAAAACAGCTCAAATCATAGGCAGTCGTGCAAGGAACTGGACTTGTGATCCTAACCACTCCTATCCAAGCACGCTGTCCCGCTACGAGATCTAATTCCGATCATTTTTTTTGAAAAACTCAAACTAACTATTGATAAAAGTGTTCTCAGCTGCACTATGGATGGAGGCTAATTCACCTCCCATCGCTTCACAATCTGCTTTGGCTGCAGGTTGGAGGACTAAACTAGTGCCGAGATAGTAACAAAATTGACCGAATTGTGTCCACCCAGTGGGGCAGACAGCTAAACAGAGGTTCTTATTCAATTTAGGGAAAAAAATAAACTGACGAGTGGTGGTAGTCGTCGTAGTTGTTGTGGTGGTGGTACTAGTTGTACTCGTGGTAGAAGTTGTACTCGTCGTTGTAGTTTCAATATTAAATGCTGGAAGAATCAGCCTATTTTCCTGTTAAAAAAAATACCAGGAAAATCGGGAGTGTAGGATGGAATACAGCCAAGGACTTGCTTTCGAGGGCACATTGTGAATAAAATACTATAGAAAATTGAAAGCGATTGTGAGTACATAAATAGAACAAGAGAAGTGAAGACTTGCGGGAAGCAGCTTTTAATTTGATTTGCCGGCAGATCAAGTCCAATATTTTATCTCGCCGGATCGGGGGCTTCCATGACAAAATGAAACTGCGATCAATGTTCTGCTATGGAAAAAGTAAGCAGCTAAAGTAGATTTCAATTAGTTTGCCAGGCACAGAGCTTCTAAATGACTGTAATAAAGTCATGCTTCTTACCAGACTCTTTACCAAAAAGGATTCCATTCTAATGAAAACCTGAGAAATATCAAAGCCTTTTATAGTTTCTACTATAGAGGTAAAGCGAGAAAGGGTAGCCTTCGTTTGATTATCATTCGGGACAGAGATCCAGTTCTGGCTGAAACTTTTCGTTCGTTCTTTCGAGCCTATTGACGCGAACACCTTATTTATTATCTAAGCCTACATTGTATCCCAAATTGTTCAGAAAGTTAAAAAAAGGCGAACTCTGTACAACTTTTTAAATATTAGGTTGTGTACAAATAAATGGCGTTTTTTGACGCGTAACTTCAAACGTCCATAACTCAACTCAAACAAAACTTTATTAAACAAAATAAGCACCATTAGAATCGATACATTTTTGCCAACGTTTTACAAGATCATAAATACCCTTGCGGTAGAAATCCGAACTTCTGGAAGCAATGAAGTCGTTGAAGACAGTTTCAGCATCTGTCTGACTATTGAACACCCTGCCCTTGATGAAGTTGTTGAGGTGCTTGAAAATATGGTAATCCGTTGGCGAAAAGTTGGTGAGTATGCTGGATGAGGCAGTGTTTCATAGCCGAGGTCGTTCAACTTCTGGAGCGTCTTTCGTGAGACATGAGGTCTGGCATTATCGTGAAGTAGGCATTAGACCTTTTCTGTTGACCACTGCTGGATTTGCACGCGCCAGTTTCTGATGTATTTTGTCGATTTGGTGACAGTAGGTATCCGTGTTGATCGATTCACCAGGTTTCATGAACTCATGATGTAAAACTCCTGTGGAATTCCACTAAACAGTGGCCATAGTCTTCTTTTCATGCAGTTTCTGCCTCGGAAAATGTTTTGGGGGCTCATCCTTGTTCAATCACTGCGCAGAACGTCTTCGGTTATTGTACAGAATCCATTTCTCATCGCAGGTCACAATTCGATCAAGGAAAGGCTCGTTCTTGTTACGCAAAAGCAGTGCCGATGAGATCTGATAGCGCTTTAACATCTGTTGGACGTTCAATTCATGGGATACCCACTGATCCATCTTTTTCACCTTTCCAAGTTTTTCCAAATACTTGGCGACGGTCGAAAATGACACTTGCAGTTCTTCTGCTAACTCACGAACAGTTTTTTTGTGGATCCGACTCCACCAGTGACTTCAGGCAGTCGTCATCAAGTTCAGGAATCCGACCTCGACCTGGCTCATCTTGGAGGTTTGTGTCTCCGGATCGGAATTTTTGGAACCAGAGTTGAGTACTGCGAATTGAAAAGACATCTGGTCCCCACGCTTTTACAATATTTTCATGAGCCTCCACAGCTTTCCGTCCAAGTTTGAACTCATGAAGCAAAATGATACGAATCTGCTCCTTAGAGAGGATCTTAGACATTCGGTCTGAAACTCCCGAAGAATGAAACTTGAAACAAACGAAAATCAAAACACGGAAGACCATTAGATAAGCTTCAAAATGATGTACAACAATATAAACATTGAATGAATAATACACAAAAATCAGTAACTTAAAAAATGGTGTGCAAAAAAACGCAATTTATTTGTACACAACCTAATACTTTAACGATGAAAAGCTTTCTTTCCATTGCCACCTTCTATAGTATTTTCCAATTGTTACAGAGCTTTTTTACACACATATGGAATTGGATAAATGTAGCCTAAATTTAGTGGCTACTGGAGTCATTGAGAAAATCTTTTTACCATCAGTAGGTGCTACATCGGAGCAACTCAAATCTTCCCATAAGCCGCTATTAACATAATAATTCATCTAGATAATATTATTCAAAATAAAGGTCTCTTACCACAACACAGTATTGGCGGTTTAAATAATTGTCAGTTCCATATACACCAGTCGAAAAATCGTTATAATCCAGCTAGAAAAAGAAATACAATTTACAATTAGAATTCAACTCACCGGCGTTCCGTCACTATTGGCAAAGCAGGCGATATCTTTCGGCGTCGCGCAAATTCGTACCACTCCGATCCAGGTCATAGCTCCCGTTGTTAGAGCTTAAGCCAACAGTTTAAAAGAACTTTAGAGAACAGACTGTTGACAAAAGCATTCTCAGCGGCACTATGAATCGACGCTAATTGTCCTCCCATCGCTTGACATTCTGTCTGTGCTTGAGCTTGGAGGACATTATCTGTGCTGAGGTAATAGCAAAAACTTTGAAATTGAACCCAATTGGTTGGACAAACAGCTGCAAATTTTTTAGATTTCAATGAAGCAACTTACCAGTGGTGGTTGTTGTCGACGTTGTAGTGGAAGTTGTCGTGCTCGTTGTACTCGTACTGGTTGTACTCGTGCTAGTTGTACTTGTAGAAGGAGTAGTCGAAGTACTACTACTTGTGCTAGCCGTCGTAGCTTCAATATTAAATGCTGGAAGAATCAGCCTATTTTCCTATTAAAAAAGAGAAAATACCAGGAAAATCGGGAGTATAGGATGGAATACAGCCAAGAACTTGCTTTCGAGGCACATTGTGAATAAAATACTATAGAAAATTGAAAGCGATTGTGAGTACATCAATCTGGCGAAGAAGCAGAGACTTTTTCAGAGAGATATCTTTGAAAAAAAGAGACTTTTGACTTTGTTCACCCTGATAGAGCCTGAGAAGAAGAAGAATAGAAAAAACGCTTTAAGATAGTCGATAGGTTTGCGCGGCAAAGGCTTCCCCTGAATCTATCTGAACTTGGAGGAATTGATCCAGTTTCTTGATTGATCCGATAGAGCGCTATCATCAAAGCCAATTCAATTTCTATTTGATCTAACAATAAAATTTTGAAGAAAAAAGGTTTCCTCTCGCATCTTGGATCATTTTTTAGGCGCTCATAATTTCCAGCACTTTCAAAGAAAGACAGATCAGCACAATTTAAAATTAAAAGAATTATTAATTGAAATAAAATACATTTTGTACAATTCTGTTCGAAAAATAGACAATTTCTGTCTGCGCTTAGAGAAATTATCCAGTTTCTCGTCTGGTTGAATGATGTTTGATATCGCTAGTTTTTTTAAAAGCTTTCAACTTTATTTAGATCTATAGCCAGAGTTGCCATTCACCTGCCCAATGAAAAATGCTACATTTCTTACAAGTGATGAAGAATACAAAAGGATGATTCACATGGAAAATGAGTCTTTGGCATAGACAAGGGAATGAGGCCAAAAGCTGTTGCGGTAGTTGCGATTGTCCCATCCACCTAACCAATTTCAACTTATATCGTAGAATAAACACCTGCCTCAATCTTGACCTTGTGGATTGCAACAAAAGTTGATGCTTTACACATCCCAGAGATCTGCTGTTGAATCATAGAAGATTGACTCAATTACAGGGGATTTTAGCTTTTCTTTCAGGTTGGTATCAGTTTGAATAAGTTGGTTCTTTGGAAATTCAGAAAATTAGGAACATCGAATGACGTGCAGCAGTTTTCTATATCCTGTACTCTTAAAAAGAAGGGTGTGATCGCTGATTGAATTATTTAAGCTGCTTCCATGAATTCACCTGTTCGCTTTGTCGCAAAAGCTCCGCCACCATCTGCCATTTAATTAAAATCACTTGTTTCAATTCAGCAGTCCATGTTTCTATTCATCTACACTGGAACAGTCTCTGTACTATGCTGTACCCTAACCCTCTATCTTCTTTATCTCATTGCGAGACACACTCCTCCAAAAATGAGGCAAATCTCTTATTTTTTCTTCGTTTATACAGTTTGTTTGACTGAGGAAAAAAACAAAAATTTAGCTATCGCAATTCGGCTTATTAACTGGTATTGGATTAGCTATGGCAGATGATATCTTTCCGCTACCAGGGATAAGAGTTGATGGCTTCTTATTCAAGTGGCTAGGTGCTTCGGGAGTGAAAGTTTTGGTGAGCCTTTTAAACTGGCGGGGAAGACCGTATTTTCTTTCTGATAGAAGCCAGAAAATGTAATGACTAATTCTTCAGGCTGCTAATACTTTTGCATGCTACGGTGGAATTATAGTATATAAGAGCTTATGCTGCCTATTTCGATTGATAAGAGCCTATCACACTAAGCTTCAATTTATAACATCGTTCAGGTATTTTGATCTTGAGTGACAGTGGCTGAGAATTTCAGAATGTTTTGCACCTGTTTATTGATAGATTTGTCTGTTCACATAGCTTGTTGGTTTGTTTATCCATCTCTTGCTTTAAATAGAGAGGCGAGTCATTTTAAGCAGTGAAAGGCGCTGTCGACTATGGCAGCCATAGCTGATAACATTGTAGCGTTACAACTTAAATCAAGTCTATCGAATGACTGTGTCGCCATAGGCAACATTGAGAATAGCTGTAATCGCCATAATCAACGTTGAATGAAAATTGAGCTAAAATATTCACAACTTTTTGCCCAATTTTTATCGATAATCGATTATTTTTAGGAAATCAAGGCCTATGCTATTCAACAGAATCTAATGGAGAATTTAAAAAGTGTAGACTTTGAGAATGATCTCTTGATTGTTTGCAATTTTGACAGCGTTACTGTCAAATTAGCAGGTAGATTTGCTTGGAAACAAGAGAGAAAAATGGCATTTTTAGCGATCATTTGTTTTGGGTTGATTTTTGTAGGGATCACTACCGCCGCAATATTTAATTTTTTCGCGCACTTGAAAATCAAAAAGGACTTGACTTCTTCAGCCATCAGTTCTAAGAACTATAAACTCCAACGGCAGACGACAATGGCACTGACGTTTCACGTAATTCTAGCTGTAATCCAATTGATTTGCTTCAGATAGTTATTCCTCTAATTTATTCAGGAATTTTCGCTTTCTTGGTTTTCCCTATCGCTTTGGATGCTTTTCAAACGAGATTATTTCAAAATAACTTGATGGTATTCATTTACGGACTGATTATTACTTTCCCTATTCCTGCTTCTCTAGCCACTTTGTTTCTTATTCAACCGTATCGTAATCAGTTTCATAAAATGTTCGGGTGTACTGCGCTGTTCATCAAATCGACTCGGGTTACTAATATTGCAAAAGAGGGATCTAATACAGCGTATAAATAAATGTAACTAATTCGCTAATTTTCCTAGATATTTTACGGAGACGGTGAGGAGACAAAGAAGATCATTTTCTCATGAATTGTCTGCAATAAAACGATGGCAAACCGAGAGAACTTTTGCAATGTCCTTTGTTGAAAAGCCTGAACGGTGTAAATCCACAATAGAAGCGCGCTTTGGGTGCGGGGCTACCATTTTGATCTAAAGCAATGATCATCTTCTAATTAAAGTTAGCACATAGAAGAACTAAAATACACAAGCATAAATTAGAAAATCTTGAAAAAAAAAATTCTACACATGTGTAAAGCGGGCGATCAACACTTTTGCCCTGTAGAATAAACACCTGCCTCAATCTTGACCTTGTGGATTGCAACAAAAGTTGATGCTTTACACATCCCAGAGACCTGCTGTTGAATCATAGAAGATTGACTCAATTACAGAGAATTTTAGCTTTTCTTTCAGGTTGGTATTAGTTTGAATAAGTTGGTTCTTTGGAAATTCAGAAAATTAGGGACATCGAATGACGTTCAGCAGTTTTCTATATCCTGTACTATTAAAAAGAGGGGTGTGATCGCTGATTGAATTATTTAAGCTCCTTCCATGAATTCATCTGTTCGCTTTGTCGCAAAAGCTCCGTCGCCATCTGCCATTTAATTAAAATCAGTTGTTTCAATTCAGCAGTCCATGTTTATATTCATCTACACTGGAACAGTCTCTGTACTATGCTGTACCCTAACCCTCTATCTTCTTTATCTCATTGTGAGACACACTCCTCCAAAAATGAGGCAAATTTCTTATTTTTTCTTCATTTACACAGTTTGTTTGACTGAGGAAAAAAAACAAAAATTTAGCTATCGCAATTCGGGTTATTAAGTGCTATTGGATTGGCTATGGCAGACGATATCTTTCCGCTCCCAGGGATAAGAGTTAATGGCTTCCTTTGCAAATGGCTAGGCGATTTGGGGGTGAGAGTTGCGGTGAGCCTTTTAAACTGGCGGGAAAGACCGTATTTTTCTTCTAATAGAAGCCAGAAAATTTAATGACTAATTCTTCAGATTGCTGATGCTTTTGCATTCTACTGTGGAATTGCGGTATCTAAGAGCTTATGCTGCCTATTTCGATTGATAAGAGCCTACCACATTAAGCTTCATTTTGTAACATTGTTCAGGTATTTTGATCTTGAGTGACAGTGGCTGAGAATTTCAGAATGTGTTGCGCCTGTTTATTGATAGCGTTGTTTATTCAAATATTTTGTTGGTTTTTTTATCCATTTATTTTTTTTAATAGAGAGGCGAGTCATTTTAAGCAGTGAAAGGCGCTGTCGACTATGGCAGCCATAGCTAATAACGTTGTAGCGTTACAACTTAAATCAAGTCTATCGAATGACTGTGTCGTCATAGGCAACATTGAGAATAGCCGTAATCGCCATAATCAACGCTGAATGAAAATTGAGCTAAAATATTCACAACTTTTTGCCCAATTTTTATCGATAATCGATTAATTTTAGGAAATCAAGGCCTATGCTATTCAACAGAATCTAATGGAGAATTTAAAAAGTGTAGACTTTGAGAATGATCTCATGGTTGTTTGCAATTTTGACAGCGTTACTGTCAAATTAGCAGGTTGATTTACTTGGAAACAAGAGAGAAAAATGGCATGTTTAGCGATCACTTGTTTTGGGATGATTTTTGGAGGGATCACTACCGCCTCAATATTTAATTTTTTCGCGCACTTGAAAATCAAAAAGGACTTGACTTCTTCAGCCATCAGTTCTAAGAACTATAAACTCCAACGGCAGACGACAATGGCACTGACGTTTCACGTAATTCTAGCTGTAATCCAATTGATTTGCTTCAGATAGTTATTCCTCTAATTTATTCAGGAATTGTCGCTTTTTTGGCTCTCCCTATCGCTGTGGATGCTTTTCAAACGAGACTATTTCAAAAGCACTTGACTATACTCGGTTACGAACTGATTATGACTTTCCCCATTCCTGCTTCTCTAACCACTTTGTTTCTTATTCAACCGTATCGTAATCAGTTCCTTAAAATGTTCGGGTGTACTGCACTGTTCGTCAATTCGACTCGAGTTACTAAAATTTCAAAAGAGACATCTAATAGAATGTATAAATAAATTTAACTAATTCGCTAATTTTTCTAGGTATTTTACGAAAGCGGCGAAGAGACAAAGAAGGTCCATTTTCCCATGAATTGTTTGCAATAAATAGTTTGTAAAAGGCAATCAACATCGCTGACGGAGATTTGCGATTCCTCGCTCATCTGATCGCTTCAAATTATTGATTGAAACTGTGTCCCTCTCTCACCTATAAAAGCACTCTGCCTCTCCCTTCACCACCAATATGCGGCGAGAGATAAGCGAATCTGGCTGTATTAGCCACAGAGCATCCTACCACATAGCCCCGAGAGAACACCTGGTCCCTCTCTTTTTATCGTGTCCAGTCGTATCGACTGCTTCAGACGTGACGCATTGCCAGCGTGGAAAAGCTATCACTTTCTTTGTCAAAGGACAATTCTCATATAAAATGACTAGGTTTATTCTTAGAAAGGTCTCTCCATTTTTTTGGTAGAATAGTCTACAGGGTGGCTGGTAAGTATTGACACTAGCAAAATCGGCATAAAATGAAAACGATGCATTGTGGGAATGATTTTATTGATCGAAAACATCGACAATAATGCAAACAACAATATTTATAAAAACTGTTCGAAGTGTCCTCCCTTAGCTTCGATACAGGCTTGCAAACGTTCTGTGACAGAATCGACCGTGAACCGCAGGTAATTTATGTCTATATCGTCCCATATTTTATAAGTTCTTTGCGAAGGCAGTCCAAATTAGGTATTTTCTTATTCTTAAGTTTATCTTCCATCACGCTCCAGACCGAAAAATCTAGTGGGTTTAAGTCCGGGCTGTTTGGAGGCCAATGATTCTTGTCCAGGAATCCTGGAAAATTTTGCTCTAAATAAGCTAGCGTAGTTTTTGCTTCATGGGCCGGAGCCCAATCCTGTTGGAAGATCATATTGGGGTTTTTCTGCTTCCACTGCATCACAGCATTCTTCAGAATTTCATCTTGATAAACTTGAGCATTGATTTTCACATTTTTCTCTATGAAGACAAGTGGTGTCTTGCCTGTAGCTGATATTCCAGCCCACACCATGACTCCTTTTGGAAATAACGTTTTAGTGGACATTCTTCTTTTACGAGAATTCTTCAGAGACGGATTAATCAGTTGGCGATCATTTTGTGAGTTGTGAGACTTCTCAATAGTGAAAATTTTCTCGTCCGACCACAGGATATCAGAGATGCGGCGCATCTTCAGAAGTTCGAGCATTTTCTTACAATTCTTGAGTCTTTTCTGCTTGGCCGAGTCCGATAGATATTGTCGCTTGTAGAAACGATAACTACGAAGACCTAGCGAGTTCTTGGTGATGTTTTGGACACTCCAGCGGGAAATGTCAAGACTTTTTGCAATGGAATTCATGCTTACGCCGTCATTTCTTGAGATCCTCTTTTTGATGATGTAACGAATCCTGCGTGTATTTACAGAAGAAGGTCGACCGGGTGGCTTTTTCACATCAACATTTCCATTAGCTTCCCATTGCCTGACAATTCTCTGGGCGGTTCTTAGAGGGATTTTTAGCTTGTCGATGAATGCAAGGCTTCATGGCTTCTGAAGGCAAACACTACTAGAAAGTAGAGAAAAAGGGTTACAAAATGACATATAACAATAGAGAAGAAATACACAAAAATATAGGAAAATCACAATAAAAAGGACGCGCCAATCCTTATCAGCCACCATGTAGAACCATAAAATTGAGTTAATTTCGCATTCTTCTCACGATAATTCTTACAAAATTAAGGCTTCTCCCCCCTCTCTCCAATCAATCTTGAAGCGAGAAAAATCAGTCTCCAGTTCACAAGAACCATATATGAATGAAATTGAGTCGATTCATTGATAAAACAAACATCGGAGAGAAATTCACTCTCCCACATGAGTCATTTTCCCCTTCCAATGATAGCCTAATCGCTCTAAATTCCTAATAAAGGGGTAATCTTATCTCTACCATACGAAGCTCCTTTCAAAAAAGCCCACTCTGATAAACTGGAGCTCTTTTTCTAATGAATTGGAAGACGCTCTTTTTAAATCCCCTCGCCCCTCTTTCTGCATAATCCTTGAGAAAAAGAACATTTTACAGATTTGTTGCTCTGGGCGTGTGGCTGTTCAAATTAAAAAAACGCGGCTGACCAATAGTCGGCGGCAGATTGCAGATGGCAGGGAGAGAGTGAGCAGAAGAGAGAGACCATAGACGGTCGCTGCTGGCTGGAGACACAGTCAAATATCCTTTTCTGCTGACGGAAGCTGCTCGGTCGCATTTTGTACTTTTTTTCGACAAGTTTCGATAAAAATCATATAATAATCCATTTGAATGAGGAAAAAACTAAATTTTCTACACAAATTGGGTCATTTTTCATTAGATTTTAGACTTTTTTAAGCCTCCAGCTTTAAGCTATGAGAGACAAAAGCGAGTGAACCTGAAAGCCTATAAAAAGTCTTAATCTCTCCCTCTAAATTTGATTTTTCTTCTCTTTTTCCTTTAAATTCTCATTTTTTCCATCACTATTACCATATAACTTTCAGCTTCTGCAAGATTAGCTATGAGCTTCGGAGATAGCCGTAACACTGGGTTTGGAGGTTCGTCAGGGTGAGTTGAGCTCCTTCCCACTTTTTAAAGGGACAGTCCCGCAGTTCCGAAATCTATCCGGATTGATTGGTCCCGTAGGGATTAATACGTAGCGCGGATTTTCAAATTTCATTTCGTCCGTGGCCTTTTGTAAATCCGGTCAAATCCTTTTTTCTTTATTTTTTTGGGGGAGCGGTTGTTTTTTTTTCTAATTTTCAGGAAATTCCGGGAGAAGTCCCAGATAAAATTAGAGAGGAAAGAGACCTAATGTTCTATGGGAAGGGGGCGAAATTCAAAGGGAAAGGTGACTGAAAGTTTCACAAAGTGAAAACCTTCAAAGAGCCGCCAAAGGTGACGCAGCCTGCTTGTTTTTTCCCAAACCTGTCACAACCAGGGATTGAGAAACATAGCAAAAGTACTAATTTTTGCATAAAATAACTCGAAATAAAACCAAAAAATCTATTAAATTTTTGCCTGTGAAGGTAGTCAAAATAGGGATTTTTGGGGATAAGAATAATAGCCAAAATGTTAGTTTCTTATAAAAATTATAAAAAATGCTCGAAACGAGTTTTTAGGATTAGAGGCTAAATTCAAGTATTACGGTAGTGGGTTACGGTATTTCTGCGGGACTGTCCCTTTAAGCTCTAATTTTAGTGGAGGCGATGGATTCGGTCAGGGAGGTCGTGGAAGGCGGGATGATGATCGGTAATTTTGATGGTTTTCCCTCGAAATTTATACTAATTTTCAGTCGGGATCAATTCCGAGGATATGAAGAAAGAGGCGACGGAGGGATGAGATCTGCCCAGCCAAGGGATAACAGCAATCGTTTCTCCGGTAGAGGAGACAGCCGTGATGGAGGTGGATATGACTTTCGTGGACGAAATGAGAATAATGGAGGAAGTTACGAAAGAAACGGCCCTCGAGGAAATTTCGATGAAAATCGCCGTGAAGGCCAGAGGCGTCCCAATTTCGACGATCGGTAAATAATTTTTAAAAAGGAGAGAATAAATCTTATTTTTTGTAGAAATGGCTTCGGAGGAGGACGAACTAATGAAGTCAACCGTGCAGGAGAACTCAACGACGGTAATTTTCGAGGTGGAGACGGTCGTGGAGGAAATGGCTTTGGTAATCACAGCCTTCGATCTGGAGATGATCAGGGAAATCGCGGAGGATTAGGAAATCGTTCCCAAGGAGGAAGTAACTTCGGAGGCAATGATCGCAGGTTATTTCCTCTCTTTTCTGTCTTCCCAAACGTTAAATTTTTCAGGGATTTCCAAGCAAATCATCAGCGGAATGACGACTACGGGCGAGGTGACAACGAGCCTAGAAGGGTCAGTTAGAGCTGCTGTTGGCTAAAAAAGAGTTGTTTTTAGGAGGAGCGCAGTCAAATCAGCAATAACTTTGGATTTGACTCTCGCCCTGGCTTGAACTCTCAAAGAGAGGAGCGTCGACCTGAGGCTGAAAGACCCCGCTTCAATGAAAACGCCGATAATATGAGATCTGGAAACGATGGAAGACGTCCAGGAATGGTTGTCACCAATTCTATGTCCAGATATCGCGATAATAATGACCGCGGAAATCACTCTTCGGCCAATTATGGTGGTTCTCGCAGCAATTTCAACAATGCTGGAGACGCTGGTGGAAGCTCGAGAAACTATGATAGAAATGACGGGAATAATTCTCGAGGAGATGGCTTTGGAAATGATAGCGGAGGTTCAATCTTCAAACCTAGTCCCTTTATAAGAGACGATGATGGAATGGGCAATTTCCGCGGAGGAGACAATTCCGGCTTTGGCAATCGACCTTCTTATAACTCTGGAGTCGATAAAAATCGATCGAATGACGGCAGAAAAGTCAATGAGGGCGCCTTTAACAGAAGCAGAAGCAACTTCGACGGAGAGAACAACCAAGCCTCCAATTATGGACAAAGAGATGGCAATCGTTTTGGAAGAGATAGCAACAATATGAGAAGAATGACTTATGAAAGAAATCAAGGAGGATTTGGAGGCTCTAATAATAATGGCGGAAACTTTGGAGGCAGACGAGGTTTGTGTTTGATTTTTGAAATAAAAAAATCATTAATTTTTAGGCTATAATTCCAACTATGGAGGAGAAGAAGACGAAAATAGTGGCTTAAACAGGTTTAGCGAAAGAAACTTCTACGTCAATAATGAGGTGAATTCAAAGTAATTTTTCATTCTAATTTCAACTTATAGAGGCCAGCCAAAGAGCGACCCCCAAAGGATTGGCTGCCAACTGAATTTACAGTTGAAGAGCTCTATATTGAGGATAAGTCCCAGGTGAATACCTACAACGAGACGGATCTTGATGAAGTTCAAGTTGAAGGTGCTCCGGATCAGCGATTCAAGTGAGATCAACCCACAACCTTACTTATACAAATCTATTCCAGCTCTTGGGCCAATTCCGGCTTGGATGAGCATCTGATTGACATCCTCGTAAATAGGAGAAACTTTCCCACTCCTAGGCCAATCCAATCTGCTACAATTCCTCAAGTTCTCCAAGGAAAGGATGTAATCACCAAGGCTGAGACCGGATCTGGAAAAACGCTGGCCTTCGTTTTGCCAATTATTGACTCAATTTTAAAGGATCCTAGAAATAGTCGAGATAGAAGCAGTCCCTTGGCGGTGATTCTCGAGCCAACTCGAGAACTGGCTGACCAAGTTTATCGCGACTTCCAACGGATGACAGATGGTTTGTGCTTTACAACTTTGTAGAACATTGCAACTTCCAAAAATGGCTTAAAAATCTCCAATTTTCAGAAACTGCCGTCAAAGTCGTCTTGAATTATGGCGATATCCAGAAGACGACTGTTCTCCAAAACTTGACTAATGTCGATATCTACGTTGGAACAGTCGGTCGCTTCAAGGACTATCTGGAGAATAACCTCATTTCTCTCCATCAGTTGAAATTCTTCGTCCTAGACGAGGCAGATCAAATGCTGAAGACGGATAAAATGGATGAATTAGCTCAAGTCTTCAACAGTGAGCTCTTCTCCTGTTCTGTGAGTTAATTTCTTATAACCCTTGACCTCCTCTATAATTTTGTAGAACAAGAAAAATTATTGCAAATTGTAGGATAGCTCCAGACAAACGATGCTTTACTCGGCTACAATGAATCCCGACGCATATGAAATGGCCAACAAATTAATGAAAAAGGATAAAATCGTTACGATCTCTACTAGCGGAAGTAGAGCCAATAAGCACATCAAACAAGTCTATGTTCCAATCAAGGCAAATCACGAAAAGATCAAGCACTTGGAGAAGATGTTTGAGAAAGACAAGGAGGAGGGAAAAAGTAAATGAATCTTTCACGGAAATATTTATTTTTAGCGGTTAAAACGTTAATCTTTGTGACTACTAGGAAGCTATCGGATCTGCTAGCTATGCAACTAACGTCCGTTTTGAATATAAGAGCGGAATCGATTAACGGCGATCGGCCACAGCATATGCGATCTGAGGCTATGAATAAATTCCGACGTGGGGAGGTGGGCATCCTGGTTGGAACTGATGTCGCCTCTCGGTTAGTTGTTTTAGGCCTAAAATAAGCTGAAAAATCAATTTCTGGGCTTAAATTTTAAATTTTAGCCTAGGTGGGATATTTTCAGCTCAAAAGGCTGACTTTTCCCTCAAAAAAGAGAAGTCTCATATTTTCAGTGGTCACGATATTCCCCAATTGGACAGAGTCGTCCTCTTCGATATCCCATCGAGAACCTCCGATCTCGAGGAGGGCTTAAACAACTTGGCTCATAGAATTGGACGAACTGGTCGCGCTAGAGAAGGCACCGCCATTATATTCATCGACCGTTCAGTGACACCCAGTATAGCACAAGGCCTTGTCCAGGTGAGCTTTCAAAATAAATTAATGGCCTAAAATCTAATCAGAACTAGCAAACCTTGATTAATTCAAGTCTTTTTTGACGTTTTGACTCAATTTTATTGCATTATAAGCACATATGCATTAGCATCTTCTCATTATCCAACGGCAAGCAGCTGGAACAGTAAAAGCCCAATTCAGTGTGCTTTGTGTGGCTGAATTGAGTCAAAACATCAAAAAATATGAAAAAAAGACTTGAATTGATAAAGCAAAAATGTAAGTCAGGGAGGGGGATTGAATCCGCGACCCTCCTGACAACACAAAAATTGAACCATGGCTGCTGGGGCCCCAAAGGTTTACTAATTTCATCTAATCTTCAGATGGCAAGGGAAGTCAAGCAAGAACCGCCAGAGTTTTTGAAAGGTCTAGCTAATGGAAGGAGTATTGAGGATTTCAGCTTCGAAGAACTTGCTGGATTTGGAGAAAAGAAAAAAGAAACTTCTGCTTCCAGCCTCGATAAGAAAAAGGAAGAAAAAGAAGTCGCTTTTGGAGGAAAATTTGGATTCGGAATCGGAAGAGGAGCTTCCACCGGATTTGGAGTAAAGAAGGAAGGAACTCCTGCTACCAGCCTCGATAAGAAAAAAGAAGAAGAAGAAGCCACTCCTGGAGGATCTTCTAGCGCTTTTGGAAAAGTAGGATTTGGCGGATCTTCTTCTACCTCCGATGAGGAAGAAGAAGAAAATCAGCCGACTGCTTCTTCATTTGGTAACGTTGGATTTGGAAAAGGTTTGTGCCTTTTTTACCCAAAGATTCACCCTTTTTCCAGGATCGACTTCTGAAGAGAAGAAAAAAAAAGAGGAGAGCAAATCTGGCTTTGGCACTGGCTTCCATCGACGTGAGGAAGAAGCCACCTCCTCTTCCAATTCGGATGAGGAAGAAGACGAGGAGAAGACCGAAGAAGAGGCAACTAAAAAGGAAAAGAAACCAGCTGGTTGGATTTAGTTTTTTCATCTTGGGACTTATTATTAATTTTTCAGAAAAAGCTAGAAGCTCCAGCCCTGATTATTAGATAAGAATGCGTTTTAAAAAGCAGCCCTTCCTGGTAACATTATGGTCTCAACAATGACTAGTTTTACCCAATTTGTTGCAATATATTTTGTTGTTTTTAAAATAAATTTTAAATGACTTTTTTATTTTTACCCAGTTGTAAAACGAGACGGATTGTCATAAGCTAGACGTCAAAAATACGGGTATCTGGGATATCTCTCCGCACTTGAATTAAAATAAATGTTTGGATTTGGGCTTTGGATTTTCAGATCCCGTTGACAAGCGTTTTCAGAAGATCAAATACGGGTATCCTAGATATCTCCTCATAACGCTGGATGTTCACCTTGATATTTTTCATTCTTTTATTTCCTCTAGTTTTCTCATTCGCTGATACTTACTACAAAAATCAAACTCCCAGTTGGCCTCAACTTGAAGATTATTTTCGAATTTCTTGTGAAGTACCAGTGTAAGATAATAATGGAATATTGACTTAATTTTTAGACAAATTGATCCACAATTCGCCTTTCTGGCTTATTTGTTTAACGCAACCCTTAATGATCCAATTGGATTCATTGGAAATATCAATTATGCTGAATTAAAAGACATCGCTGCGGGTATAGATTGGAATGACAAAGCCAATCGAACATCGACTCTTATTGCTGAGGAAGTCAACGGCAAATATTATATCTATCTGGCTGCGCAATTCACCTCAACCGGCACATGGGTAAGTTGCCTTTTTTTAAATGTCTCATAACTTTGCGAGAAGTTGGCTTTTAAAAATAATATAAACGGTATCTTGTAGCCCTTAATTTCCTCTTTATAGCCTTCTTCGGCCAAAGCTAACATCCCAGGCCTTTGAGTCGATAAAGTCACTTTAGCCTTGAAGGCGTTCGTTGCTCCTTCATTTCAAAAGTTACAGTAAAACCTGAAAGTGATAGCAACAAGTCTCGCAAATTTCAAGAAGATCAAGATGAAATTCCTCCCCCTACTGGATCACTCCAGAAATTAATTTGATCACGATTTTTATGAAATTATTTATCACCCAAGGTACAACCAAAGATTTTTTCTTTAAACCTTTTGTGAATTTTGTTCTAATGACAATAGTGGAAGAGGGAACCAATCCTGAGAAGAAAAAAAACTCTTAAAAATGTAGAAAAGCCAACAAACCGAGAGCCTTCAAAGGTTTTTGGTAGTAATCTTTTGTGAACTAAGTGTGAGGGAAGGGAATATAGAGTTGGTATTGATTGTTCACAGTAATCCAAGCATGAACTATGACTAGCTGAAGCAAAACTAATTGGGGATCGATCTTCAAATTTACAAGCTCATCCACACCAAATTCTTGCTGGACGGCTCTTCCATTAGCAAGTCTTACTTGAATAACCGTCTTGGAGTAGTCCTTTTCAGGTACTGATGGAGCGACATGAACAGGCGCTGTTGGAGAAGCTTGTCCTAGCTCTCGAACTTTTCTATCTTCCTAGAAAGTAGACAGTTTTATCAAATTCTTTTGAATTTATACCTTATCCAGTCGAATTTGCTTCAAAACTCTTTCTCGAGCGAGTTGGTCCTCAATTTTAGCTCGTCGACGCTCTTCTGCAATTTGCTGGAGTTCCATCTCCTTCTGTTGTCCCATTTCAACAAATTATTCGACAGCCGACATCTTCTAATGTAAAAAGAATTGAAATGATGTTTCACCAGCGAGATGAAATAAAATAAAGGACGAGTTGAGAACTAATGCAATGAAACCACAGTGAAAAGCCAATCCAACAAATCAATGCATGCGCTTTAGATCAGATTTCGCTTATAAAACATTCTCGCCTTATTGAAAATGCTCATAACAAAGTAGAAGAATTGGAATACAAATACCGTATTTTCTCTAATAGAAGCCCTGGGCTTCTATTTTTCAATCGCCGCATTTTGGTGGGCTTCTATTAGAAGAGAAAATACGGTACATCAAAATGAAGAGAAGATCAAGCACTACAAAATATTCTTTAAATTATGATAAATTATTGCAAAAGTCGAAAGTTATGAGCCCTTTTAGGTGAGTGATCTCAATGGAACGGAGAAGTTCTATTCATACGTCTTTGATTATCCATCCATCGTTGCTTTTCATTATCTATATGCTGGAAATATCACCAGTTGTAATACTTTTTTTGAATGTAGAGTTTAGCTAACCTATTTTTGAATCAAATAAATGTCTATTTTCCTTTTTTCCAACTGCCGAATTGTCAGATGTGAGGTTTCAAAAAACAATGTTAATATCCTAGCAAAGCTTTTTATCACATTTACAAACCAAATTACGGTAATTTGAACGTTCGAGGAGCATTTTGGTTCAAAATTTCAGTCAAATCGATCAAATTAGCTCGATTTTACGGTTTTTTTTAACAGATGGATGATCTAAACGACACGGCGGTGACTTTTCTAACACTTTCAACTACTCCGCAATCGCTTTTTACAGTATTTGGTGTTCTGGAAATGTCACTAGCTGTAATAGTTATTTTGAGTGTCGAATTTAACCTCTCGCTTGATTTCTGCAATTTATTTTGTTCTTGGAGTCAAATAAATATTGGTTTTGGGTTGCCTTTTATTATCATCATCATCATCAATTAGGTTAGATTATTCCAAAAAAGCGCAAAGATTAGATTAGCATTTTTGAATGTAGATATTATTAAAAATCGTTTTCTTTGGCTTTATTGTCTTTCAACTGCTTATAGAAGGGATCGAGGTCATTTCCTTTGACGAACTCTGTCGCCATCGCTAGATGTCCATCTCCCTGGAATTTTATTCCTTTTTGGGCTACTTTTCTTTCAAAAAAAAGAGAACAACCAGAAAATAAAGGCTTTTTGAAGTCTTTGACCCCCCTGGAAGTACCTTTTTGAAGGCTTCGAGCAGTTGCAGAAGAGGTGTGTCGTTGAGCACAAATTTGACTGGATGCTTGTGATAACTGCAGACTGTCCTCACGGTGAAATTATCGTCCGGATCGAGGAGAGCGAGGTCCTGAAATAATTTTTTAGGCTTTTGTAGCCTCATTTTTAGCGGAAAAACGCACTAAAAGTCAATTTTCCAAGCTTATTTTTGATAACTTTAGCCTAAATTCGACTATTTTTCTCAATTTTCAGCTAGGCCTTTCCTATTCGTTTTTTGGTTGAAAGTTCATCGAATTGATTACCTGACGCAGATGCTTTGCGGCAAAATTTCGCCGAAAATGACGATTCCCAAGGAGGAGATGACCAGAGCTAGGAGACCGGAAGTCAACCCGCCGAAGAGGATAGAAATAGCCGCGTTGACGATGACATTTCCGAGAAGGAGGGCGCAGAGCAAGAGATTTCCTGCAAGAATTTTTTTTGCTAATTTTTAGGCTAGATTTGACTGAAAAAATCCCACAAAAATGGTGCTTTTCCATGCGAATGATCCCCTAGAAAAGGCATTTTCTCCATTTTTTTACTCCTAGGTAAAAGTAGTCTTCTACAAAGTTGGAAAAGAGACCAATCGCTATAATTTGCACTTTTCATAATCAAAATATCTCATCTCTAGGCTGAGATATGCTCCCAAAGGTTTTTGGAGGCTATGCACTCCCTTTGTATCTTTTGCTGCCCTCTGATTCAAAAGCTGCAAAAAGGACTTTGACCAAAGTAAATTCGTCTCGAATACAGATTTCGTTTTAGGAGTTCGAGTGTATTTCGCCTGAGGTATTCGAGACAAAGGCTGTCGTTTTTCTCTTGACAAATTCTTTTATCTCCTCGGTTACACCATTTTCTACCTCTTCTCCTGGATCACTTCGGCGGGCTTTTTTGTAAGCAAGACATAAGCAGATCAACAAAGAGAATTCAGGTTTTGGAATCGTTTTATGTTCTTCGAAATAATCAAACTCTCTCAAATAACACTCGGATTTTGCTCATTCGATCCCTTCTCGTCATAATTATCCAGGTGAAAGTATTTTTTTTCATTTCAAAGCTTCAGTTCACTGTGACTTTTATGTTCATTGTCTTTCCCATTTTAGTTCTAATTGCTGCATCTTTTATCAAAAAATCCTCATGAGGTATCATCTCTTTCAACCGTCTATCTTATATCTCCTTCAGAGGTTGTGTCATTTTGTGTGGTTCTAATCTTCATTCACGCCTCAATGGGAACCATAGTGATGCTTCTTCTGAATAGTCATTATCGAGCCTACATCAAAAACACAGTTTTACGACGAAATTCGGGTTTATTTTTCTTCCAACAACCAGAACAAAAGAATTCATGGATCTCCATTAAAGTTTATACGATCAGCAAGATAAAATAATAATGATCATGGGACACTCGAAGTGCTTCTAATCTTAATAAACATCTTCTTCAAAAAAAAAAACGAACTATTGGAGACATTGGGCTTTTTATCAAATCGATAAGGCCCCTTCTATAGGATTTAGTTGCCAAAATTATGCTCAAAAGGCTCACTGAACTATGTATCGCCATTAGAACAGTTCCAAAACAAGTCAAATCTGAATGTAATTTAAAAAAATAACATATCTTACATCGATTTAGATATTTGGTAAGAATTTGAAGGCATAAAATAGCCAAAGGAATAGTTAAAAAAATCGCATGGGAAGCTGCCTAAATCAATTAGTTACAGTAATCTCTGATCAACCTGAATGCCTAGACTAAAAAGGAAAGTTTTGGACATTTTCCAGGTTAGAGCCGATACGATTTGACGAGTTTCGTGGATATTTTTGACACAAGCTGCCATTGAAGTTACAACAACACAGCTATGGACACAAACAATAGCTGCTAGAAACATGCAAGTTAGAAATACTTTTAGATTGATTTCAATATTATAGGCTATAGTCACATTGGCTTGTAGCTCCATTTTAAGCTCAGGAAATAGCTGAAATTTATTCTTTCTCTCTCTTTCAAGCTTACCTTTATTAAAGTTTCCTTATGTCCTTCGGTGTCGAATTGTAAATACATATAGCATAGCCCCAATGGACAGAAAATGAGGACAGAAGCCTTCCAACAGACAAAACCAATCGCTTGTGCTTTTTTACTTAAAGTGAAGCTGGTTCTACCTCTATGGATTGCATTTGAGCGATACACAAATTGTTGTTCTATAATAGTGCCAACCACTGAAATATTTACGCGTAATTTTGACGAGCACTTACTCGAAACAAAAGTAACTCCCAATGATCCCTGGACGGTCGTATGAATTCCAAGATCAGTCAAATATCCAATGCAATAGAAGCCGAATGAAGGAACCAAAATTACTGGTATTATCAGAGAAGATACCGTAAGTTCAAAGACAGTAGACCTTGGAGATTTCTTTATTTCTCTTTCAACGACTAACCAGAAGATGTATTCGATAAGGAGACCTCTATATCCTCTTGTGACAGTTGCAGGAGTCAATTTAAGAACACAAAAGAGACCAATGGTGGCCAAAAGTACCGTAAGACAAGGTAGACAATGCATGATTGCAACGAATAGCTTTGGATAGTTCTCAGGAATAGAATAGTTGTTCAGAGTGAATAAAGAAGTTACATTAGGCAGTACCATGTTAGCTCACATATTGAACTAGGCTTTCCACCTGCAGGTGAAATAAGAAATTCAGATCTAAAGAGTGAAAGGCTATTGAAATTATAAATACGCTCTGATCTTTATACAAGGAATTTATGTGATGTTTGTAGCATATCTTGATTGTCCTTTTCTGATTAGACTCTATCGTAGTTAGGCGTTCAATCGATACAATCAAATCTTTAACTGATGAAGATGAGGTGGAGTGAAATGCTGGAATAAATTGATATCTTGCCGAAGTCTCAAGTGATTCGGAGTTTTGGAGGCGATAAAAGCATTGAAGGCGTTTTTGACGTCGTCTTGGTTTTTGAAGCATTTCTCGCGAAGAAAGTTGTCGAGATGCTTGAAAAAGTGGTAGTCGGTTGGCGAGAGGTCCGGTGAGTATGGTGGATGAGGCAGAGTTTCGTAGCCCAATACGCTCAGCTTTTGCAGGGTTGGTTGTGCAACATGTGGTCTGGCATTATCGTGAAGCAGAATTGGCCCCTTCAAATTGACCAATCTAGGGCACATACGTCGGAGTTTCTGATGCATTTTGTCGATTTTCTGGCAGGACTTCTCCGCTGCAATTGTTTCGCCTGGATTTAAGAAGCTGTGGTGGATAAGACCGGCTGCAGACCACCAAACAGTGACCATAACCTTCTTCTGGTGGAGTTTCGGCTTCGGGAAGTGTTTGGAGGCTCATCACTGTCTAGCTATTGCGCCGGACGTCGCCTAACGTCGTAGAGGATCTACTTTTCATCACAGGTTACAATCCGGTCGAGAAACGAGTCGTTTTTGTTGCACAAAAGAAGGGCAGATGCCACTTCAAAACGACGGTTTTTTTGAGGTCATCTTCATCAAGGAAGTGGCGTCCTTCCAGATGATGAGCCAAAGACCGAAAGAGGTGGTAGTCGAACGAGGCAATGTCAGGGCTATACGGTGGATGGCGAAGAACCGTCCAGTCGAGACTGCGCAGCTTCATATGAGTCAGCTTCGCGACATGTGGGCGCGCATTGTCATGCAAGAAGAAGACTTTCCTCTGTATCCCTCTCAGCTTAGCTGCCACTCGATCCAACTGTTCGCAGTATATCTCAGCATTGATAGTGGAACCGTATGGCAACAGCTCCCAATGGACAACTCCCTTGACATTCCACCAGCAACACAACATGATCTTCTTGGACTCCGGTCGAGGTATTGGGACTCCCTTCTCTCCTGGCTTGAGCCATTGCCGCTTGCGCGAGTAGTTGACGTAAAAGACCCACTTCTCGTCTCCTGTTACCACATAGTCCAGCCAGTCAGATCCATGATGGAAAGTGAGGAGAGTGTTGCAGATGTCAGATCTCATCCGCAGCTGGTGAACGGTCAGAGCGTGAGGAATCCAGATGGCGTATCCAAGCGAATGAAGATGGTTTTCGATAGCCCTGTGGGAGCATTGGAATCCTTCTGCTAAACACCGGGTTGTCTGACGAGGATCCTGTTCAATGGATTCTTTTAGGCTATCTTCATTGAAGGTCAATGGACGTCCGGTATGGGGTTCATCTTCAAGGGAAAAGTTTCCGGATGTGAAGCGTTGGAACCATCTGTGCACCGTAGAATTAGAGACTGTTCCACCACCCATTAGCATGTTGATCCTCGTGGCTGCTTCTCTCACAGACGAGCCAAGACGAAACTCGTAAAGAATGATCGATCTCAGGCCTTCACGAGATAGAGGTAGAACACGGCCAATAGCAGCCATCCTGGGGGACAACAATGGTAGAATATAAAGTACTTGGCATAAATTAATAACCTATAGAATTGGGCTAACAGGTCAACTAAATAAATTCCTAGAGCTCAATCTCCAAAGTGTCCCAGAAATTATTGGCCAACCTAATATAAAGGCAAGGGATTATAATTAATTTTGACTGTAAAATATATCATTTAAAATATAAATTTAAAAACCGCAAGAACTTTCCGAACAACTTAATATCATCAATATATTGAAAATATCACTAGCTGTAATAGTTATTTTGAGTGTCGAATTTAACCTCTCGCTTGATTTCTGCAATTTATTTTGTTCTTAGAGTCAAATAAATATTGGTTTTGGGTTGCCTTTTATTATCATCATCATCATCAATTAGGTTAGATTATTCCAAAAAAGCGCAAAGATTAGTTTAGCATTTTGAATGTAGATATTATTAAAAATCGTTTTCTTTGGCTTTATTGTCTTTAAAAAAGCTTGGAGTCCTAGAGAATCAAAAATAGAATATTTATTCCAAAGGCACTTAATTCCTGAAAAGGAGATCTAAAAACCCGTGTGAGAGTGAGTTGAACCCGCCAGCCCAGTCTATTCTTCATCCCAATTGGCGTCTTTGACGGATGGAAGGAGTTCTATCTCTTCCTAAATATACAATAGCTGGAAAGATGATAAAAAAAGACCTCTATTTTGGCGATGGGTGGAGTGAAGACAGCTTGACTAGCTTTTCTCTTAGTTTCAGTGCTTTTAGGGGTGACTAGGAGGGCGGATGGATCGAGGATAGGAGCTCCTAGCTGGATGGTGCTCTTCCGGCGGACTGGGGAAGGCGATCGGGAGCCAGTTTCCGACATATCGTAACTAAAAATTTCTAAATTTTGGACGAAATTGCCCTAAACTTGGCATTTTTTTGAATCCAAAATGTGGTTATTCTTCCATTTTTTACTTGCTTTCATAATTTTTGATGTAGCTCTTAATCTCCTCTACAAGATTGCAAAAAATGGTAAACGATGAAAGCTAATGGAGACTCTTCAAAAATTCGAGAACAAGTTTAGGGAATTTATTTGTTTAAAAGGATTTTTTAGCTTTGGGTTACGGTAGAATTATGATTTGAATCCACGCATTTTTATTCAATTTTAATCCGTAGTTTTGACGAAAAAAGTCCCAAATTTGGGACCAAACTCGATTTTTATAAATATGGCTTATATAATAAAACCCACTCTCTATCCTTCAGCATTAGACTAGACTTGTAGGCGTTTATGTAAGCGGCGACAGTAATCTCCAAGTAGGTACAATCCTCTTTAATATTCACCGAGAAATCGGGAATAAACATCAGATCTGGGCGTCTGGCAGCTAAATCGGATGTATCTAAATCGTTTTATTCAGCCTAAAAATATTTCAAACCAATGATCGAAGTGCTTCGACTTAAAGTCGCCGAGGCAAACATAAGTTTTTCCAATATTTCGGTTCCAAAGCAATGCCATGGCCCGGCTTCGAATGTCATCCCACTCTGGCCGATTGTCACTTGAACTCGGCCTTCGAGAACGAGGATAAATCGATCGGAGAGCTCATCCTTCGTGTAGAGTTTAGCCAATTTGGGCAGATTGACTTGATCATTTGAGACGGCCATTAGACTCGAGATATCCACCTAGAAGATTTGATCAAAATCGCTCATTTAATTTTAGGATAAGAAAAAAACGTCAAAATTGAGTACGGAATTGCGAACGAGGATGTCGTCTCTTTTAGGCAGACTATGCGCAAGCGCGAAATTTAAATTGCTTGTTATTTTTGCGTTTTGTTTTGGATTTAAAATACAAATAAAAGGGATAGGAATAGTCTGTAAAATGAATAAACGACCATATAAGTGATTATTTGAAATGACGGGTTATCGTAATCCAACAGTGGTGTACAGTGGCCATTAGAAATGAGATGCTACCGTAATTTGCGACTCACCCTCTTGGCAGATTGTCGAATCAATCTCTCCAAAACATTTGTCTCAATGTAGTTGATGGTAAAAGCCTTGTGATTCGAGACGAGCCATTGAAGGGCCACCATTTGAAGCTGAAAAAAAGCCAATTTTGCTTCGCTTTTCATTTAAAAAAAAGAATTTGTTTAAATCTGCTGATATTTTTCTTTAAGTGTAAAACTTACTTGCATGGAAATCGAGACGGTTGGAGCCTCCTTATCGATGAAGGCTCTAAAGTCGCGGTGTTTGTTCTCCCTTCGGATTTTATTCACATTATCCGAGACGACATCGAATTCATCATTGATTTCGGCCTAAATTCCTTTTTTTTAAAAGGAGATCGATACCTGGAGGATCTCCTCGACGATGTCTTCCAGGGTGACGACGCCGACGAGCTCATAAAAGGGATCGAGGTCATTTCCTTTGACGAACTCTTTCACCATCGCTAGGTGTCCATCTCCCTGGAATTTTATTCCTTTTTGGGCTACTTTTCTCTCAAAAAAAAGAGAACAACCAGAAAATAAAGGCTTTTTGAAGTCTTTGGTCCCCCTGGAAGTACCTTTTTGAAGGCTTCGAGCAGTTGCGGAAGAGGTGTGTCGTTGAGCACAAATTTGACTGGATGCTTGTGATAACCGCAGACTGTCCTCACGGTGAAATTATCGTCCGGATCGAGGAGTGCGAGGTCCTGAAATAAATTTTTAGGCGTTTGTAGCCTCATTTTTAGCGGAAAACGTTTGCAATTTTTGAAAATTTCTACAGAAAACTCACCTTGACGAAGAGAAGATCGGTGACATTGTTCTTATCGCCTCCAGAATATACAGGAATTCGAGTGTATCCCATCTTGACTATTTCTGCCACTGCTTTGGCGTTTAGAATAGTCGTATCGGGGAGCATAAAAACATCCTAAATGTGTGTTGAAAGGTAGAAGGAGGAGAAAACCCACGCTGAGTTTAGTCATCACATCTTCGACGATTTTATCAGCTATTTCCATGGCTCCAACGGCGATTTTCAGCTCATTGGAGATAGCTCCATTATCCCCATTTTTGATGTTCATCCTCATCAGTTCTAGCAGTCTCTTTCGGTCATAAGATTGCTGAAAATTGTGGGGTAGAAATTTAATGGTTTTGGCTCGAAAATAAAATGAATCCTTCAAATTGAATGAGATTCACTACGCGTAATTTCTTACATATTCATCGCCGAGAAGGCAATCCAACAGCTTGCTGACAGGCCAAGCGATGGGATAAGTGACAAAAATAAAGATCTGTGTGATCATGATGGTGTGAGCTCCCACAGCCAGGCCTTTCCTATTCGTTTTTATGGTTGGAAATTCATCGAATTGGTTACTTGACGCAGATGCTTTGCGGCAAAATTTCGCCGAAAATGACGATTCCCAAGGAGGAGATGACCAGAGCTAGGAGACCGGAAGTCAACTCGCCGAAGAGGATAGAAATAGCCGCGTTGACGATGACATTTCCGAGAAGGAGGGCGCAGAGCAGGAGATTTCCTGCAAGAGTTTTTTTTGCTAATTTTTAGGCTAGATTTGACTGAAAAGATCCCACAAAAATGGTGCTTTTCCATACGAATGATCCCCCTAGAAAAAGGAATTTTCTCCATTTTTTTACTCCTAAGTAGTCTTCTACAAAGTTAGAGAGAAGACCAATCGCTACAATTTGCACTTTTCATAATCGAAATATCTCATCTCTAGGCTGAGATATGCCCCCAAAGGTTCAACTCTAACCTTTCTTCCTGATTGGCAAAATTTTAGCAGCATATTTCTGCTCGCTAGGCGATCCGGACTTCATAACGAGCTCCAATTCCTGCGGAGTGAGTGACATTAGGCCCAAGGTGAGACCAGAGAAAAGAGCCGACAAGCACAGGAGAAGGGCAATTACGCCGCATTGGATCGGCAACGGCATAAGATATTCTTTAGGCGGCTTTTCTGTTGTAATCCAGGTGGAGACATCATCCAATGGGGTGAGTTCATAGCCAGGCAGAGGGTTCCTCGGCTTTACGCACATTTTATACGCATGGACGCCGTCTGGCAGCATGGGGAGGACCAGGTTGAAAGTAGCCTAAAAAGCTATTTGACTTGATTTTAGACGCTTTTGAGTGGATTTAAAAAAAAGAACTTGCCTTGTGGGTGAAATGAACTATAAAGTCATTGGTCGCATCGACAACATGCTGAGTCTCTGAGCAATTGTTTGTAAAGGTGAATACCAATTGGGCGATCTGTAAGATAAATAGTTTTAGGAAAACTATTTATAAGATCATATCTCAGCCTAGAGATGGTGCATTTTAGTTTTAAAAAGTGTTTTTTGCGGCTTTTGATTTTCTCTCCAACTTTGTAGAAGACTACTTTTTACCTAGAGGCCAAAAAAATAGAGAAACAAACAAATCAAGAGGGGAAATCTCTTGAAAAAGGCAAAAAATCTTTTTGTACGATGTACTTTTTCCTGGACTCTCATCAAAAAATGATTTATTACAAAGTTGGAGAGGAGATCAAGAGCTACAAAATGCACTTTTCAGAACTAAAATATCTCATATCTAGGCTGAGATATGGCCTTTTAAAAAAATACCTTATCCAAGTGGTTTCCATAAATGACCACTTTGAATTGCTCATCTGGGGTGACGATACAAACGCCATGCTTACTGTAAAATGCTCCTTTTCCTAAAAATTAAAAGACTCACTCATAGCCGAAGGGATCATCAGCCGGCAATTCGACTCTCATCCCAAAGATGCTTGGCTGCCTAAGCATCGTGTTATTGGCCACTGGCGGTACCTGAAACTTTTGTGTGAGAAGGGTGGCTAAATTCGATTCCCGAGAGGGAGAGAGAGGCTGAAAGTACGTGCAAAATCTAGGGCCTCTAGTCAATTAGGAGAACACAGAGAGGGGGGCAAGTCTCCGAAAAAAGATGGCCATTTTTAGGGTCTTTTAATCAACAATTTAGGCGGAAAGTTTAGATTTCATCGTGAAAACAACTTTTTAAAAACAATTTTAGGCTGAAATTTGAAGGAAAAACAACTTTTCAGATGGAAAAGAGGAAAGTTTAGCCTAGCTGGTTATATCTCCCGGCTGGATCAAAGAGCCTCTGAGAAAAATAGCCGGAAGGCGGGTTCAATTTGCTTTCACGACGGAAGTTGGAGTGGCTCTGGGAGGCTTAGTTGTGAGTAATCGAGCTGACACAAATTCAAATAGGCGCCCAACAAGACAAAGAGAAAGCCATTATGAGTGACAGCCGGGAGGAACAAAAAGCTATTTTCTTCCCAAGTTCTTTGAGCTTATTTTTCGCTTTTGGAATTCCGCAATGACCCATTGAGCTCAAGACCCACATTTTATTGGCTATTCACAAAGCAAGGCGCTCTTTCACTCTCGCGGGAAAAGAATGCATTTCGACACAAAGCTTCCGACCCAACTTCTTTAAATTAGCTTACTGTAGCTGGTGAAAAAAAGCTTCTTGAAGGAGGTAAAAACCTCAACCAATGGTTTCTAAGTTTTCGGGAGTAAAATTTTAAGCCTAAACTTTGACATTTTTCTTACATTTGACGTAATAAAATTTATATTAAAAAAACTAAAGTTACAAGCTTTAAATGCTTATATTTTTGAAGGTGGAACCTAAATTTTTCGGTAAAAGCAGATAAAATGAAAACCCGTTTGATTTCCAATTATTTTAAAATTGAATTTGCTATTTGAATTCTAAAAATTTTGTAGCCAGCGCTTTGCTCTACAAATTTTGTGAAATATTAGAAATGGAAGGAGAGAGCGACGGCTCCTCTGAACTTTAAGTTCTCAGAGATTAAATTGAAAAGAGTTGAAAAATAAAGAAAGCCCTCCCGCTGTGCTGATTGTTCTTGAAAAAAGTGCTAACGAGCGGCTCGCTCGAAAGAATTGTTTTTGCGACTCACCGGCGCTGTGGACAAGGCTCCGATCAGGGTTTCAGTCTCGTTTTGTTGTCCTCCAACAAGCAATGCAGCTCCCAGCCAGCCAACAATGAGTATCCAAGGAATCATCTGAAAGTTATGACTAAAGCCACGATAAAATGGCGCCAATTCATGGGCGATAATGGATTCGGCCGAGGGAAAAGGAAACCAAATTGTTGGAGTAATGCGATTCAAATAAATCAAGCTTTTTGCTCTTATTGCCAGCGAGGGAGCCATATCTGAGTCCAAAAATGAGCTAATTGGATTCTAAAAACAGCATTTTGTAGTCCTTGATTTTCTCTACAACTTTGCAGAACATCATTTTTATTTTAAAAAATTAGGGCAAATCCCATAAAAAACGATTTTAATTCGGAAATAAGCAAGAGAAAGTTGGAATTCTTTTACAAAAATTGTCTTTTTTGTAGCGAAATGCCTTTAAATTGGGAATGTTTCGTTTCGTTTAATTATCGCTTGCCAAAAAGCCAATTTCTTAAACCAAAATGCGCGAAAAAAAAAAGTACAAAAAATGGAGGTTTTCTGTGTTTTTTTTTATTAGTTTAGCCAATAATAAGCCAAAATTTACTGACATTCGATTTTAAATTAATAAAAACACGCTAAAAGTGACGAAAATTTAGAGTAGGGAGCAATTTTTCAGTTGCGGAAATTCGATCCAACCAAAAACCTGGGGCTGGATGAAGCAAAGTTGAGTACACACAGCTGTTTCCCCTCAATTCATGGCGGCAATTGATCTCAAATTTCAACAATCTCTCGACGACATAAATTAGAATTGTAGCTGGTGGGTGGAGGCTGAGAGCCGAAATCAATAGAATAAGAGGAGGAGGACGTTGTGGTCAGCTGGAGGAATGGAGTAAACAAGAAGAGGCGGAGATCAGCTGAGGTAGAGTGGAAGGTCGAATCGATTCGAGTCTGGTTGGTCAAAAATGTCAGCTGCTGGAGTCAAAAATCTACTAGGATAAGGATGATTTTCAAATACTCCCTTTCTCCCAAAATCTGGAAGCTCTAAAACTACAATTTTTTCTTTTTTTACTAACTAGCAAACACCTTAATCAACTCTAAACGAAAGATTCTTTTTTTAAGAGGAAGAAGAAACAAAAAAGTCCATTTTTCAATCTCAGATTGTGGACAGAACAAGTTTTCGAATAACTGACCAATCTTTTAAAAGAATTTCTTTTATGAAGGAGGCGAAGCAAAAAACGTATTTTTGAGTTTAAATTGTCATTTTCCGCAAGAAGTAACAATTTCAAGTTTTTTCTCACTTTTAAGAGGAAGAAGAAAGAAAAGTCTTTTTTTGGCCAAGAAACCACCAATTTTGATGGTGGCTCTATAATATTGTGAGGAACGATTATAGACTGGTAGTCCGATCAGTTGTGTTTGAAAGAAGTTCCATTTTTAAGAGGGAGAAGAAACAAATCTCTCTCTCCCTCTTTTTCCCAAAACGAGAACCCAAATTAGTCGCGTTTGATTAGAACTCGGCTGGATTAATTGCCCACCACCCTTGGTGAATCAAAAACCTTGGGTTTGAGCCAAAATTGAATCTAAAAATGGCTTCGTATTCGAAGGAAGTCTCGAAGAGAAAAAGATAGCGAGGGTAGGGTAGGATAGATAAGAGACTCTTTGACTGAGAGAAATCAAAGATTGTTTTGAGAGAGAGAGAGAGAGAGAGAGAGTGATTGAGTCCTTTTTGAGTCTATCTCCTCCGAATTTTTTCTGATAATTTCCAGCCAGCAGTGAAATTTCTTATAAAAGCGGGTTAAAAGAAGAAGAAAAAAATTTATTGAAATGATTTGTAGGCAGCTTTTCGCATTTTTTGTGGACTTCCATTAATACTTATTAATTTGGCAGCCCTAGAGTCTAATCTTCTCTTTAAAATTGCCCCTTAAAATAACAAAAAAGTTGGAGAAATGAGCCGAGAGATGAGAAATGGAGGAGAACGCGACAGGATGTCAAGCCTTTTTGCTGATTTATGTGGCGGGAAGGTCACACAATGGCTGGCCGTTTTAAAAAGATCAAATGAGACAGGACAAAAATATTGGAAGGGAATCAATCAAAGAGAGAACACGTGAAGTGAATCCTCCAACAGTTTGGCCTAAATATAGCAGAAGGGGCATAAACAAGCGAGATAAAATCGGAAGTGATCGCTTTTGGTCTCGCAAGTCACCAAAGAATTAGAGACACCCCGTCGCCTTGGCTGACTCACCCCTTTCTCTCAAAATTAGGGATTCTAAAAAGCTAGGAGAGAGCCAGCCAGTTTTGATGGAAGAATGGGCCTCCTTATGCATAAATAGAGGTGCAACTTCTTTCTAATTCATAGAGGAAAGGGCGCATTTTGTTGAGAAAATCAAACTCTAAAAAACTTTGCAGAAGAATTCAACTCCTAAAAATTGGGAAAACCCTCAATTTTTGAGGAAAAAAATACGAATCTCACTTTAAAAATCCTATTTTAGCCTATCTAGATCAATTTTTAATAAAAACAATGTTCTATAAAGTTTTAGAGCAGATCAAGAACTACAATTTGATATAAAAAAACAAAAAAAAAGAGAGAAAAGTAGAGGTCTCTCTCTTATCAAAGAACCTACTCAATTATTACACACGAGGAGAGAACACGATTGTGAACTCTTGATGGGGAAGTGATCCAAGAAGAAGAAAAAAGGGCAAGCGGGTGAGAATGAGGACAAGAGGCAGTTCATTTGTTTGGCCAGCGAATTAGAGAACTTTGACCCGCTGGGCGTCTGGATGATGGGTGACGGGTTATTTTTTTGAGGCAAAATATTCAGAATTCAAGCATTTGGGTAATTTGAGGCCAATCGGGTAGATACTCAAAACTTCTTCCAATATCATTCCCTCGATGTGATTGCCGCTCTTCTAGTTGCCGTCTTCCTCATTTTGTATCTGATTTTCGCCATTTTGAGGCTGATTGCCAGGAAAATTTATAGATGCGTTGTACCACAGAAGACCAAAAAGGATTAGGATTTTTAAGTGTGTAATAAATTTTTTTTTAAAAAGTTTATTCAAACTGGGATTTGTTTATTTCCCTCTCCAACCTGCTCCTGACTGACAGTTGGAAGATTGTTATAAAAGGAGCGTTATTCTTTTGATAAATCAGTCTTACCTTCTCTCTCTTATCTACAAGGTG
The DNA here is from genome assembly GCA_932521405.1 of Oscheius sp. JU1382. NCBI lineage: Eukaryota > Metazoa > Nematoda > Chromadorea > Rhabditida > Rhabditidae > Oscheius > Oscheius sp. JU1382. Next base: position 1,074,479 of record OW051478.1, on the reverse strand, counting down.
ACCTTCGAGTCGTGGGAAACATGGGTCTATAACACATTTACGCACCCAAAAAACCATTTAGAGATATCTTTGAAAAGCTGATCGCGACTTCAGCGAGTGTCATTAGGCTTTAATAATTTCGAGCATGTAGCTTTTTTGTCCTACTGCATTCTTAAAAGCCAATTCTTGCTTCTTATTCATTTATAAAGTTTTTGATGGCTTGAAGAATAAGTATTGCATTCGTTTTATCTATAAGAGAAAAAAATAGTACATAAATCACTGGACTTTTCTTTTTCCGAATCCCTTCTTCAATCGGACCTTTTGACGAGTATGCAGATACAGAGAAACACAGATAGACTAAAGATGATCAAGTAGAGGATCATTTTATGGCCTGAAATTGATAAAAGCCAATAATTTCAAGCTACTCACCTCCTGCATTGGCTACATTCTTCAATTTAGTCATAATACCGCTTAGAAGTCCAAAATTTACAGAAAAGTCGTCGCTCATTCCATCCAAAAACTGATTTTGACTCATTTGGATAGCGATGGCTGTCGTGACAGGAAATCGATGCTCCAGTGAGAGCATTGTCGATGAGATGTTGAGATTCCTACAGTTGCACTTGTTTTCTTCTGGTGTTGAGTTGCAGCTGCATGTGTTTATTAAATTCCTCGAAGTCCATTGGTCTTTTGCATCTGTGTGGTACTTCGGCAAGTTGAGCCTGTTGTATGGCGATGGCTTTTGATGACTGCTCGATTTTGTTTCCAGTTCCATTGATGTTGATTTTCTTTAGAAAGATCGACGACAAAGGGGAGTAGGTTGAAAAACCACGAAGTCCACGGTGATGTTGACGCTCCCGACTTGCTCAGTTTCTTGAGGGTGGACGTTGATCTTCTCCGAGGTCCTTGCTCTGTTTGGGAAGATCTCTTCAACGTACAAACCCACTAATGTTTCCCATCGTTGGCACAGGCTCAGTAGGCTCATAGGCGGCTTGTGGTCGGATACGGCCGTAGCTTTTGCTCCCAAGATGTATTAGCGAAAAGTTTGTACGACGAAGATCATCGCTAGAGTCTGGATCTCAATGGGGCTGTATCTCTTCTCTGCGGGGTAGAAGCGAGAAGCTTTTCCTGGAAGAGATGGGTTCAAAACTGAGAAAGTGTCAAATAAAAGAGAAGTCTCACAGGACACTCCAAAAAGCATTTTCTGCCTATGTAAACTCATCAGTTACGAATTGGGAAAGTACCATACGTGCTATTCGCCATGGACAATGCAAAGGGAAGCACAGGACAAACACCATTCGAGGTTCTCTACGGTTTCGCATCTCGTTTACCAGAGGATAACCTCTTAAAGAAGCCAATAGTACCTCGAGAAGATCTGATAGGCGAACTGATCGAAAACAGAATTCAGATTCGAGAATGGCAGAAGAAGCGACTAGAGAGATACACAAAGCAGAAAGTCTATGACGACAATTTCGCAACGAAAGAAAAAGCAGTGATCTCATTCTGATAAAGAGAAGCTTCAGCAAACAAATTGGCACAAAAAAGGAAAGGACTGTTCAAGATCACCAGAATTAAAGGCCCAAGGTTTTTAATAGAATTAATATATTGATGACGATTTTGGTTTGGGAAAAAAACCCTGGGCTCTTTATCTCTTCTTGTTCAAGTTTTAGGCCCCTTCCCCTCTCCATTTTTTGTCCCCTCCGCGGGCGCGGAAGTGGAAAACATAAAAAAAAGAAAAAATAGTTGGCGTGAGAGGGGATCGAACCCTCAACTGAGCAGATCGAACCAAAAACCGACCTCGCGTCTAAAGTCTACAATTTATCAATTCAAAAATTTCAAAGCGTGATGGACAGACACCGTAGCCGATTATTTTTATTAGATAATATGACGCGAGAAAAAAATAAAAACCCAACTTTCGACAAAACTTTCAACGACTAAATCGATGGTACAAGTTAATTCTATTTTGACTGGCAGTGTTGGGTTATTCTGAAATTTATTTCTCTTTGAAAACTTCTTGTGAACAAACCATTAGAGTTGGCGATTTTCTTGTTCAAGATATCCAAGCGGATTTTGTTAAATTGCCTGATAGAATCTATAGCCTGTATTTGAGAGTCGCACTTTTTGATATTGACAACTAATAATGATTAATTGATGTGTTTAGATAATAGCCTATCCAGCTGTTTTATTTCTTTCTCTTCTAAGAGAATTTTCAAGCTCTCAATAAAGTTTGAGAATTCTTTGTCAGAAAGAGCTTCTTTAATAGCTAGTTCTTCAAATTTCTTGATCAGTTTCGGTAGGTGGTCTGCCATTTGTTCTGGAGAAATGGAACGAATTTCCCCAAGTTGCTCGATGATGCGAGCTATCTTGTGCGATTGTGGGATTCTTTTGGAACAAGCTGGCTAAAAAATTTTTGACATTCTTTTAAATCTACTCACCCCAGAATTTATTGGGCAAAATGACTTTTTGAACTGCGAATGATCAGGAACTTCTAAAAAGAATTTTGATTAATATTTAATCTTGTTTGCTTACCGTTTGTTGATCTATTATCCAGAGCAGATCTTTTAATCAGTCGAGTTAGCAGAGGGTTTGACGCACTAGCTGGGATAAAATTCGTGTGCATGGGATGAGATTGGCTGATTAGAATGTTCAAAGGAGCTCTTAAGAAGGCAAACGGTGAAGCTGAGCCAAAAGTTCTTTGAGCTACTAAAAACGGCTGATTTCCCTGGAATTGGGGCTGACTGCCAATTCTTCGTGTTTTGGCTGGTGGCTGGTAAAATTCTAAAACTAAGTTGGACGAATTACGGCAGATCTCTTACCTGCAATCCTCTCTGCTCGTGAATTTTTCTGTTTAGTTGGGTTCTCTGCCATCGGTTTTTTGCATTTATCACACGTAACTATCCCTCCTTCGTTGGTTGCTGCTGTCATTTTTGATACAAGGCAGGTGTGGCAATACATACTTCCACAGCAATAAACCGCATGAGGCTCCACCGGCGGCTTTTTACATCTCGCACTGAAAATTTTTGAATTTCTTTGCAAAATTTTCACGTAATAGGGTTATCTTATTAGAGTTCATCAAACGACTTCCTATCGCTTTCTTTAAAAGTCGTAGGATTAATCATCAATTCAATAGTTCAACAAAACAGACCAATCTGGTAGAGGTATCCTCCTTTGAGGAATGTGTTGGATTTCTTTTGGCTCATTTCTATTCTCAGAAGATGTCGTTGGCGAGTTGGCGGCTCTTCTTTTCGGATTTGGATTTTCTTCTACTTGTCTCGCTGCTGAAATTTGTGATTTTTATTCCTCAAAACTATTACGTGGTTGGCTTCCAATTGGTTCAATATCGCCATTTCTCGTTTCGCTCGCCGCATGGACGGGAGACGCAATTCCGACTTCTGGTTGATTTGACATGCTCTCTGAAATAAAAATATAATGAAAAGAGTGACAGAAAAAGGGTTAAAATGATCTTGAACTAATATGGCTGGCGGACAGGCTAACACTGCGAAGTGTGACACCAAAAGGGTTAAAATAATCTTGAACTGATATGGCTGGGGGGACAAGCAAGCTTTTTATAGTGGTCGAATTTCTCGCTACAACTTCTTATCGGTGACTTCTTGACTTCTTGATTAAAACATGACTGACGAAGCAACATGCAAAATCAGCCCTCATTCATTATAATCCATTTCCCTCAAAGTGTTCAACTATTGCCATCCATTTTTTGAACTTCTCTTGCAGGCTGCTATCGATATTCAAATCAAAAGTGTAGTCTTTATTCATCACATGGGTGCATCCTTTTGTGATAACTTTTTCTGCATTATCACTTTTATCAGCAAAGCATTCCACTTTGGCAGAGACGTAGAGAGGACAGCTGAGGAGAAGCGCCAGCCAAAGTATCGACGCAAAAGACTAAAGAATTCTGTTTGAATGATTTTTACTCAATTCTACGATTAGATTCTACAAGCGATTTGAATTCTACCGCGCGTCTTTTTCCCCCTAGAGAGCTTCTTGACAAGTCTCGACCGGTCGAATCTCTTCAATGTGGATGGTGAGTAGAATTTCTTCTTTTTTCGCTAAACACCAATTTTAGATCGTTCTCCACCGGATCTTCTGATGAATTGGGGGCGACACCGTGAAATCGTCAATGGAAGCCACCTCCTGAACTGTTTCTTCCCGGTTTTTCACGTGATTGGCTTTCTTGTTGCTGTGTTAGCGATCGTTGGAGAGATCTTCACTTTGAAAAAGAATGGTCTGAAACTATTTCGTCCATCCAATCCCTTTATGGGTAAGTTTTTTTGGCTTTTTAACTGAGATCTCTTGCAGTTTGCTTCTTTCTCTTGATGTCTCTCTCAGCTGTAAATGCTAAGGAAACTATATGCTCCAGCCCTACCATAACTCCCTGCAATACAATCAGCCAAACAATTACCTATGCAGCGAATATGGACCTCAAGGAAATCACCAAAGCGACAATGGGATTTAAGATCGTTGAATTAGAAATGGAGACTATCACTTCCAAGGCTTTTGGAAAACTTAAAGAAATTCGCAATTCAAGTTGGTTTTTCTTTTATCCACAATTGTCCTTATTCAGACGGTTCTGCTCTCGAGATCACAGGCAACGCTTTTCTCAAAAGCATAACTATACCTCCCTTGAAGCTCAATGGAACCCTCGCTATTATGAATAACCCATTGTTGGAGAAAGTGATCGTCAGCAATCTCACTGGAATTGACGGAGGGTTGGACTTGGATATAAACGTCGAAAATAACCCGCAACTCCAGTGTTCTTCAATCAAAGCTCTCAGAAGGATCAGTAAGGATAAGGACATCGCAAGTAAGTCTCTTTTCCTTTCAAAACTCTTCTTTTCGGTGTGCTCTTTCCCTAACCCAGTGACTGATTTGGGCAATCTCACAGGATGCGGCTACATCCAAGGAAATTTAACCATCACGAACGACGCTACAGGCAAAGCGGATTGCCCTTTATCTCTAGTGAATGGCTTTGTCGATTTGGGCAACTTGGAAGAAGACAAGGCCCTCTTTTTGAAGAACACCATCGTGACTGGGACGATTTCAAGTTCATTGTGCCACTTCAACTTCGCTTCACTTTCAAGAATATCCAAGAATTTCCAACCAGTGGAACTCAAGAGTTAATTGACTTGGAAGCCTAATGGTATCGCATTTCAGAGTGTTCATTCAATCGAAAATTAAAAGATGTCAGCGAGTTGGAGGGCTGCCAGTTTATCGAAGGGAACTTGATATTTGATGAAGGCGCGAATGGCACTAAAGTTGAAACAAAGCTATGCAATGTGACCGGCGATGTCCATTTAGCCGGACTGAAGGAGTTCGAGGCCCTATTTTTGGAGGGAACTACAGTCGATGGCACCGTCTCCAGCTCTACATGTGAATTCCATTATGCTGGACTGTCGAAGTTGTTCAAGACTCTTCCAACCGACCCTTGCCTCTATCCACCTCCTCTTCAGCCCCTAGACGACTTTGGACTTTACTTCGACCGATTCGAGTTTTGGTTCTACGGCCTCGTCTCTCTCCTCTTCACCGTAGGTTCCTGCTCCCTGGGGTGGGTCATTGGGCTCGTCGTCGTATCTCGGTACCACGAGTACGATCGAGTCCGAAGTGACCCCATGTATCAGATGTCCCCTTGGGAGTGGGAACGTAGGTATCGAAGGGTCCTTTTAGACCCATACTAATAACTTTTGCATTGTATTATAGTGTTTTTTATTTGTAAATAAATTTTACTTTTATTTGTGTTATTTTTTAGTTTTCTAGAGCTTTTTCAAATTTTCAGGAGATCACAAAAGGCATTGGCGAAATCTTCTTGAAATTTAGGTCATTTTTTCAGCTGCCTTCGTTTTATGGTCTATTAAAAAACGGAGCAAAAAATGAAAGTTTAATCAAAATGGCGCGGGTAATTTTCTTATCCTCTTTGCTTACTCTATGCCAATTTTTTTTTTCTTCGTTTTTTGGCATCTTTGTACTTCTACTTTCTGATTTCATTGAAAATGCCAGGTACAAGTGCAAAAAAGACAAAAAGGTATCAGTACTGTCCATACTCTACCCTACGATTGTTGCGCTAATGAAAGGCTTGATTTTCTATGGAAATACAGCGAGTTTATTAGAATTTTTCTACAAAAGTCACTCATTCCTTGGGATTTAATTTATAAATTCAGATAAACGCTGCAATGGAAAAACATCCCACAATCTTCTCCAATAAAATACTTACTTTTTAATAAATTTGAATGATAGGTAAAAATCTGAAGAAAAGAGCTAATAGGAATGACCGCGAATTCAAGGGAATTTGCTCGACAGATAGATTGAGAAGAATCCAGGAAAAGCCATTTCAAGGCATTTTGGTAGAAAAAGGGACTTCAGATTCCAAAAAAGACCACTAAAATCCGAGATTCTTAGGATAGAAAGGACCTCTGGAAGCCATTGTGATGTTCTTTTGAGACTTTCATCATCAAAAACTCGACATTTCGTTCGTTCCAAAGTTCGAGCCGATTGAGAAATTAACTAATTCTGCACTAATAACTTCCAGCCGTCTGTCGCACTTTCGAGAAGAAATGCAGAAGCCGACTCCCTTCACCAATCCTTTGGTTATCATCAGCTATGTAGCTGAGGAATACAACATGAAATTGGTCAATCGAACCAACTTATTCTTCGCAACTCGGACAGTTTTCGCTATTTTGGTTGTGGTTGATCTCCTATTCAATTTGGGAGTGATGGCTCTTCTTGTTAGGGGGAGGCGACACTTCAAACAGCATTTATTCTATGTGCTGGCTTTTCACATCCTTTTGGCGAATGCATTTGGAGCTTTTTCGCATGTTTTGAGAGCATTTCCTGGATATTATTGGGATCTCATTTATGATTATGCCACCTGGGGATCTTATTCTCAAAAATATGCCGAGCAAAGCAGTAAGTTTGATTTATTTAGTCAGTTTTAACGCGATTTTTGAATTTTCAATCTTCTACAAAATCATAGTCCTCGATCTCCTCTACAACTTTGTAGAACATCGATTTGTATAGAAATTGGGCAAAATCCTATAAAAATCGTTTTATGAATTCAAATGTTTCCTTCAAATCTAATTGTAGAAATCTTCTATTTTGGGACATTTTTATCCCAATTCTCATCGCAAATGATCCCATTTGGAACGCTGATTATTGCAGTTCATCGATTCTCCATTTTTGTGACGCCAAGCAACGAATTCTTTCAAAGGCTAGTTTTAAACAATTTTTGATTGGAGGTCTCGATAGCACTCCTCTTGCACTGTAGGATTCACATTTAAGGCGACACATCATTATAATTCTGCTATTTCTCTTATGGATTGTGGTCTTCCTCATAGCAACTCTCCTGACTCATCTGAATTGCGGTTTTATTCAAGTTGGACCAGCTCTTCAGCTGGTTTGTATGAAGCTGATTTCAAATCAACTTGAGAAATTCTCAGTCGATAATTTAGCCAAGGTACGTTAGATTTTATAATTTTCAATCTTCTACAATCTTGTCGAGGAGATCAATCTCGACAACTTTGTAGAACGTCAGAAGTCCAAAAATAGCGTAAAACTTGAGAAAATGACTGATTTTTGTCATCCAAAAAAGTGAAGACTCCCCTCTTCAGGCCATAATAATCCAGCAGCTGTGCTTCCCATTGATTGAACTCTCCCTCTATCTATTAATCAGCCTCCATTTGTTTATCAAAAGAGGCAGAGATAATGTCCACAACGCCCATTATTATTTAATGCTGCCAGCTGCTCTAATTTTTCTGACTTGTGAGCTATCCTCCCTCTCCAGCGCCATTCTGTTCTTCTTCGAACTTTCTCAGGATCTCATCCAGCCAGCCATCAAAATTGTCCTTTCGGTTGGAAGCTAATCGAAAAAAAGAGAAAGAAGCAATTTCAGATTGATCAGCTGGCTGGAACAATGATGCCGATTATTATTTTTACGACGAATAGCGATGTGAGAAAACAGTTTTCTTACCTCTTTAGAAGACAGAAGAATGAACGCCGAAAGCTTGTTAAAAGCGTCAATGTAGCTGTTACTTCAATTGTTACTTAAATTTTAAAATAAAAACTTTATTTAAACTGGGATTTGTTCATTTCCCTCTCCAATCTGCTCCTGACTGGCAGCTGGAGGATTTAGTTGAATCTCTGCGGGCTTTTCTTCTGACTTCTCTGAGAGTTTGACAGCTGTCTCCTTGGATTCAGTCTTCTCTTTGGAGACTCCTGGAGTTGTAGTCTTCTCCATCGATCTATCGGGTTTTACTCCATTTTTTGATTTTCTCTTCCTCAAAACGAGGAAGACAACAACTCCAATGACTGCCAAAACAACGAGGACAATAACAGCAATTAAGAAAGAAGTAATTTATTACCGTATTCGCTCTCTCCTTTCTTTCACTTTTGGCTTCTCTTTTCTTTAAAAAAATTCCAGGAATTACAGTAATTTTCTTGAAAAACGAATCTATTTTTTGAACTTCTCTATAAAAATCAAAACAAATTCCAAAAGATTCGCAAATAGGTATTCTAATATAGCGTGTAGAAACAACGGCTTGAGAGAAATCTGTCACGATCCGACAATGTCGTCGTTCAGAGATGATTTAAATGCCGCCCTGAAAAACGACTCATCAGATGGAGATAGTGGATTGAGAGTGTTATGAGTGAGAGATGGAAGAAAACTAAGGAAGAATTCCTCTTTCTCCAGACGCCATCAAGACCCTGGATGCGATCGAATTCATCACGGAATATCTGAAGGAGGACGAGGAATATAAAATCGTTTGTGCTTAATTTTAACAAGTTCAGCACCGTGAGGATTGGAAGTTCGTGGCGATAATCCTGGATCGTCTTTTGCCTTATGTGAAACCTCTCTCTCTCTTGTGTGTGTGAAGTTTTTTTAGATGTTTTTTGCCGTGACGCTTGGCGGCACTTGTGGAATTCTGCTTTCGGCTCCAAATGTCTTCAATCAAATCGATCAGCAAAAAGTCCTCGACCATTTGAGGAATCTCTACAAAAGTGGCGGTGTTGCCAGTGCTGAATAATCATTTCTTTCGTTCTGTTGTCGTATTTGTCGTGACGGGTCAAACAAATAAACATTTTCGTTCTTTGTCTCTCTTTCTTTCAATTTTTCCCACAGCTGAGTCCTGTGCCTTTTTTGGTTCGAGAATGTGTGTGTGTGAGCATGCGATGTCCTCTTTCCATCCAATCCTTTGTTTCTTCCTTAGTTTTCTTTCATCTCTCCCTCATAGCACTCTCAATCCACTATCTCCATCTGATGAGTCGTTTTTCAGGGCGGCATATGTTCCAGTCAAAGGCCTTCGTTTCCTTTGAAAGTTGAAGAACTCTATGAGGTCGGCTAATCTTCTCCTTCTTCTTCTCTCTCTTCTGGGAAAAGTTCGTGGATCCGACGATGAGGAAAGACTCATGCTCGACATATTCAAAGGCTACAACTCCCTCATCCAGGTACTTTCTTTTGAAATAACCCAGGCTGTTTGAATCCTTTTGGAAAGTTTCGATTTCAGCCGGTTAAAAACATCAGCGAGATAGAGATATGTCTTCAATTATACAGATCAAAGGAAAATGTTAGAACATCTGATTATGATGTACAAAATGGGAGGTGCTGGTGCTAAGTGATACTCAGCGAATATAAATAAAAATTGTTTTTATTATTTATTACAAGTAATACATTTAACACGTTGACGACCGCGCGGCCGAATATGGACCACGCTTTTTGGTCCACAAGGAACCGGGTGGCCCATATATGGCTACGCTTGACACAAGTACAAAATGGCGTCGGTCTCTGAGGCAAAAAACAAAAAAACATGCGCGGTCATCAATATGTTAAAGGGACTGTCCGGCACCTTTTTGGAGTTGCTTTTATTAGATGTAATTTTATGCATTGATTACGATTTTGCACATAAAAAAGCGTAAAAATTAATGTTAAGAAAGAAAAAACCAAAAAGAAACCCAAAAGCGGGGACGCGGGCTATACGGTTGTGCCCAATTCAAAAATGGGCATGAGTGATCACGACTTTTTCATGCACATTTTTGCTTTCTTTTATTTTTTTTCTTTCTTAGTTTTTACACTTTTTTTATATATAAAATCATAATCAGAGCATAAAATTACACAACATGTAAAACAGTCCCCTTCAAATTTGGGTCTCGGCGCACGCCAAGCCTATTGGAGGGCACCGGACAGTTCCTTTAAATCATCTCTGAACACCGGGAAATTTATAATGAAATTATGAAGAGGCTAAGCACTTTCTAAAGATGATATCAGATAGTGGCTTGGCCTATACAATACTTGTATAATATGAAGACCAATGGGACATGCAACCCCAAACCCTTGGAGCTAGTCGACTCCCCGGATCGTTATTTAGCTTCGAAGAGATGGACTCTGCCGTGACTGTTGGCAGCCAACGCGTAATTTGTTCCTTTTTTCCAACAAACAGAAGTGACGAAGCCCTCACCAACGCCGTTATTCGTGCTTCCATTTTCTCCAAGAACGTGGCTAGCAATTGGCTCGGAGACTCCTTTGGAGTAAAGAAATACACGTCCATTCTCGGATCCACAGAGAATATGATCTCCATTTGAGCTCAATCCAACAAAATTCTTCTCATTTGTATGTCCTTTGAGGACTTCCAAACAGCGCCCTTCTACCGTATCCCACACTCGAAGACTGCTATCAGCTGAGCTGAAAAGATTACTGTATAGCTATAGGAAAACCAACTTACGCAGAGACGATCGTCGTGTTGGAGAGGAATCTCACATGAGACACAGCTTTGATATGACCATGGAAAACTGTCCAAGGCTTATTGGCATATCTGATATCATAGAGATAGACTCTCCTATCTGAAAAATATAAATTAAAGATTTAGGAAACCATTACTTTCAGATCCAAAAATCAGTTTATTTCTTTCATTTGGGTGGAAACAGACAGAGGATGCACCAAACTCAGTTCTGATGTCTATAATTGATCGAGCACAATTTATATCCCAAATTTTGACTATTGAGTCGTCACTTCCGCTAGCCATTAATTGTGAGTCAACGTTGTTGAAATTCACAGTCCAGCAACTCTTTTCGTGCGCGTGGAAAGACTTCACAACCCTTTCGGCCTCGACGTCCCAAAGAGAAATGTGGCCAGCGTAGTCTGAGCTCGCGAGGCTTTCATTTTTATTGGGATTCCAAGAAATGCCGCTGACCGGGGCTTGGCAGGACAGTAGAGCTAACGGGATGTGTTCCTTCGTTTGATTTTGAAAGAAATGATCAAAGTCGAAAATTTTAATATTTCGATTGATTCCAGCCACCGCAAAGTGCTCTCCAGTTGTGTTGAATTCGAGTCTAAATTTTCTATATTTTTGACACAAATAATTGCCTACGAAGAAATACTGTTCGTTGAGCTAGGGTCACGATAAAGGTTCAAATTAGCGACTTTAGTCAATTTTCTGTATTTTTTTCTTCCCTTGGAGAAGTCCTGCGTCGCATCGATTCTATTTTGGGTGACATTGTTGGGTTTTTCTGTACTCTAAAATTCCTCTTATTTTTTAAGCTTTGATGAGAAATTACTTCGAGAACAGGATGAGCCTCGACTGGCTCGGGGATTGTCATCTCAACGTAGGACTGAGAAATATCCTTTGGCGCGTAGACTCGATTGCAGCTGGGACATCTCGGTCTTACATTCATGGATGTCACTAGACATTCTCGACAAAAAATCCTGCTGCAGCAATTGATTTGAACGGGAATTTTTGATCCTTCCCAGCAGATTGTACTAAAAATTCAAATTATTTGGACAATGACTGTAACTTCCGCTACAGTATTACTAATTGCTCTCCTGATCATCTTTTTGCAAACATAAACACGTGTGGAGAGGAATTTAATAAGAGAAAATCTTACCAAGTTCCGCCTACAAGAATTGGCTTGGTTGGTGGTGGTAGTACTCTTTGAGTATTTTGGATCAGATTAGGTGTGGGCTGCATCAGAGAATTGGTTCCAGGTGTTGACGGGAAACTATTTCTTGGGGGTATGGACGGTAGATTAACGACGCTTTGAGTTGGAATGGGACCCATCGAAGACGTCTGAGGTGGTAGGGATGGCGTCTGAGTTGATTGAAGGACTTGTCTGGTGTTACGCGGTCGAACCATAAGAGGGTTTGGCGAACCAGCTGGGGTAAAATTCGTGTGCATGGGATGAGATTGGCTGGTTGGAATGTTCAAAGGAGTTCTTGAGAAGGTATACGGTGGAGCTGAGCCAAAAGTTCTTTGAGCTACTAAAAACGGCTGATTTCCAGCAACTGGAGCCGAGGCAGTAATTGGGATTCGAGTTGGAGCTGCTACGGTCAGCGGTGAATATCCTCCATCACTCATCACCATCGTATTTCCCTGGAGTTGGGGCTGACTTACAGTTCTTCGTATTTTGGCTGGTGGCTGGTAAAGTTCTAAAACTAAGTTGGACGAATTACGGCAGATCTCTTACCTGCAGTCCTCTTTGCTTGTGAATTTTTCTGTTTAGTTGGGCTCTCTCCCATCGGTTTTTTGCATTTATCACACGTAACTATCCCTCCTTCGTTGGCTGCTGCTGCCATTTTTGATACAAGGCAGGTGTGGCAATACATACTTCCACAGCAATAAACCGCATGAGGCTCCACCGGCGGCTTTTTACATCTCGCACTGAAAATTTTCAAGTAACAGGGTTATCTTATTAGAGTTCATCGAACGGTTTCCTATCGCTTTCTTTGGAAGTCGTAAGATTAATCATCAATTCAATAGTTAAACAAAACAGACCAATCTGGTAGAGGTATCCTCCTTTGAGGAATGCGTTGGACTTCTTTTGGCTCATTTCCATTCTCAGAAGATGTCGTTGGCGAGTCGGCGGCTGCTCTTTTCCTCTTTGGATCTTCTTTTGACTCATTTCTATCCCCAGAAGATGTTGTTGGCGAGTTGGTAGCTGCTCTTTTCAGATTTGGATCTTCTTCTACTTGTCTCACTGCTGAAATTTGTGATTTTTATTCCTCAAAACTATTACGTGGTTGGCTTCCAGTTGGTTCAATATCGTTATTTCTCGTTTCGCTCGCCGTATGGACGGGAGACGCAATTCCGACTTCTTGTTGATTTGACATGCTCTCTGAAATAAAAATATAATGAAAATGGTGAGAAAATGGGTTAAAATGATCTTGAATTGATATGGCAGGCGAACAGGCTTGCATATGAAAAGAGTGATAGGAAATGGTTAAAATAATCTTGAACTGATATGGCTGGGGGACAGGCTAGAACACGAAAACTGTGACACCAAAAGGGTTAAAACAATCTTGAACTGATATGGCTAGAGCACAAACTAGAACATGAAAAGAGTGATAGGAAATGGTTAAAATAATCTTGAACTAACATAGCTGGCGGACAGGCTAGCAGCGCTTAATTGATTTGAGTTTCTCTTCTTCAATATTTCATCGACCACCTCTTTGAAGTTTTCTCATTTTTTTCCACTTTGTGAAACTTTCAGTTATCTTTCCCTTTGAATTTCGCCCCCTTCCCCTGGAATAGTAGGCCTCTTTCCTCTCTAATTATTAGGGTGAGTAAAAAGTTTTGTTTCTCTGTGCCCAGTTGATCGTTTGAGTTGAATTTTTGGAACTATTCCACCCTTACAAGGGAACACTTTTAGTTGGTCCAAGCGTTTCGCAAAATGTTTGATATCATTCGATAGAGAATTAATTTCTAAGTCGTTTTCGACAAAAATTAGCTGCTGAAAGACCAACCTGACTGAGTAATAGCCCTCCAAAGTTTGATTTCGCGACGAGTCTGAAGATAAGGCTACGCCACCCAATCAGTAACGAGTGGAGTCCTGGTCTAGTGGCAAGTGTGCTAGGCTACTACCCCTTTTGGTCCCGGGTTCGACCCCCGTGATTTTTTTCCCTTTTATTTTTTCTTCTTTTTTGTGTATGTTAAAGAGGTACATTATTTATTAAAGCTAATAAGACAACCGTAACAGTAACAACAATAATCATTTTTGAGGGTATTTCGTGCTATGCACTTCTTCAATATTGACATATTTACAAGTCTAACATACACAAAAAAGAAGAAAAAATAAAAGGGAAAAAAGTCACGGGGGTCGAACCCGGGACCAAAAGGGGTAGTAGCCTAGCACACTTGCCACTAGACCAGGACTCCACTCGTTACTGATTGGATGGCGTAGCCTTATCTTCAGACTCGTCGCGAAATCAAACTTTGGAGGGCTATTACTCACTCAGGTTGGTCTTTCAGCAGCTAATTTTTGTCGAAAACGACTTAGAAATTAATTCTCTATCGAATGATATCAAACATTTTGCGAAACGCTTGGACCAACTAAAAGTGTTCCCTTGTTAGGGCTCCAGTGATCATGCCTCAAATTTCAAGGATAAAACGTCGTGTCAGAGGTCGTGGGTTCGATCCCCCATCCAGACAAAATTTTTTGCTTTTTTATTTTTACCATATTTCTTAAGGTTTTCAACTTTTTATTCAATTATAACATAACAAATCTAACAGTTGCGAAACAATGGCAAAGAAAAGCTATTGAACCGAGTAGAGGCGGCTTATCTGGTCCCACAGCTCGTAGAAGATCATATCGGGCGAGCCGAATTCCCTACGCCATGTGAGAATTAACATGTTCGCGACAATGGCATTTTTAGCCAAATTATCTGGTGGGACAATAAATTTGTTGTCGAATTCTGTCAGGGGCCCACCGTTAGGCCCCATTGTTGCGAACGTGTTAAAGGGACAGTCCCGCAGTTCCGAAATCTATCCGGATAGGTTGGTCCCGTAGGGATTAATACGCAGCGCGAATTTTCAAATTTCATTTCGCCCGTGGCCTTTTGTAAATCCGGTCAAATCCTTTTTTCTTTATTTTTTGGGGGGAGCAGTTGTTTTTTTTTTCCTAATTTTCAGGAAGTTCCGGGGGAAGTCCTAGATAAAATTCGGTATAAGGTTGGATCGAAAGGGGTCAAGTCTTAGGGGCTCCCTGATAAGCTATGAGGTTTGGAAGCGTGGGGCGAGATATTCCAAGCGATAAACGTAAGATCAAGAACTAAGACTGTAGGCTAGATAATAGGAAATTGCGTCAAAGTAGCTGGAATTGAATGTTACGAAGTTTGCTGAGATAAGTTCACGGACAGAGAGCCAACGAGATTGGTGCAGCTTTTCAGGAAATTCCGGGGAAAATCCCAGATAAAATTAGACAGGAAAGAGGCCTAATATTCTATGGGAAGAGGGCGAAATTCAAAGGGAAAGATGACTAAAGTTTCACAAAGTGGAAAAAAATGGGAAAACCTTCAAAAAGCCACCAAAGGCGGCGCAGCCCACTTGTTTTTTTCCTAAACCTGTCACAACTAGGGATTGAGAAACATAGCAAAAGTACTAATTTTTGCATAAAATAACTCGAAATAAGACCAAAAAATCTATTAAAATTTTGCCTGTGAAGGTAGTCAAAATAGGGGTTTTTGGGGTAAGAGTAATAGCAAAAATGTTAGTTTCTTATAAAAATTATTTAAAAAATGCTCGAAACGAGTTTTTAGGATTAGAGGCTAAAATTAAGTATTATGGCAATGGGTTACGGTATTTCTGCGGGACTGTCCCTTTAATACATTCTTGCGAAGAATAGACAAAAACTTGAGGTGGGAGGAGCGCCTAAAACTTTGGTGAGAAAATTTAAAAAAGATAAAGGAGAAACGATCCTTTGACACAATTTTAGCGTTATATCTTCTGCTTTTCTATCTTTAGCTTTAAAAAAAGAATGACGTATAGTCTAGACGTGTTGTTTATATATATAGATGAATAATCAATTCAACTTCAGTCATGTAGGAGTCTTTCAGGAGAACTGACTTGGATATTTCAATTGACAGATCTTACGAAATCATATTGAATCATTTAAAATAGAAAAAAATAGCCCTACGTTATAAGGGCAACGATTCAGCGCTTATCAGTTCTCCTTAAGCGAGGAGAAATTGGTAATCGATCCAAAATTAAGCATATACCTTTTTTAAATCTCAATAAATTTATTTTTTAAAAGTTCTGTTTTCCAATTGTTTTAATAGCTCTACAACTAGAAATTGCGGAAGACGGTGAGAAATTAGTAGCTTGAATCAGACGGCGAAGACGATGATCAATGATAACATACAGGGCATAGACGCAGAAATAATAGCCAATGTTTCTATAGAGAAGTTTCTATATACAGGGTGCGGAAAAAGTTCTGATACTTCTTTTCAAGCGACTAAAAATTTTAAAAATAATGTTCGACTTTTTTTGTTTATCTTTCTTACTTTTGTTGATGTCTTTTAACTTCTTTGTAACAAAAAATTATGTTTTTTCTTTAAGCTTCTCTCAAAATGATTACCCAAAAGAAACGCACTGTGATCATTGAGGTACACTAGGCCAAAAAAGCCTATGGAGATCGTTCGAATGACGGGATATTCAAAAAATGCTGGTGTATCGGGCGATTAAACGATTTAACGAGCTTGGAAATGATCATGATCGACCGAGAAGTGGACATCCAGCAACGGCAGCCAGCCCTGAGAACGTCAAAAAGATGAAATGTCGAATCAAGCGGAATCCTCCGAGTAACTCGCCTGATTTGAGCCCTCTCGACTTCTCCACTTGATCGATTTTGGAGCAGAAGATTTCTAAAAAGAGTTACCTAACAGTCAATGCCTTGAAAGCCGCTTTGAAGAAAAGTTGGGACGAGATTACCGTGGCCGAACTTGCGACCATCATCGAAAGCTTCCGCAAGCGTTTGAAGAAATGTGTTGAGGCTGAGGGAGGAAATTTCGAGCATTTGTTGTAATTTTCTTGTTGTTTGGGTTTGAAAAAATATGTTATTACCGCTTTTTGATTGATAATGCCAAGCTTTTCAACTTTTACTACCCTTAGAAAAAGTATCAGAACTTTCTCCGCACCCTGTAAACACAGCTGTCTTTCTCTTATAAAGTTCGAAAAAGAGGGTCTTGTTAAATTATCGCCAGATCCATTCAATATTCTGCTATCTTGTGGAGACAAATTATGCCGTTTTTGTATTTTAATTCTCTACAAAAATCACTCATTTCTTGGGATTTAATTTATAAATTCAGATAAACACTGTAATGATCTTAAGAAAAACATCCCATAATCTTCTCCAATAAAATACTGCCTTTTTAATAAATTTTTGTGCTTAATTTTCTCTTCGAATCAATAATACTTTTTATCTAGCTTTGGTCAATAAATGAGAAAAGTGATAGCGTTTCTTATCAATTTTCAGCGGCCTGCCGCTTGAGTGCTTGTTCTAGTTTTCTTTGATCTGAATGCCTCATTTTCTCGATATTTCAGATGAAAACGAAGACTATTCTTTTGCTGGGACAACCAGGGGTTGGGAAGACGCTTTTGATCAAGTCTTGCGCTAATTATCTACAAAGAAACTCCTTGGAAGAAGCGATGAGGAGTCCTATTTGCAGTGAAGATGATTCCTCATTTCAAATCAACAATGAACGTGGAGAGAGGATTCGGCTGAATTTCATTGAAAAAAGGACTTTGGATTTGAAAGAAATTGAAGAATTGGCCAAATCAGTTGGGCTAGTTGCCTTCCGAGATATAATTCATTTTTTGTAGAGGGATAAATGCAGTTTGTTTGCTGATCAGATCCAGCTTCTTCGACTTGAAGACTGAATTTCGAGGAGAATTGGTGTATCTTTTGAAGAAGTTGGATCTGGGAGGAAATGAGCTCTTCTTTTGCTTCACAAACACGACTTCAACTGGATTGAAGCCCGGCAATTCGCTGGGTCTTTTAAAAACTTATTTGATCGGACTCAAGGATAGGAATAGAGATCCAATCAAGGCTGCAGAGTTTGTTGAATTCTTAGATAGAAACAAAAGATTTTTGAGGGAAAATATTTTTTGTTTCGCCAATGATTCCTACCAATATCTCGGAGCTTCAGATCAATCTTTTCCCGATACTACCAAGAGTTGGAGCCACAGTCAGGCAGAGATCAAACGGCAATTTATTTTTGAATAGCTAGCAGCAAGAATGGCTTGCAGGCTGCTTGAAAAGATCTCAGCAAAGGACAGCAGCGATTCAGATGACTCGAAAAAGGAGCCAATTGATCATTTATCGCCGAATTTATTTGACAAGTCTGTGGTTTTCAAATTACTCGATTTAAACACCTTTAGCTTCGATCAGGAAACCAACATCCTTGTTCTTGGCCAAGCCAGAGTAGGGAAAACCACATTCATCAACGCGATGGCCAATTATTTACGATCTAAAACTATGGAAGAAGTCAAAGAGGAGCCCGTAGTTTTATCGAATATTAAGTTTATACATTGGGATGTTGTATTTTAAATGGCCAAAATATAATTGTTTTTAGGACTTTGTTACACAAGATATTTTTGTCGAACCAACAATTAAGCTGACTCAAGAAGAGATCAATAACGAGAATCTCGAATCTCATGAACTTTGGACTCAAGTAAGCACAGAACTATGAAAGACACCTTATAGAAACCAATTACTTATAAGTTCCTCGTTGGACCAAAGGATAGAAAAAAAATTATTAGATTTATTGACTCACCGGGAATTGTAGACTGCCATGGGCCAAGTATCGATCAAAAGAAAATTGCTGATATTATGCAAGCAGTTGCTCAGCTTTAGTGAGAAATTAAAATATAAATGATCAATTCATTTTCAGCGATATCAAGGCTATCTTATTTTTGTTGAAGTGTAATGAGCAAGTGCCATCTTCTGAATTTAGATATTGCCTGGATGTGATGTTCAAACTCTTCCCAAATACTGCCAAGGATAACATCCTGTATTGTTTCACAATAACTGCCAACTCTTGCTTTACTCCAGGACAAATAATCATTAATTTGCGATACTATCTAGAAGAACAAGAAAAAGATTCAAGTATGAAGCTCACAATAGACAGGTAAATACCTAAGCTTCGTTTGAGTTTATTTCTTTTAGATCGAAGGTCTTCTGTTTTGAGAGCGATTGGTTCCGCTATGTTTGTACTTCAATGAATGGTATTCAGTTTTCCGACGTCGAAGTGGAATACTTTAATAGAACCTATAGATTTAATGTTAAAGAAACAGCCAGGTACACCCCACCCCGAAAGCCCAAAAAGAGTCGAGTTTCTAGATTGTTTCAACAAATATCATTGATGCCCAATCATCCAACCAAGGAAATTCTAAATCTGTCCAAAATGGATCAAACTTTGACGGCGCTTACACGCATGTTTATTGATTGTCGACAACAAAATGACAGCAACGCAACGAAAAGAATCAAAGAACTCGGCACGGACTTGGATTTATTCCTGAAAAATCACAGGATATTTTCTAGTTCCATGAAAAGCTATGCTGAACATATAGAACATCAAATTAAGTATTGGGTAAAGTTTACTGTAGAATTAAATTTTTTATTTAGTTTAAGAATAGGAGTATTATGAAAAAGGATTATAGCGCCGCTCAGCTAGAAGAGCTTGAATCTAAGCTGGAGATATGCAAGACCCAGGTATTGAAATAATAGATTTTCCAAGCAGAAAATATGTCTTCCAGTTGGAATTAACTGCCGATACCGAGAATCGGATTGCTAAAAGCAGCGAAGAGATTTGGTTAGCCTATAAGCAGTTTAGAAAGAATTTTCCCGAACTCTCCCAACAATTCAAAGTGAATTTTTAGTTTTTTAATCAATTTGACACTTTCAGACTGCTGTTGATGAAAATCTAACAAGGTAAGGCAGGCTTTTGAGTAATGGCTAGAAAGGCTCAAGCTACGGCTCACCCAGAGAGTCAAAGCCTCCTTTAAATTGTATCCAACGCAATTTGATGCCATTTAACAAGTGATCTATTGGTGGTTGTTTCAGATAGATTTTGCCATTTTTACTCACTCAATCAAGCTTATTTTTAGGACAGACGTTCAACGGAGTGGACCTATAATTTATTTATAGAAGTGGCTATTATTTTTCGAAGATTTTAAAGAATTTTCACTGGTTCCTCGACGTTAAATTACTGTAATGCAATATTATTGTATCCTATGATTGATTGTTTAATAAAACCATCTTTCAGTCGAATCCTCTCTTTTATCTTCTCTTCGTTGTCTCTCCGAATGCTGCAAGTGACTGCTGTCTTTCCTTCCATTCGTTGTCTTCACTATTCAAAGGAGCAAAGACGACTGTAAGTTCATCCAATCTCTTCTTTTATTCCTCTAGGCGCCGTCCTAAAAGAAAATGAACCTGAGAGCAGAATCCAACAAATTGTTGCCCTTGGCTGCACAATCTGTATGGGAAAGAGTGGTGTGTGGGTAGCTTGGATGTCTCAACGTTTGTCAATGAATTCCCACAGAAAATTAAACTCTGTGGATCGTTTGCTGCCATCAGTTCGAAACTCTCCTCCCTAGAAATTGAAATGGATCCTCGTGAGTTTGAGCTAGAGATAAAATCGTTTTAGGCTATTCCAACACGTCACTTGAGATTAAATGCAACTTGAATTTGAAGAATTTGGCGATTAACTTGGCTGACCTAGCTGAAAAATGAGCTATTGTGAAGATTGCTGGAAATCCAAAAATCAGTAGAGAAGACGTTGATATAACAAGCAGCGATGCTAAAGATGTAAAAGATTTCTACATGCAAAATAGTAGAGGTACGGTACTTTTTGATTTAAAAATGGTGATTTTTATTCAGAATGTTATTTTAAAAAACAAGCCGCTGGAAAACACCGCCTTTTTGGCTTCTTTGTACTTCTACTTTCTGATTTCATTGAAAATGTCAGGTACAAGTGCAAAAAAGACAAAAATGTATTAGTACTGTCCATACTCTACCCTGCGATTGTTACGCTAAAACCATGAAAGGCTTGATTTTCTATGGAAATACAACGAGTTTATTAGAATTTCTCTACAAAAATCACTCATTCCTTGGGAAGGAGTTCTGCCCAGCTGGGAGATCTTTCGCCTTCTCAGCCATCACCATTTGCTGGCGTTGATGATGCTGGTGCCAATAATAATCGTGATAATAATGCCCTTTCGTCCAATGAGATCCAGCCCAGAGCCCAATGCCTAGCGCTACTATGTGCGACAGCCCGAACCATCTCCCCTAAAATAAATAATTTTTATCTCAAAAAAGAGGTCAACTAACTCGACAGAGAGGACGAGCATAGTGGTGCTGATAATAGTAATAAGATGGATGATGGAAGCGACTCATAGTCAATTGCATTGATGCAATTTTTAGGTGGGAAAGCGGAGTTAAATACGGAGAACTGCGGCTTGCGAAAGAGCCCTCAGCTGGCGGTTGATGTCATCTCTCCGGTCAAAGATAAGCGGCGGGAAGTGAAGGATTGCATTAGAATTTGTTAGAAATCAAACAAGATTTTAATCAACACATTAAATTTTAGAATTAAGCAGAGTATTTATTAGAAAAATCTTGAAAAAAAAGGAATTTCTCATCGAAATGGCTTTTTTCTGTTGTTTAGCTTGTAGAGAAGATCAATTCACCTACAACTTTGCATTACGTCAAAAATTATAAAAGTGTCTTAAACGCAAGAAAATTGAGCTAGATTAACCTCAAGAAATAAATAAGCGAAAAAATTCGATCTCCTCTTTTGCTCAAAATTGAACAATTTTCTGATTTTTACGGCAAGCTTGAGGATTTGCAATGTTCTACAATCTTGTAGAGCTTGATCTCCTCTAAAAAATTGTAGAACATTGAAAAGCCGAAAAATTAGTGTAAATCGGTTAAAAAGAGGCCTTTTTAATAGAAAATTGAAAAAAAGTTCAAATTTCCAGCTGAAAAAGCATTTTTTTGGCAAAAAATATTTTGCAGCAAAAGGCCAACAAATAGAGAATTTTTCCAAGATTTGTAGTAGTATGTGTGTTTTTTTTTTAAAATTGTTCACCTCTCTCACTCAAGGATGCATTGATCTCTGCCCGACGTGCCCTTTCGCAAGCCAGAACACTCACTTGCATCACTAAAGCACGCACGCGGCTGTCGCTTTCGCAACTCCCCGTTCCTGGCCGCCTATAAAGTGTCAACAGAGTCGCTGCTTCGCCACTCACTTTTGAGCCTAAAAATGTCGTGCCATGGAGCTTCTCCCCAATGCAATGTGAGTTTTCTTCTACTTTTTTCTTCTAATTCCAGCCAAATAATAGGCTCTCAAACTTGGCCTTTCCCATATCATCACCCTAGCCGTTGGAATTTTCATCGGCACTCAGCTGGTTAAGTGCTGCCAGGTTGGGATTCCTTTTTTCTCTGGGGAAAATGGCTAATTTTTAGAAGAAAAATGCCGTAGAGGGTGGAAAGAAGGACGAATAATTTCAACTCAACACTTTGATATTTATAGCAGCGGAATAAAGTTTTTTAGCTACCTTTTTATTTTATATTGTAGAGGAAATCAAGCTCTACTAGGTTGCAGAACATCAAAGAAGCCAAAAAAGCATAAAAATTGAGAGAAAATAGCCTCATTTTGGCTTTATATAATGACCTCAAAGATAGGTGATGCTACTATAGCTCTTTTTTACCCTTGATTCTACTTTTATTTTTTCAGCAATAAATTTATCAAAAATAGATGATTTAATCTCCAATTTGTAGAGAATTTAAGATAAAAACCATGAGAAATTCAGAAAATTTATCAAAATTAAAGGGAAAAAGTATTTTTATCAGCTAGACTTCTTCTTTACTCGAAGCGATCAAAGAACTCCCAAAGAACCTTTCGATCATCGGCTAATTGCGAGAAATCTAATGGGCACAAATAATAATGCAAAGCAACGAATTCGAAGAAATCCTCCCAATTCTTCACAATTTGGAACGTTGTCCCAAAGCCGTTGGAAAAAACGGCGTCCATGAAGATTAGCAGCCCTTTTTGCTGGCCTTTAATGAGCTTATATTCGCCTTGGATTTCGGTTTCCACAGCTTTCGATCCCAGCTGATTTATGGCCACAATTTGGGTTGGAGTTACCTAAAATAAACGCAATCGTTTTCGAAATTGTGTTTCAGCCAATTTTTTTACTTCCTATCCTAATTTTGATGCCAGAAATCGATTGTTTTGTCTAAAAACTGCCCAAAATTGAGAAATTTGAGCTCTATCGAATGATTTTGACGGGAAAATGAAGCAAAAGATTGCGATTGCAGTCAATTTTGGTTATTAAATCTCCCAAAAGTGAGATTTTTCAATTTCTGACAGTAATTTTGATACAAGAAATCGATTTTTTAGTCTAAAAATTGAGTAATTTGATTTCGATCGAGAAATTTTGAAGTAAAAGGCTTACAGTAGCATGCCCGAAGCGACAAAAGTTGGGAGATTTGATGATGAGCGAAGACCAATTGAGGGAATTCGTCTGCTTTAGCGACTTGAAAAATATCCGATAATTATCGATGTACAACTCAACTCCAGAGACCCATTTCTGAAAGAGAAGTTGAAGGCTTTTGTGGATAGAATATACCTGCATCTGGGTGGCAAAATGCTCCGCGATGATCGCCACCTCATCGCTATTCGGCTGACCATAGTTCAATGTGACTTTTTTAATTCTTCTAGCACAGAAGTCGAGTATCTCCGGTGAGGGCAGGCAACCAGACGGCTGAAAAAAGCTTAACAAATTGCCTTTTTTGAGGATTCCAGATTCAAGCTCTGCCTTAATTGAATGTTCTACAATTTTTTAAATGAGATTAAATTCTCTAAGAGAAATGAAAATTATCCACAAAATCACCAAAAGTGGAATTTTAGGTGGGAGGTTTTGCTACTAAATTTTAATAATTATTAAAATTGAGGTTATTCTTAAAAATGTTATTTTCAACTCACCAATTTGTAGCCCTCATCCACGGGGTATAAGAACATCCGCTGGATGGAAGAATGCTTAAACGCTTCGGCAAAGCTGACTCCAGGAACGGCTTCCAAGTGCTTAAAATAGACGTCGTAAGTTGGGTTGGCGGCTTGGAGAATCCTCGCCGAATCCGTGACCGAGTAGCCGGTTATTACCAGAGTGTGACAGCTCTTTGGAGCGCTTTGCAGCAAAGCTAAGACTCGTTCTGTCTGAGGCGGGAAGACGTTGAAGGTATGGACGGAAAGGTTATGTCGAGTCTATGGAAAATTATTATACTAATTGCGTTTTGGCTAAAGCCTAAAAACTGACAAAATAACAACAATTAAACTAATTTTAGTGATTTCTGTAGAAATTTTCTGATTTACTACTCAAAAAGTGGAATTTTTTTCTAACTTTTTGATGCCATAAATTGCCATTTTATGATATTTTGGACTAAAAATCTGAAAATCTCTTTAAAAAAAACCCCGAGAAATACAGTAATTTATTGAATTACAGCAGCTAAAAGAGAAGAATCCCCCTAATTTGAGTTGATTACAGTAGATTTTTGCGTATTTTTCAAAATTAAAAAGACTTACAACAGAAATGAGTGAAAAATAAAAGCCGGCGAAGGTGATCTTGACATCGTCTGGATTAACCCAAGTAAATTTTCCCTTCCTCCACATCTTCATGCATTCAACGAACGGCTTGGATTTGTTTTTGACAACAACTGTGACCATCTGCTCTTTCGCTCTGATTTTGATTAGATCCAACGAGTATTTGTCCGCATCTATCGTCGGGACGATTGATTCCTTCCTCACGCCGATATAAGAATACGGCTGAATGTGGAAGACATGATTGAGGACGTGGACGCGAATTTGGGAGCGATATTCCAGAATATAGGGATCAATCCAAGATGTAGCCCGGCGGAGGCGAGCAAATGAGATGAAGTGAATCTAAACTAAAATTATTTTCAGAATTATCAGGAACAAACTAAAGGGAATTTATCGAAGAAAAATTAATCAAAAAGCCTCTTTTTAACCAATTTACACTAATTTTTCGACTTTTCAATGTTCACAGTTTTTTTTTCTTTGGGTTAATTTTTTTTTACGAGGAATGACGTTTTTAGACGGGAACGAACAAAAGATTATTACTCGATCTGGAAAAGCTTTATATTACCTTGGTGAAAATTAAATGAAGCACCTCAGCTGGGATACATTCCAATGGGAATAAAAATCCTTTTGTCTTCTTTTCTGCGTTGTTTTTCTAAAGAAAAAAGACTTATTTCTTCTAATTTTAACAACCTTTAAATGAGATTTACCAAAAGGCTTCCCAAGGATAGAAAGAAAGAGGAGTTTCATGGTCGATTTGGGGAAAAGGAATGAGCTATAAGTTTCTTCTCGCCTTATCTTTGAGCAAACTGACGTTTTGCTGAGTCACTTCTAGCAAGACAGAAACCACAAAAGTGCTGAATCATCGTGATTTTTGTTTCAAAAGTTCTTTTCTACAGTCTAAGCTATGGAGAAACAAAATTAACACTCTTATTTTCGAATAATTGTAGCTCAAAAAAGTCTAAAAACATCATCATTTTGTAGATCTTAATCTCCTCTACAAAATAAGTCCAAATTTGATCAAAAAAGGATAAAAATCCAGTTGGCTTAGTGTTCAAAAAAGCGTCAAAATGACTGGTCAGTTGGCTTTTTTCGCTTTTCGAGAATTTTGAATCGAAAAAGTCAAAATTTTAGGTGCAAATGAGCTGAAAAAAGGCCGAGTTGAACTGGTTTTGATGAAGAAGAATCCGACAATCGCTGTGGAGATGCGAGACGGCCGTGTGACGACCATCTATTCCTGCTCGGAGCTGCTGGGCCACATCTACAACGGCGATTATATCGACAGCGTCAATGGACAGAAGGTGCTGACGACGGCGGAGATGACAGCCGCGGTGATTTCGCATTGCCCTGGGAAGATTGCCATCGAATTTCGGAGGGATGAGCACTGCATCTACAATCTGAAGCCGCTGCCAACCACTCGTCCCGGTATCGAGAACCTCGAAATCACTCTCATGTGGCGTTCCGGCGGAACTCCTGTCGGATTGCTCATTCACAGGGTAAAAATTTTATTATACGTTATAATTAATTCCGAAGAGATCGGAGGACCTTTATTTCGCCTTTGAAAAGCAAGCGAATTTATTTTTTTCTTCTTCATTTTGACCATTTTTCAATCTCCTAGAGGATTTACAATGTTCTATAAAGTTGTAAAGTTTGATCTCCTCTACAGCTTTGCAGAACATCAAAAGATCTAAAAATTAGCAAAAATCTCCAAAAAAAATTAGAAAATCTCTCCATTTTTCGCTAAATTTTGGCTTGTTTAGC
The DNA here is from genome assembly GCA_932521405.1 of Oscheius sp. JU1382. Taxonomy (NCBI): domain Eukaryota; kingdom Metazoa; phylum Nematoda; class Chromadorea; order Rhabditida; family Rhabditidae; genus Oscheius; species Oscheius sp. JU1382. The sequence continues at coordinate 1,048,378 of OW051478.1, read as the reverse complement.
CTAAAATCGTCCATTTTCTTGCCTTTTTTGCGGAAGATTATTACAATTAAAGAAATGAGAGTTTAGGATTCGAGCGGACGTGTGATTGTGGCGATGGTGGAGAGCGGCTCGACGGTTTCGCGAGTTATCCGTCCTGGCGATTTCCTGACCAAGGTGAATGGGAAGGATGTGACTGATCGCGATGTAGCCAGGAAGCTGATCATGGAGTCGATCAACTCTTCGAAGAAGGTCTGTCTGACTTTGGAGAGACAGAAACTGGAGATCACGGCTGCCATATCGATTATGGCTCCTCCGCCGCCTGGGCCTTCTGCTCCTGCTGTCGGCGCTAAGAACGATTTGGACTACACGCCAATCACCTATGGCGCACCGTCGGCTTCTCCTGTTCCATTTCAAGTGAATCGCGGATTGGATGCTTTGCTTCCGGCTGATGTGCTCGAGATTATGTTGAAGAATAAGACCTTCTTTAAGGCAAATCCGTCAGTTTCGGGTCTGAAGAAGATCAAAGGCGATGGCCATGGAAAGACGACTTTCGACGAGAAGCACGAGGAGATTTCTATGTCCTTCGACCCGTCCAACAAGCCACTCAAGAAGACGCCTGCCAGGGTTGGCAGCTGAAAATCGAAAAGAAATACAGTAAACTTTTTCGAAGAAAAGGGTCTTTCTTGCCTTTTCTCTCTTTTGTTCTCAAAAAAGTAAAAAGAGGAGGTCAACTAACCTGATTACTTTAAAATTATCCTTTTTAAATTCAAAATTCCCTTTTTATTTGGCATCTAGTTGCTCTAAAGATGGTCTTGTGCTATTAATTTATCCAAAAAATTATTCAAATTCAGCTCACCGTTTTGATTCTCCTCCTTTCCATCTTTTTGGCCACTTTATTGCACTGTGGAAAGAGCAAAAAACAGAAACAAAAGGAAGAAGAAGAAAATAAAAAAGCAGAGAAGGTAAAGAAGAAGGAGGAAAACGAATAAAAGCGAAGATCTGACGAAAAAACATAAAAAGAAAAGGAAGAAAAAAGCAGAGAAGAGAAGGCAAAAAGAAGAAGAGGAAAAGAAGAAAAGCAGAAAAAGGTAGAAGACTAAAAAAGAAATTGTTGAAATCGAATCGGAAAAAGACGCACCAACGAATAAAGAAGTGAACAAACTTACAAAAAGAAAAAGAAGTCCAAATAAGCACAGCCATGGATGAAGATGGAAGTCTGAAGAGCTCAAAAAGGCCATTGAAGAATTGAAAGAAATTATGAAAGAATCGGACGACAAACAATTCCAAAAGAGGTGCTCATCTTTACTCAAATCGATTGATAGAAATTTTAAAAGTCTAAAAAATCCTACCAAACGCTCCGATCATTGGCAAGCTGAATTATGGAATCTCGTCGAGTTTACTTGTCTACTATATTTAATTAAAAAGACTAAATGGGAAAAAACTAAAACGATCGACTGGAAAAATGCAATGAAAGCTGGATTGAAGAGGAAAAGTGATGAATATCTAAAAGATTCCGAGATGATTGAAAACCTCGAAGAGCGCCTCGACACTTTATTGAAGGCAGCTCGATGCAGAAGTCGTACTTGTCGATTGTCTAAGCTTCTCGGTCTTCCCGGAGATTTTTTTGTTCCATAACCAGTTGGATTTTTTAGAAATTGATCAATCACATTATGACCTCTTCCGATAATTGAGGCAATTTCTTGATTTGATTTTCCTAATTGGTAGAGAAGGCAAGGATTTTTTTCTCTCTCTTGATCGGTGAGCGATGGCCCGCGACCCATTTCTACAAGCATAATTAATCAGTTTGGGAAATAAATTGGCGCAAAAAATGCAAAAAACAACTCAGAAAACAACGTTGATAACTCACCTTTTTAAGTTTTGACAGTACACTGCTTTTCTTTATTTTCTTAACGGTTTCTATGGTTTTTACATCTTTTTTAAAAACAAATCGTATATAATGTGATATATAGATTTGAAAACAAAAAAGATCCGATGCTGGAAGATGCTTTTAGACGTATTTTTTAATGTCTTTGTGTCTATACAGTGCGTTTCAAAAAGATAGGTCCACCCCATTTCTTGAAGACATCGAGTCCAGATCAAGGTCCCACTGCTCGAGACCCACTCCAATCGAATTTTCAACCCAAAAACCCCTACACCACCCCCACTTCTCAGATTTCCCCTACCTATGCCCTAACCACAGCAGGGGTTAGTTTTTGGGTGTTTCAAAATGATAGGTCCACTTCTGAAATTATCGTGTTGCACCCGCACAAACTTGGCAATCTTACCGGAAAACACCCAAAAAGCAATGCTTACGGCGCCATTAACTCCAATACTAATCATGGGACGCTCAACTATGCTCTCAAATAAGGAAAAACTACAAATTACTGCTCTCAATGCTGCCGGTCATTCAAACCGAAGAATTGCTCAACTCCTTGGGAGATCTCATAACATAATCAATAACTTCTTGAAGAACAGCGCTCGTTATGATCAGAAAAATCATCAGGACGTCCAAGGTCCCTCTCTGATCAAGATGTGCGCCGATTGAGAAGAAGAATGTCCAACACGACCTCCACAGTTAACGAAGTCCGAGCAGAATTGGGACTTACTGCTTCCAAAACAACTGTCTGAAGAGCCGTTTCTTCCAGTCCAAATATAGTTCGAAGTGTTTTGAAGAAAACTCCATATTTAACAGATCGCCATAAGACCTCACGAGTCGAGTTTGCCCGAAACAATTTGGCATTGGATTGGTCAAAAGTAAGGGTTATTTTTGCTATCTATTCCTGTAGGTAATCTTCAGTGATGAGAAGAAATTTAATTTGGATGGTCCTGACGGCACCAAATATTACTGGAGAGATCTCCGTAAAGAGCCCAGGTACTTCCAACGCAGAAATCACGGAGGAGCTTCCTTGATGGTATGGGGAGATATTTCTGTCACTGGAGTTCTCAAGATAGCTTTCATTACATGTCGAATGAACTCTGACAAGTACCAAGATATGCTGCAGGATCATCTTCTCCCTTTTCTCAGAGGAGCCAAGCGTCGCCAAATGATTTTTCAGCATGACAATGCGCCTATCCATAGTAGTAGTTCAACAAAGTCTTGGCTCCAATCCAAGAATATCAACGTATTAAATTGGCCAGCATGTTCGCCCGACTTAAATCCTATTGAAAACGTCTGGGGACATCTTGTAAGGAAGGTCTACGCTAATTCCAAAACCTATGCCACCGTCAATGAGTTGAAAATTGCAATCAATGATGCCTGGAACAACATTGACCAAATGTACCTTCGTAACCTCTTCGACAGCATGCCAGGCCGAATATTCGAGGTTATTACAAAGCAAGGTGGACCTACAAAGTATTAGAGCCCGCAAAAATTGTTATTCCTAATGTTAATTGTCAATAAATTGCTTGTAATCATTAAGTGGACCTATCATTTTGAAACACCCAAAAACTAACCCCTGCTGTGGCTAGGGCATAAACAGGGGAAATCCGAAAAATAGAAATGGTATAAGGGTCTTCTGGGCCGAAAATTCGACTGGAATAGGTCCCGAGCAATGAAACCCCGATCTGAACTCGATATCTTCAAAAAATAGGGTGGACCTATCTTTTTGAAACGCACTGTATATCACATTACATACGATTTGTTTTTTTAAAAAAGATGTAAAAACCATAGAAACCGTTAAGAAAATAAAGAAAGGAACAAAATTAATATATGGGTCCCGCCGCGCGGTCCAGTGCGCAGGCTGCATATTGAACCGAGTTGCCAGCTAAAGTATAGGGTGCGAGAAAATTACGTGCGCGTAACTTCAAACGCAATTTTAATCAAGTTGTAGGGCTGCACGACATTTGTTTAAACTGTAATTACTTGACTTTTTATTGCCTTTTATTAAGCTATTTATTTGTTTTCCTTCTAAGGCTATGGTGAAAGCCTGAGCGAGCCGAGAAGCTATAGTCAGCTTGCGAAAACGGTATGAAGAATACCTCGATTTCTTCAAGGCTTGGTGTGCCCCTAAGGACCGTCCAGAAGGTCGTGAAGCAATTTTTTGAAGAAGGGAATGTCCTTACAAAGCCTGGTCGAGGCTGCAAGTGAGCTGTCAACACACGAAAAATGAGGGTAATCATCAAAAAGAGAATCAAGCGAAATGATGAAGTTAGCATATGAATCAAAGGGCTAAGAAGCTGTACTTGTTGTGTATTTGTGTATGATCAATAGTCAAAAATGAACTTGGACTTCATAGTTATCGACTATTAAATTGGCAAGTGCTTACGGATCAAGCCAAGCGAAATCGAGAAGATAAATGCAAGACATTACTGAAATTTTTCACAGTGAGCCGCATCAAAGATGCCTCCGGTCCGGTGAGGAATTTTTCATGATTGAGTTCACAAAGAATTCTCAAAACTCGTCAACTTATCAGCCTTCGATCCGAAGAATACTCGCTCACGAAAGATTGCCACAAAAGCCCTTTTTTCAAAAAGTTTAATGGTGTGGGGCGGCATAAGCTCCACAGGCAAGACTTCAGTGATATTCATCCCGTAAAACGTGAAAGTTAACGTTAAAACCTATCAAGATGAGATCCTTGTAAAAGCTGAGATCCCCCTGGAAGCAAAGTAATCCAAATATGCAGAGTTCGGCTCCGGCTTATGGAGCCAAAACGACAATTACCTTTTTGGAGGCCAAAATTTGCCCCTTTCTGTTAAAAGATCTTTACCCCTAGAACAACCCGAGCTTGAATCCTCTGAATTTCTGTTTGGGGCCATATGGAGGAGAAACTAAGGAATAGAAAAGTGCAAAATTTGAACGATTTGCGTAAGTTCTCACTGAAATATGGAACAATCTAGACGTAAACTACTTGCGGCGCACAGTAGGTTCCGTAAAGAGACGATTTGCCGCCTGTACAAAAACTGACGGGGGCCACTTCGAAAATTTCCTCTGATTACTAAATCTTATGGTCCTAGTTATTAGGAAAAAAAAGATTTTTATAAGTTATTTGAGAAAAAATTAAGTTATGGTGTTTTATTTGGCGCACGTAATTTTCTCGCACCCTATACTTTAGCTGGCAACTTGGTTCGATATGTAGCCTGCGCACCGGATCGCGCGGCGAGACCCAGATATTAATTTTTCTTTCTTTTCGCCCTTGGAAATTTATATCTGAATTTGAGAAATTCTAGATTCCGATATACAGGGTGCGTCATAATTACGGGCCCACATTCAAGAGACTGCCCAACCCCAAAAAATCATAAACTCATAAAGCTCACAACTGGAAAACAAAGTTTATTTAACTATAAATGCAATAGACAATCAACTTTCAAAATGTCCCCCGTCAGCATCACGACAGAGCTTAAGGCGCTTCGGAAAGTCATCAACAGTGGCACGCGAGTAAGGCAAATTTAGCTCATCCCATGCTTTAACCAGTGCTTTCTTGAGAGACTCGATCGTTTGGTGCGAACTTTTGCTGGTTTTTGCTTCTAGAAAGGACCATACACTGTAATCCAACGGGTTCAGGTCCGGCGAGTTAGGTGGCCATTCGTTGAAGCTAATGAAGTCAGGGAAATTTGCTTTACACCAGTCTTGGACAATTCGAGATTTATGGGCCGGAGCACCGTCTTGTTGATAGGTCCAATGACGTTTTACAAAATTATTTTGAGCCCATGGATGAATTTCTTTCTTCAAAAAACTCAAATAATTGACTGAGTTGACTTTAATTCCAGCCAGGACAAAAATTAGTGGTGTCTTTCCGTCGTAAGTGATTCCAGCAAATATCATTACAGAGGCTGGATGAAGAGCATGTGATACAGCTTTGTGTGGGTTTGAAACTGCATAAATTTGACCATTTTGCTTATTAAGAACTTGTTGAACGGTGAAAACCTTTTCATCCGTAAATAAAATGGTGCGATGGCCATGGTTACGGTATTTTCTCATGAGAGAGCAACAACGATTCTTTCTTTTAACCTTAGCAGATTCTGTCAGGCCGTGGCATTTTTTTTAAAGGCCTTCATTTTGAGATATTTTGTAACAACACGGCGCATTGTGGTCACAGAAATGTTCATCTCTCGAGCAATCTGACGAACGGATCTTTCTGGGTTTCTTCGAGTTCTCTCGTACTTTTTTGATTGTGGCCATTGTTGAAACAGAACGAGGTCTTCCACGCCCAACTCTATCTTTTTCAGTGCCTAATTCCTTAAACCTTGCAATAGTTTTATTGATAAGTCTTCGAGATATGTTTAGTCGTTGCTGGATCGACCGTGCCATCATACCTTGACGATGCATATCAATGATAACTTGTCGGTATGGCGAGGGTTTTGCCATTCTAAAAAATACAATATAGCTGGTTTTAAATATAGGAAAATATCTTAAAAATATTAAAAACACAAAAAAAAACTCTTGGTCGAGATTCGAGCCATTTTCCCTAATTTCGGAGTGGGCCCGTAATTATGACGCACCATGTATACAGGGTGGCTGAAAAGTTCAGGTAATTTTTTGAAATTTGTTGGTAGCGCAAAAAATGAGATAAGTTTAGGAATCTTCACAATTAACTAAATATTAACTAACTTTTAAGCAACATAAGTTTATTCAAGCAAAAAACTTTACAAAAAATGCTCGAAAGTGTCACCATTTGCTTCAATACATTCTCTAAGTCGCTTCTTAAAACTGCCTACGATGGTCGCACATTGCTCTACCGTAATCGAATTAAAAGATTTTCACTGCTGAACCATTATATAACCTCCAGAATTGCCGTCAATTACTCAAGAAAGGACAACAGAAGAGTACTTCAGCAGAAAAAAATAGGTCGCAGTCATTTCCCGGCCTCAGTCATGATCTGGGCAAGTATCTATGCCTCAGGAAAACACCACTGACTTTCATTGATAGAAATGTTAAAATCAATGCTGCCATCTATCAAAAATTAGTTCTTTGTGGTGTACTCAAGCCGTGGGCAACAAATCATTTCGGCCGCGAGGGATTTGTACTCCAACAAGACTGGGCTCCTTCTCATTCAGCAAAAGCAACAGTTGCTACCTGCGACAAATTGTTTCCGAACTTTGGGGCAAAGATATTTGGCCGCCAAACAGCCCAGATCTGAACCCCTTGGACTATTCCGTCTGATCAATTTTGGAGCAGAGAATTTCGGCTAAAAAATATGATACAGTTGAAGCACTCAAACAAGCTCTAACTCTGGCATGAAACGAAATTACGGTAGAACAATGTGCGACCATCGTAGACAATTTTAAGAAGCGACTTAGAAGATGTATTGAGGCAACTGGTGACAATTTCGAGCATTTTTTGTAATGTTTTTTGCTTGAATAAACTTACGTTGCGTAAAAGTTAGTTAATATTTGGTTAATTGAGAAGATTCCTTAACTTATCTCATTTTTTGCGCTACCAACAAATTTAAAAAATTGCTTGAACTTTTCAGCCACATATGATCGCTATTGCTCACGGTGTCCGAAAAGACTATCAATTGCAAATCAATAACTTATCAGCTTCGGACATTTCAACGAAACGACATCGCAAGCCAACTGTCACAGGATGCCATCCACCCGATAAAGAAAAGCAGTTGAGTTTAGAAATTAAAGAGATTGCTTTCCAAAATATTTATCGAATAAATATTGTATGCAAATAAAATGCAATGCACCTAATCTAAGTAAACTACAAGTAGCGGGCGAGAGTAAATAACAATACAAATATGTGGAAACCGACAGAGAAAAAATAATACAAAAAGAACTATCGACGTTTATATACACGTCAACGTTTGTGTTGACCGTACGATAGGAAAATAAACCGGAGATATTAGCACCGTGAAGCAACCGGGACGGTGAGTTTGGTTGAGGAAGGAGAATTCAATCGCTGAGCTTTGAGACCATTCAGTAGTCAATCATCTTTTGTAAGACGTACAACTGAAAAAAGGTCCACTTTAATTAATAAATTTTATAGCAAAAACCATTCTCTTAAGCTCATCGTTGGCTTGAATAACAGCAAGGTTCATCTTCTCGAGGTTTTCGATATTATTTCGACCAAACTCCAAGTAGTCTTCGATGGACTGACGGTGACGCTTGACAGAGTCCTGTGTTGTACCGGCTTTTCCACGTTCACGACGGCCATATAGATTACGTGATCTATATTGTCGCCTGATGGGAGTAGCTTCATTAAGCGATTCCGTTTTCTTGCGGTAGCGAGCAGGTTGGTGAAGCTTCTTTATTTCCAATCTGGAAACATCCAGCTGTGGAGTCGGTTGTACGGGAGAAAGAATTGGCTCCTCAAATTGTTGATCAACTTCTGGCGGTTGGTAAGTATTGGGGTCAACAGGAGCTGCGTATGCAGATACATTGTATTGTTGTACCGAGTGAGAAGCTTCACCGTAGTGCCCCTTTCCAGGATAGACAGGCTGGTGAGGCTCTCCGTAACAACCAAAGTTGTTATTGTCCTGTTGAGGATTAACAAATTCCTCCTGGGGTTGAAACGGATATCTGTTTATGGTCAAATTATGGAAATCTGCTGTTAGCTGCTCACAAGGAATTGGTTGCATTTGCTCGTAGAAGCTTCCTTGCATTTGCCCTTGGAAGTTTCCTTGCATTTGCCCTTGGAAGTTTCCTTGCATTTGCCCTTGGAAGTTTCCTTGCATTTGCCCATGGAAGTTTCCTTGCATTTGCCCTTGAAAGTTTCCTTGCATTTGCCCTTGGAAGTTTCCTTGCATTTGCCCTTGAAAGTTTCCTTGCATTTGCCCTTGGAAGTTTCCTTGTATTTGCCCTTGGAAGTTTCCTTGCATTTGCTCGTAGAAGCTTCCTTGCATTTGCCCTTGGAAGTTTCCTTGATTATTGTGCCAAACAATGCCAGCGTTGTAGTCATCCTCAGAACTGTGAACTCCGTCAGCTACTGGGACTAATCCAGCTCCTTCGTTTCTAACAGCAGAAGGGCAGGGAACATCTCGCTCATTCTCCTCCATCAAAACAAAGTTGTAAAGGATGTCCGTGTTGACAGTTGCTTTCGTACCCATTTCACTTATCCCTTTGACCACATTTTGGATCTCGCATTCGTTCAGGTCGAATACATCGTCAGCTTGTATCTCCATTCTAAAAACAATTAGTTATCAATACAAACGACGAAAGACGATGAAGAAGGGAGTAAATTGGAAGGGAAAATAAAAATACGTCATACGTCTTTTATGTTTTATTTATAATTGTAAACTTATGAAGAGAAAGAGCGAGCGAGCCAGGCGATTCGAGTCGACCTGTATCAGTTTACGCATCTAGTCGAATGGCGCCTTTAACAGCCCTTATTGATGTGGCTGTTGTTGAAGAACAAGACGGAGAAATTTTCAGCAATTTCTCCTGTTCATTTTTCTTGGCCAAGAAAGATCAAACTACTCTTTTCTTTGGAGAAATTCGGAGAAACTATAGAGGGTCCGAAAATCAATTTCAATTGTGCTTTATGTCAGAGAGACAAACAATTTTATAAACGTGGTGCGATAGTACGAAAGATAACCAGTATTTTTAACTGCTACCTTTCGTTAGAAACTTTAAGGATTTGAGAGTTCTTTGCAAAATTTTAACAAGATGTAAACCGCTTTCTACTGTTGCAGGATGGAGCAATAACTCTGTGTGCCACGTAATGTACACAAAAACGAGGTGATGACTCATCGCTCTCTTTGTAACATCCTTGAGACTAAATATCGAAGTAAATATGGGCGACTAAGGGCGTTTGAATTGAAAATTAGGTGCATAGCAAAAAGCAATAATTCAAACTGAACTCAAAACTAAGCTGCGATTTAATTTTGATCGGTTTAATTACTTTTATCTGAACTTTGTTCTCAGTTTGTGGTTTTGCTCTTATATTTTACATCCTTGTTCTTTCAACAAATAACTCCAAAACAAAAGGTTTAGTCATAAAGGGAAGTTCAAAAATTAAGATAGCGCTCTCAAACTTGTTTATTTCAAAGTGTGGGGACGCAATAAAGTGATACGTCTTATGACGGTTGGCGAAAGTATTTGCATCGTTTCTGTACCAAATTCGCACAAAAAAACTATATTTTGGTTCAGATAGGACAACGGTCAATCTAAAGAGAGACAAGACGTGAGACCTTTGCTTCTGCGAGTGATTAATGCTGTTCTGCGTAAAATGATTCACGTGATGTGCTTTTACAACAAAGTTCTTAAACATAATAAGTCAACCTAATCTTATTAAAGTCGAAAAATAAGTCAATAGAAATCCTAATAAAGAAATCTAACAAGAATTTCCAAAAAATAATATTCGGAATTGAATTGAAACTAAAAGTATCCATTTCTATATCAAAATGCGATTATAAATAGCAATTACCTTTTAGGTTGCTTTTTAATTCGATTCTATATGTTTAGATATTGATGCTATGTTGAGAACGACGTCACAGGGCTGACTCGGGGCAGCAGTATGAACAAGATAGCGCTGCACGCATTGCGAAAGCGAGAGGGTCAGTAAAGATTTCGCAAAGACTTATAATATGAAATGAAAGGGGTTATAATAATTTTTTGTTTAACCCATTGACGACCGCGCGCTTTTTTCGTGTCTGGCACCTGGGACCAAAGCGCTTTCAGGATATTTTCAAGTGTGGTCCACCGGTGGCCCACGCGGTCGTCAATGGGTTAAAAGATTGCTAAGATAAATTGACACCTCTTAAGAGTTCTAAAAAGATGTAAACACATAGGAAATTTAAAAATTTCAAAAAAAACATATTATCTTGCTTTAAGCTAGTATTTAAATTGATTTAAAAAGTATTTATATTTTTAGCAAATTCTGTCTAAAAATTATAAAAACGCTCCAAAAGAACTGTTTTTGAGGGCAAATGACAGTCGACTGATTGATTTGTCCGCGTTCGGTTTGCCAAGATGGATGGGCACTGTTCTGTCTTCTCGTCACATGTCGAGAAACGAGCATGAGCAATCTATATTTCTTTTAGGAATTTTTTGATCACTTCTTTGACAAAGATCTTTTGTGGGATTTGCAGATGATCACCATTAACTTCAAGAAAATGAATCTTTCCACTTTTGTGTAATGATTTCAATTCAATAGGAAACATCCAGCTGTTGAATCAACTGTGTGGGAGCAAGAATTGGCTCCTCATATTGTTGATCAATTTCTGACGATTGGTATTAGGTTGTTCGGAAAGTTCTTGCGGTTTTTTTATTGATATTTTAAATGATGTATTTTACAATCAAATTTAATTATTATATATAGCCTTTGTATATCATTTTAAAGAACATTTTTCGCTCTATCAAGTGGTTGTATTCGTTCTGGTTTACGATAATTTGGTACATTTTTTCACGCTTTCAAATATAGATGGATAAGAGGCAAATTTGCACAATTTTCTTGTTTTAATTCAAATTAAGTCGAAAAGCTGCCGAGACAGCTCGCAATATCAACGAAGCATTTGGTCAAGGCACCACTAACGAACGTACAGCACAATGGTGGTTCAAGAAATTCCGCAACGGTAATGAGAGCCTTAAAGATGAAGAGCGCGATGGTCGGCCACATGTTGTCGACGACGAAGAATTAAAGGCCCTGGTGGAAGCAAACGCGCGCACAACTGTTCGAGAGTTTGCAGGGGATCTTGATGTGGGTATTGCGACCATTTCTGATCACTTGAAACAAATCGGAAAGTCAAAAAAGTTCGATAAATGGGTACTGCATGAATTAAACGAAAGTCAAAAAAACCGTCGTTTTGAAGTGGCATCTGCCCTTCTTTTGCGCAACAAAAATGATCCGTTTCTCGACCGGCTTGTAACCTGTGATGAAAAGTGGATCCTCTACGACAATAGGCGACGTTCGGCGCAATGGTTGGACATTGATGAGCCTCCAAAACACTTTCCGAAGCCGAAACTCCACCAGAAGAAGGTTATGGTCACTGTTCGGTGGTCTGCAGCCGGTTTTATCCACCACAGCTTCTTAAATCCAGGCGAAACAATTGCAGCGGAGAAGTACTGCTAGCAAATCGACAAAATACATCAGAAGCTCCGACTTATGTGCCCTAGATTGGTCAATTTGAAGGGGCCAATTCTGCTGCACGACAATGCCAGACCACATGTCGCACAACCAACTTTGCAGAAGCTGAACGCATTGGGCTACAAAACTCTGCCTCATCCACCATACTTACCGAACCTCTCGCCCACCAAATACCACTTTTTAAAGCACCTCGACAATTTCCTTCGCGAGAAATGCTTTACAAACCAAGACAATGCCAAAAACGTCTTCAATGCTTTTATCGCCTCCAGAACTCAGGATTTCTACGCTAGCGGGATAAATAAGCTTGTCACTCGTTGGCAAAGTGTATTGATTCTAATGGTTTTTATTTTGATTAATAAAGTTTTATTAAAGCCGAGATATGCTGTTATAGGCCCATGATCCCCACGACCCAAAGGTCACCCCCTATACAGTAGCGTCCAAAAGTTTGGAAACTTTTGTTTTTTTGGGGGTTCTTGCTCATTTCTCAGTGCAGCTCTCTCAAATTTTGGCACAGGCTACTAGTATACAGGGTTGGACACAATTACCCGGACTGGTGTCTGCTCATCTTTGTTCCTCAGGGCATCAAAGTCAATTCCACGAACTATCTGGACTTGTTGAAGAAAGAGGTACTTCCGTGGGCTCAGAATCATTTTGGTAACCGAATTTGGTGTTTTCAACAGGATGGAGCACCTGCTCACAAAGCAAAAATCGTTCAAGGATGGTGTCGTCAAACTTTCCCCGACTTTATTGACTTTAGCCAATGGCCGCCTTCGAGCCCTGACTTGAACCCGATGGATTACAGCGTCTGGAGCGAGCTCGAGTCGAAAGCTTGCTCAAAGCCTCATTCCAGCATCAATTCACTGAAGAAATCCCTTTAAAAGGCATGGGACAAACTCGTACGTCGCGTACCTTTCTGCCACTGTTGACGCATTCCCGAAGCGCCTTCAAGCCTGTATCGACGCCCATGGAGATCTCATTGAAAAGAAGTGACTATTAAGTTTATGATGTTCTTTTTCAATAAATTGTTATAATTTCTTGTACCGAATTGTCGAAAATTGGTTCTTTAACAATTAATTTACTGGTCCGGGTAATTGTGCCCAACCCTGTATACTAGTAGCCTGTGCCAAAATTTGAGAGAGCTGCACTGAGAAATGAGCAAGAACCCCCAAAAAAACAAAAGTTTCCAAACTTTTGGACGCTACTGTATATATACAGAAGAAAGGAATGAAAACCTGATACTGGTGGAGGCCGTCATTGAAAGATCTATTGCCTGGTAGCTGAGAATAGTACTGTCTGAGTTTCTTCTCCTTTTCATCCCAGAGATCGTTCATCCATTTGCAATATCCTCGTCGTTTTTTGGGAGCTCTTCCACTCCAATTTTTCTCACCTAAAAATCTTTTTATCCTTTTCCAATTCAACGATTCTCCATAAAACTTTTGTCCAAACAAATCTGATATTGAACACCGCTGGGAGTCTCTCCTTTGAGAACCATATCCAACTCATTTTGAACGATATTCTCCGAGAATACAATGGTCACATCGTAAATATATTTGATATAATCATTAGCTCCCATGATCTTGACGAGATGAACGAATCCAGTGGTTCGAGGGAAAAACAGCTGTTCATATTGGACAAGACCTTTCTTCTCTGCACATTGACGAGAACGTTCTGTGACTAGAGGGCATTTGTCAGTTCCTTTGGGGAAGAGCAATAGCTGATAGGAATAGCCCGTTCGACTGTAGTATTCGATCATTTTGTCCAGTTTCTCCTTATCCTATTCGAATTGTCGATCCAAGAAGAGAAATGCATTCGACTCAGTAGTATATACAGGGTGATCCAAAAGTTCCTGCACAGCTTATTTGAGCCATAGAATCTCTCATAGATAATAAAACATTCATTAAACTACAAAAATTTATTGATGAAAATGTGTTCTACAACTAACAACAATCAAATTTCAAATAGGCCTCCTTTATTTTTGATACAAGCCCTGACCCGCTTAGGAAATGCCTCCACTGCGGCATGCACATATTCTGGGTCGAGATCAGCCCAGGCTTTTTCTAGAGCTCGCTTCAGAGACTCTAAGTTTGGATGGCGGATAGCGCATGCTTTGCTCTTCATTATCGACCAGACGGAATAATCGAGCGGGTTAAGGTCAGGCGAATTTGGAGATCATTCTGATGAAGTGATAAAATCCGGGAAATTGACTTTGCACCATTCTTGAACAACTCGAGCTTTATGAGCGGGGGCGGAGTCTTGCTGGTAAGTCCAAATCCTTCCATGAAAGTGAAAATTTGCTCACGGCAATACCTCCTTCTTCAGAACATCAGTTAGATAATTTTGGCTATTAATTTTAACTCCTTGGTCGATAAAAACAAGTAAAATTTTGCTGTCGACAGTTATCGCACCAAAAACCATAATTACTTGCAGATGAGCAGTTCGAGAGGCAATTCTTCCATTGCTTGAAGCCCTTTCAATGTCTTGGGCAAGAATCCGATCATTTTGATGATTTAAAAACTGTTCCACGGTGAACAAACACTCATCAGTAAAGAGAATGGAAGAAGCCCGTGCCTGGGTGTTGAAACGCTTGAGCAACTCTTTGCATCGATCCAATCGCATCATCTTCATGCATTCTGTTAGCCCGTGAGCTTTCTGTATCTTGTACGGATATTTTGGAAGATTTTTACGTACAATTCTCCACATGGAACCATATCCAACGTTTTCTTCTCTAGCCATCTGTCGAATTGACCGTTTTGGGTTCCTACGGATCTTCTCTCGAATTTTTTTTCACAGTTCGAGATGTTGAAGCTGTTTTTGGTCTCCCAGAGCGTTTGTCATCGTTAGCTGATCCAGTTAGATGAATTCTTTTCAAGCACGCATAGACAGTTCGAATGGAAACTTTAAGCTTCTGTGAAATGTCTTTTGCTCGAATTCCCTGTTGAGCAAGCCTTTCAATGGTTGGCCGCATATCTCGCGAATTGGTCATCCTAATAACAAAATTTAAACTAGAAATGACAAATAAAGACACAAATAAATTATAATGCAAAAAATAACCTTAAAAAATCACATTTTTGGCAGTTAAAAAAGGATCGAAAATTTGTGCAGGAACTTTTGGATCACCCTGTAATAACCATTTCTGGCGCACCCATTTATCGAATGATTTCATACGGAGTTTGAGTGTGAAGCCTTTTGAATTTGAAATGATTTTGTTGATTTTTGCGGACTTGGATGTTTGAAGGTTTTTCGTGTTTTATAAATTGGTTTTGTTTTATACCATGATACGAACAGATGATTAAATGTTTATTAATAATCGAACAGTATTGGCAAATTATAATATTGTGAGCAACTCAAGTATCATCTCTGTGCTTAATAGTAGACGGGGACATAGTAGGTTTGTGTGTATTGACTACCTGAGCATCGCTTACGTCGTTTGTTTGTTGGGATAGTTGCATTTTGAAGGCAGACGCTCAATTCCGATGGCTCCAAAAGTGCGTTCTGATTCAGGTCATGAGTATTGAAAAATTGATGGGCATCTGTTTGGCTTATATTTGAATAAAGACCGATTTCTTCGAAGTCCAGAAAACCATCATTGTTATGGTCGGATTGAGCAAACGCCCAGGCAATAAGCTGACACTCTTCAACAGCGAACTCGTCGGCCTGAATTCGGTATATATGCATTAAAAATAGAATTTTACTTAAATTAACTATAAATTTAGGAACTCAAAACAGCTCCACAAATTATTTTATTTGAAATTGACTAAATAAATTTAATATTTTTTCTCGAACAATTTGAGAACTATTCTTAATTGACTTAATCAATTTCAAACATTTTAAAGTCAATCCATTTTACCAGTCTGACTTGAAAGACATGTTCTTTATGTGTTAAACTTTTAAGGGTTTAAACTCTTGAACACGTCTAAACGGAGGCTTATCACTAGTTTGATTGTACGGTCAAGATTAAATTGTCTATTTTAAATTGCAAACCTGTCTTTTACGACGTTCATACAGATTGCAAATCTGTCTTTTGCGGCGTCCACGTACATTGCGCAGCCATTTGAAGACTTGAGGACCTCCCGCGCCAATCCCTGCTCCGATTTGACCACCGGTTCGACATCCATCTAGAACATTATCCCAGCTCCAGCCTCTTTTGTATCCATAATATATACCACCTCCCAAACAACCTCCGATGCCACCAACAAGTGTTCTATATGGGATAAAGCGTCGCATTCGTCCCGAAGCAGCTGAGTTGTTAGCCATTGTGTTTGCTGGTAGCTCAACCGTTATACGAGCCACAAACATGAGCGGTAGAGAAGACTCAGAAATTGCCATTTGCTCATCAGACATATTTGTTGCCAGGTTCACCAAGGTGGCATAGTGAGCAGTAGCATTGAGTGTTGTGATGAGACGAAGTTGCTCCTGTCTGGTCACAATTGCAAGAACGGTGCAAACGAGGACGAGAGTGAGAATGGAAACAGATGCAATGACCAGTAATGATATGTCTATCAGTATCTCTTTTTTTTAAGAGGCTTTTGCTCCAGTAGTAATGAAAATTCTTTCTTTTTTGACTTTCCAGCGGAATTCATTCTGGAGGCTAAAACATTTACATGAATTAATATCGGCAATGAAGCTACAACTTATCAATAACGAGCAATAGTCGATGGCACGAGTGACTAAACTTTTAACAAAAGGTAAGCCTTAAGTACCATTCTGGTGTAGGCGGATCAAATGCTTTTTTATTCGTCCAAATTGCTAAAAAAAACTTTTTAAAAAGATCTTCCCGGACCAAGAACAACTTCCCGGACGAAAGATAATACGTCAGCGCGAACATTAAACTGCAGGCGCTACACTACAATTCTTCTCGGACCAAAAACGGCTTCCCGGACCAAGAGCAACTTCCGAGACGAAGAACAACTTCCAGGACAAAGAATAATACGTCAGCGCGAACATTAAACTGCAGGCGTTACACTGCAATACAGTTCGCATCCTTCGTCACTTGAGCCTCACCCCGTTCCAGAAAAACTAAAAGCCCCAGTAAAAAACGGCGAGTGCTATTATTTTCGGCATCGTTAAAAATGGTAAAACCATCAAAAATTTGAAGGAAACCTCATTTTAAAAAAATCTGACGTCGAAAATGGTGATAAATTGACCAAAACGCCGCATCGTATCTTTAGCCTCAATTTGCTTGTATCTAAAAAATTTTTAATTGTTTATTTGAATTAACTCTAACAACTTTACACATTAATAGTCAATAGCAGCTCCTTTTTTCCCGATTAGCTGGAACAATCTCTTTGGCATGCTTTGCACGAGATTTCTAAGAGTCTGTTGATCGATCTTCTTCCATTCGTTTGCTATGGCGACTTTGAGCTCATTGATGACCTGAAGCCAGCACCTAGACTTTCGGATGAACACAAGAAGAAACAACTCACGTGTAAGATTTTTTAAATGAGGTTTCCTCCAAACTTGTGATGGTTTTACCATTTTTAACGATGCCGAAAATAATGGCACTCGCCGTTTTTTACTGGGGCTTTTAGTTTTTCTGGAACGGGGTGTGGCTAAAGTTATGACGCGTACTGTAGTCAAATGCCCCTCCCCCTGTTTCTGCGTGTATTTAAAGAGAGAAGAATTGTTTTGACACTCATTCGAGGTGTTAGCATTCACTTTTTTTCATTAGAAATTAGTGATTATCAACTCTGATCAAGACTAGGCGATTACAAAGGATTCCCGATTTTTGGTGAAATGTACTATGAAAAGATATGCCCGGAAGACCGCCGTAGTAAAGACTACACACGCCGCCATACTTTCACCAATCCCCACGAATTTTCTGAATGGTATAATCGCTTCCAATCGAGAATTGTAGGAGAAAGAAGGGAATGGCAAAAGTAAGTTTGAATCCAAATTTAAATACTTTAAAAAATTTGATACTTAAGGAAAGGTTATGAGGATCGTTTCGTTACGTTCTACTGCAACTCTACTCGGCGTCCAAAGTAAGTTAGCATTTGAGAATCTATGTTTGATATCGGACTTTTAGAAAAACTTGTCCATTTTCCAAATCTGCTACCTGTAAAGCCAAAGTGCGAGTAGACAAAGTTAATCTTATTGTTGAATGTGATGAGAGCGGTCATAAACATGAATTGCAAGGTGATTTTTTGAACAAAAAATATTCAGTTTAAGCTAGTTTAAAAAATCATCGAGGTTGCACTTTTGGTAAAATCGATTTATTTTCGTTTTGTTGACTATTTAAAGGGACTGTCCGGTGCCCTCCAATAGGCTTGGCGCGCGCCGAGACCCAAATTTGAAGGGGCTGTTTTACATGTTGTGTAATTTTGTGCTCTGATTATGATTTTATACATAAAAAAGTGTAAAAACTAAGAAAGAAAAAAAATAAAAAGAAAGCAAGAATGTGCATAAAAAATTGTGCCCACTCATGCCCATTTTTGAATTGGGCACAACCGTATAGCCCTCGTGCCCACTTTTTGCTTTTTGTTTGTTTTTTAACATTAATTTTTACGCTTTTTTATGTGCAAAATCGTAATCAGCGCATAAAATTACATCTAATAAAAGCAACTTCAAAAAGGTGCCGGACAGTCTCTTTAATAAGTGCAAACTCCAATAAATTTTTATTCGCTGTAAACTTTTCTTGTTAACAGCACCATCTCAACAATCGTCCGACCCGATTCTTCATGAGCAGCAGCGCACACAATCAGTGGTAGCATCCCAACAACCTAATTCAATTCACTATGCCAATCAAATCTATCGTGAAGAACAGTGCGACCAATCCACAAATGCTTGCTTGTTAACGATGCCACTTCAGCAACCGTCCGGAGCAATTTATTATAGACAACAGTATAAACAACAAATGCTATGGAATTCAACACTCACGGCTGAACAAATGCCTACTGAAGATTACTCACCCTGTCAGCAAAATGAAACAAGATCAATTCAACAACAAATCGACAACACTCTGGTAGGTGACTAAAATTTTGAACGTACAAAAGACTGTCTAAAATTTAGAGCCTATATAATTGTATGGATTCCATTAGTTCAACGCTTCAGCGAACAGAACACCTGCTTTTGGTAAATTTTAAAAATAAATTGACCGCTTAAGTTTTTTTTAAATTTAGCCCGAAATATCAATCGTTGCTGTCAGACACTTGAACCAAACGACTAGTTTCTTTGATTGTTTGAATTCAAAACATGATTTGATGAAGAAGATTGCCCGCTATAATTATCTTCATTACGTCACGCTACACTCAGTCGAGCCATTTGATGAAGATGAAGTCTTCGTTGTCGAGCCGTGTTTGTCAGAACATAACCTTCTGGTTTGGAGTACAAGAAGATTGCGTTGCATTCAAAGCAAGTCATTAGTTTTGTTTGTTGCCATTGCCAACATCCCTAACTGGTAAGTTGTTTTAAAAAATTCAATTACTTTCGAAAGTCTGTCGATATTTTGTAAATACTTTTCAGCAATGAATTCAAACTTCTTATTGCCGGCACGACTGATTCTATTAATGAGTTCTATCCCACTCACTTGGCCTTAACTTTGTCGCGTTATGAATCGAATCAATCGTTTTTTGAATTCTTCAGAGTTCTATCACAGGCTAAAACCTATGAACCAACGGTGCTTTATTCAATTAACGTGGACGGAATCAAACAAGTAGCAGCGAATTTCTTCCCATATACGTCTTACTTCTGTCTACAGCCATACAATTTATTTTTTGAAGCATCTGTTGATTTTGGTCTACCCGACTGCATTGTTAATCAACTTGTAGACGACGTTTCGATCCTGTGCTATTGTATTTCAGCGCCCCAATTTAAGAATGGTAGACAATTTGTGTTTAATTGGTAACTAGCAAGTTTTAGTTAGCGAACTGATGATCCGAAAATGGACTAGCGAGTATGGCGAGGTCATCCATCAATTTGCGGACCACTTTCAACAACTACTCAAATTGCCTCGTTTTTGGTTATTGCTGGGTAAGTAAAAACTTTTATACATTAAATGTGTCCTTATTTCTTTAAATCTCAAAAATTGGTTATATCCCAAGACTTATAAGGGTTCTCTGTCTCACTACAGTGTGGTGCAAAATGATATAGGCACCCCTCATTTTGCTTGTCCTGGGCGATAGACGAATTCTTTCAAAAAACTGACTCCGTAGTCATTTTTAGCGCTCTTTCAAGCCCCAGTATCTGGAAATTCAGCGCACTTTCTTTATTCCCAGAGCGAGTAACAATCCGAGAGAGAAAATCTGTCAAATTTTGTTGGTGCAAAATGATATAGGCAGAGAGGAAAAACGACGATATTTAATATTTTTTATTATTAACAATTAGCAATAACACGTCCTAATATTTCGTCACGCCGCCTCCTTTAGCAATTACTTCAAAGATTCGATTCGGCATACTTCCAACGAGGTTTTGAAGCAAGTTGGGATCGAGGGAATTTCAGGCTTCTTTGATACCATCTTTCAGTTCGGTAATACTGTCGTACTTCTTCCCGTTTTGGTAGACCTTTTGAACCATACATCCCCAGAGATTTTCGATCAGATTGAGATCAGGGGATTGAGCAGGCCAAGGCAAAACGGTGACATTGTTAGCTGCAAACCATTCCTTTGTCGATCGACTACCATGGATACTGACATTGCCCTGTTGAAAGACAAGTGGTCGATGGCGGTTGAGACGCAGAAATGGAAGCAGAGACTCGGTCAAGATGTCTTGGTAGTCCTTGGAGTTCATGCGACTTGACGTGAAGGCCAAATCAACAATTCCTCCAGCACAGAATGAGGCCCAGGTCATCACTGAGCCGCCACCAAAATTTCTTGTGGAAAAATAGGCTGGCTCTTTGCGAAGATCCCTCCAGTAGCTGTTATTTCCATCCGGACCATCGAGATTCCACTTCTTCTCATCAGAGAATAAGATAGTCGTCCAATCTCTGGCCATGTTAGCTCTGGCAAACTCTAGACGGGCAGTTTTGTGGCAATCTTTGAGTGCTGGGGCCGAGATCATCTTCTGACGAACTATGAAACTGGAATTATTGAGTGCGCGATTCACAGTCCATCGAGAAACATCAAGATGAAGGTCATTTTTTATCTGGGAGCAGCTCAAAGATGTGTTCGAAGCCTTTCGGACGATAAGTCTTTCATCTCTTGAAGTCAATTTTTTTGGTCTCCCGGTAGATTTTGCTTTGCCGTAGGATCCCTTGAGCTTGACATAATTATCGATAACACCAGCAGAGCGCCCGATAGCCTTTGAGATCTCCCGATGACTCTTCTTTTCGCGGAGGAGGACATCAATCTTTCCCTTTTCGACATCAGTCAAAGGAGTTCCTTTTCCCATAGTTTCGCGTGAAGATTGACGTAGACAATTAGATTAAAGTTGTCAGAAACAGTTCCTTTATAAAAACAGCCATGAAACATGCTGATTTCGTCGTTTTTCCTCTCTGCCTATATAATTTTGCACCAACAAAATTTGACAGATTTTCTCTCTCGGATTGTTACTCGCTCTGGGAACAAAGAAAGTGCGCTGAATTTCCAGATACTGGGGTTTGAAAGAGCGCTAAAAATGACTACGGAGTCAGTTTTTTGAAAGAATTCGTCTATCGTCCAGGACAAGCAAAATGAGAGATGCCTATATCATTTTGCACCACACTGTAGTAGAGATGCTGCACTGTTGGAAAATACAACGATATATTTTAGGGAAGACATCATTGAACGGTTTCTTTTCTCGCTCGAACCGTCTTGTCCAATACATTGAACATTTGTATGACAAGTTTAAATCCATGAGATTCTCGGAATTGGCCAAAATTTCTGAGGGCATGATCTTTGAACGTTCGACTCACGACACACGCGAGTTTATTGAAGTCAACAAAAACATCCAACGCTTTTCACTACTTCAATCATCTCTTCAAAGTCCCAACATCAATTTCTTTACAAATCCAATCAGCACAAAAAAATTCTTATCCATCAACAAACAAATATTCGTTTTCCAAAACAATGAGCAACCAGCGTTAACCGTCAGCAAGATGATTAGGGCGACGCAACTGATATATGGTATGGAGTTTGAGTCCTTTGATCAATTCGTGGAAGCTCGGTTTAAGGTAGGACAAAAAATCCTTTTCCAAAATTAAGCACTATTTTTAGGTTGATATTGTAAACAAGGTTGGCGACAAACTCTTATGTACATGTAAACGCGGATTCTACAACCATGAGACTAAGTGCAATCATGTAGATTTGGTGTTAAATATTTAAAGGTTGTACAACAATTTTTTCTTTTATAAATGATATACTTCACATTGAAATTAACTTCTAATGATTCAAAATTTGAATACTCATTTCTACAAGAATTTTTGAATAAGAAATAGGTTTGATAAAATTGGATGAATCACTAGAAATTAACAAAAACATATGCATAAATTATGCAAGTAACAAATTTTATTACACAGTTAATGGATTTGATAAAAATAATAATCCGGTTAAAGAAAAGGCTATAGATATTCCAAATGGTAAATATAATTTTAATGAACTAATTATGTAATTAGTAGATTGTTGAAAAAAGATAAAGGATGCTTCAAGCAAGTTTAGAAGATGGTAATATTATTATTGATATAAAAATACATATTCAATTGACTTCACTAAGCAAAATATGCTAGCTAATGTTTTCGGATTTAACAATAAAGTTTTAACACATGGCAAGCATGTCTCCGAAAACAATTTTAATCCAAAAACTAGTGATAATAATGTTTTTGTATGGTATAACTTGATAGATGATTCGTATGTTAACCCATTGACGACAATCGCGTTTTGGGAGAAAAGAGTCGCGAGGGACCGGCGCTTTTTTCTCAAAACGCGACTGCAGCCCACATGTGGACTACATTGTCGTCAACGTATTAATAATAAAAGAATGAATTCAATATATAGGTTTAGACTTAACGATGATGAAATAAGTCAGCAAAATCTAGTGATTAATATCGAACCAAAAAAAATTATTTATCATAAAGTAACAAGCAGGCCAAATAAAAATACCACCTTTGGCGATAGTTCGTTTTAACGAATTATTATCAATGATTTTTGAATTAAACTTATTTTCCGAGATATATTAGATTGGCAACTTTGAAACGGGACACTTAACAGTTTTTCGAAAATTTGTCATAATTTTTTTATTAAGCAAAGCTAATCAGTCAAATATGCTCCGTTAGAATCTATTACTTTTTCCCAACGGGTAGGCAGCTGATCGATTCCACTTCGATAAAAATCCGGGGTCTTGCTGTCGAAAAAAGATTGAAGTTCGCTTGCGAGGTGAGCTTCATTAACGAAGTGCTGTCCTTCCAAATGATGCGCCAAAGATCGAAAGAGGTGGTAATCCGAAGAAGCAAGGTCTGAACTGTACGGAGGATGCGGAAGGAGAGTCCAACCCAATTCCTTTATCTTCTGTTGAGTGGTCTTAGCAATATGAGGTCTTGCGTTATCGTGTTGCAGGTACACTTTGTCCTGTTGTTTCTTCAGATTTTCTGCAAGTCGATCCAATTGGCTGGAATATACCTCGGCAGTCACTGTTTGACCCTTTAGCAGTAATTCCCAGTGGACAATCCTTCTCATATTCCGCCAGCAACACAGTAAAATCTTCTTCGGATGCAAATCGGGGTGTGGTGTCGGTATGCCGCTCTCATTGGGCTTCAGCCATTGGACTTTCCTTGAAAAATTGGCGTACAGAACCCACTTCTCATCACTAGTAACTAAATTCGACAGCCATGACATATTCCTTTTGAAAGTGAGCAGAGAGAGGCAGGCATCTGATCTCAGTTTGAGGTGAATTGGAGCCAACTGGTGCGGGATCCAAACTGCGTATCTCCACTTAAATTCAACCTCATGAAGATGGTTTTTGATGGTGGTATGAGAGGTATGGAACTGCTCTGCTAGACACCTTGACGTTTGCCGGGGATCTCTTTCAACTGCTGCCTGGAGAGCGTCGACATCGATGGCAGATGGGTGATTTGCATGAGTCAGCTTCTTGAAGTCCCTTCGTCCTTCCACAAAACTTTGGAACCATCTTTCCACCGTAGATTTAGACACTGTTCCAGGACCAAACGACTCACAGATTTTCTCTACTGTAGCTCCCACAGACGTCCCCTGGCGGTACTCATGAAAAATGACGACGTGGAGTGCTTCCGAAGAAATAGGCGTAGCTTCAGCTTGATCAACCATCAGGGCGTGTAATTATTGGTAATAATAGATTATTAATAGGCTTATAAGTTTACAAATTATCGCGGGATTTGACAAAGCCGCAAAAAAATTAGAAGGATAAAACTAAAGTGTCCCGTTTCAAAGTTGCCAACCTAATATTTACCATCTGTCAACACTTTACTGTTAAATCTTTTGCTGGAAAATTATGAAATTTGATGCTATTACGAAAGAGCAAGATTCTATGTATCATCCCACAACACTCTTATCAGCAGGCGCACATCACAAAGTGCCTCGTCGGTCGCAGCGCTCTTATTAATGGAAACATCTATAGTATTTAATCAGTCCTTCCCCATTTTTAGTTCTAATTCTGTTTCTACATTGCCGTTTTCTCTAGAGTTCTCTGTATAGAATCTTCGCGAACGACCTTCTAATATCCTCACATATTACTTTGTGACACTTTTATTAGTCAGCTTAGCCCAACTTCAGTTTCCTTGCACATTCTTATATTATTTTACATATTTCTAAATTGCAATACGCTTTTGAATGTTGAAATTATACAGGTCTTACATTTTTGGTTTGAATAGATTTGAAATTTTAGAATGAATGATGATGATAAATTAGGACTGATAGAACGATGCTTAAATCATAATAAAGAAGATGATCTCCTGAAAATGCTACTGGATACGGAAAATGAGCAAAATGGAAAAGATTGGAAAAGAAGAATGGTTGCTGCTGAGTATGCATACCATGTAACCAATTTTCCAAAAGGAGAGGTATTATCTAAAATATATTAAAATAGTATAATGTTATAGAACGATGACAACGAGAGGAGGGAGGTTATACGCACATTTTCGAAACTAAAATGGCATCTGGCAAATGATTTTAAATATGATCGCCAACTTGTTGGGCTTTCCTGCGTGTTTTTCACCACAACTCGACTTAAAAATAAAACGCATGATGAATTGCTTAATGAAAGCCCATACCCTGCATATCCCAATGGAGAAAAACATTGGCGCGTCTGTAGAAAGAGATTTTTCCTTTCTAATCTTTATTTGTCTTGTGCATGGGGCTTATATACCAAATCTTACGATACGTATCATGAGAGAAAGCCATTCACCATGAGAAATATAATGCTATTTCTCTCATGGTGAATGGCTTTTAAAACTTGCAAGTCTTGCAAGTTTTATTCTATTCGCTTCTTCCGCGACAGCGTCAGCGTATCTCTCGATAGATTTAAAGGGTATGACATATGGTACTGTGAACATACTGCAAGAAAATACAACTCTGAAAACCATATCTCAATGTACCAAGTAAGGCTGATATTAACGAAAGATGTCGGGGAAAGAAAATACATGGAAAAAATGCCTGACATCATTAAACTTAACAAAGAGGAAAATCCATTCCTTTATTATGATAATGAAGAAGGAAAATGGTACATAAATAATCACTATACCTATAACATAGGGAGCAATATTGATTATAGAATTAATTATATTGTTAGCTTTGTTGTTCTTAAAGACGTTTCACTAGAAGGGCTGGGATCTGATGCCTGGGATTGGGTGTCAAGATCAAATATGGGTCCTGGTGAACCATTGAGCCGAGAATTATTAGCTGCTGCCGTGATTAGAAAATGGTCTGCTTACCGGAAAAGTCAGAATGCCTCAGCACCAATTGAAGAAATTAACGAACTTAGTCTAAGTGGAGGATCCAATCCATAAGAATCGGTTGTAGTTCGGCTGGCACCCCCATGGACTTTCGGGTTACTGTAGGCCCAAATATCCTTGCGCGAATTTTATTTTTTGCTTTTTATGATTTTTCTACTTTTATTCTGATGTTTACACTTATTATTGCTGTTTTTAGATCTATATTGTGATGTTTTAGATAAAAGTTTCAACAAGATGAACCTAAAAGATAGAAAAGGAAATCGACAAGCCTTGTAATTGACATCACATAGCAATATCACAAGTATTCTTCTTGACTAGAACTACATTTTCGTCGATAATACCCGGAAATATTCGACTAGAATTAACACAAAATTACGAATCTGGAACAAAGTGGAAAAAAAAACTGGCTTTGTAATGCATTGTTGTTGAAACTTTTATCTAAAACATCACAATATTAAATCTAAAAACAGCAATAAGTGTAAACATCAGGATAAAAGTAGAAAAACACAAAAAGCAAAAATGAAATTCAAAAAATTCGCGCAAAGATATTTGGGCCTACAGTAACCTGAAAGTCCATGGGGGTGCCAGCCGAACTACAACCCACATTCTTTATCATTAATTTTACTTGGTATTGTATCTCTCATAAATAACCCAAAACGCCTATTATATACTACTGTCTTATTAATTAAAAGCGTTTCCTCAGACATTTAAAAATTTAACTATGTAATAGCATTTGTTATTTGTATAATTTATACATATTTTTTTTGTTAATTTCTAAATTAGCATACTTTTATTAATATGTTTACTTTACCAATAAACCACTTAAACCAGAATTAATCATCTACAAAGTAAGTAAATCTGCAAACATCCAAGTTCACAAAAAACCAACCAAATCGCTCAAATTTAAAGGCTTAAAGACAAAATGGGAAGAATGTGGTGATTTGGGTAATCCATGGGTTTGTCTATTTTAAGGTATAAAATGATGAAAAACGCGTCAAACTTTGATAACTGACTGTGCTATGGGTAAAATTAATGGGTTTTCGGGTCGAGGAGATTCTGGCGCAGATGGGTGAAATAGAGGTTATTGAAAAAGTGGCCTAATTTTGGCCATTTTAATATATTTTTTATTAAATATTTGGGTAAAATCTATTAAAGGAGTGATGTTTTTTAGGAGGTTTAGGGGTGAGGAGGGTGCGCTAGAAATGATTATTGTATACTACTAGAAGAGAAAAGGAAAAATAAGGAGAAAGAAGAGCTCAAAGACTCTTAACAATAAACCCAAAGAGAACAGAGAAATCAAATGATCCAATAAATGACTTTCCTTTTGATTTTTTTAAAAGATATCTTGACACTTTCATCATCAAAATCTCAATTTTCGATTGTAAATTAGTTTTATTTTCAGTAAAGACTAGATAACTAACGGCAAATACTATTGTCGTCGAAATTGAGATAAATTCTCCAACAAAAAAGGATGTGAGCTCTCAGCAAAAGAAGCTTATCTTTTTTCGTCTGATTCATTGGCTAAACCTGAAGGCTCTTTATCGAGGAATTCAGCTGATTGAGTTGGCGGCTGCTCTGAAAAAAAGAGATAAATTGAGAGAATCGACGGACTCACCAGAAGAATAATCGCCATCTATTCCAGTTGTTTCGAGATCAACCGGATTGGCTACAGATTGATTGAAATCAGCTTTGGACTTTGTGAGAGGATCCTCAAATTTCTTCTCTTCCTTGAGGATGATTATTTCCTCGGCTTTGGGTTGAGCAATCTTCTCTTCGATCAGCTTAACTTCTTCAAGAGCGGCAAAAAGTTCCTCAGTCTTTTCTTCTTCAATTGACTTAATTTCTCCCATTTTAACGGGAATTTCCTCGGCTTTGAGTACAGAAATCTCCTCTTCACTTGGCTCTTCACAATTATTGGTAGATTCAGCTGGTTGAGTTGGCTTCTCTGAAAAAAGAGAGATAAATTGAAAAATAATCAAGAACTCGCCAGAAGAATAATCACCATCTATTCCAATTGTTTTGAGATCAACTGGATTGGCTACAGATTGATTTAAATGATCTCTTCTATCTTCGTTTTTATCATCTCCAAATCCTTCAGAATGTCCATCAAATCTAGCAGAAGCTGCAGAAAAAATGGAAGGAGCTCCAAAGCCGGATGAAGATCGAGTTGGCACTTCTTTCTTCTCGGGAGTTTCTTCTTTAAATGGAGAATATCTAAAGGAGTTTTGCTGTTCTTCTTTCTTTCCAAATGCTGAAGAATCAGAGGTATCTCCAAAACCAGTGGCTTCTTTTTTCTTTTCTTTTCCAAAACCAAATCCAAAGCTGTTTTCCTTCTTTTCAGAGCCTCCAGTTGATCCAAATCCAGTAGAAAATCCTTCACCATTATAGGACGAGCTGCCTTCTTGTTGCTTCTTCTCAGAGCTTCCAAATCCAAACTTCGCGTTGGGTTTGCTTCCTTCTTGCTTCTTTTCAAATTCACTAGAATAGCCAAATTCATAAGAAGTTCCTCCACCATATTTAGAGCTTCCCCTAACGAAGCTGCCTCCTCCATCAGCAATTTCAACCAAAAATTTGGGTGGCTCTTGTCCAACTTCTTTCGCCATCTGCAGAAAATTTTTAAAAAAACCTGACTTCATCTATTAAAGAAAGCCTACATTGCATAGTCCCTTGGCCATTTCTGATGTGACAGAGGAGTCGATAAAAATGATGGCAGTTCCTTCCCTCACCCGACCAGTTCTTCCAATTCTATGAGCCAAGGCATTCAGGGAATTCTCCACATCGGAGGCTCTTATAGGCATATCGTAGAGGATGACTCGATCCAACGAAGGGATATCCAATCCTCTAAAAAATGGAATAAAACGCTGGAAGAAATGGATCAAACCTTGCGCAGACGTCTGTCCCAACTAGGAGGGACGTCCTCCCCGTGCGGAAATTATTCATCGCAATGTTTCTGAGATTCTGCGGTCGGTCGCCATTGATCGATTCAGCTGCGGTCCCAGCCAGGGCGGATAATTGCATAGCGAGAACATCTGAGTCCTGCTTTCTTGCCACAAAAATGAGCGATTTTACGACTGAAAGAAGAAAGAAATCTCGTGTATAAAGCTAGACTGAACTAACCCTTTCCTTCTTTACTATCTTCTTCGAATAAATCCTCCAAATATTTCGTTTTATCGGATTTGTGAGAAACTTCAACATAGACCTGCTTGATGTGCTTATTCGCTCGACTTCCAGTGGCAAAAATTTGGGCAATTTTCTTCCCTTCCATCAGCTTTTTCGCAATTTCAAATGCTCCTTGATTCATTGTAGCAGAATACAATAAATTTTGTCGATATTCCGCCTAAAATGGTTGGCTGAAATGGTTTTTTTCGTCTAAAAACATACCGTAGAGGAAAAATCTTTAGAGTAAATTATACAATTAAGGTCACCCATATCATTGGGTTTCAGCATTTGATCGGCTTCATCCAAGACGAAGAATCTTAGCTTATTTAGGTAGACTCTACCCTTTTCCATAAAGTCTTTTAGTCGGCCAATCGTTCCAACATAGATATCGACGTTTGTCAGATTGATTGATTGGATAGCCATTTGGCCATAATTTAGAGTAACATTGACGCCAGTGCCTGGAAGAATTTACCCTTTATGAGAACATAGCATCATTTTGAGCTCTTTATCTTTTAAACAGCTTTGTAGAACGTTAATTTTCATTTTAAAAAGTCCATAAAAATTTGATTTTTTGGGGGAAAACCATTTTTGGCTTTCTCAAAAGATTCATGATTTTAAAAAGTCTCACCTTGGACCATCCTCTTAAAATCTTGATAGACTTGATCGGCTAATTCGCGAGTTGGCTCTAAAATGACGGCTAGCGGTGTGTTTCTACGATTTGGTTCAGGATCCTTTAAAATTGAGTTGATAATGGGCAAAACGAAGGCGAGGGTTTTTCCAGATCCTGTTTCCGCTTTGGTGATCACATCGTATCCCTGCTCGATTTGAGGAATTGTTGCCGATTGGATTGGTCTAGCAGTGAGGAAACCTCTCTTTTTGATGAGGATGTCGATCAGCGTTTTGTGGAGATTAGAATCATACCAAGATCTGTAGAAATAGCTTTTTTTCAGCTATTAAGTTCTCTTACTTGAAGCGTTGGTCTCTACCGCCGCCTTTGACTTCGACTTGATTATGATCATCTTCGGTGAAGATGTTTTTCACATTTTTATCCTCGTTGTATAAGTCCTCAACTTCTCTTTCCTCCGGTAGCCAATCACGTGGAGCTCTTGCCTAAAAATGAGCAATTTGAGAAGGAGGCTTCAACTAACCGATTCTTCTCCAAAATTGCCATCGTGGTCAAAATTCCTTCCACCTCGATTGATTCTGTTATCAGAAAAGCCTGAAATTGTACTATTAGCTATAGTAAATCCAAAAAATAAATAAAAAACTTCAAATTTCAACTAACCTCTACCTATTGAGCTGTTGTTAAAGGTCCTTGGGGCGGATCTACCCATATTTCCGCCAAAATTGGAGTAGCCTTTGTCATCAAATCCTTCTAAAAAATCATTTGGATTAGGGTTTTTCTAAAATACCTTTTCTCCCTCCACTTTGGAATCCATCGTCTTGAGGATTGAAAGACCTTGGGGTGAATCCACGCTTATTTCCATCAAAATTGGAGTCCTTTTGGTCTCCAAACCCTCCTAAAAAATCATTTGGATTAGGGTTTTTCTAAAATACCTTTTCTCCCTCCACTTTGGAATCCATCGTCTTGAGAATTGAAAGGCCTTGGGGTGAATCCACCCTTATTTCCATCAAAATTGGAGTCCTTTTTGTCTCCAAATCCTCCTAAAAAAAAGTTGTTTGAATTACGATAATACTAAAATGCCTCCTCTCCCTTCACTTTGGAATCCATCGTCTTGAGGATTGAAAGGTCTCGGGGCGAATCCACCCTTATTTCTACCAAAATTGTCATCAAATCCTCCTAAAAAAAAGCTAGTTTTTCCTCTACTAGAAGCTGCCTCTAGAGCCTCCTCTCCTTCCACCTCTGAATCCGCTGCCAAGCCCTTCACTCTCATTGACTTCTTCTGTCCTATCAAAATTTCTAGTCCTTCCTCCGCTGGAGAATCCCCCTCTTCCTGTGCCGCTTTCCTGGCGATCAAATCCTCCTCTTTTTGTTCCAAATCCATCTTTTGAATCATCTCTATCATATCCCGATCTCTCTTCTTTTTTATCATTTTCAGATCCTAAACAACAAATAGCAAAAAACTTTGAGGGAAAAATGCCTCTAAAATTATCGCCAAATCCTCCTCTATTTCTTTCTTCATTTCGCTCATCGCCAAAGCTGTTTCTTTGCCCTAATAATTACTAGAATTAAAGAGAAAAAAGATTAGCAAACCTTTAGCAAAGCCTCCGCTTCTTCCTTCTCTATTTCCACTTCCAAATCCAAAACCTCTGTCGCTTCCAAAGCCTTCTCCTCCTCGAGAACCAAATCCATCGTTTTGTCTGTTATTCGAGTTGGCGCCTCTTCGATCAAAGTTGGAGGACTCTTCCCTGTTCCCAAACCCATAGCTTCTGCTGGATTCTTGGCTCCGTCCAAAGCCATCAGTTTCTCCTCCTCGACCGTCTCGATAATCTTCTCTTTCTCCTCCGCGGTTGTTGAAGCCACTGAAAGAAAGAAATTAAACCATTTTTTGAGATTTCTCCTACCTATGGCGATCCTGTCCAAATCCTCCTCGGGAGCCCCAATCTCCTCTTCTATCGTCTCTTTCATTTCCTCGATAATCTTCTCTTTCTCCTCCGCGGTTATTGAAGCCACTAAAAGTAAATAAATTCCCTTTTTTTGGAGTTCAAATTACCCTTGGCGGTCATTATCTTGTCCAAATCCTCCTCGACCAAAACCTCGGGATCCTCGATTATCTTGTCCTCTGCCTCTTCCCTGACCTCCAAATCCAGAATTTGAGCCGAAGCCACTAAAATTTTACTCGATTCTAAAAAATATTCAAATCTAAAACCAACCCAGATGAACCAAAATTTCCTTGATTACTCATTATTTGCTATAACAATCTGCTAGCTGAAAAAATAAAAATAGAGAGAAAGACATTTTAAAGCTGGTTTGATTCTAAAGCGACAACAAAAGCGAAAATTTAAATTGAGTTTTATTAACTCAAAAAACTTGGAGATTGAAAGCAAAGAGTACCATAGAGAAAATATGAAAATACATAAAATAAATTAAAAATTTAAGCTACTGATCGGTTTTAAATGTCAAAAGGAACAAATAAATATGTTTGTACTTGATTCTTAATTATCTTAATTCAAAAATTAATTCTCAGAAAGCCTGAGAGATTGAAAGCGAGCCAAGAAGGAAGCTTCTATCCTCCCTTGAAAATTAATATTTCCATCCAAAATTTAGGAAGAAAAGTGGAAAAAAAGCGCGATTCCCTTAAAATTGGAATAATCCCTCCCAAATTATTCAGAAAGCAAGATCCATATCTGAGAGCTCTAAGCGTCTGAGCTCAAGAGCTCAAAGGAAGAGAGTAGCCGAAGGCCCCCAAGAGTCGTCCAAGGTCCCCGTGAGTCCCAAAAAGCGGGGGCCTTCGACATCCCGGCCTGGAAAAGGGGCGAGTCGTCCTAAATCAGAACTCTTTGGAATTGAAAATCTGAGGTGAAATAAATAAAACATATTTGTCATCAAAGAGGCGACGAGTCAGCGCTCGTCCTGTTCTGATAATTCATTATCTTCCCTTCCGATGGCTTGATAAAGCCCCACACCTCTACACCCCAATCTTCTTCGATTTTATTTGCCATACACCAAAAGCTATTTTTTTTTTCCTTCCTCATTTATTTTTATAACTCCCTTTGAAATTATTACTTTTCCCAGCCAGTTTAAAAGCTCACCCAGAGTTTCAAATATTGCTTGCTTTCGTCGTCGTTGTTCGAATCATTTCGTATCTTTTTTTTCCAAAAATCGCTTAAACAATGAGTAAATTTGAAGATTTTAGGCCAAACTTTTTAAGAAAAAAAGATGGTCCCGTGTGGAAAATCATTTATTTCTGCAGTTTAGATCAATTTTCATGGAAAGTGATATTCTACAGAGTTGTAGACCTTGATCTCCTCTACAACTTTGAACATTGCAAATCTTAAAAATTGCTTAAAAGTAAGAAAATTACCCAATTTGAGGCCAATCGTAACCAAGGTGGACTCTTTTTGAACCAAAAATTTGTTTCTCAATGCTTTTTTAAATAAAATAATTCTCTTAAATAATGATGTAGTATCCAAGAAAGCGTAAAAAGGCTTAAAATGTCAATTCAACTAGACGCCATCCCTCCAAAAGTTGCCTTTTTGGTGCCTCCTTCTCCCCGTCTTTGTCTCCTCGAGAAGCAATCCGCCGAAGAGGTTTGTCAACTTTCTTCTTCTCCAAAAAATCTCCCAGGAATATGGCTTCAACTACCATGTGGAGAAAATTCGCGGTCAGTTTGTTGGCATCGTTGATAAGGACAGTTACGCCGATGTTTGTGGCTTGAAGACAGGCGATCGGATCTTCGCAATAAACGGCCAGCCAATTGCTGGAGAGAAAGCTAAAATAGTTCCTCCATTTTTAAGAAACAAAAACAATCAAAAACCTCAGATTTTGAAAAGGATGCAAGAGAAACCAACACAAATGGAGCTTCTGGTTTTGACTGAAGACGAGGCCACCTACTATTTAGATAAAGGCATTGAAATCAACAGCAAGATGGATAATATTTTGAGACTTCCCGAGCCGGATATGTTCACTAAAATGTAAAAATAAATCCTACGATCGCTTTGAGATTAGCACAACACTGTCCTGAATATAGTCAAAAAAGTAAAAATTTTTCTCCAAAAATAGTCTTTTTTAGATGCATGTTAAGCAATTTCCTTTGTTTTTTTCTATAGCCAAGTGGATCAACAATCTAATCGAGAGGTCAACTCCGAGATTTCGGGTTCATGGAGGAATTTGCACTATTAATAAACGCTGGGTGATTGTATTTTTAGCTGAAAAACAGATTGAGTAACAGTTTTTATCTTCCGCTCAATAACCTGAAGAAGAGGAGGTGTTTGGAATTATTTTATTCGATTGGAAAAAGCTGGATGTGGAGCTGTTGGAATTGCGCTTTATCTGGATTCTATCCAAAATGAGAATCATAAATGGCATCAAGCATTTAACATTCGCTGTGAATATTTTCCAACAATGGAGAGCTTTTTGGATTATTTCGAGAGGGAAGTTGGATCCAAAAGACGAACCAGAGATTGGATGCAATTGAGAAAAAAAGATGAGACAATTGAGTCAAGGGAAGAGGATTTTAGAATTTATAATGGCATCACCCCACCCTATATCCAATTCAATGAGCAATAAAGAAGCCGACGATTTGAAAGAAGTTCGGAGACGATTCTTTTCATAAATTTATAATTTGAGCTATTTTTTAGCTGATTTTTCAGTCTTTTTCTGGGCATCCTTCCTCCCAAATAGTTTATTTAGCAATTAATTATTTTAGGCCCTAAAAATGGAAGAAGAAACGCGAAAAATTAAGGAGGAATTCGCCTTCCAGGAGAAGTGGTATTTTGCTATTTTTCCATTCCAAAGTTCAAAAAATATCTAGGATCGAAATCTTCAAGCGAGGCAAATTCTTCTTTCAAAATATTCCAGAACATCTCATTCTTAAAATCGTCACAAAGGTTGGAAATAAATTCGCCAGAAAAGCGCATAAAATCAGATGGAAGCGAAATTCTTCTTCAATCTTCTAAGAACCGGCAAGTGGATGCTGCTTCTTTGCGAAGAAAATAGAAGAAACCTGTTGATCTCCTATAGAGACGCAGAATATTCTAATGTAATAATCTTAATTTCTTCTTTCTTTCTTCCAAAATTATTGAAATCTAAATTTTCATTTTTTGTTTATAATGAATACGAGCATAATGCGATTAAGGTATGAAAGAAATATTATGCTTTTCAACGAAAAATTTAGGAAGAAATCCTTAAAAAAAATAAAAAGCACTTCTGTGGGATAAACTGGAGAAGTGGACTTCTATCCATCACAACTCCTTGCTTTGATTCATGGTCGATTTGCTTCTTTCAACCGAGAAATTTACGTTTTTTCCAGCTGAAGAAACCAATTCAAATTGAAGAATTTTCCATCCCAAAATGTGTGGTGAGTGGAAAATAATGTTACCGTATTCAACCAGGGAAGCATTTATAAATTTTCCTGTATTTTTTCAACAAAAAAATGACTACTCGCTAGGAAAAAATATTAGAAAAAGGCCAATTTTAAGTTCTTTTTGAGGGAACCGAAGTCTTTACGGTTAAAGAGAATAAATCCTTTGGTATTTTTATTGGACGCACAATATTAAAACATATTTAAGAGCAGTACTTTCGAAGAAATAATTCTTCATCTTTCTTTGATAATCGAATAGTAGCAAATTGGTATGTGGTTTCCGTAGGTGAACAGTCAGGTCTTATTCTCCATTCTTTGCCATCGAACATTTCAGCAAAATGTTTACTAAAAACCATAAATCCCTCCTCAGTTTTTAAAACTCCATGGAAGCCATACTCCTTATTCAAGTCGGGCAAATGTTCCCAATTATTCGTGGGGTTCGAGATGTCCTTTTTAAACACTTCTTTTGATATCTCGCCATCAGGTTTAATGCCTCCTATGATTATTAAATTCGTTCCATCGATTAAAGCACTGTGAAAACTCAATCCAAATGGCAAATCGCAGAATATTTCCCATTTGTTTTCGTCTGGATCGTAGACTTCCACTGATTTTAAGTATATCTTTTTTTCATTCCAACCACCACAAACATAGATTTTTTTATCGAATACCACTGCTGCACAATTATCTCTTGCGTGATTCAGTTCTCTATAATTTGAACTTAAGATTATCAACAAAAAAAAAATTACGCCATCAGAGTCCATCTACCAGTCTCTGGGCTGTATTTCTCTACTGATTTTAGTGTTTTTTGTGTCTTATTCCATCCACCAATAACCCAGATTTCTTCGTTGAAAACGATTGTACTCTTATCGGTGTATGATCTTTCTTCATTCATTTCTGCCAGCTCATACCATCCATCTCCTTTCTGTTTATAGCTTTTTATGGGTGACTTGTAATTTGGCTCAATATATCCAATAACATATAATTCCTCTTTGAGAATAGCTGCTCCTAGCAGGTCTCCTCTAAATGGGAGACAAACATTACAATCCTGCCAGTTCTTGGCTTCAGAGTTGTAAATAGAAATGGAACCATTATAGTCTTCATCCAGAACAATTGCCTGAACTTAGATTAATCAATTTGCTTCTCTTCTTTTACCGAAGACATCAGCTTTTTCTTTATCTCTGAAATAATTTTTTAAATTCTTTAACTTTTTACCTTCGATTTGTGCTTGAAGATCCTCTATAATAACTCGTACTTGGTCACGTCTTTCCAATTCTTCTTCCAATTCAGCTTGTGCCTCGAAAAGGTTCTGCTCCTGTTGGTAACTCTCAACTATTGTTCTAATACTTCCACCATATTCCCTGCTATGTACAGCCGCTTCGAGCTGCTTCGCCAACTCAATATTTGGCTCTTTTTCCCAATCTGGAACACACAGAAATATCCTAAGATTGTCAAAAACGAACCCTTCTCCTTATTTTCTTTGTCTCTGGTTTCAAAGGTCTCTTAAACTTCTTGTAAATTTCATCGAAGCCCAGCTTACCCGTAAATACAAATCTTTTCGTTGCGCCTTCTCCAACTTTCTTTTCCATCTCATCAGCTTCTTGTAGATACTCATCCTTTTTATTTTTGACAATTTCTCTCACAACCAACGCTTCAGGCATTTTAAATTCTGAAGTTTTATTGAAAAGTTGATGCAAAAATACAGCAATAAAAGACGTCTTGGACATTCAGAGAATAACGGTGAGAAAAGTGATAGGCATATTCTAGCCAAAAAATCAATAAAAAGATAAGAGCATAGGATATAAGGCTTTTTTTTCAGAAAACTCTAGAATTTACTCAAGCTTGTGGCAATTCAGACGAAGAATTTTACAAATTGATTCGGAATTTCGGCATCTACGCCCCTAAAACAACCTTCCAAGAGTACTTTCCTGTCGATTTTAAGAAATTACTCCCTATCATATTGAAAGTTCTTCAAGTAGGCAGTTCCTTTTATTCCTAAAAAAATGATCAAAGAAAAAACACTAAGCGCCTTCTCTCTTGAGTTCGATCCATGGAATTGAAGTCATCCAAGGAAGCCCAGTATTTTATGCGAAAACTTTGAAAGACTTGAGCTCGCCGTTGTTAAATTTATCACATCTCGGTAAATATAATGTTAGAATCATAATTTTGGCAAAATCACACACTGGAATTACCGGCGTATTACTAAAAATCCGAAAAGAATTTGATGAAGGCGTGACGTCTTATTCTTCTAATATTTCGTTTACGACGATTGGGTCTTTTGAAGAATGGAAGGAGTATATATTTCAAGTGGAAGATGATGCATACGAATATTGTCATGAGGAAGAAGAAGCACTTAAGCTTAAGGAATTTATATGGAAAGTAAAGAAATTCTTCAAAGACGGCGAGTTTTGGATCTTGGAGAGCTTGATCTCCTCTGCAATTTAGTTGATGCTTCTATTCAATAGATTACTGCTTTTTTCAGCAAGAGTAATCTATCCTCCCTTGGCTCCTCCAGAACCAGCCAGAGAGTTAGTGGAATTTCTAAAGGAATTTGAGGATTTCGATATCCAACCAGGTATTTTCTCTCTTCTTTGACAAAAAAGAATTCCCAGAAAAATTGGCGCCTCATAAGCCAAAATGGAAAAAGACCGAAAAATTGCCCGATTTGCCTCGAAAATTACCAGAAATTCATTCAAACAATTGGCTAATTGAGGCCAAGGAGGTCATCAGACTCAGGAAATTCTGGTAATTTTTTTTTCTAAGTTTATACCAAAATAGGATGGATTTTCTACAAAAGAAAAAGTTCATTTTAGAGCTTTTGCCCCTCAAAAATGTCCCGGATATAGCCAAAAGAGTAAGAGAAGACGACTTTCTTTAAAAATTAACCTTCAGATGAAAATGACTGCTTACACAAATTTCCTGAGAACATCTAAATGGATCTATGAGCTTCTTAAATCAAAGAGATTAGACAACGAGGATTGGAGGAATCATGGAGGAACATTCGCGATATCCTCATATCAGGTATCGTAAGTATTCTAAAATTATCGCATTCTCCCAAAAAGAGGCCATTTCTCAAGCGAGTTTTCAAGTTTTCCACTTGCTTTCAGAACTTACTCTAGCTTCAAAAGTATGAAAAATAGTTGAAATTTTCAAGGTTTCAAGGCAATTTTAGTGTTTGTATAGACCTGAAGACTTTGAAAAACTTCTCTCTTCTCTGAAATTGTTCTACTTGGATTGCCTGAGGTTCAACTATTTTGAAGATCAAGTAAGGAAATGAGAAGTAAGCAAAAAAAATTTAGATTGATCTGTTTAAGAGCGTTTTACTTTGCTTTGGAAAGCAGAAAATTCGGACAAAAGAAGTCTATCTTTGGGGCTGTCCGTTCATCAAAGAGATTTTTATTTCCCTCCAGCCGGAGATTCTCTCAATCTGTGTTGTTGATTTTAAAGAAGAAGAGTTGAACTTCAAACTTCCAGCTTCATTGGCACGTCCAAATAAGATAAAGTATTCGAATTTTAGAAACAAATCGTCTTGGATGATATTCAACAGCTCGGTCAGATCAAATTATTGCAATCGTTGATTGGAGGAAGGCTCGATGTGCTTATAAAAGCTTATAGAAGAGGAAATTTTAATGAAGGATTGAGCGAATGCTTCAAAGTTAGAGAAATAAAGATTATTTTATTCGAATATTTTTAACTTCAGAACTTGAAAGCGAAGAAATGTTCGAATAATGTCACAATAAGGACCGATTATCAGGAGAATGCCTATGCTGTTGAGATGTTCTCCCTCTCAGGGATATCAGAATCAGTTTTTGTCTTCCGCTCAATGGCTAGAGGAAGAGTCGGCCAATGGAATTATTTTATTCGCATGGAATCAGCAGGAGAAGGGGCTGTTGGAGTGGCTCTTTTTGATTTTGAAAGAGTAGAAACTTTTGTCGATGTTAAATGCGAATATTTTCCAACAATGGAGAGCTTTTTGGATTATTTCGAGAGGGAAGTTGGATCCAAAAGACGAACCAGAGATTGGATGCAATTGAGAAAAAAAGATGAGACAATTGAGTCAAGGGAAGAGGATTTTAGAATTTATAATGGCATCACCCCACCCTATATCCAATTCAATGAGCAATAAAGAAGCCGACGATTTGAAAGAAGTTCGGAGACGATTCTTTTCATAAATTTATAATTTGAGCTATTTTTTAGCTGATTTTTCAGTCTTTTTCTGGGCATCCTTCCTCCCAAATAGTTTATTTAGCAATTAATTATTTTAGGCCCTAAAAATGGAAGAAGAAACGCGAAAAATTAAGGAGGAATTCGCCTTCCAGGAGAAGTGGTATTTTGCTATTTTTCCATTCCAAAGTTCAAAAAATATCTAGGATCGAAATCTTCAAGCGAGGTAAATTCTTCTTTCAAAATATTCCAGAATTTCTCATTCTTAAAATCATCACCAAGGTTGGAAATAAATTCGCCAGAAAACGCATAAAACCAGATGAAAGCGAAAGTCTTCTTAAATCTTCTAAGAACCGGCAAATGGATGCATATCTTATGTAGAGAGAATCGCGATTCACTCCTCATCTCTTTTAAAATATCAAACTATGACATCGATTATGTGGTACTCTTCTAAATGTTTTTTATAGATCAAATTTCAGGGAAAAAGGCCAGAGGTGGTTAAAAAGGAAAGAAATCAAAATATCCAACAATTAAGAAAAATCATCCGATCAAAATATTACTTTTTCTTGTGCGATGCTTCGTATGGAAATCTTATGGTGAGTAACCAAGACTATCCGATATCCACTAAAATGGCTCTTTTGACCTTTTTCAGGAAGGTTTATACTCAAAAGAATCCTATCATTTCCGCAGAGAATGCTGGAATACTGAATTTCTTCGAATCACCAAATTTCCAATCAATATCTCCATTATTAATCACCTACAGCCAGTTATCATAGAAATATCAATAAAGCAAAATGGTCCATTTTCTGAGAATTTTAAGATCCCGGCTCGAACAGTAAGCTCTTTTTTTCTAAATATAAATTATTAATTTAGAAAGATTTTTCTGCCAAATATGCCAACATAAGTGATTCTGATTTTTACAAGGAGATCGAGCGTTTTGGATCGTTACCATTGAAGGTAACATTTAGAAGAGATGGCCATCTTGAACTCGATGAGTTATTTTCAATTTTGAAGAGAATAACTCAAGTAAGTGGAATGGCCACTCAAAATAAATAATATTTTTATAGGAAAGACACCACCATCATCCTCTCCAATTTCTAACTTACAAAAGAGAGAGTCGCACAAATTATAAGATATTCGACTCTTGGCCGATGGACTCCTTTTTTCCATCGAGTGACTTGTTTTACTTCATAATCATCGCTAAATCGGATGTTGGAGTTAGCGTAATTCATTTATATCGATTCGCAAGGTATGGAAGCCAACAATTGTATTCGCTGAAAATAATGGGAATTAAAAGCTTCGATGAATGGGAGAAATTCACCAAGTGGGAAATGATAGTTGACGGAGGTTTTAATTTGGAAACTGGGCAGATTCGTGAAAAAAGTGATAAGCAATTAGCTGGGGTTCTGGAGGTTTTTAGCACTCAAATTGCTAGCAAATTTTTTGAAGGAGGTGGGCTAAAATATAGAAAAAAATAATTAAACTTCCAGCGAAATTAGTCTATCCTCCCTTGGCTCCTCCAGAACCAGCCAGAGAATTCGTGGAATTTCTAAAGGAATTTGAGTACTTCGATATCCAACCAGGTATTTTCTCTTTTCTTTGACAAAGAATTCCCAGAAAAATTGGCGCCTCATAAACCAAAATGGAAAAAGACCGAGAAATTGCCCGATTTGCCTCGAAAATTACCAGAAATTCATTCAAGCAATTGGTTAATTGAGGCCAAGGAGGTCATCAGACTCAGGAAATTCTGGTATTTTTTTTTCTAAGTTTATACCAAATTAGGATGGATTTTCTACAAAAGAAAAAGTTCATTTTGGAGCTATTACCTCACAAAAATGTTCTGGATATAGCCAAAAAAGTAAGTCCTAAAGTAAAAGGTTTAAAATAGTTTATTAAGATCGAACATAAGCGCTTCCCTCTCCTTTTTTCGTCGACTAAATGGGTAAACGAATTGATCCAAAATTCTGCTTCAAACTTCCGAATTCATGGAGGAAATTCTCGGTTTTCGATGGATAGAGTGGCTATATTTTAATCCACAAACAACCTTTGAAACTTCAGATTTATCGTGACAGCTCAGGTTTTAAAGAAGCCTTAAAATCTTTGGAATTCTATTATCTTAATTCCATCAGATTGGATAATTTCAATGGCGATGTAAATTTAAAAAAAAGGAATTTTAAGCATTTTTTTAGATTAATGACCTCAAAGAAGTTCTACAGTGGGTTAGTGAGCGGAAAATTTTTGTAAAACAGATCTCACTCGTCAATAATTGCCCCCTGATCCAAGAACTTTTCGAATCCTTCGCCAGAGGACCCGAATCGCTTCGCGTCGACCAGTATGCAACCCTTCCTGCTGGTGTTAACTTCTCTCCACAACTAGTAGAATTGATTCTTTTTTCTACAAAATGAAGAATTCAGAAAGAAATTAAGGTGCATGTGGACTTCTTTGGAGATCGAATTGACAGAATTAAAGAATTGATTGAAGGATTTACTGGAATTGAGCAAGCGGTGATTTGGCGTTGCTCCAATGATGAATATACAAATAAAATTATTACGCATCATCTAGAGGTAATTGTAAAGATAGATTGCTGAAGACAAATGAGCGAAGTAAAATAAGGGAAAAACCATTTTCAGACATTAAAATCCAAGAAGTGTCGAAGCAATATTCTAATAATAAGTTTGAATGGAATTCATCCATGTATTTACGATCCCCAATTTGATCTTTCTCAAATATCTGAAACAGTCTTTATCTTCCGCTCAATGGCTAGGGGAAGAGGAGGAGTTTGGAATTATTTTATTC
The DNA here is from genome assembly GCA_932521405.1 of Oscheius sp. JU1382. Taxonomy (NCBI): domain Eukaryota; kingdom Metazoa; phylum Nematoda; class Chromadorea; order Rhabditida; family Rhabditidae; genus Oscheius; species Oscheius sp. JU1382. The sequence goes on along the minus strand of OW051478.1, from coordinate 1,006,503 downwards.
GAGTGGAAAGAACTGGATCTGGAGCTGTTGGAATTGCACACTTTGCTGATTCTTTGCACGTTATAGAAGGGAGTGAGAGGAGCTATTTTGAAATTCGCTGTGAATATTTTCCAACAATGGAGAGTTTTTTGGATTATTTTGAGAGAGAAGTTGGATCGAAGAGAAGAGCCAGAAATTGGATGCAATTGAGAGAAAAAGATGAGACAATTGAGCCAAGAGAGGAGGACTTCAACGATTATAAATTGCGAAAGCCTTATATCCAATTCAATGAGCAAAAAGAAGCCGACGATTTTGAAGAAGTCCGTAGACAGTTTTTTCCATAAATTTATAATGTGAGCTATTTTTTAATTGATTTTTACAGTCTTTTTCTGGCCATCATTTTAGGACTACGTAATTTTTCATTTGGAAACACGTAAAAGCACTCAACACCACGTAGGAGTCATACAAAAGGATGGGAACGTGGTTAACTAATGGGAAATAAATAAAAACACAGGGAGAAGGGACTAGAATGCTTTTTCCTCGACTATTCAGCCTCTCTAATCAGTTTCCATTTCCAAACTGTGATCAGCCTAAGCCGCATAAGGGAGGATATTCTTCCGCTGATAGACCAAAACATACGAATTCCGATCGAGCCACGGCTCAGTTGGGGCATACATCTGTGAGACTAGAGAATCATTGAATTCATACCTAAAGAGGGTTTGGTTTGTATTTCAAGAAAGAAAGAGAACAAACCATTTTCCGTTTCTATTACGAGCAAAGGCTGTATAATGGCCACCGCCGAGGCCTCCCATGTGATTGCTGACGCTAATAAGGTCGTATTTCATGTGCTTATGCTTCTCATTCGCTAGTTTGTCGTTCAACTCAAAATCCCTGAAATTTCGTTCATTTTTGGTTGGAAAAGATCAAGACCAACCTGACAGGAATGAGAACGGGATCCTCTATCTTTTCCCTCGTAAATTTTCCATAATGGAATCGTTTTAAGTGGATAATCAAAATTTCTGGCAAACTCCACAAGTCCAATTTCTTGGTTGCCCTCTTGTGCTCCTTACAAACGGGACAATACCAGCTGTCCTGCACTTCCAGTTGCTCTTCTCTCGTGAATAGATCAATACAATCCAAAAGATGGACGTCCCTTGTGTTTTGGACAGAAACTTCTTGCTCTATTAGATGCTAAAATATGAATTTTTGGTAAAAATTCAAGAGAATTGACTCACACTTCCACGATAATTGTTAAAAATGGCTTGATTCTTCCAAACCACAATTAGAGTCACATATTTGCCTTGTGGAGGCTCAGTTAGATGCTCCGGATATGGATATTGCTTATCTCCAGTGTCTACGTAAACAGTATAAGCATCTGAAAATTCCACTTTGAGTTATTGTAGGGCTACTATAGGCACTCGACAACGCGCATTTGTGGCGAAATTCTTTTGAATAATTAACAAACCTTCTGTTAATTTGGTTCCATCGACGTGGTACGTGGCATGGATGAAGGCGATGACCTTTTCAGTGATGAATTTCTTCGATAAATCGGCGATCTTCATATAAGAGAAGATCATCGGGATTGAAAGATGGTGTCCTTCTCGACTGTGATTCTTCACAATCACATATTTCCTATCCTCTTCTTTGTGATCCAACTGAGCGATATAATAATTCTTGGAGAGATCATCACCCATCACGCACTCGGTGGAGCCGAGAATTCTCACATTGTCGCTGCTCATTCCAACAGTGAAAAGGCATCCCTGAAAACTTACTCATTTATAGCATCTAGTAGAGTAGTAATGTGGGGGTAATTTTTGAAAGGAAATAAACTTTTTGGAAGTCTAGAAGTAACTATGGATCTACAATATCGATTCAGAAATAAATTTACCTTTATGCTGTTCGCCTGCTTAAGATTTTCATTGACACAAGCGATGACATCCTTCACGTTGCACATTCCCGTGGATAACGTCATGGCGAATTTAGCCCATTTCTTTCTAGGGACTGCATTATAGATCAGCGTCAGGCATAGCTTTGAAATATTTCTTCCAGCAGGCACTGGGACCGACAGGAAGCGGAACGGATCAAATTTAATGCTGATCTGGAAGATGGGAAAGTGAAAAGAACAGAAAGAATAAACCTTGTGACAGGATGGACAAATTAGGCGAGATTTCAACTGGCCATGAAATTTGTCGACAATTATGCTGTTATTTCTTGCCTTGTAGGAAGCCCAAGCTGTTTTGGCAGCGGCATGCTCCTCCAATTTATCCAAATCCTCGTCTTCACTTGTATAAGGCTTATTCTTGATTCTATTGAGATCCTCATGAAGGGCATCCAATAGGTAGGTCAACAGCTCTTTAGAATCCTGTTGTTGATAGTCACTGATGAAGCGAGGAGCAAATTGTTCAATCATCGCCTACAATTAAAAAAATTTTTCTAGATCAAAATAGAAATACCTTGAGCTTTCTAGGAGTGATGGAAGTATTCTCGTTAGACCAGATTTGCCTGATTAATTCCGTATAGGCTTGAGCTAATTCTCCGTGTGTTCCGAGTGGATTGGAAGTATTCAAATCTTTGAGATAATCATCATTGAAAAAGAAATCCGTTAGGGGAGGAACATTTGAAAGACACTGAACAGTCAAAGCCTACTGTATTGATGGATTGAATAAAAAATCACCTGGATTGCGCTTGCCATAAAGGATGTATTTCCTAGGTTCTGCAATCCACAGGTACCTGGCGGGTTGAGGCCGCCTTTTATCTTCCCAATGGAATTACTGAAAAAGCGAGTTGAGATTAGCGACTTCAACTGCCAGCCATCAGCAGACCGTGGGTGATTAAATTATTCTTCTCTTTGAGACTCAAAAAAAATCAACTTCACGCCACGAACCTGAATGGCTGCTAGTTGAGGCTGACGAGATCCACGGCGGCGGATAGCAATCGCCGAGAGTTAGTAAACGATAAGATATAACAAGAATGACCATCTGAATTAGCGACTATGAAGCGGACAGAGAGCAAGAAAAAATGGTTAAAACGGGTAAAATGTGTGCATTAAGGTAGTTAGACATGCAGTGAATGCGCATCAAATGTGCTCTCAGGGATTTTCTTGTCCTGTATTTTTAAACAATTCACACTGCCTTTTATAATTTTCGATGTTAAGCAATCTTGTAGAAGAGAAAATGAGCTACAAATTTGTAAATATCAAATTTCATACAAGTTAGTGGATTTTTTTCTTTCTAAAAATTGAGAACAAGTTACTTCTACATTTTAGCCATTTTTTAAAACCCCCTGATTTGTTTTTCAAAAAGATGTGCAATAGGATCCCTGCGTATTGAGACTATTAGCTTGGGAGAAAAGTGACTTACAGTGGTTGAGAGGATCATGGACTCGGGGTCAACGTTGTCTTTCTGTTGATGAACCAATTTCCTTGCTCATCTCGAATATCAAGTAAAACCTGAAATTCATAATTTTTTAAATGTCTACGGTTCCTCTCTTTTGTTTGCAAAGGCGATTTCATGCCACCCTAGTATGGCAATGATAAAGACTGCGATGAAACAAAAGACGTCGCAGTTCAAACAATGCCCAATTGGCTATTTCCAAAAATTGATTTTTGTGACAAAAAGTAACGCCAGAAATTGATTTTTCCGTCTAGTTTGCCCCCTAAGAAAGTTGATATTTTAGACTTGTGGGATACAATAACTCTCCTAGTAGAAGATAAGCTTCTTACCTTTTGGGCCGTATCAAAATAGGCGTCAATATTATTTTGAGTTGGATCGATTTGTTCCCAATTTTCAGGCCCTTCAGCTGATGCAATATAGAATCGAAGGCTGTCCAATGGCATTCTATCCAGATCCATCCTTTCCAAAACAGTCCGTCTCAACTCCACTGCAAATCCACAATTCTAATGAAAACTTGCTCAACTTACTCATAGTCTCTTCACCAGTTAGCTGAATATTTACCACTTTGGTTCTGTCTCTAGCCAAGGAAACCGGAACGATTCGGGGATAAGTTTGAAGAATCAGAGTCTTTCCCTTGCTGACCACCTCCCTTTCGATATAATCTCGTTTATTGTTCGCCATTCCAATATAATTATTTAAACGGTTGTAGACCACAGCAGGTATGTAGACATAGTCCTTAGATTCGACCAACGCAGGCTTCAAAATCCAACCCGACGGTCCATCTTAAAAAAGTAAAAATAAATGTAAATTAGCTCACTTCGTTGGCTGATGAGGTTGCAGTTTATTGGCCGAACATCATTAGGATATCCATTAATGGAGGCATTATGGACGGTATTCCACCAGTTTCTACACACAACAAACCATTTATCTCCGAGAGTCATTCTTTTCGTTTCTGCGATTTTTACTAGCTCTCTTAGCTCTTCGGCAGTGAGTTCTTGTGAAGGCGTGGAATTTTTAGCGTCTGACGAAGCTGCAGATCCATTGCGGCCTTTTGGAGAGATTTGGGTGGGTACTTCGTGGCCATTTTTTACTCCAAAAGTTTCTTTTAGTTTGTAGAAAATTTCTTCTGATACTAAGCGATAGTCTTGATCTATCGTCAAATTCGTTCGAAGGAAGCCTGAAAAATTTATTTTATTTGAGAAAACTGTGCTACTCTAACTTTATAGTTCATCTCTTCAACATTAAATAGAACTAACCGTCTCTATATAATCGAGTCGTGGAAATCTCGGGAACATCATCGATAAGCCCATTTTTATTGGCATCAACGACTCTTTTCCACCATTCTATGGGGATCATAAAACTAAATTGCATATTTATTACACAAAAACGGATGAAATTTACCCTTTTTTGCCGCCAGAAATTGAGCAATTTTCAATTTCTTTAACTAATTCTGAGAGTTCCTCCTTGTAAATGGTCTTTCCTTTCTTGGCATTAACGCCCTCCATCTGGCTGTCACCTCCGATCGAATTCGTTTGCGGTCGATCTGAAACTTAACTTTCTATGGAAACTCGAGAAAACTAAATAGAGAGCTGCTAAAGAAAACCCAGACGAGGACAACAGAAAAAATGAGAAATTAGAAAGAAATATCTCTCCGCCCTCGCCCGAGAAATCGATACCAAAGCAAAGATAAAGTCTCTCTGATCAAAAACGAGTTTCAGCCATCGAACAGCTACGACCCTTAGGAGGGAAAATTCGAATTCAACCATACCTTCTGCACTTGCACAAGGCTAGAAAAAAAGCCGATGGAGATCGTTCGAATGTCGGGATATTCAAAAATGTTGATGTATCGGGCGATTGAACGATTGAACGAGCTTGGAAATGATCAGGATAGACCGAGAAGTGGACGTCCAGCAACGGCAGTCACCCCTAAGAACGTTAACAAGATCAGATGTCGAATCAAGAGGAATCCACTCCGATCGATGAGAAAGATGACCGGCCACCTGGGAACCGATAAGAAAAGTGTACGCATAATTGTCCGAAAGAAACTTGGAATGCAATGTTATCGAATCAGCCGAGCCCATTTGTTAAACGATCGAATGAAGATGAATAGGAAGGTATGAGCTAAGAAGATGCTACGTCTGGTCGCTGCTGGTCGCTTAAAGAAGGTGTTGTTCACAGATGAGAAGATTTTTACCGTCCAGCCAATCCACAATAGTCAAAATTGTCGCCAACTGCTCAAGAGAGAAATGAAGAAGACATCTGCTGCAAAATTGATGACAAAAAACATTTCCCACAGTCGGTTAAGGTGTGGGCTGGCGTCTATGCCACCGGAAAGATTTCATTCGTTTTTATCGACCGAAACGTTAAAATCAACTCCAAAATTTACCAAGAAAAGGTATTGAAGGACATTCTGCATCCATGGGCTGCAAATCACTTTGGCCAAACGGGATTCACGCTGTAGCAAGACTGGGCTCCGGTACATGGACCCGCTTCGATGATCACCCTTTGCAATCAGTTGTTTCTGAGCTTTTGGGGTAAGGATGTTTGGTCGAGTAACTCGCCTGATTTGAGCCCTCTCGACTTCTCCATTTGGTCAATTTTGGAGCAGAAGATTTCTGGAAAGAGTTACCTAACAGTCGATGCCTTGAAAGCCGTTTTGAAGAAAAATTGGGACGAGATTACCGTGGCCGAACTTGCAACCATCATTGAGAGCTTCCGCAAGCGTTTGAAGAAGTGTATTGAGGCTAAGAGAGGAAATTTCGAGCATTTGTTGTAATTTTCTTGTTGTTTGGGTTTGAAAAAATATGTTATTACCGCTTTTTGATTGATAATGCCAAGCTTTTCAACTTTTACTACCCTTAGAAAAAGTATCAGAACTTTCTCCGCATCCTGTATTAGAGAATTGAGAAATGAAAGTAATTGGGCTTTTGGCTACTTTTTTTAAAAAATTTCAGTTATTTCGATATTTCTGCACTCGCTAGTAAGAAGAATTGACTTATCTCCAACCAATGAATTATTTTGTTTTGTTCTTCGTGGCAAAGCGGGGATTGGCCGCTAATAGCTTTATCACATTCCTGCTACCAGTGATAGTCTAGCCAGTAGTAGGAGCTCAAGCCAACCATGCGGCTGCTTCTTCTCCTCTCCTTGACCATCTCCTCATCGCTCCAAGTGTGCAGTTGGGATGTAGGTTTCATCTCAAATCGATGTTCAAAAATTTAGAATTGCAATGCCTTCTCGAGCGATCCTAAGGTTATAAATGTCCATCTTGTAACCCATTCCCACGATGATATGGGATGGCTCAAAACAGTCGACGAATACTACTGGGGGTGTGAGTAATTATTCTTCAATCAAAGTTTAATTCATAAATAGTTGTTTTGTTTGGATATCAAAAGGAGCCTAGGTGCTCAAAATAACGATTAATTACGGATTCCAAGAAGAAAATAAACGGTTTTCTTGCCACCAAGAGATCATTGGGAATCAACTTTATCTCAATTTTTAAAGCACAGATCGATAGATTTTGATCTTCCCTATAACTTTGTAGAACATGACTTTTAATAAAAATAGAGAAATCACCTAGAAAAAAATGAATTTTATGCGGGATTTTGATAATTTTGGCTCCTAAAAATGGGCTTTTTTTCTATTTTTGATGCGACTTTTAGCTCTTTTTTTCTTCAGAAAATGGATAATTTTGAGAAATTGAGGATTTCCCAGGTTGAACCTCATTTTTGACCCCAAGTTGAGCACATAAAATGGGCTTTTTTCTCCCATTTTGATGCGATTTTTTTTAGTTTTGATGTTCCACAAAGTTTTAGATTTTACTTTTTTTGCGCCTCTATTAGAGGGAATTATGACAAGAAAAAGTTGAAATAAATCGTGTTTTTTGATCATTTAGCTATCTGAATATATTTAAAAATATGGCAGAAATTGCATCTCTCTCTCTCTCGCTTATCAAATAATCCAAAAGGGAGCAACTAATCGGCTCATGAGGCTATTTAGATTGGCAGCCTTTCACAAGAGATAAGAGATAGAAACAAACTTCTAAGTTTTAGTCTGAATTTATAAGAGAAATGCAAGGAAAAGAAACTAATATGTAATTAAAAAAGAAGAGATTTTCAGCCAGACAGGATATCGTTGATGTTGGAGTCCAATACATCTATGATACAGTAATAGCTGAGCTGGAGAAAAGCCCCGACCGGCGGTTTTCCTTCGCCGAGACTGGCTTCTTCTACCGCTGGTGGGTAACCAACTCCCCGGCTGACCAACAAAGGATGCTAAAATTGGTTCAAAATGGTTAGATATTTTTTTAAACAAAACTCTTTCTCTCAGGACAAATCGAATGGATTGGCGGAGGTTGGACTCAGAACGACGAGGCCGCTGAGCACTATGTCGACACGATCGACCAGATGACCTACGGATTGAAGAAATTAAATCAAATATTTGGAGATTGCGGCAAGGCGCAAGTCGCCTGGCAGATTGATCCCTTCGGCCACAGCAGGGAGATGGCCAATTTGTTCAATATGGTAAGGTTTTTGACTAAATTTCACCCAAAAAGTCGGATTTTTATTATTTTTAGCCTAAAATTTAAAGCAAAAAAAAGTGAATCAATTAAGAGAGTCCAATTAATAAATCCAATTTGAAAACTTTTTGAACTCAAAATGCATTCCAGAATTTCAGGATTCTGATGCTCTTTTCAGAATTCAAATCGCGCAATCCTGGGATGAGATATGAGCCAAAAATTCCTTTTCAGATTGGATATAATGGCCTCTTCTTTTGGCGAATTCACTATTTGGATAAAAAGCAGCGGTTAGCCAATAAAACGTTGGAATTCAAATGGAGCGGCTCGGATGATTACGGTAAGCTTTTTTTTCGAGTAATGATTTAAAAAATGAAACTTTTAGATTCAACACTCCTTACTGGCGCCTTCTTCCAAGATAACTACAATCCACCGGATGGATTCTGCTTCGACATGCGATGTCGCGACGAACCAATCATGGACAATCCGAACTTGGAGGGATATAATTTGGATACAAAAATTAAGGACTTCATCTCTCACGTTAAAAATCAGGTAATTCAATTTGAAACAATCTGTTGGTTAACTAGTTGCAAGTCTATTAGGGCAAACTTATTTTCCAAATGAATCGCAAAAAAAGAAAATTAGAAAATCTGTGAGGATTTTTGTAGCTGCAGGGCGCGGCAAACGTGTTGATTGCTTGCTTTACACATATGTAGAATTTTTTTCAAGATTTTCTAATTTATGCTTGTGTATTTTAGTTCTTCTACGTGTTAACTTTAATTAGAAGATGATCATTGTTTTAGATCAAAATGGTAGCTCCGCACCCAAAGCGCGCTTCTATTGTGGATTTACACCGTTCAGGCCTTTCAACAAAGGACATTGCAAAAGTTCTCTCGATTTGCCATCGTTTTATTGCAAACAATTCATGAGAAAATGATCTTCTTTGTCTCCTCGCCGCCTACGTAAAATATCTAGGAAAATTAGCGAATTAGTTAAATTTATTTATACGCTGTATTAGATACCTCTTTTGCAATATTAGTAACCCGAGTCGATTTGACGAACAGTGCAGTACACCCGAACATTTTAAGGAACTGATTACGATATGGTTGAATAAGAAACAAAGTGGCTAGAGAAGCAGGAATGGGGAAAGTAATAATCAGTCCGTAAATGAGTGTAATCAAGTTATTTTGAACTAATCTCGTTTGAAAAGCATCCACAGCGATAGGGAGAGCCAAAAAAGCGACAATTCCTGAATAAATTAGAGGAATAACTATCTGAAGCAAATCAATTGGATTACAGCTAGAATTACGTGAAACGTCAGTGCCATTGTCGTCTGCCGTTGGAGTTTATAGTTCTTAGAACTGATGACTGAAGAAGTCAAGTCCTTTTTGATTTTCAAGTGCGCGAAAAAATTAAATATTGAGGCGGTAGTGATCCCTCCAAAAACCATCCCAAAACAAGTGATTGCTAAAAATGCAATTTTTCTCTCTCGTTTCCAAGTAAATCAACCTGCTAATTTGACAGTAACGCTGTCAAAATTGCAAACAATCAAGATATCCTTCTCAAAGTCTACACTTTTTAAGTCCTCCATTAGATTCTGTTGAATAGCATAGGCCTTGATTTCCTAAAAAAAAATCGATTGTCGATAAAAATTGGGCAAAAAGTTGTGAATATTTTAGCTCAATTTTCATTCAGCGTTGATTATGGCGATTACAGCTATTCTCAATGTTGCCTATAGCGACACAGTCATTCGATAGACTTGATTTAAGTTGTAACGCTACAATGTTATCAGCTATGGGGCTGCCATAGTCGACAGCGCCTTTCACTGCTTAAATGACTCGCCTCTCTATTTAAAAAAAGAGTTGGATAAACAAACCAACAAACTATTTGAATAAACAAAACTATCAATAAACAGCCGTAAAACATTCTGAAATTCTCAGCCACTGTCACTCAAGATCAAAATACCTGAACGATGTTACAAATTGAAGCTTAATGTGATAGGCTCTTATCAATCGAAATAGGCAGCAAAAGCTCTTAGATACCGGAATTCCACAGTAGCATGCAAAACCATCAGCAACCTGAAGAATTAGTCATTACATTTTCTGGCTTCTATTAGAAGAAAAATACGGTCTTCCCCGCCAGTTTAAAAGGCTCACCGCAACTCTCACCCCCAAATCGCCTAGCCATTTGCAAAGGAAGCCATTAACTCTTATCCCTGGGAGCGGAAAGATATCGTCTGCCATAGCCAATCCAATAGCACTTAATAACCCGAATTGCGATAGCTAAATTTTTGTTTTTTTTTCCTCAGCTAAACAAACTGTGTAAGTGAAGAAAAAATAAGAAATTTGCCTCATTTTTGGAGGAGTGTGTCTCACAATGAGATAAAGAAGATAGAGGGTTAGGGTACAGCATAGTACAGAGACTGTTCCAGTGTAGATGAATATAAACATGGACTGCTGAATTGTAAAAAGTGATTTTAATTAAATGGCAGATGGTGACAGAGCTTTTGCGACAAAGCGAACAGATGAATTCATGGAAAGAGCTTAAATAATTCAATCAGCGATCACACCCCTCTTTTTAATAGTACAGAATATAGAAAACTGCTGCACGTCAGTCGATGTTCCTAATTTTCTGAATTTCCAAAGAACCAAATTATTCAAACTGAGACCAACCTGAAAGAAAAGCTAAAATCGGGTGAATTAATAAAATAACGACTACTCAAATTATTGGATATGGACCTTTTAAATCAGGCTTGAATCATTTTTTTTTGCCCCCAAATTCTTCCCCTTTTTTTTCTTGGTAGAGTCCTTTATAAAAAAAAACTTTTCCAGGCTGCCCATCAACGAACAAATCATATCCTCCTGACAATGGGAAGTGATTTTCATTACACAAACGCTAATGAGGTCTTCCGCAATCTGGATCGCCTTATAGCTGGAATCAACAAGAATGAGGTTGGACTCTTTCTATCATCTTTTTCTAAGCTGATTAGACACACTACGGAGCGAGGGTCTTCTATTCCACGCCTTCTTGCTATGTTAAGGGAATTAACTCAGCGAATGTTGATTGGCCAACCAAAAATGACGACTTCTTCCCGTAAGTTGACTGTGGGATGAGGTTCTACTAGAATAAGATACTAAAAAATTAGCCATTTTTAGTGAACAATTGAAGTTTTATAGAATTCACAGCACTTCTCGACCTTTTTTTTCCCTTTAATAGACTTGTAGAGAAACTCGCATTTTATAAGATCGGTTAAACAAAATAAAAATAGCTCGAGGAGCCATAAAAGCACATTTTTAGCGGAAAATTATCTTTAAAAAAATAGAAGATTTATCTAGAAAAGTTGCATTTTATGGGGATTATGGTAATTTTTGACGGCGCAATGTTCTATAATTTTGAAGACTAGATCGAATTCTATAAGAATCTCTATAATTTTTCAGCTATGCCAGCTCGGAGCATGCCTTCTGGACTGGCTATTATACCTCCAGGCCGACATTTAAGGGGATGATTCGAGAGGCGAGTTCTCTCCTTCAGTTAGCTAAGCGATTGGATGCCATCGGTGGATTGGGACAAGCAAGCGATGCCAATATCGACACAATGACTAGAGCTTCAGCTCTTTGCCAACACCACGATGCTGTCACGTAATTTATTTGGGGTATTTTAAATTTTAAGAGAGGTTTCAGAGGAACTGCCAAGCAAGCAGTCAGCGATGATTACTACAAGCATCTAGATATTGGATTCAGCGCCTCGGATCCTGTAGTCAATGACTTTTTGTCTTCAAAAATGGTCAAAGACGCAGCAAATTATCCAGCTCCCAAGCACACCATGTGCCACACAATCAATGAGACTGTTTGTACCGTAATCCAGTAAGACAAAATGTCCCAGGAAGGCGTTTTTTTAAAGGAAAGCTGACATCTTCGCTGTGACTGTCTTCAACCCATCTGGACAGGACATCAATTCGGTTGTGACGTTCCCCTTCTATTCGAATTCGACAACTGTTGTCATCTTAGATGATCAGGGAACAGATGTCGATTTTCAGGTAATAAGGCTGGATAATCTTGGGTTAAAAGTAACTTTTTCCAATTATTTATAGACCATTTTGTAGAGCTTGATCTCCTCTTCAACTTTGTAAGAGATCATTTATTGAAAAAAAAATGAAAATAGGCTAAAAATTAATTCCTGCACCGATCGTTCCACTAATGCTGTTTTCATAAGAACTAATCTTTTATTGGCGCGATAAAAGAAAAAAAGAAAAGAGTCAATACTAGATTTAAGTTCTTCTTTAAATTCTTCTAGTTGTTCAAAACATTCCGCCTACCTCTGGCTGACCATGAGACGAAGAATATCGCCCCAAATGAGATCAGCTTCACTGCTCAAGTCCCAGCCCTCGGGTATAGAACCTACGTGGTCGACACAACTACCAAGCCAAAGTATTTTTGTTTGTTCTCATGTTAATCATCTTCCAGGGCAGAGGTGGCTGAAGTCATTGAAGCGCCGATCACTAATGGAACAACCATTGAAAATGAGGTAAAAATGAGTTTTTTTCTAATTTTGATAAATTTAAAGGGCTTTTGTAGCTTAAATTCAGAAAGAAAGCAATTTTTGGATTTTTCGTTCTTAAAATCGGTCATTTTCTAGCCTTTTAATCAATTTTTAGGATTTTATCTCTTTTCTCTAAAAGTCAGATTAAAATTTTTTTTAAAGTTTGATTAATTGGGGAATAAGTGATAAACGAACTCAAAAGTTTTTTTTTTGAGAATTTATCTAAAAATTGAATCAAAAATGAGCATTTTTAGTTCATCAAATTGACCTTCGATTCGAGCGGCTATATCTCCTCTTATTTGGATAAAACCTCAAATGTGAGCTCCTCCTTCCGCCAGCAATTCTACCTCTATCACGGGACTGAATATCCCGATCCCCAGCCGTCAGGAGCTTATATTTTCCGGCCAACAACTCAGACTCCTTTCCAACTCAACACCTCCATCACCATCGAAGTCGCTACAGTAATTTTGATTAAAAGCGAGAGAGTTATTCAAATTAATTAATTCTAGGGGAGTCAGAGTCAAGAAGTCAGGCAGACAATCAACCCGGGGAATGCGTATCAAATAGTCCGACTCAGGAAAGGATCTCGAGCGGTGGAATTCGAATGGACGATTGGTCCTCTACCCAAAGAGACTTTGTAAGAGAGTTGGAGATAGAGAGAAAAATAACAAGTTTAGGCCACAACTGCCCATTACAAAAGAAGTCGTGACGAGATATATTACAGATATTCAATCAGCTAGTGTGTTCTTTACAGATGCTAATGGACGCCAGATGATGAAGAGAACGTATGTTTTGGGGAGTTTTTATAAGCGGAGGGGTATTATTAAGAGATTGCTAACACATACTTCTCAAATCTCGGCCATTTTTTCCAAAAGTTGATCAAAATTGTGGGAAGAAGATGAAAACTTAAAAGGTTTTGATAGAAACTTATAAGCCAGAGATTTCAGTAAGATACGGTGAAAAAACAACTCCTCCGTAAAAATTAAATTGTTTTTCTCTTCCAGAGTGGGTCAATATCCAACCTTCCAATATGCTAATACTGAACCAGTCTCTGGAAATTATTATCCAGTCTCCAATCGAATCTACATCAAAGACAATAACACCCAATTGAGCGTTTTGACAGACAGATCCCACGGCGCTACTTCTCCTCTCCCCGGAGTTATCGAAATCATGGTATTTTTGCTTTAAATTTAGTTTAAAAAGGCCCTCTAGGTCCATCGACGCTGCTTCTCCGATGATCACTATGGAGTTGGAGAAGCATTAGATGAGCCAGGAGTGGATCACAAAGGCCTGATTGTGAAAGGAGTCCACCACGTGATGCTGGTTCCCCCACAAGGAGCTGCCAGTAAGGATCGGCTTGTCGCCATGCAGAAATTCTACAAGCCCGTCTTGGCTTTTGCGCCGCTCAAAAACTCTGCCGACATCCTCGCTCACTACAATCTCAAGGTACTGCTCAAAAATTGATCTTTTTCATCTAAATCTTCATAATTTTTGGTGTTCTGCAAGTCTCTTGTAGAGAAGATCAAGGGCTACAAGATTGTAGAACATCTCAAATGATGAAAAATAGTGGAAATTAAAGAAAATTAAGGATTCACCTCTGAAATTTGCCCACTTTTTGAATCTAAATTCCCTTCAAAATTGGAATAAAAGCAGCAATAGGCTAAGTCTAGGCTTTAGGAGATTAACGTTTATGTATATACGTAAAAAACGATAACCTTGACACACTTTTTTTCGCGGCGAGACCCATTTTTATCCTAAAATTCTTTGCTAAAGGCCTTTTTAAGGATGAGATGGGTCTCGCAGCCCTTTTTCTCGGAGAAATCAGCTGTCGTCTTTTTAATGAGCAGATTATATAAATTTTGTTCAGTTCGCTGGTTTGGCGTCAAACCTGCCGCCGACTGTCAATCTGCTCTCGTTGGAGCACTGGGATACAAAAACCGTCCTCATCAGATTTGAGAATATCCTCCAAAAAGCGGAAGGAGGCTCCACCCAGATGGTCGATCTATCAGTTGGTTTAAAGCCTTTCCAAAAATCTGTTTCGCTAATTTAGACGCTTTTTTCAAGCATCCCTGTTCTGGCGATAAAGGAAGTACGATTAGGAGTGAATCGAGACATCTCTGATTGGAAAAATGGTAGAATTTGAATCTAAAAAACTGAATTTTATTTAGATAATTTCACAATTAGCATAGATCCCCAGCAGATTCGCACATTTTTGATTCAAACAGCCCAGTAAGGTAGATAAAATTCAGCTGGAAGCTGCTTTTTTTTAGGGATGTGCAGATTACTTCCTCCTCTCAGTCGACTCCTGCTCAGTCCATGACCACTTCCAGCGGGGGAACGATGACTCCTAAACAAACTACTACTTCTACCCCTTTAGCCTCTACAACCTCTATTAATACTCAAACTTCCATCCATACGACTACTCCTGGCTCTCATAGTAGCGATATTTATAGTCTGGGAAGTTTTCTCCTCTGCTTAATTGTGGCTATCTATTATTAGACGATAAATTTTATGGATTTTTGTAGCTCTTGATCTCCTCTACAAGATTGCAGAACATCACTTTTAGTCAAAATTGAGCCTGAAGGTCATTTGGCCGATAAAACTAGCCAGAAATTGGCCATTTTTTTGTTTTATTTTGAATTTATTTGCTTCTCGAATCTGAAATAATAATTTGCGTCTCGCATCACCATTATCTGACTGTCTCTTTTGGTCGTGCCTCTCTCGTTTTCCTCTGAATCTCTGCCTGCCGGGGACTAGTTGTGCGCTGGGCACAAAGGAGAGAAATGTTGTCGGGCCGGCGTGGCATCCATGGCTCAGTCGGTATCAGGACCAACCGCAATGCGGTCAGGATGGCACAGTAAAAGTTCGGCTCCCATGGGTGCCCAGCGTTTTGCTATTTCTATTTGAGTTATTTTTTTTTGATTTTCTGAGATTCTCTTGAGCTGGCCTCTTTTTCCGGAAAAATTCAATAAATTCTGATATTTTTGGTCTGCTTTTTGGGTTACTGTCCCAGCCGCTGGAAATTTTTTGTTGTTGCTTTTCTCTGCTTTGTCTATTCTACGCCTCACTTTTCAACTCCGATAAAGTGAAAACTTTGATTTGAGTAAGCCAGATTGGCCAGAAATAATCAATTATCGTATCAATAAGGCTGAAATCTCCAATTCCTCTTCAATATTTGGCCGTTCTCCATTTAAAATTCGTCCAATTCGCATGTACTCTGGTATTCGCCCCATATAACCATACAGCCTTCTAAACTTCTAATCACTATTTTGAAAAATGTCACTAACTTTCGGTGAATAATCTCCCAAAACGTAATGGTCAGCGAATAGATATCCGCCGACTTGTCATATTTAACTTTTAGATATACAATGCGGTGCAAAAAGATAAAGGCACCTCATTTTTCGCCTGCCTAGAGTCATAGAAGGCTTATTTTGGAAAACTGATTCCATCATCGTTTTCAGCGGCCTTTTTTACCCTAGTATCCAAAAAATTAGTCCGGTTTATTTATTTCCAAGAAGGTAACCAAACCAAAAGAGGAAAATTGTCAAATTCTGTTGGTGCAAAAAGATAAAGGCAGTTATGGAAAGCGGTAATTTATAAGAGATTTTTACTTCAACAAAAGTTTAAACAGTTTTAGTAGGTAGTAGAAGATCCGTGCTTTGAGATAACCTCGAAAATTCTATTAGGCATCGAATCCACAAGTCGCTTCATCAGATTTGGATCGAGGTTTTACCAGACTCGCTTTATCGCCTCCTTGAGCTCATTGACTGTATCGTATTGTTTTCATTTGCATAGACTTGTCTCACCATGGCTCCCCAGAGATTTTCGATGCAATTTAGGTCAGGAGATCGAGCAGGCCATGGTAAAACTGTCACATTGTTGGCTGCAAACCACTCCTTAGTTGAACGACTGCCGTGGATACTTGCGTTATCCTGCTGATAGACTAGAGGGCGGTGTCGGTTCAAATTCAAAAATGGTAGAAGAGAGTCTGCCAATACTTTCTGGTAGTCAACAGAATTCGTGCGGCTTGACGTGAAAACAAGGTCGACTTAGCTACCGGAGCAAAAAGCAGCCCATGTCATCACCGAGCCGCCGCCGAAGTTCCTAGTCGAAAAAATTGCCGGTTCCTTCCGTAGATCTCTCCAATAGTCATGGCAGCCGTCTGGACCATCTAGGTTCCATTTTTTTTCGTCACTAAATACAACAGCGGTCCAATCTCTATTTATGTTGATTCGAGCAAATTCAAGACGAGCAGCTTTATGACAATCCTTGAGCGCAGGGGCGGCTAGCATCTTCTGTCTCACAATAAGATTTGAGTTATTGATTGTTCTGTTAATTATCCAGCGCGATACATTCAAGTTTAGCTCACTTTTCAGCTGGAGGCAGCTTAACATTGAGTTTGAGGCTTTTCGAAGCACCAGTCTTTCGTCCCTTGGAGATAGTTTCTTAGGTCTTCCAGCTGATTTCTTTTTGCCATATGACGCTTTATTCTTGACGTAATTATCGACTACTGTTGGAGAACGACCAATCAGTTTTGCAATGTCTCGATGGCTTTTTTCCTCCTGAAGGAGTACATCAATTTTTCCCTTCTCTATATCGGTCAAAGTCGGAGCCTTTCCCATCGTCCAGTTCCGAGAACGTCAGATATAAAATGACACAAAAACTTAACGGATAGCAAAAGAAAATTCCTGATAAATTACCGTTTTCCATGACAGCCTTTATCTTTTTGCACCAACAGAATTTGACAATTTTCCTCTTTTGGTTCGGTTACCTTCTTGGAAATAAATAAACCGGGCTAACTTTTTGAATACTAGGGTAAAAAAGGCCGCTGAAAACGATGGCGGAATCCGTTTTACAAAATAAGCCTTCTATGACTCTAGGCAGGCGAAAAATGAGGTGCCTTTATCTTTTTGCACCGCACTGTATTAGGAAGAAATGTGCCTTTGAACCAGGCGTACAATACGAAATCCTTAAAGCGGGGATTACAGAATTGGTTGTGAACAACGGATATTGCTTTGACATGATTATCTCTGCTATAAACCTTATGGCCAGTGTCATACAATGTTACATGAGAAACAATTCTTCTAACAAAGTTCTTGAAATAGGTGAAATATCCCACATCGAGTGGTTGAATAATTTCTGTAGCACCAGCTGGAATATTCTGAATTTCAAGTTCTTTCCCTCTACTCGTCACTTCATGAAGGGATGCGTGATCAGTAAAGGACGACTAGGAATCAGCGATCATCAAAGCCTTTTTGTCAATAAACGGCTCAACCAATTCTCGGTACCATTCAATCATCAAGTGCTTGGTCGTGATATGTGAACTGTTGAAAGTTAAGTATAAATTACTGGCCTTATAATATACCGGAATTGGTTGTTTAGACGCCAATTGAATAACGACGAACAGAATTGGATGGACACTTCCATCAAGGAAGACCATTGGCATGACAGTTGAAGAGTGAGTGGTGGCGCTGACGGAAGTCACTAATCTCTCGACCGTTTTTTCTCCACGAAATGCTAACGATCTATTCCCATGTAGTTCTTTTAAAAGGGCTGACTGATCAGCATTGAACACGCATGAAGGTGAGATTCGTTTTCGCTTTATCAAGTCCTAAAAATTGACTATTTTTTAAGACGAAAATACCTGAACGCTGTCGACAAAAAGTTTAGCTTCTTTCTCTGTTTCTTCGCGCTTTTTTAGAGACTTTGTGGGGACGAATTTCGTTATTTTTCGAGAGCATAATCTGTTTACCTGAAGAATCCTGCCTTGACAAAAGTGTTAGCAAAAACCTCTTTGAATTTTCTAATCCATGAGATCGAGGCCTTAAATTCTGGAGCCAATGTTCCTTTTTCCTCGTTGATTTCAATGGCGACCTTTTGTAGCTCTTTGTCGTGAAGAGTGTGATCGGTTTGAAGCTTTTCCATTGTCTATTCGTATAACAATTTAAACAAGTGCATTAAAGTCGTTTTCCTGTGGAAGACAGTATCGAGTCCTAGAGAGTTTTTGATAATTAAGCAACACTAACCTTCTCTCTCAAATTTGACCAACATCCTCTTATCCATATCATTTCTCACAAAAGGGAAACATTGTATGCATGCTAGCCAAAGATCTTGTTCCTTTCTGGGTGGCACGATAATATTCAAAAGCTGCCTGTACTCTTGCAGGACTTATTAATTCTCCGTTACCATGCAGACCAGAAAATCTATACCCTAACATAAAGGAGCGAAGCTTGTACACACCTAATCTTTTTGAAGTCATCACAATCATCCTCTTCCAATGTTCGATTGTAGTCGTCGTAGATGTCTTGATCCGGATCTAAAACGTCACAATCCATGTCCGGGACTATCACTTCTACTTCTACCTAAATACCTCCATTTTCGTGATCCACGAATAGGCTCTTGATGGTTTCGTAGAGCTGAAGAGCTCTCTTATCAAGGATACGGGGTGTTCCATTAGGAAAGTCAATGGCTAATGAGGCAATAAGATCAGCTGCAGACATTTGCTGAAGACACAATTCTAAAAATAAGAAACACAAACAAAACAACAAGAAAATCAACTCAATCGTAGGTAGCTAAAAAACTTGAAAAAAGTGTGAATCAAAGAAAACAAAGAAAAGTCGATCAGGGATCGAACCCGCGTACTAAAATAGGCAAAAGATTGGTAACCTACAGCAATCGCCCTACTTCACGACTCCACTTGGAATTGGGGGTCAAACAACGCGGGATATTCCGGAGGCGTAAAAAAGTCTGCGAGTCGTCCACTTTCGGGGGCATTTTTAGAGATGTTGGGGAGTCGTTCTGGAAATTCGGAGAGTGGTTCCTGGGAGTACTTTTCAAGCTCTATCGAATGGTATATGCCGTTTCCCGAGATCGCAGTGTTCTCAGAACATTCCCTTGTCAGTTGCCTTTTTTAAAAATTAATTTCAGCTATTAAAAGTAAAAGAAATGTCTCTAGCTGGGAATTTAAGGAAAAGAAGGTGGATATTTCTATACTTCGAATTTTTCCCTTTCTTGGGGCGGTGCCTGGGACTCGAATTAGTCTCACTATTACCTGGGCGAGGAGCGTGGCTCCAGCCGACTTTCTATTTCAACCATTTAGCTATCGCGCTTTAGATTTCGGCTAAAATAACCTCAAAAAATCGCTTCTCGCTATCAAAATTAAGCCTGAAGGTCACTTGGCCGATAAAACTAGCCAGAAATTGGCCATTTTTTTGTTTTATTTTGAATTTATTTGCTTCTCGAATCTGAAATAATAATTTGCGTCTCGCATCACCATTATCTGACTGTCTCTTCTGGCCCTGCCTCTCTCGTTTTCCTCTGCATCTCTGCCTGTCGGGGACTAGTTGTGCGCTGGGCACAAAGGGGAGAAATGGTGGCTGACTGGGGTTGCATCCATGGCTTAGTCGTTCAGAGGGCTAACCGCAATGCGGGCAGGATGACGGTTCGACTCCCATGGGTGTCTGGCGTTTTACTATTTGTATTTTATTTATTTTTTTGATTTTAAGATAATACCAAGCCAATGAATTCAAAACTCTAATTAGAATTTGAGACAGCTGTTCGAACTCCATCTCGGATGGTTCGTCTTTTGATTCCCTCCTTGCTGTGATTTAAGCCATAACAAATGTAGATCATAATCCTAGAAAGAGGATAGAAAAAGTGTCGAAAAAATACCAATAATTAACCAAATTCCCATTCTCAACCAGGTCATTCCATTCAAATAAACCATCATAAACACATTGGTTGTGAGACTCAGCGCTGGGATATAAGGAACGAAGGGGACCTGGATCTCTCAAGATTCTTTTAGAATTATTACCTTGTAAGCTAAATCTAGATCGTTTTGTTGATGACCGAGGATCAAAAGAAAACAAAGGAGAGCGCAAAAGATACTCAATGTGAGCGAAATCCATCCAGGGATGGATTGATAAGCACCTAGATCCAGGATGATTCTCAGTTGAAACAAAGCCAAACCTAGTCGGAAATTGGCAGCTAGCCAGAATTGGCTAGTGATCAGCCTAATCACAGCAATACAGATGGATCGTCCTTCTGGCATCGACTCCCAGAAGTTGCGAAAAGGCACCCAGCGGTAGAGATTTTCACCTAAATCTCACCAATTTGCAAGGGAAAAAGCTAAAAGCCATTGTCCATTTTCTCAGGACTTCCGTTAATTAGAGCCGGCTGGTAGCGAAGGATAATTACACAAGACAGCTGAGATAAAAGAGTAGGCCATTTAGGTTGCTGCAAGGTTTTTTTGGTCTACTTTTAGGAAGAAAAGGAACAAACCAATCGAAAGGATAGGTTTTAATTCTTTATTCGAAAAATTAAATAAATATAATCAAATTATTAAAGCTCGTTGAAGATATGGAGCCCATTGCGACGAAAATTGATACAAAACAGATCAAGAAAAAAGCCAAAATATCAGGATAATGGCCGAACAATCCAGAGCCTGCCCATTTTAAATTTATTGGCTTGATGTTATCTTAAAATCAAAAAAAATAAAATAAAATACAAATAGCAAAAACGCCAGGCACCCATGGGAGTCGAACTGTCATCCTGCCCGCATTGCGGTTAGCCCTCTGAACAACTGAGCCATGGGGCTACGCCAGTCAGACGTCATTTCTCTCATTTATCCCATCATCTCCCTATCACAAATAATCTTGTAGAGAAGATCAAGAGCTACAAAACGTAGAATTTCCTGAATTTTTATTACTCAACTCAGCACTTAGTTATTGCCACACACTACACTTGAATTAGTACAAAAAAAAATGCGAAGCTTTTCTCCCCTTTTATTAGGTGTGGATGTCACAAAGAGCTTCGACATGACAAATGGTCCTCGTTAGGTTCTCAGTCGAGCCTTTTATTAGGTGATGGATGTTGCAAACTTTTTCACACATTTCCTCTCGCCCTTTCTTTGAACTCTGATAGCCATAGGTTCTGTTGAGATTGAACGTCGTATGATCTCTTTTGTCTTTGATATTTCTTCCCAATCGAGAGTTGGTGCTTTGGTGGATGTGGTGGGTCTCGGCCGCCTGTTGTTTATCCTGTAGACGAAGTTTATAAGTGGTATGCTCGTCTCCAAGCTTTCAATGTACTCTCTTATGATTTTTGCGGTTGTTTCTGTCTTGTAGATGTTCTTCAGACGGTCGTGTAGGGTCTCGATCCTCACTTTCAGCTCCTTTTGCTTCTACATAGACATAGCTCCTTGCAACTTCCCAAAGTTGCTTTTGTATTTCCTCACGGCATACTCGTCCAAAACTTCTTGTGGCTCTCTTTCTCCTTGCATGAACACGATGTACATGGCTCTTCTGGCTGGACAGGAGGCGGTGGAGCTTGACGGCATTCGCGTCTTATCTTGAGTGGTGGCAAAAACTAAGAACTACAGATAACAAAAACAAAAAGTTGGCAGAGGGTAGGAAACTAATACTATAAAGAAAAACTTTTTAGAACAAGCGCTTTATCACAACCACGATCGATCATCCTCTCCCCAGTAACACAACTGAGGGAAACATTCCAAGTTGAGAGTCTTCTACTTCATTTTCATGACGACACTTTTCACAGCTGCTACCCTACTTCCTTTCAGACTGTATCAGCTGCATCAAAAATTTCTGGCAGAAGATAAGCTGGTAAGTGGCTCATGATGGACCAACACTTGACTAACTTTCAGCCAGGAATCCGAAAAACCTGTGCTTCTTATTTTGAGTTATGGACCATGATTTATCGTCTCTTTAAATGCTGTGGGTTGTGTTTATCAAATCGTAAAAAAGTGAATTTTAGATTTTAAATCCTTTTATTACTGTAACAGTTTTGCTACAATATATTTCACGTAAATTGATCGACAAAATCCGTTGAAAATCTGGGAGTGATACTACCAGAATGACTGAAGTTTAACGAAGAATCAATAAATTGCAAGATTGTGTCAGTAACAAGAATCAATTACGGGTTCACAAGTGATCGAGAAAGAATAAATTTGTTGCAATTCTTTTCTCATTCAATTTTGTAATACAAGGTTTTTTTATTTTAAAACTTTTCGGCTATTGTAAGAGGCCGAATGATAAGTTTATAAGAAAGATTCTGCTCTCAATAATTCTCCTTCCTTTGATTCAAGTATCTACATTTTAGTATGAAAAGAGCTTTATATATAGGCTGTACATAATTAGTAATTCTTACCAGTTTAGATTCATAGATATTTAAAAGAATAAGAATCATCACATGCCTCATTTTTGAACCATTGTTCGAGATTGATATAACTCTTTTCTATTAGAATTGGTGCTTTTAATTGGCGACACAAAGCACACAATCCCATATTATCTCCACCATCCGATACTCTATAAATTAATTTATAAGCCTCTATTATAAGAAATACAATTGATTAACAAAAATCCAGAGACAGAGGCGGTTGAAAAATAGGATAAACTTATTACTTACTCCCAATCGTTTCGCCATTCATGATATGATAAGTATTTCGTTTTATTTTCTTTTAAATCTTGTAGAAAATTTACCAAATCCTTTATTGATTTAAAATCATCCAAGGCGATGAAAGACTTCGGCGGGAACTGAAAAATATATTGTTGGACTTGTTAGAGAGTACTTATTACTTACTCGCATTTTAGTATAAATATCGCGCTTTATTACTATTGGAATAGAATAAAATAAGCGCAGAGCGTTGTAAAATTTCTCGGTGACATAGTCAACGCAATTTGAGTTTTCAAATGAGAAGTAGAAGTAGTATTTTCTTAAAGATTTGATCAAATTTGCTACAACCAGCTTACTTCAAGACTTTAGCGGCACATTGATCCCTATTTTCAGCGTATCTTCCACAAGAGGGAAGCTTCAATTTCCCACATCCTCCATAAATATCAATCTAAACCCATAAATTTATCTAAACAGTAAATTTAAAAATCACCTCTAGACCTTCTGCTTTCACCTTTTTGACAATTTCCATGCGTTTATTTTCTGTGTTGCAATTACTTACAACCCAAGCTGCTGTCAAATGACCTTCTTTCATATCCCAGATTGTGTCATTATTCATTTTTGTGTCTAAAATATTATTTCGAAATAGGGCGGCTCACTGAAAACCTTCATTTCCATAGATCCATAAGGCCAGAATACATCAGAATCTCGCCTATAAGTCATGGTCCAATTTATTGTTTCTAAATATTGTATTATTCTAAAAATCTTGACTCACTGGGTTTGAATCTAACTGTCTCATGAACTGGACTCTCTTGTGTGAACATCACATGGACTGGAGCGTTCGTCCAATTTTCCATAAGCCTAGGCGAATAGTCGCGGTTGTGGTAGAGCCATGCATCAGCTTCCAATGAACGGTTCAAATCAGTCGTGTAACTGCAGTAAGCCTAATGAAATAATTCAGAAAGACTTTCTAATTTACGATGATTTTATCGCTGCAAGACTGAAGACTGAAAGACATTGGCGAACCGAAGTAGTTAGTGGCTCCATATATCAGAACTTTTTTCGGAAAATAAACAATCTGACTTCTAACAAAGGAATTGTAACTAGTTGGTCTATCAGAAGAAAAATAGAAAAGAGTAAAAAAGCCCAGTAAGCTCAGGCCAATAACAGTCGAAAGGCTTTTTAACATCCAACTTCACTAATTTTTCTGGAACTTTAAGTTATTTGAGCCAGAAAATACAGAGAAAAGGAAAAGATAAACAATCAGCCCGTAATCAACGCACGCGTTACTATGGTTTCCGAGTTAGATGAAAATCACGAGAAGAGAGAGAGAGAGAGAGCCATAAATAGGCCGAGAAAGTCAGCGAAAACACAATTCATCGATCGTTTTTCCAATATTAAAGATTAACAATACCCACAGAGTTGATTGTTTACATAAAGATAAAGATTATAGACTCTGTAAACAAAAAAACGCTCGTGTGCTCATCTATGAGTCAAGACTGCATTATAACCAAGAAAAACGGCCATGATAACAGATGAACAAGATATTAAGATTTCAAAAAGACGAGAATATTTAACACTCTGACTAATGCTCGATAATCAGGCGCAAATTTTGCTAAAGTGAACAAAATCAACCAGATTTGGAACAGCAAGGGTCCTAGGAACTTCTATATGAGCGTGAAGATCGGCCCAAACTCGCATGACTTCACTGCAGGCTATTGTTGGACTAATTTTGGTCAGATCGTAGCTTCCAGGAATGGTGAAACAGTCTGGTTTTCTGATATTACCGGCGTGTACAAATAACACGCGTCGTTAATTCTGTAGTTCTCGAAGATTTCATCCAATTCCATTTTTTAGTATGTTTGCATAGCGAGAATTCTAGGGCCAACCATGATCCCTGTGATATCGTTCCTTTGAAGAATCATTCGGCTTCCAATTGCTGCATTGGTCCGTAGAATTGCCCACCAAACACGTAGTTGTCGTTGTTGCAGTTGGTAAATGGACTGGTAGATGTTCTCGAAGTGTCTCCTCATCTTCATTTGAATCGTGTTTGCAGCGTACTGTAGTTTGGCATTGTTACTTTGCTTGGTCAGATTCCTCCTTTCTCCTTCCTCTTGATCGTATTTCATCTTCATGTAGTTTTGAAATTCTGATTTCGCAAGTTATCCTGAGATAGCAAAAGAGTGGAGGATTTATTCTTTCGCATCATCATCTGCAGGCACGAGCCCTGGGAGTTAGATCCCGGGATTATTCTGATTCAAAATGTCTCGGGCAATACACTTACTCGGGATAACCAACAACCTGTCCGTGGCGATATGCCTCGGATTGTTCTCATTATTTTGTTTTTCTAATAAAAGATCATCAAAAATTATTAGAGTTTTACAAGAAGGATCAAGTGTTGAAGGATCTGGAATATCTTCTAATTTGTCAGAAGTTTTTACATTTATCAGTACCTTAGGATCATCCTTTTCTTCAATAATGAATTCCTGCTTTCGAAAACATTCTCTGATTTCTTTTTTACTCAGACCTTCATTAAAACCATCAATTAGAGCTTGATAACAAGGTTGAAATAACGTTGTACTAAAGATATATAGATTATTGTAATCTAGATATTCTTCTCCCCCCGAAGAGTCTAATAATAAATTCATTAACAAATTAGTCTTTCCACATCCACTCTTTCCAATAATACAACCTCTTATACTTTGGGGAAGTAAAGGATTATTATTTCTTTCTGGATAATAATTTTTGATACTGTAGTCACTGAAATCACTCATTTTTAAATTTATACCTAGGTATTTAAAAGTTTTTAAAAATATAAGATAAAATAAATTATTCAAATAAATTGAATCTTTAAGTAAGAATGACAAGTCTCTTCTTAAATATATATCGAACAAATGAGAAGACATTTCAATTCCCACAAGATTTTAAAATTAGTAGTATTAGTGTTGTGAAGATTGATGGAATTTTGGATTGTTCAAATGATAAGTCTTTTGTTTATCTATCATGCAATCTTATTTGTGATACTTTCATTGATGAACGACAAAGTAATATCATTTGCAAGTTTCCTTTAGAAGGTAGTGAAGAAATTAAATATGAACCAATAAACTTGATTTATCACCGTTGTGTAAATAATTGTAATACTTTGACATTAAAACTAGTGGATGATAAAAATAACCTTATTGATTTCAATAGGTGTGATCTTCATGTAGAATTATATGTAAAAACGTAAGAAAAAATTTTTAAAAAATGAAATAATTTAAATTAAATTCTTTTGAATCCTGATCCTTCACTAGGTCTTGCAGATCCTTTCTTTAGAGTTCTAAGAAATGCTACATTCTTTTTATTCAATTTTTCATTTGTAGTATTCATTGATTTTTGAGTAATACTTCCTCCTTCCTTGACTTTTACTTTTTCATTGATTTCTATTTCCTCTTCATGTTTAATATCTTGAATCAATTCTATTTTATCTTTCTCTTTTGGACTTATGATAACATATTTTGAAGAATCACCAGAATTGAAGAATCTCATTACGTTTTGTAGAGTAGACTTTAAGGAAGCTTGCTTACGCAGAATATAATTTATTAAAGAATAATAATAATTAAAATAATTTAAAGATAGAAAAATTTAGTCAATCTTTCAGATCTAGGAATCTTCGATTCATTCAATCCTTAGGATAAGAAATCTTTGATTTAGTCTACAACAAGAGATCTTCTATGTTCATTTCTAAAATCTTGCAATTCAACATCTTCATGATTTTTTGTTCTCACAAAAATTGGATTCCTATTTCTCGGATTTCTATTTTTTCTTGAATCAAAGAATGTTTTTGGAGAAAGGACCATCCAAATAGATCTACCTATAAATATGTAAAAGAGAGTAACACCAATAGTTACATAAATCCTCCAAATTCTAATGTAATACTTCTCAAAAATGGATCCTACCTCATCTAATATTTCATGAGGAATCATACCATCTTGACTATTTGAGTGTAATTGAATGTTAGTATCAGCTTTTTCTCGCATCTCATTAATTAATTCTTCCTCTATATTCGTTTTTGTATCAAGGAGGATATGTTCATGAAAGATTACTTTATCATCTAAGAAATTTAGATCGAACTCTTCAAAGTTTTTGAAATTAGTAACATTATTAGCCATAGGATGTAGTGCTAGGCTACTAGAAATTATCCCCCCACTTGGATCGTTCTTGTAATACCAAATCTTGTCTCCAAATTGTTTAATTCTAATGGGTATTTGTCCTTGAGTAAGAGCTAAACTTGTCTTGAATCCATCAAAATGTGTTAGATCAACAAATTCAATGTCAGAATCATCAATTTCTTTACAAAATGTCACTTGAATAATATCGTCATTAGTATCAATTGATTTTACCCTTATTGCTGAATGATTTAGTTGTTTTTGAATGTATCTTCTAGGATTTTCTTTTATGAGAGTCTCAAGAAGAGAAGTATGTTCATTGAAGATATCACACATTACTTCAGTTGTATGTCTTAGTAGATTATTTGATTTGTTCTCAAGGTATTGAAACTCTCCAGCTGCTTGAAAATCTGAGTAAACTTGTCTTCTTGTTCGTTTTCCATTTTTAGATTTTCTATTTTCCAAATCTTCTAGAGCATATTTAGCAAATTTTGTAATATATTTATCATAACTTGGAAAATTATTACAGGCTTCTCTAGTTTTTACAAAATCAGAGATTTCTAGATCTTTAGATTTTAAGTAAACTTCATAACTTGGTAACTTGTAGCAATCATTTTTGATATTTGAATATTCTTCATAAGTTGGTAATGGAAAGGGTTCTTCTAAATTTTCATAATCTTTATTAGACAATCCTTCGGATCTAGGAGTTGAAGACTCTGATCTTTTTGTTCTATCAATCCTTTGGATATCAGAATCTTTGATTTTATCAGTTCTATTGTCTTGTAGATTATTATTAGAAGTATTATTATTACTTTCTTGATCTTTGAATTTCACAAGTGAATCCGAAGGAGATCCTTTGAGTCTTGCTAGTCTTTCTATTTTTTCCTGTTTCCTTTTCTCGAATTCAAGATATGTCTTCATTTTTTCTTCTCTTCTCCTTTCAAATTCTTTTCTTTCAGCTTCATATTTCTTTCTTGCTTCTTTGTCTTTTTGAATTTGTTGCTCACGAAGTTCCTGATCGTTTTGGATTTGTTCTTGTTGTCTTTTATAATATTCTTCTCTTTCTTTTTGATACAATCCTTCGGATCTAGGAGTCGAAGACTCTGCATACTTCTGAAGATTTGTACTCATTTCTTGAAGACTCTGAGTTGAAGTTAGTGCTTGTGGTGTTGGAATTCTTTGAATTTCATTTTGTAACTGACGTACTGCAAAACCTTCTTCACTAATTAAGAGATCAAGATTACAATCTCTCACAAATTTGTTTTACTTTTTCAAAATAAAGCAAGAAGATAAAATAACAACAAACATGAAATAACAAAAAATTAACAACAATCAAATGATTATTCATTATAGGCCTTTCTTCCCTTCCGGAGAAGATTCTTCAAGTCGTTTCATAGCCTTTTTTCTCAGAATTTCGATTGCTCATTCAACATTTCCTGCTATATATCTTATTCATTTAAATTCTTTGGTCTTTTCGACTTACCTTTTCAGTATACCATCATCAAATTCTTCCCATATCTCTAGTTCTTTAGATAGCTCTTCTTTGTTGTTATTCTGAAGACACACAATCTTGACAAAAATTAATTACTCACATTTAGTAGTTTATTACTCACCTTTAGTAGTTCGTTGAATCTTTCTTCTCGTTAAATGTTGTAGGAATGAAAACTGCAAATAATGAATAATCTACATAGTGTATCAAACAGAAAAGACTTACCAGTTCTTACAACAAACAATAACAATAACAACACAAAAACTGAAGAAATTCTGCGACGCAAATCGTTCTCAAATGAGACACTTCGTTCTTTCATACCTGTTTGCCAGCACCTTCGAGAAGTTTAGAGTGTGACCAAACTCGTCGAGTTCTAGATCTTACAGATTGACCACTCTCTCTTTCTCCTTCAGTTCTCTCAATTTGTGACGTCTTTGCCCTGGCAATTTCTCTTTCTCTTTGTGTGACCTTCTTTTCTCTTCCTCACTGTGACCGAGCACAATCACACATGCCCCAGTTGAACTAGGCGCACACGACGCGACACGCAAACGCGTTGGGCTAGAGTGGAAGGCGAGACGCGTCTGTGAGCAGCGTAATAGTATACTAGCTTTTATAATGTACATTTATTGAAATTAGTTTGATTTTAGCTATTTATTGATCAATTGTTTATTTTCAGTTTGTTGTTAGTCCAAGATGGGAAGCGAATTGAACAAGGTATTTATTTCTGTTTTTTTTTCATTTTAAAAGGAAATTTTTAGAGTTCTTCTTCGTCTAGCAGCAATGATCACTCGTTCGAATGTTTGGACGCACTGCCGGCGTTTAAACATGACATGATGTTAACAGATATCAACGAAGCTCGTCTCAAGCATGTGAGTTATTATTAATATTATTATATCATTTTTTTTGTTGTAATTTTTTCTTGTTATTTCTAATCCTTTATGGTTTTTAGCTCGGCGACTACACGGGCATTAAAAATGTGAGTGTTGGATCGTTCTCATCTCCAGCATTTCCGGTGGAAGGCGTTATTTTCGGACCAAATAATAGACTAATGGTGTGCCTCAACTGTCGTCGTGCCAAGAAGCCTGATGCGCCAATCATCAAAGTCTGGTTTTTGGTCGATAGTGGATCGAATTGCACGTTTCTTGATGAAACTACTATTAACAAGCTTACTGGCTCTGACGCCACTCCATCGACCATTCCCGTCTCCATTCAGGTTCAATTTTACTACTTTCTTTTTTTATGATTATTTTTTTTCTGATTCAAATTTCTCATTTTAGGATCAAAATTCTGTCATCGAATGCAACCTCTCGCACAGCCATTTTAAGGAAGCGAACGTGTTGGGTATGAAGGCCATGCTGGATTTGGAAGTGACCATTGAAGGGATGAATGGCAAGCAAAAAAGTTGGCGCCTTGCGAAACAATAATGGCGTTGTATTGCTTTTTAATTGATAAATAAAGTATAAAAAAAGTTGAAGCTAGTAGAAATATTTCTCTTTTTCACAAAATCAATGAAAATAAGCCTTAAAATGCTTCAAAAAGTGCTAAAAATGGTCAAAGGACCGTCCAGTCCAAAATTACCATTTTTTCAGAAACGACAGATTTTCGATAAGTTAAGACATATTTTTGATGATTTTGTGCATTAAAATAGTCAAAAAGTGGAGAATGGGCAAAATGACCGTCCAGCGACAACTTTTTACATACTACTAGTTGTCTTGAGATAGCCATAGGTTCTGTTGAAGTTGAACGTCTTATGACCTTCTTGGTCTTCATTATTTCTTCCCAGTCAAAAGTTGGTGCTTTGATGGATATGGTGGGTCTCGGCCGCCTGTTGTTTATCCTGTAGACGAAATTTATAAGTGGTATGCTCGTCTCTAAGCCTTCGGAAATTGTACTCAGCGGCTTTTCGTTTTCTGCAGCTCAGTCGGGCAAGACGTTGGCTAACAAGGCAATTCCGTTTTCAACTGGCTCCAGGTTGTTCTCGTCGCTTTTCTTTATCGGCTCAACTATCAACGGACTATTCCATCTCATCTTTATTTCGGCATTGTATTCGGCTTCTTCTTCGAATCTCATCGCCTTGTGGCGTCTCACGTAGTATCACAGAGAGAGCGCTTTTCCAACAAAAGAGTAGAGGATTTATTCTTTCGCATCGTCATCTGCTGGCACGAGCCCTGGGAGCTGGATCCGGGATTATTCTGATTCAAAATGTCTCGGGCGATACGCTTACTCAGGATAACCAACAACCTGTCCGTGGCGATATGCCTCGGATTGTCCTCATTATTTTGTTTTTTAAAATAAATTCCTTATAAATCAAAGCATTTTGTTACCCGTGTTCTCATTTGTTTCACTTAAATACCTCAGCCATAACTTAATTTGCGGTATTTCACCATTTTTTTTCAGATATGTCTAACAGTGACTCATCGCTACTACCACCGCCGCCAATCGTAGAGTCGATGAGCAGCTTATCGCTCAATAATGAACCTACTGATACCGAGCTTCTCCGCACAATTGAAGAACTTAAGGAGAAAAATGATCAGCTCGAGCTGGAGATCACCGAGTTGGAGAGGAATAACGAGTCTCTCAAGCTTGTTACCGCTGATTTCAAAAGTACCTACCAATCCAACTTGTTGTGCGAATTCGTCTCTGCTGCTACACCAAGAAGGCTGAGAATAGAATCAAGGAGCTCAAAGTACAGCTTGACATGGTAATTCTGTATCATCTTCTAATTAAAAATGTTTATAGGCGTCTAAAGAAGAATTCCAAGTGAACGAGCCTTTCTCGCATGCCGCCGTCTGTGAAGAAATGATCGAAAGCCTGAAGGTGAGTCCCATCTGTAATTTTAATTTGTATATCTTTTTAGAAAGAGAAGAACAAAGTTGAGAAGCTGAAAAAATTCTACACAAAGTGGTCTGCGGGCAAGTTAAAGAAACTTGAAGATGAGGAGGAAAGAACAGAGGGAGAAAAAGAAAGTGGAAAGGAAGAGAAGAATTCTGAAGATGTCAATATTAACATTGACCCTGAACTGTTTAGTCTTTATATCCGATCATTTACAATAAACATTTTAACTAAGAGACTCGATAAAAAAAGCGCTTACTCTTGACCAACTCCAGGCATTGTTGTCAAGAACTGTGCCCGAAGTGACAATATGCAACTACGTTACAAAGCATCGATGTTGTCCTCGCGATGATAAAGAAGTCGGCAAAGTTGGTATGTGTCTTTTTAATTTTTAAAACCAATTTTGCAGAAATGTGAGTACAATATGAATCACATCTACTACAAGCATCATGAAGCAGAGCACCCCACTTACTTCTATTTTTGCTCCAAGTGCCACTTTTTTGCCAAAGCATATCGTAAAGAAATCAGATAGTAAAGTTTGCTATAATCCAAATAAAATTATAGGCACAACAAAGGCGTTTGTGCTGAAATGGCCACTTGTAATTTACTCTACAAGAAGGCCAAAGAAGTTAATCTACCAATTCTTGATTCTCCAACCGACAGACCGCGGGCTGAACTTATAGAAGAGTTCCGTAAGAATTATCCCGAATTCTATAGATTGGTTAGTGCCCATCTATAATGTAATTTATGTTTGCAGAGCGACAGATCGGAAAATCACATGAAGGAGATTTTCCTATTCGACAGATTGTCAATCAAATTTGCAGCGAAATTTTTCTCTGAATGCATCTATTGTAATAAAATCTACGAAATTTCTCCGTATGACTATATATATCCCTTTATCTAATATAATTATTTCAGAAAGCACTACGCCTACAAATGCCGAAGTTGGTCTTCCGGCACAAAAATAGCCGATAAAAATCTGCTCTACTACTCATACCACGAGGAAAAGGTAGATCAGCTTGCGTTGGAGCTACTAGGCAAGGTTCGTTTTCATTAGTTTAAATTAATAAAAAAATTCAGAAACTTAGCTTCCCAGCCTCGTTCTACTTCTACGGGCTGATCGACCTGCGGAATATTCGAGATTACACCAGGCCGTTGAGTTTCTTCCATTATGACTGTTTCTTCTACATAGGAAAGGGAGACGAGGTATGGATATTTATTGAGAATTGTGGTATTGTTTAGAATCGGCACAAAGATCACGCAGATGAAGCTCGAAGATCAACTGAATCTGCTAAAGTGGACAAAATCAACAAGATCTGGGATAAAGGCGGCGCCTATATGAGCGTGAAGATCGGCCCAGTCTCGCATGACTTCGCTGCAGCAATGGAGCGAGTTCTGATCAACCTGCTATCCAATCAGTTGACAAATTCAAATACTTCAAATGCAGTTTTGCCTGGAGGATGGAAAGACGAAGATGTGATGAAATTTGGAATAATCGGCCTGAAGAAGCTTTTGTCCAAAGTCGAAGATGAAGAGGCTTCTAAAATTTTCAGAAAAAAGTAGAAGATTCCTGTTAATTTTTAAATTAATGTATTATGATAAATTGTTAACCCCCCAGACAAAATTGTCACAATTGCCCTCCGCGATAGCCTCGCGCTGGCTAAACTACCTGTCCGAAAGGCAAGTGCTCGCCTCGGATAATGGTTGAGACTTCGAATAGCAGAATGGTGTAGGTAGAGGCGATTCGTCACGGGATGGCGCAGTCAGCAATACCTCGCTTCCCAGTCCAGTTTTGAGAATTTTGCCGCGACCGTTTTTTTCATCTGGTTTGGAAATATAGCAGTCACTCACGGATTCCACTCATGAGGACGACTTTGCTCTTTCTTGCTGGGCAAGAGGAGGGGGTGATTCCTAATCAATTCTTCCGATGGAAGAGAAGTGGCCTAACAGTGGCAGGCTCACCGGATTAAGAATTTGTGGCATTTCACCAAATTTATTTCAGATATGTCTAACAAGCGACGCTTAAAGACTCAAAGCACGCGTTCATCAAATTTTAGAATTCTACAGTACAGTAGGAAGTGAAGGCATACCTAAAAAAGCGGCTCTTTTTTGAGGAATTTTAGCCAGATCTTCAAGAATTACAGTAGATCTCTCTTGAAGACTGGTTTAAGGTCTCGGTCTAAGAGGCAAAATAGGAGCTGAGCTAGATCCTAGAAAAAAGCGATTTCCTAGGGTTAGTGTAGCCTAAAATCAACTTGTCCAGGTAAGGGAAAGCGATTACTATATCTCCTGTTCTAGATGGAACGAGTCAGTATATCGATAATTATTCGTGTTGCGACTCCAAGGCTGTTAATAAAGCTCGTGAAGAATTGAGAGCTCCAATGTGTGCGACTCACGCAGACTTGGGCGGGTTACCCGATTCGGGCGGGTTACCCGTACCCGTACCCTAACGGGTAATACCCGAAACGGGTAGGGTAACAAAAACCAAATTTTCGGGTAGCCCGAAACGGGTAGGGTAATTGGGCCGAGTAGTTAGTATCCGAAACTTTAAGGGTCTTCACGAGAAGACGGATCACTGTACCTAAATTTAAATTTCCGGCTAATTTGCAATCAATCTTTACTATTATGTTCTTGTTTTAATATTAATTTATACTTTGTCTCTATTCTAGTTATAGATCGCATTAGGCTGTTTTGGATGCAAAAATCGAAGTACGATCAAAACTTTGTATTTGATAATGGATCGGCAACATGCAAGTACTGCAATGAATCACTCAAATATTTGCCAAAGAACGGTACCAGCTCTTTGAAGAGGCATCTATTAGTAAAACATCCAGTTCTAATTGAGGTCAGTTCATGTTACAATTTTACTTATTCAGGTAAAGACTGGCGATAATGATGTGCAAGCAAAGACTGCTCCCCCAAGAAAGCAAGCTAAACTAGAAGATTCCTTTCATAGTTGGACAACTGATTCAGTTATCTCTCAACAAGTTGACCAGGACATTCTATCTTTTATAATTCAAAACAACTTGTCCTTCAATATTATCGAAAGTGATTCTTTCCGTAGACTAATTAAAAAACTTAACGGGAAATATCAGTAAGTTTTTATTTGTTAGTTTAATTTTTTTAAGGTTAAGAGGACGGAAAATCTTTAGTGGAGAACTTCTTTCACAAATGTATATTAACAAAAAACAAGAAATTGCATCTAAGATTGAGAAATTGTGCAATGTTCCAATTGCTATAGACGGATGGACATCAAGAAATGCCAAATATGGACTGATAGCAGTTACATGTATCTTTTTGTCTTTTGCTTATTTCATTATAATTCTAGGCCATGCAATTGACAGCTCTTTTAACCCACAAAGTTTTTGTCTTGCTGCTAGGCAATTATCGGGCCCTCATAATGCAGAAGCTATAGGCAATTTGATCAAAGAAGTCATGGATGAGTATTCGCTTTCAAAAGAAAAAATTGCAATGTTACTAAGAGATGGAGATGCTACAATGAGAGCTGCAGCCATTAACTTAGATTTGCCTTCTCTACATTGTTTTGCTCACTGTTTGCAACTCGTAGGTAATTTAGTTGACTAAAACGTTATTCTAGGTAATCAAAGATGCATTGAAAGACGTTCAGTTTGATCACTTAGGTGAAAAGCTACGAAAGATAACAAATCGAATGCATAAAAGTAGAAATACAAGAGAAGAATTCCAAAAATACTTAAAAGAAGCCGGAATCAAGCCTGGAATGTTATCTAAAGTTAGCAGTATTACTTAAATTCTCAAATACTTTTAGGACATCAAAACAAGATGGTCTACTACTTATATATTAAAAACATCGTTTGTAAAACAACAAATTGCTGTTATCGATTTTCTAGAAGCACATAAGGAGTGAGTTCTTTTATAGTGGATTTATGCTTTTAGATTGCCCCAAATGACAGCTGCTGATTGGCAATTCATTGCAGCCATTTCAACGTTGTTAAAGCCATTTTATGAAGCAACAGTTAAAGTGCAGCATAAAAGTTTAGCGCCTGTTTCTGTTATAATTCCAACAGTTCGATTAATCCTGGAGCAGCTACGCCTAGAGGAAAGATATCCGGCTTTAAGGTTAGCATTAGTTTCATTCGTTAGTAATTTGTTTTAGAGATAGCTTAGCAAGCCACTTGAAAATAAGAACTGTACGCTATTTTGCTGATGATCTTGTTAACCTTGCTACCCTCTGTGACCCACGTTTCAAGAACTGTTTTGGGATCTCATGTAAAAAAGTTTGTTTATATTATATGATTGATTTTGTTTAGGACTTATTAGAAAGTAGGGTTTTGGAAGAAATACAAACAAGCAAAGCAAAATCTGATATAAAAAATGAAACAAAAATTAGCATATGCTCTAAAAAGGACTCGGTTGAAATTGATTTTGCAGAATCTTTTATAAAAAAAGCTCAAGATCGCTGTTCAAAAGCTCCGGATAAATTATTTTTTCAAGATGAACAAGAAAGCAAAAGAGTAAGCGTCTTTGCATTAGTTATAAGTTTAGTTTAGGAAGTTTATTGCTATTTAGCTGTTTTGCCAAGGCCATCAACGAATATTTTTGAATATTACAAAGATGAACAGAATATTCAAGCCTTTCCAACTATTAGAAAGATCTCTCAACGGGTGTTATCCATACCTGCCTCTACAGCCGAACCTGAACGACTATTTTCCGCAGCAAGCCTCATCTATTCTAACAAAAGAGGTCAGCTTTCAGCTGAAACGTTTGAGCGTTTAATATTTCTCAAAATTAACAGTCCACAGTTATAGCCGAGGTATAATCAGATTTTTTTTTGGATATTGTTACATTTATGCTAATAAAACTTACCGATTACAGATTATGCCTTATTATTGGAAAAGTTATCTTCGGGTAACCCGCTTCGGGTAGGGTAATACAAACGAGATTTTCGGGTAGCCCTAAACGGGTAGGGTAACAAAAACTGAAATTTCGGGTAACCCGAAACGGGTAGGGTAGTAAAAAGACCACTACCCGCCCAAGTCTGGACTCACGGTCTAACTCAAGTCTACTATTTTGATCGTAATTGTTCCCACAACTTTTGTCCAACCAGAGCTTATTGTATCCAATGAGAATACTACGCTTAGTAATAGTCCAAATAATTGAAGCTATTAATTCATCAATTTTCTGGGAGAATGGCCACAATATCACTGATCAACGGATTACTCAAAGACAAATCAAACAAACCCGTCTATTTCCATCATTTGAAAACAAAGAAGTTAATTTTTGGAATCACACTATCAAAATATCATTCGAAGTAAGACAAAAAAATGTGTTTATTCGCGGTACAAATATGAAATAGATTCTTTGGATCGAATTTAGACTATAGCAGATGTGAACAAATATGCATGAGTGTGGGGGATTAATGTAAGGTTAGTGTGATGATTTTCATTAGCAACACCAGTCACACATAATACCCATACAACCGGTTCAACAATAATCGTTTTTGTTGCAACATCGGTCGATTTTACGCTTCAAACATAATATACCATCTCTTACCGTCATCGTTATGTCGCCTGAGTTGAACTCTTTGGTTTCAACGGAAGCCACCAAAGTCATGACTGCCAGTAGATACAATGCCAGAATCATCTTTGACATTTCGTGAGCGAGAGAGAGACTGCCGCTTCGATTGTCGAAACTCTGAATAATGAACCGAACCCCAATAAACAACTGTTCAGCGCTGAAACTGGGAAGCCGCTCGCAGAGCCACATGATGTCATTTGGCCGAATAATGGAAAAAAAGGCTGTGACGACGACAGCCGCCTGTTTGCTTGCCGTTGTTATTTTTGGAACGTCCCGTGACTACGAGTGAACTTCCGCGAACATGCCGACAGCGAAATTGCCAATTCAGTCTAAGCGAATATGTCTTCGAGTTTCTCAAAAAAATACGACTATGCTCCCGTTGCCGTAACAAATGAGGTAAAACTTATTTCTATAGAGTTTACACTTGTTTGAATTTAGGATCCAAATCTACGCTCAGCTACAATAGAGGAGAAGGTCACACAAACACTATGGGTAAACTTATTTTTACAAAGTTTACACCAATTCGAGTTTAGGATCCAAATCTACGCTTAGCTACAGGAAGGGAAATCGCACAAACTTTTTGGCCGAAGGTTTTGGAAGTGTGTCGAAATTGCATCACAGTAATGACTCTCATATCAATCATTGTTGCTGCGATCACGATATTTATAGACTATATTGTTGTAGTCATCAACAATTATAGCGCCATCAATTGCAGAATCACTAACGCTCTTAACCTACCATCCAAACCAATCAACATAGCTTTTCATCCGTCTATTCCTGAATACCCAACGTGGATGACGTTACAGGTAGTTTTAAACTTTAATAAAAGAATGGTCTTTTCATTTCTCAGCAAATTTCCTTAAATTGTCTAGAAAACTTTTACAAATAATCACTTTAAATAAGCCGCTCAATTATTTTCAGCCAGGAAAAATTGAGTACATAGACGTCCCTAGGAGTCCTTTCACCAACGATGAATATTTCTGTTGCGTCCAAGATGAATGTCAAGAGTATTATTTCGCACTTTCTGGCAAGAATGCCGCCTCACAACTTATAAACGACTACGAGATTCACTCACATAGACTTGATGGTACATCTCTAAAAACTTCACTTTTGAATTTTTTTACAGAGATCGTGACAATATATTTTCAAAACCATGACACTTCATCGTAAAACCAAACGAATCTTTGTCACGATCTCTGTGAAAAAATTCAAAGTGAAGTTTCGTAATAATGAAAAATTTAGAGAATGGCAATAAAAAACGCGAGTGGAACTTTTATAACGTTAATAGCAGCGAGTCTCTAGTATGTAAGCCTCCAAATTGTAATCCCTACACAACATGCCCAAAGAAAGATCCAAAGTTTAACCCATTGACGACCGCGTGGGCCACCGGTGGCCCACGCCTTGTGGGTCGCGTGGGACCGTGTGGGCCACTGGTGGCCCACACTTATATTATTGATGGCTATGCCTTTTTTTTGTATCTTTCACAGTTTTTACGTATTTATTAGAATAATTACATCCAAACAAAGCTACACAACCAATGGTCTAGGAACTCTTTATTTTAAACTCGAGCAGCAATTAGAACAAAAATATTAGGCTTATAGAAATTTTTAATCGCACTTCTTATGGTAGCCTTGAAAACATTTAAGACAAAAATGTGAATAGCATTTAGTGCATCGGGTTGTGACTTTTTTAGTGCGATTCATAGCATATAATCGACCTTTTGCTTGGCATAGATTCTTGTAACAGATAGTACATCGCTTCCTTGTCTCTCTTCCTCGTATCTCTTCCAGTTTATGGCCTATTCTCGGCGAAAGAGTGTATTGACTTTTTTCTAATAGTGATTCCACAATTTTCATTTTAAACTCATTTAGACGAATTTTTTCTTTCGTATCACAAAATAGCCGCCAGGCATTTACGACAGCAGTTTGCGTAACTAAGTGGAAGAAAATACGTAAATACCATTTAGTGGTACGGCGTACAAAAGGCGAATAAGCAGCCATTTGATCACTTTGATCCACGAACCCCATCAGCTTATTATAATCTTCAACGACCACTGGCTTGTTAGATTCTCCGACTTTTCCATCATGACAAGTTGAGATCATCAGAAGTTCCCTTTTGTCCTTCCATTTCAAAACAAGTATCCCATCCTTATTCTGCTGAGAGTATATCTCTCCTCTTTTCAATCTTTTATCTTTAATTGAAATGGGGATTTCCCTGCGATTTCTTCTCATTGTGGCGATCATGTGTGTCTTCCTTTTGATTAGCTTTTTGGCGAGTCCAACTGATGAATACCAATTATCACAACATAGTTGTCTGCCATTGTCCAAAAGTCCATCCATTAGTGAAAGAACTATCGAATCAGCCAATCGTACATCATGAAATGCCTGCTTCCCAGCATATATTCTTGTTCTCCACGTGTACCCTCCCTTAGAACAAAGCTTGAAAAACTTTATACCGTACTTGTGCTTTTTCGACGGAATGTATTGTCGAAAAATAATTCTTCCTCTGAACGGCACTAGGGATTCGTCAATAGCAATTTCTTTTCCAGGACGATACATTCGTTCACAGTTTCCATTGAAAAGTTCAACAAATTCCTTGATCTTGAACAATCGATCTCCATCGGCTTTCGAATTATCACAGAAATGAAGAGAGCTCATCAGTTGTTCAAATCGGTTTCTTGCCATGATTCTTCCTGTTATTGAGTGTCCTCCTAGAGCAGGTCGAGTACTCCAATAGTCTCGAAGACTGGGTAATTTGACGAGTCCCATTTGGATGCATAAAGCTATGAATTTCTTCAATTCTTTTCCGTCAGTTTCGATAAAATCAGCATTTTTGGTTTTTCCATAGCGATTTGTTTCCGTCACAATAAAATCCATGAGTGAACCATCAAGGAAAAGGTTATAGAACTCTACGGGCTCGTTGCACATCAACACTGCAGCATCTGGTCCAAAAGCATCAGTAAATCGCCATCTATTGTTGACTTCAGTTTCACTTATCCATCCCTCACTAGTGTCACTACTAACAGTCCTTGAGGAATCAGAGTCGGAGTCAAATTCACTTGTTGGGTGAAGAACTAAAGCATCAACCTGCGAGTCGTCAATCACTGTTGCATCGGCGTCTTCTGCATCAGAGTCCAAGAGAAGTCTTTCAAAACTTGAATCTAAGTCCGATTCATCAGAACAGTCAGTATCCATCATGATCTACCAAAAAAATTCTATTTCTACCGAAAATGGACAAATAATATAAAAAATGGAGTCTTGTGGGACCGTGTGGGCCACCGGTGGACCACACTTGAAAATATCCTGAAAGCGCTTTGGTCCCAGGTGCCAGACACGATAAAAGCGCGCGGTCGTCAATGGGTTAAGAGCAGATGTAGTCCGCCAAACGAAAAAGTTGTATAGTTTATAAACAACTCCACGATCGCAATTTGTATTCAAACGTTTCGTATTATCCTGATGAATAATTATTTTGTTGAATAAATATATATATATAAGCTTTTTATTTAAAATTTCTCTTGAATATTGGATTGGAAAAAATGTTTTAAGAAATTGATTTTATGTATTTTTTTAAATTTAAAGCAAAAGCAATATGAAATAAGTAATCACCACTTGTGCCCTTGCTGACATAATCTTTGCATAGACATTAATAGAGTTCTACCAGCTTGTTAATAGTTTAAAATCAACATTATTTATCCAACAATTTTCATCCTCATAAATAGTTTACTTCAATTTGAATTTGACTTCTAGCGAATCAATTTTCGAATACTCATTTCCAAAAGAGTTTTTAGATAAGAAATATGAAATTGGATTGGTAAAATTAGATGGAATACTAGAAATTGACAAGAAAATAAATATAAATTTTACAAATAACAAGTTTTATTACAGGGTGACCCAAAATAACGTGGACAAGGTTTTTTATGGATATTTTTATTAATTCAGCAGAAATTGTTATTATGACAATATGAAACAATAACTAAGGATGTTAGTCAACAATATTTTCAGTCAGTTTCAAAATGGCCACCACGAGCATTGATACAGAGCAGCAATCGCTTCTTGAAATTTTGTGCTATGGGCCGCAGCTCTTCCGGAGATAATTTGTCCCATTCTCTTTTCAATCATCGTTTGAGAGATTCCAAACTTTTGTGTGGTTTAGAGCAAGCTCTTGTCTCCAATATTGACCAAATGCTATAGTCAAGCGGATTAAGATCCGGCGAGTAAGGTGGCCATTCTTCAGATGTGATAAATTGCGGAAAATGGGTCCTACAGTAGTCTTGAGTCTTTTTGCCCTATGAGAGGGTGCGGAATCTTGTTGGGAAGTCCATTTCTTGTTTCCAAAATGCTATTGTGCCCACGGAGGTACTACCGCCTCCAAAACATCACGACGATATAGTTCTTGATTTATTTTCACTCCTTTTTCAAGAAAAATCAGTGGTATTTTGCCCGTAGCACAAATTCCTCCCCACACCATGACAGAAAGAGGATTTTGACGATGCTGGACAATTGCGGAGGAGCCTGGAGCTTTTGTAGACCAGATTCTGTCATTTTGGCAGTTGTGGACTTGCTCAATAGTGAACAGCTTCTCATCTGTGAACAGAAATCTCTCCCAATTTTGACCTGCGGCCCGCTTAAGGAGTTTTCGGCATCTTTGAAGTCTAACTTTCTTATTTTCTTCTGTAAGCTCTTGAACTTTTTGAAGCTTGTATGGCTTGAGTTTAAGCTCCTTTTTAGCTATACGACGAACCGTTTCGCGACTGATACCAGTATCACGACTAATTTTTCTCATTGATGTTCTTGGATTTCGTTCAATTCTTTTCTTGATGATTTTTCGATTTGCTGAGTTGTTGACGGTACGTTTTCTTCCTCTGCCTGGATAGTCGCTTTCATTGCCTCACTCCTTCAAACAAAAGATCGTCTTTGAAACGGTTTGCTTGGGGACATTGAGCAGTTGAACAATTTCATTTTGTCGTTTTCCTTTACGAAAAAGCTCTAAAATTGAGCTTCTTAATTTGATCATGCTGAAAAAAAAAATAATTAAGCAGATAAGGTATGAAAAACACAAACATAGTACACAAAAATATGGAGAATAAAATGGTTAAAGAAATTTTTAGAAAGCATAGAAAAATATTAGAGATAGGATGCAATTAAATTTGTCCACGTTATTTTGGGTCACCCTGTACATTTATCAAAAGGATAACGCTCCTTCTATAACATCCCCTTTGTCCGGAGATTGCTTTGTGTCCTCACAAAGTTTGATCGAGCTGTCTTCTTTGGTCTCCTTCATCACGCTCCCTCTATTTTGTTATATTGTTTGAGTGTACTGGCCGGGTGTTCTCATATGTGTTTGTTTACTTGTTACTTAAATATCTCAGCCACAACTTAATTTGTGGTATTTCACCATTTTTTTCAGATATGTCTAACAAATCTAAGCGGCGATCAAAGGAGGATGGCCGGTCTTCCACATCGGTAAGTTCTGATACCAGTAAATGCAATCACTTTTCAGCCAATTAGACGCTCCAAGAGACGCCCAAGACGAGCAGGAAACGAGTTTAGGTCAGTTTGTACTATTAAATTATAATATTAGAAATTGCAGAAAGACTCATCGCTACCACCATTGCCGCCAATCGTAGAGATGAGCAACTTATCGCTCGACAATAAACCTACTGATACAGAACTTCTCCGCTTACCGAACATCAAGGAGCTCAACGTGCAGCTTAGCATGGTAATTCTGTGTCATCTTCTAATTAAAAATGTTTATAGGCGTCTCAAGAGCTGAAGGAATTCTACACAAAGTGGTCTGAGGGCAAGCCAAAGAAACTTGAATATGAGGAGAATAGTTCTGATGAGGAGAAAAGAACAGAGGGAGAAGATGAAAGTGGAAAGGAAGAGAAGAGTTCTGAAGATAAAGAACAAGTCAATAATAACTTTGACCCTGAACTGGTTAGTCTCTATATCCGATCATTTACAATTAAAATTTTAGCCAAGGAACCTGACGAAAAATAAAACGCTTACTCTTGACCAGCTCCAGGCGTTGTCGCCAAGAACTATGCCTATGCCAAAAGCCAATGTGTTTTTAAAAAAATCATACCGTTACCATTCCACCATCAGCACATGAAGTCATTGCAGTTGCGCAACCGGTAACCTCACCAGTAGAAACTGTAATAACACCAGAACTCAGGTAAAAGTGGGTTTTCGGTACATAGTGAACAACTTAAAAAGAAAGTTCGCAAACTGTTCAAGTCTTTTGTACTAACGTAGTTTGCAAGAATAATGGGTGAATGCAACCCCATCTTCATCACTCAGCCGCATTCTATCAGTTTCACATAAACCTTTCTCAGTCATTGTAAACTCGGTTGAATTTAATATTGAGGTTGAGGTTATTTTCTTTCAGAATGGAGCGAAGTGTCTCC
Source organism: Oscheius sp. JU1382 (assembly GCA_932521405.1). Classification (NCBI taxonomy): domain Eukaryota; kingdom Metazoa; phylum Nematoda; class Chromadorea; order Rhabditida; family Rhabditidae; genus Oscheius; species Oscheius sp. JU1382. The sequence goes on along the minus strand of OW051478.1, from coordinate 963,242 downwards.
TCACGGTGGAATATCAAAAAGCGACTATTCTAGGAGAAAAAAGAGTAAAATGGATTCATCCATTCGACTTTGCCAGGCATTGGAAAGAGTAAGTATAGAAGGCTTACGGCTGAATTCACTTTCCAGTCAAAATCAATTCGATTTTGCGATTTCGTTCTCATCAATTGAGCACAGCGATATGAAGATCCTCGTGATCCAATTGGAGATATTCGAGGGATTCAAAATGTGCGATGCATTTTGAAGAAGGGAGGAACCTTCTTCTTGGGATTGCCGAGAGGACAAGATTAACTCGTATACAATGCTCATAGGATTTATCGAAGAATCTGATTGGCTATGATTGTAGAATTCTTTTTTTTTTTCAAATAAAAATCGTTGTGTAAATTCATGAGTCACAAAGAGCTTTGACACGACAGATGGTCCTCATTAAATTCTCCGTCGAGCCATTTATTAGGTGGTGGATGTTGCAAACTCCGCACATTTCCTCTCGTCCTTTCTTTGAACTCTGATAGCCATAGGTTCTGTTGAGATTGAACGTTGTATGACCTCCTTTGTCTTTGATATTTCTTCCCAATCGAGAGTTGGTGCTTTGGTGGATGTGGTGGGTCTCGACCGCCTGTTGTTTATCCTGTAGACGAAGTTTATAAGTGGTATGCTCGTCTCCAAGCTTTCAATGCACTCTCTTGTACTTTTTGCAGTTGTTTTCATCTTGTAGATGTTCTTCAGACGGTTGTGTAGGGCCTCGATCCTCACTTTCAACTCCTTTTGCTCCCACATAGACATAGCTCCTTGCAATCCTCCAAAGTTACCCTTGTATTTCTTCACAGCGTGCTCGTCCAAAACTTCTTGTGACTCTTTTTCTTCCTGCATAAACGCGATGTACATGGTTGTTCGAATGCGGATCCATTTATCTGCTACTGCTCTCTGTCTTTCACTCATCCTAATTTCTCCTTTGAGCATCTTCATATCCTGTTCGAGGTAGCATCCATTGATCAGCGTATCCAATTGGCTGTTGTTCCTCTTTGTGATTTCCATGAACGTAACCCACTGAACTTCTTTACGATCTCATACAAGATTGCCATCGATTCGTCTCCAATGTTGCGGTTTATTGCAGATTCCAAAATTTGTCATCCTTCGACCTTCCAACTAGTCAGTATTTTCCCAATGAAGGTTGAAAATGGGCTGTCGGCAATTGTACTCAGCGGTTTTCCGTTCTTCTGCAGCTCATAGTCGGGCAAGACGTTGGCTAACAAAACAATTCCGTTTTCAACTGGCTCCAGGTTGTTCTCGTCGCTTTTCTTTATCGGCTCACCTATCAACGGAATATTCCATCTCATCTTTGTTTCGGCATTGTATTCGGCTTTTTCTTCGGATCTCATCGCCTTGTGGCGTCTCACGCAGTATCACAGAGAGAGCGCTTTTCCAACAAAAGAGTAGAGGAATTATTCTTTCGCATCATCATCTGCTGGCACGAGCCCTGGGAGCTAGATCCCGGGATTATTCCAATTCAAAATGTCTCGGGCGATACGCTTACTCGGGATAACCGACCTGTCCAGTAGGTAAAACACTTGCCTTGGATTGTCCTCATTATTTTGTTTTAAAAAAATTAATTCCTTGCAAATTAAAGCATTTTGTTACCCGTGTTCTCATTTGTTTCACTTAAGTACCTCAGCCATAACTTAATTTGTGGTATTTCACCATTTTGTCAGATATGTCTAATAGAGATTCATCGCCACCGCCCGAAGAGTTGGTGAACAACTTATTGCTCAACGATAAGCCTACTGTAACGACCGCGGGCCTCGAAAGCCAACTCGGAAAGGTGAGTGATTTTAACTATTTAAATCATTGACTAATTCTATTCAGGAACCGCTGCCGGAAGCAGAGAGTGTTGAGGACGAGCGCACAAAAGAAGCCAGTGATGCAAGCGAGGAGCCTGAAGAGGAGGGAAGTTCTGAAGATAAAGAAGAAGAGAGCGAAGAGAAAGAAGAGGAAGTCAATAATAACTTTTACCCTGAACTGGTTAGTCTCTATATCCGATCATTTACAATTAAAATTTTAGCTAAGAAACTCGATAAAAAAAGCGCTTAATTCTCTTGAACCCCAGGAATTGTCGTCAAAACTTATGCCCGAAATGACAGAAGATCCTAAAACATATGCAACTAATTTAAAACAAATCGACGTTGTCCGCGCAATGATGGATACAAACTTGACAGATTTGGTATGTGTTTATTTAATTTTTAAAACAAATTTTGCAGAAATTTGAGAGAGAGCTCAATATGAGACGGATCTATTTTAAGCATGATGGAGAAGAGCATGCCACTCTCTTCTATTTTTGTTCCAAGTGCCACTATTTTGTCAAAGCAACTCGTAGAGATATCAGACCGTAAATGTTCTCATTTACTATAATCCAAATAAAATTATAGGCACGAGGATGAAGTTTGCGATGAAATGGCCTATTGTAATTTACTCTACGTGAAGGCCAAAGAAGTTGGTCTACCAATTTTTGAAAAAAAAGGAAAGAGAAATACACATGTCAACATTGGAACTATAAAGGAATTCCATGTGAAGTATCCCGACTTCTATAAATCGGTCATGGTTAGTGCCCATCTATAATGTAATTTATTGTTTGCAGAGTGACGGACGGGAAAATAACTTGAAGCAGATTTTCCTATTCAACAGATGTTCAATCAAATTTGCAGCGCAAAGTTACGGCAAATGCATCTATTGTGATAACATCTACCAGCTTGGGTATGACTCTACAGGGTGCGCCATAAATATGGTCACTTTTTTGCGCGTCATTTTTGGAGCTTTTTTGTGCTTATATTGCATTTTTTGTGTCTTTTTTAAACTCTACTTTCAATTTTGATCATATAGAGTGATTTTTGGTTGACCATATTGCTTATTTAAGAAATGGTGAAGCCTAGCAGTCAAAGAAGTGCTATTAGGAATCTTAGAGACTCCGGCCATTCTGCTCCCGACATCGCTCGAATTCTCAAGATGCACAAGAAGACTGTCTATCGTATTCTCAATCGTAACACAATCTTTGATCGTCCTAGATCTGGGCGTCCGGTGACTGTGGCAACAGGTCGTCTTCGAAAAATTGTAAAACAAAGAATAAATCGAAACCCCTGCCGCAGCATGAGAAAGATGGCAGCTGAGCTCAATGTATCGGCAACAACACTAAGGAGAGTTATCCGGAAAGACATTGGACTAATACCTTACAAATTCCGTCAATTGCATGGGTTAACAGAAAAGCAAAAAAAAGATAGAAGACGAAAATGACTTGGGCTTCTCGACCGGACCGACCATTTAACGACACTCTTTACCGATGAGAAACTTCTTTCAATTGAACAAACTTTCAACAGACAAAATACGCGGTTATTAGCGCAAAACGCTAAAGATGCAGATATGAAAGGAAGAATAGTTCAAAGGAACTCTCATCCAGCTTCTGTGATGGTTTGGACCGGAGTTTGTTCAACAGGTCGTACACCGTTAGTTTTTGTCGAAAAAATGTCAAGATAAACGCAGATGTCTACCTCAATGATATTCTCATAAAGCACATGCTTCCTTGAAGTAAAAAACATTTCAAACAAAATCCGTGGACCTTAATTCAAGATTCCGCCCCAGCTCACAAGGCAAAAAAGACACAGGAATGGTGCTCAAAAAATCTTCCCGATTTTATTCCAACTGCTGCCTGGCCTGCAAACTCTCCAGACCTCAACGCCATGGATTATTGTGTTTGTTCTATTCTAGAGGAGAAGGCTTGCGCTAAACGACACACTACAATTCAAAGCCTAAAAGCTCACTAGAAAAGGCATGGCAAGAAATATCGCAAGAAACCCTGCGGTCCGCAATAGAGTCCTACCCAAAGCGACTGAAGGCTGTTATTCGTGCTAAGGGAGGCCACATTGAATGATTTCTGATTTTTCTTGTAGTTAAAATCATAAATAAACTATGATTAAAGTTTGGTTGTTTCCTGATAAATTTCTCAGAAGTTATGAGCATTTTATCGAGTGAGCATATTTATGGCGCACCCTGTACTATATTACTTACTTCACTATATATATATATATATATATCCCTTTATCTAATATAATTATTTCAGAACGCACGGCGCCTCCAATTGTAAGAGCTGGCCATCTCAGCAAGTCGAGCTGCATTCCGGCATAAAAATAGCCAGCCATGATCTCTTTGACTATTACGCAAACCGCGAGGAAGAAGTAGAGCAGCTTGAGTTGAAGCTACTGGACACGGTTTATTTTCATTAGTTTAAATTAATACAAAAAATTCAGGAACTCAGCTTCCTAGACTCGTTCTACTATTACGGGCTGATCGACTTGCGAGAGATCGAAGACTACTCCGCATCATTGAATTTATCCTATTACAAACATTTCTTCTACATTGGAAAGGGAGACAAGGTATGGATATTTATTTAGAATTACGGTATTGTTTAGAATCGGCACGGGCGTCACGCGACTGAAGCTCGAAATCAGAAAAAATCTGTTAAAGTGAACAGAATCAACGAGATCTGGGAGAACGGTGGCGCCTATATGAGCGTGAAAATCGGCCCAAAATCGCATGACTTCATTGCATTAATGGAGCGAGCTCTGACCAAACTGCTTCGATCTTTGGACGTTAAGTTGACAAATTCAAATACTCCACCAGCAGTTTTGCCTCAGGGATGGAAATACAAAGATGAGGTGATGAAGCTTGGCATAATCGGCCTGAAGAATCTCCTATCCAAAGTCGGAGATAAAGAGGCTTCTAAAATTTTCAGACAAAAGTAGAAGATTCCTGTTAATTTTGAAGTTAATGTATTATTATGAATTGTTAACCCCCCAGACAAAGTTGTCACAATTGTCCTCCGCGATAGCCTCGCGCTGGCTAAACTACCTGTCCGAAAGGCAAGTGCTCGCCTCGGATAATGGTTGAGACTTCGAATAGCAGAATGGTGTAGGTAGAGGCGATTCGTCACGGGATGGCGCAGTCAGCAATACCTCGCTTCCCAGTCCAGTTTTGAGAATTTTGCCGCGACCGTTTTTTTCATCTGGTTTGGAAATATAGCAGTCACTCACGGATTCCACTCATGAGGACGACTTTGCTCTTTCTTGCTGGGCAAGAGGAGGGGGTGATTCCTAATCAATTCTTCCGATGGAAGAGAAGTGGCCTAACAGTGGCAGGCTCACCGGATTAAGAATTTGTGGCATTTCACCAAATTTATTTCAGATATGTCTAACAAGCGACGCTTAAAGACTCAAAGCACGCGTTCATCAAATTTTAGAATTCTACAGTACAGTAGGAAGTGAAGGCATACCTAAAAAAGCGGCTCTTTTTTGAGGAATTTTAGCCAGATCTTCAAGAATTACAGTAGATCTCTCTTGAAGACTGGTTTAAGGTCTCGGTCTAAGAGGCAAAATAATCTTAAAGCTAATCGAATAAACCCGTTAACCGTGCAGCTCTTCCAAGCGGCTTCTGTATTCGGCTACTTTCTTGCAAGATTCAGCCTAAGATTTTAGTTTTATTGCAAGAATTAAAAAGAATAAATAAAATCACCGGTAGCGGGAAGACAAAGTCATGGGTGGAGAGTTTTGGACTAAAAATACTCATTATCATCATCTACGCGGAATACTAATAGAATTAGAATCATCAACCATTTTGTACAACAAATACTCTGAAACATCCGACGGATGGCGACACGTTTACTCGTCAGTGGCACAGTGGTTGCACGTCTGAGGGCAGTAGCTCTTCATTACGAAAAAGAACGAGGCTCGCTTGCAGTACTGCTTGAAGTGGGGGCAATCCACAAAATGATCAACGCATTCTGAAAAGAAGAAGTGTAATCAAGGTGCTAGCAGTTTTGGCTTTATCAATTTAGGTTGAAATTCTGCAATTTTGGATTTTATTGATTAAAATTGCGTTTTCCCGCAATGGAACTTCTCTGGCTTTTTTTGGTTAATGTAGATCGCAAAAGGTGAGAAATTTTCGCAATTTTGGGTTTTTGCTCAACTTTGTAAAAACAAAAAGGCTCCAAATCGAGTTTTTATTCTGCTCGATTATTTTATGATTTGATATTTTTCTTTTCAAAATCATCATAAATTTAGTTTTCTCAGTACTGGCTGATCGACATTATTTTTAAAGCAAAAATTTCTATAAATTCTATTCCCCAATTCTGAGATTAGACTCACTTTCTGTGGTTGAAGGAGTTGTCGGCCTGCTTCTGGGCGTCGGGAGGATCTTTTGCTTCGTCGGAGTCTCCTTCCGCCTTGGCTTGCACTGGTACAGCTTGTTTATCTGCAAGAAGAAGACTCAACGGGAGGTCTCTTCACCCCTCCAGACATCTTTGTTTGTTCATTTGGAGACTGAGGGCCGCCAAAAACAGACGTTCTTTCCAACGGCGCGCAAATAAAGCGAGATCCGGTCCAGATAGGTCAACTGCTCAAACGATTTTTGACATCTTTTTTTTAACTTTTTCAGACAAAAGCCATCTATTTTTTTGCAAAATTATTCACATTTAACGGAGATTACTGTAATTTAAGGGTTTTGATAGAAAAATCGAACAGAAATCCATCCATTTTTGCCAAATTCAAATTTAACAGTGATTACTGTATTTGGAGGGGTTTTCTACCAAAAATCTCATCGTTTTTGGGGTGAAAATTGCCCCAAAAAGCTTAAAAAAACTCGGAATTACCTTGACAATATCCAAAGGACTGAGATCAGTGGCGCTGCCTATCACATCAGTGAAGCCGTCCTCGACGGTTTCGATGGTATTCTTCCCGTTTCGTGAAAAAGCCGTCGAATCGTAGTGCATTATTGACCGATAGTCGTACTTCTCTCCTTGGAGATCCTAGACAATTCTTGATTTTATTATCTAATTAATCTTGAGCTTTTTAGCCAAATTTAAGGAAAAGTGTAGGGATTTTTTGAATATTTTTCCATACAAATTGAGTTTTTAAGGGAATTTTTTAAGCAAAATATAATTTCTTTCTCCTTTTTTCTAACTCACTTGAAGAGCAGCTGAGATCTTATCGAATTGAGACTTCATCCCTGGGAGGATATTATCCCACACAATTTTAATGTGGCTATCTCTATCTGAAATATATATTCTTTCATTTTAAACGTACAGTATTTTTTGAAGTAGCAATTGAATATAATTTCCTTCAAAAAGAGCCACTTTTTTTTTGAGACTACGGTCATGATCAACTTTTTTGTTCTTCAAACTTTTATCCTAAAGTCGAAGCAAACAAAAACCAACTCGACCTGCATTTTTTGAACGAAATTTGACCAGAGAAAGTGGCCAAATTTAATTCAAAATTGGCGTTTTTAAGGAACTACAGTAATCTAAGCGAAATAAATCTTCTTTTGAATCCTTTTTTGAGGTGATTTCATCGCATTTCTGGAGGAAATTTCGCGGAAAATGGCCAAATTTAATTCAAAAATTGCAAATAGATCATTTGGAAAACTCTGCTTATCAAAACCATCTCTCTACAAACCAACTTTTCAGCTGAAAACCGAAGCTGAACAAAAAAACCCACCGGCTCGACTGTGCTCATGCCAGAAGCCGACCGAATGCATCAATTCGTGGACGATAATCTCGTGGAAGAGACAGCCCCTGCCCAGGGAGATCTCCTGCTTGCCGCCGGTCCTCCCCACCTGGGAGTAGCAACCATAGCCTTTGACTATATTCAGATAGTCGAGTTCGTCCTGTCGCGGCTGGAAGCGGATGCAAGTCGTCCGTCGATAGCTGGCAAAGGCTTTTTCGATCGTTTTTACTTCGGAAGGCGCTGAAATTTTGTATTGTTTTTTGCTTTTTGGAGGAAAAAAGACTTACTAAAAGCGGGATCCATTTCGTAGGGAATTATCCCATCCGCCCAGATCATTTGCTTGTTTTTAAGAGCGTTGAAATAGACGAAGGCTCCCTAAAAAAATATTTATTTCTTTCTAATCAAGAATCTGAATATTTAACCCAAAAATTGGTTGAATAAAGACTCAATTTAAAGCCAAGTAAATTTCAAGATTGAATCAAGTGAGATCAAAATCAAAACGCTCATTTTTGGAATCTAAAGCTAACCAAAAGTGAGCGAGGTCCCACTGGGAAAGCGCAAGTTTATCAAAGTTTCCCTTATTTTTGAGAGAAATTATGTCCTGAGGAGATCCGGGGCTATCGAAAAGTTGATAAAATAGCTAAGGAAATAATGGATTTTGAGCCTAAAATTAACCAAAAAGGGGCCAAGAAAATAGATTTTTCTCTAAATTAGACCAATTTTTTGAAGAATAATGTTCTACAAATTTGTAGAAGAGATCAAGGGCTATAAGAATCCACAAAAAAATTAAAACTGACTGGATCTCTGAGCAGAGTTGGATCAATTCCATCGATATCTCCTTGAAATTTACCTAAATAAATAACATATTTAGCCATTCCAAAACTGACCAGAATTCATCCAGGTGTGATGAACTTCCCTAAAATTATCTGGAAGAAATGGAGAAAACGACTCGTAGAGATTACTCGGCTGGCATTCAGTCAACTGGAATAGAAGCCAAAACCACATCGCAGCCCAAGACCGGGCTGCTCTCTATTGTGACCCTGAAACTCAGATTTGAGGACTTTTTCCCCCTCGAAGAATCAAGTGTCGCTGTCCAATCAACGTGTCCAAATAGTGCTCAACAAACAGGGAGAAAGGGCTCTGGGAGATCTGCTATGGCTAAAACAATAATACTCTTTTTTGGGGGGCCAATTCTCTCAAACTTTTCCCATCATTTTTGATCTTCTTCAATCTTTTGTAGAGAAAACCAGGGCTACAATTTCATAAAGTATCAAAAAATCTAAAAATCGTGCTAAAGTTGATAAAATTAGCTAGAATATTTCCAAAAATTGCTCTAAAAACCTCAAATTTTTAGGTTTTATCGCAACTTTGGCTTAAAATGAAGTTCTACAAAGTTGTAGAGGAGATCATGATCTAAAACTTTGATAAACAAGAAAATTAAGCTGGAAGGAATTGAAAATAGTGGAAGATTGGCCAAAAATTTGCGCATTTTTGAAAGGAAATAAGGGGGAAAAAATGGACCAAAGGTGGGAAGAAAGTAAAAAGGAGGGATTGATTTCACAAGGGAAGCACTCATACAAGTGATGAGCTTGCAAACAAGCGAAAGAGAGAGCTCTTGCTTGCAGTGAAAAAAAGCATTTTTGTCTCAAAATCTCAATCATTTTTGGGCTTTTTTGACTAATTTTTTAGTCATTTGACGACGAGTTTCAAATTAGTAAATTAGCTATTAATTAGCTCTCTAGAACAGAATCTATCTAAAATGTAAATGGTAAAAGAAAACAAAACAAAATGGAAAATGTTGGGTTGGGTAAACTTCAAGCTAAAATCTTACTTTTTTTAAGATTTTTTTGAAATGCTCAACCTGATTCAAATGGCATTGAATACATTCAATTCAAAGAGTTCTAACAGATTGTTGAAAAATAAGTGAGCTATAAGTTAAAATAAAAGTAACCCAGAGTGCAGGTTTTATGTGGAATTTGTAGCAAAAAAATCTAAAAGAGGATTGGATTCTCTCTCTCTCTCAGAACTGGTTGATCGACTGGATATTTAGAAGAGCTTTTGCTCGGTTATAGCCGGAGGAGATTGTGAGAAAGAGAGAGCGGCTCGGAGCGGCCTGGAGACGGCGCTTTGTTTCGCCCCTGTGTTCGCTCCTCTAGGAGAGCGCAGCCGAGCCGTTTTTGACATATGGGACGCAACGCAAAAAGCACGCTCATGAACTGTCAGAGCGGCTGTCAACACAAGAATAGCCGTCGGGCATAAGCCGCCGCCGAGGACTTGGAGATTAGAGGCGGAGGGGGGAGAGAGAGCTGGAGGAGCGGAAAAGCTGCCCAGTTTTTTGGCGGCCATTCGCTGGTTTTTTTTGGTCAGAATTCCTCCCACCGACAGTACTACTAAAGCATTTGAGCAGAGTTTTTGAAAGAAATTTAAAGCGTTTTCATATTAAGATTAGATCCTGGAAGTTTCAAGCTCATATATATTTGGAATCCCATTCGATTAAATTGGTTAGATATAAATGAAAATAAACTTTTATTATATTGAAAAGCGTCTTATTTAGGTGAGAAGCCTTGAAAAAAACGCAGAAATCCATTATTCTTCTAATTCTTCAGTTTTTCGAGGAGAAAGAGCCAATTTCTTTAATTTTTTTGACTTCCCACCATAATTTTGATGCCAGAAAGCGATTTTTCAGACTAGTTTTACCTCAATTAATTTTTACGATATTTGTCATTAATCTAGAGAGAATTGGAAGATTTCATCTCCTAAAATCTTGAAAAAAATGGGCAAAAATATGAATTTTTCGACTTTTCATTTTAAATTTGATGAGAGAAATCGATTTTTTAGTTTAAAATTTGTCAAAAAAAACGGGAAAAATGGCTGATTTAGGGGCTAAACTAACCCAAAATTAAGTAAAAAATTAACTTTTCGATGGGTTTTAGCAGCGCAGGTGGAAAATGAAGACTAAACACTTTTTTTGAAACACAAAATTTAGAAGAGATTATTTCTTTTCGAGGACCATTGATAAGGAGATTTCCAGTTTAGACAGGTTCGATGCAAGTTGGTGAAACTATTTGGAAAAGAGATGAATGCCGAAGTGGACACCAGCTGGCCAAAAAGCGAAACTGTTTGGAGAGAACATGATCGAGCTGTCACCTTGACTAGACGTACAAAGGGCAGCGACGATGTTTATACGGCCGTTCCGGACAGAACCGGGACCGGCTCTCTCTCGACGCTCCACTAGCCGGAGAGTGGAACACATGAGTCACGCAGATCTTCCCGGAAATTCACGTAGATCTTCGCAAATAATCAACTAGAAGAGCAAATTCGCCGTTTTTTTTTGCTGAGAAAATGCTACATTTTGTGATTAAAAGTGAGATTTATTCCGATTTTTCTTCTTAGAACTGCTTACAGTCGAATTCCACGGATCCAACTCCATTCCTATCCATGGCAATGCGGAAATAGCTTTCATCAATTTTAGCTGAATCTCTGATTGCAATTCCAGGACAAAGACTCACAGATTCAGACTCCTTCCATGGGGAGCTCTGCAACGAGTTTTAAGCCGTTCAAAATTATAGGCATTCCTTTTGTCAGGCTTTTTGGCGTTCAGCTTTTCGACCACTTGGTTTTGGATTTTGCTGGCTTTTTTCCCAAAATTAAGGGAAAAAAACAAAAGAATTTGGCTCTAAAAATCAGTTTTTGTTGTCTTTCTTTGGGATCAAGAGCTTACCCCAGTGTGTCGAGAAAGACTCATCTTGGAATTAAATTCCAATAAAAAAATAATAGTAGGTGTAAAAAAGGCGGTAAATAAGACCTAAATTCAGAGTTTTTTTTCGATCATTTTGAGGATAAACTGACCGCTATCTTAAAATTGGTTCTTCTCCCAAGAATTCTCCTCAATCCTGCTGATCTTCCAGCCTCTCTGAACAAATCTTTCAAAAAAATGTTTAAAACGGAATGGAATCAATAAATATATAAATAAAAGAGGAACCTGAAATATTAAAAAATGTAAGCATGGTTTTTCTCCAGAATTTTAGAATTAATTACAGGAATTTTGCTTTTTCTAATTAAATCTCGAAAATGATGAGTGAAAAATCCACATTTTTTGGATAAAAAAGAGACAGAGATCTTCACCAAACATTTTCGAAGAAAACGGAACTCCCAGCGAGCGCATTTATTCGCTTCAGCGTGGGTCTTGGGTCCCACTGCGGAGGACCTGACGTGGCAATCTTTCTACTCGTTGACAACACTGACTTGGAAGATTTTCTGAACACTTCTAAATTTCTGTTGCTAAAAATAGCTTTTTTGCTACTTTTTCGCTTTATTTTGATGTAAATTATCGCTTTTTCGCTTAAAAGTCAACCGCTTTTGGCTGTTTAGCTCCCAATTTGACTATTTTTTTGAGATTTCGTCTAGCTGACGTGTCACTTTGATTTGAGGCTTATTTTTCTTTCAGGAGGATGTCATTCCAGCCTCCTTTTTATCCCCAGCCGGGATATCAACAAAATGGACAGGTTGGTAGCTTAGATTTGCTGTTGGAAGGGGCAGTTTTTAGATGCAGCAGTTGCCTACAGCTCAATTTCAACAGATGAGAATGGATCCGCCGACAAATGGAACAGCTCAAATAATGAATGGAGCTCCTCAGATGAATGGGGCGCCTTCTTTTCCACATGGAGTTCCAAAACAGGCTCCTTTTCAGCCAGCTGATGGAGCTCAAGTAAGATGGGCTTTTTTGATTTGGTTTATCGTTCTTTTTTAGGCTCAATTTAGGGCGATGCAGCCTTCTTCTTCAATCCCTCCTCAATCTAATGGAGTAGCTTCTCAGCCACAATTTGGGGCTCAGTCAGGGCCACCAGCTATGCCTACTCAGCAACAATTTGGAGGAGCTCAGCCACCAGCGATGCCTAGTCAACCACAATTTGGAGCCGGACTTCAACAGCAGTTTGGAGGAACTCCATCTCAGCCAGGACCTCCTCAGCCGCAGTTTGGAGCTCAAGGAGGGCCTCCTTCTCAACCACAAGCTGGAGGAGTTCAGTCAGGACCGCCTCAGCAGCAGTTTGGACCTTCAGCTGGTGTTTCTCAGCCTCAATTTGGAGGAAATATTCCCCCAAATGCGCAGAGACCAGCAGCCCCTTCAGGTTTAAGCTTCAGCTTTTGGTAAAGAAGATTTTAGGCCAACAACAATTCCCTGGAATGCCTTCAAATCAGCCGGGATTTCCTCCTCAACAGCAGCAGCAGCCGCCTAATTTTGGAGCTCAGCAGCCGCCATTCCCGCCGGGAGGAATGCCACCTCAACCAAATTTCGGTCAGCCTCAGGCTCCTCAGCCGGGATTTCCTCAAGTTCCTGGTATGATGCCTGCATCGGGGATGATGCCTGCGCCGGGGATGATGCCTGCGCCGGGGATGATACCAGGCATGATGCCGGGAGCTCCTGGAGGCGGTTATCCTCAACAAGCGCCTCGACAGAGATTAGACCCCAATATGATGCCCAGCGCTGTGAGTTTTTACCTTTTTTCATAAAAAAAATAAATAAATTCCAGGTGGCTGTGATGGAGGACGATTCGGTCCGAGCTGGTCTTTTCCCGACAGGATTTCCAAATGCCGAAAGTCCGCCGCTTGTTTCGACGGACTTCTTCGCTCAAGATCAGGGCAATTGCAATCCTCGCCTGATGAGAAGTACTGTCTACGTGGCGCCGGCGTCCAATGATCTTCTAAAAAGTTCCAATATTCCATTCGCAGTTGCCTGCTCTCCATTTGCTCGTCTCCATCCTAATGAGGTAACAGATTAGATTCAAAATAATTTATTTTAGTTCGAACCACCAGTGATTGACATCCAAGGTGGGCCAGTTAGATGCCAGCGATGCAAGGCCTATATCTGCCCATTTATGGAGTTCCAAGACGGAGGTCGGCGATTCCGCTGTCCATTTTGTAATGCTTCCACTCCTGTCGAGGATATCTACTTTGCTCATTTGGATCACACAGGCAGGAGGACTGACATCGAGCAGAGACCAGAGCTCTATCTAGGCGCCTATGATTTCATCGCAACCAAGCAATATTGCAAGGTAGTTCCTAATTTCTAGTAGAATTTTCCAATTATTTTTCTACTTTTTGATGCCCATGATCTCCTCTACAAGATTGCAAAACATCAAAAATCATAAAAAAATTAGGCTAAAGCACAGAAAAATACAATTTATTGAATCGATTTTCTTGTTTCAGAATGGAATTCCACCCAAAGAGCCGGCGTATATCTTCATGATCGATGTGAGCTATAACGCAGTTTCGAGCGGAATGCTCCAAGTTCTTTGCCACAACTTGGAAAAGGTTCTTCTCTCCCTTCCTCGGTATTTCCTCCCCACTTTCTTTTCAATTTTCCTTCAGCGAACGAGGACAAGATCAATCTTCTATTCATATCGGCTTAGCCACTTATGATCGAAGTGTCCATTTTTATGATTTATCGTCTCCCAAACCTAGCATGCTGATTGTTGGAGATGTAGAGGACATGTTTGTTCCAATCGTCGGCGGACTTCTGGTTCCCTATGCTCAAGGAGTTGAAAATATTCGAGCTGTGCTCAGTGAATTGCCAAAGCTGTTCGCACAGACAAAGATCACAGAGACCATGCTGGGACCAGCTGTTAGCGCTGGATTGGACGCTCTTAAGGTGAATAAAGCTGCGATTTTAACTTTATTTTTAGTGTTCCGATCGGGCTGGAAAGCTATTTGTCTTCTCTACATCGCTGCCAACAATGGAGGCTCCTGGCAAGTTGAAATCGAAGAATGATCGAGCTTTATTAGGAACAGATAAGGAAAAAGTAAGCATTTTTGGGGTAAAATAATACGAAAAATCAATTTTTTGGATGAAAATTAGGGTGGAAAATTGAAAAATCCCACCTTTTTTGGGGGCAATTTAGAGTCATAATCAAATCTCGGCTATTTTAGACAACTGTAGTCCCAAAGAGAAGGCTTTTTCTGAATTTTAACGCAGTTTTTAAGATTTGTAATGTTCTACAAAGTTGTAGCCCTTGATCTCCTCTACAACTTTGTAGAAGACTTTTAAAAGTTAAATCTAGGCTAATTCGAAGAAAAATCAGCAATTTTACGGCACATTTTCAGACGGCTTTGACTCCTCAAACGGACTATTATACAAAACTTGGAGAGAGCTGCGTCAAAGCCGGCGTCACCGTCGATTTATTCCTTTTCCCCAATTCGTTTATCGACGTTGCGACAATTGGTCAACTCTCCGCCGTCACCGGAGGAAGCATCTATAAATATCAATACTTCTCAGTTAGTTTTGAGGATAAAAGCTGGCTAATGGAGGGCTAACTTCCAGGCTGAAAAAGATACCCAACGGTTTATGACCGATCTCCAAGCTGATGTTAGTCGTAAGATTGGATTCGATTGTATGGTTCGAGTCAGATCCAGCGCAGGTAGGCTAATTCCCCCTAATTTTAGGTAGATTTTTAGGCATTCGTCCCATCACATTTAGCGGCAGCTTTTATATGGAAAATTCAACGGATTTGGAAGTTGCCTCCATCGATGAGGACAAGTGCTTCTTCGCTGAATTGAAGCACGACGATAAACTTTCTGATCCGGCTGCAATTATTCAGGTTTTAGTTTCAATTTGCTTTTAAAAAAAAGCCATAACACTACACTTATTCATTTTGCTGATTTATACGGTTATTTTCAAATTTAGAGTGGCTTTTATGATTTTTTCGTCCAAACTTAGGCTAATCTAGGGCTTTATTCGTAGCTCAAAATTGGGAACTTTTTTTTCTCAAATTTGGCGCGGCTTTTTTTGCCAATCTAGAAGTTACTGTAGCTCTAGAATAATTTCTCCTTTTTTTCAGTGCGCCGTGCTGTATACGTCAATAACTGGCCAAAGAAGATTGCGTATTTTGAATCTCTGCCTGATGGTTTCTAGCGATTATAATCAATTGTATCGCGTCGCCGATCCAGATACTCTCACGACTTATCTTCTCAAAACAGGTGGGAATCTCTTATTTTTCTGAATAAAATCGCCTTCCAGCTGTCCAAATCAATCGTGATAAGGGAAATAAAGAAGTTAAAGACGCGTTGAGTCAAAGATCCGCTCAAATCTTAGCAACCTATAGGTGAATTTGTGCCTTTTTTCCTTAAAAATCTCTTCGTATTTTTTAGAGAAAAATGCAGCGAAGGAGCGCCCCTTGGTCAATTAATTCTGCCAGAGACGTTGAAACTCCTGCCTTTGTATATCAACTCCGTGCTGAAGAATGACGCCGTCAGTGGTGGAGCTGAAATGACGCCTGACGATAAAGCTTGGATGATTGAGCTAATCAGAGGGATGAGAGTCCAAGACGCTATGAGAATGCTCTACCCGAGAGTTTATCCCATCTCCGAGCTGGAAATCCAAGATTCCAACGAGTTGGCCTCCCTCCCGCCGCCAGTTAGAGCCAGCTCTGAATATATGCCCAGTGAGAAGGTTGATTTTAGCATTATTTGATTGAAAAATCAATTAATTTTTAGGCATTTTTGATTGATAATGGATTCGTTTTATTCCTTTGGATTGGCCTGGGAGTCAAAGACGAATGGGTTCGCGATATTTTTGGAGTCAATACCGTCCAGCAAATTGATACCGAAAGCGTAAGTAGCTTCTATAAATCATCAATCACTCAATTTGTATCGGCTTAAAAAGCCTACGCAAAACATTTTTAAAAAGTTAGGCAAATCTGGAAAAAAGGCTAATTTTGGGTTTTGCTGTAACTCAAAATCAGCCATTTTTTGGGCTATTTTATCAGTTTTTTAAAGGATTTTTGAGGTTTTGCAAAGTTATAGCCCTTGATTTCCTCTACAACTTTGCAGAACATCATTTTTAATAAAAATTGGTTTAACCAACAGAAAAAAAGCGATTTTCCTATTCATTTTGGGATTGCTCAAGTTTTCGAGAAAAATAAAATAAATAGATTTTTTAGCATCACATTCCTGAGAAAGATAACGCCAGATCGAGAGCCCTCAGACGTTGTATTCAACTGCTGGAGAAGGGCATCAGAACCAGAAAAACTTATATAATCCGCCAGCAGGATGGTCTCGAGCCGTGGATGAAGAAATATCTAGTAGAGGTTAGCCTTTTGTTTTCTCCCTTTTTTAAAAGGAAAAATTTAGGACAAATCGTCACCAAATGTTACTTCTTATGTGGAGTTTTTGTGCCACGTGCATCGAGAGATAAGAAACATTTTGTCATAGAAGGTGATATACAGATTTTTTATTTAATTAAAAGTAATTGTAAATGGGTTGATTATTTATTACAAAATGAACGGTCTTGTACATTTCTCTTTGATTTTCAGAGGTTATTGTAGTATGGAAGCCAATCGATCGAGTAAGCTCAAATCAGTTCAGTTTCAAAAGCCGTTTTTAAGGGTCTTAAGCGGGTCCACGGGTAATGTTTGAGGACTTAGCGAATCTTTTAAAATCATTTTTTTTCTAATTTTTAGACCAAAAAAAATTCCAACTCATTTAATATTTCTGAGACAATGGATCCTGCCAAGAAATCCTAATTTTTTTTTTAGGAATTATCCTCACTTTTATGGGAAATGATGTTCAACAAAGTTGGAGAGGAGATCAAGGCCTACAACTTTGTTGAACATCAAAAGTTATAAGAGCTCTTAAAAATTTAAGAAATTAAGCAAAAATACGGATTAAAATCGAATAAAAAATTGATGGATTATCGTAATTCTACCGTAACCCAAAGCTAAAAAAATCCAGTTTTAAATTAACTTTAAAAGCAGATTCCTTCTCGGATGATGATGATGCTGCTGATTATTGCTCGTTTCGTAAGTGGAGCAAAATTTTAAATTTTGGCGCGCTTGGCCTCCCGTCTTGACGACAGTTTGCGGACTCGGCGTTAAATCCTTAATTTTGAAAACGAGGATTCGTCACTTTAAAAAAATCTTTTTTGTTTTCTTTTAAATCATTTTTGAAAGAATTTCAGATGGAGAGACCCATCCTCGCCTATCGAAATACATCCAAATCATTTAGAATCTCGGAGGAGGAGCAAGAAAATTCGTTTGTAAATCGGCAATATTATTCCACCTATCGAGTCAGACTAACAGCCTTGAGGGAAAGAGTCCTCCATGCGGCTAAGAAAGCCGGCAAGTTTGCTGATTTTTTCCAAAACAAAAAAAATATGATTTAGGAATTAGCAAATATAAATCGCTAGGGGCTATTCAAGAAGGCGATGAGTGCTTAATTATTGGGACGATTATCAAGCGGATTGGACAGAGGCCAAGCATTCTAAAGGCGAGTTTGGGTGGATTTCAACCAAATTTGGGAGTTTAGCTCAGCTTTGGGAATGCCACTTCAGGCGGAGAAAATAGAACTTTCAACGAGAATTACATATAAAAATCAGTTTTGAAAGATATTTTTGGCTAGAAAAGCACACAACGCCAACTGAGAATAATTTCAGTAAGAATTGTATTTAAAAAAACTGCTTTGAAGATATTTTTGGCCTTTTCCCATTTGATTTGATTAGAATCAAGTCTTTTTTAACCAATTTTGGCGATTTTTAGCTCATTTTGTAGATAAAATCAAGGAGAATTTGAATTTTTGTATAAAAATGAGCCTAAAAAGAGGAATTATAGGAACTAGCGAGAGATGAACACCTAATTCCTGAAGATGACATGCCCGAGACGGCTGACGCCGATGTTCCAGAAGTTCGATCTCTCGTCTCTCAGCAGGACTACCTCGAGCTGGAGGACGACAAGCAGATGGTCAAAATAGCTGGAATCGACATGAATGAGGTGGCCACTGGCTGTGTTGTCGGCCTCTTTGGCAGAAAGGTTTTTTTTTTTAAAATTTTATGCCAATGTACTGTTAATTTTGTTCCAATTGGCTCGCTTTTTAAATCCAAATTGAAACTAAAAAGCAAATTTGGAGGTAAAAAAGCCTTACGCGGAGAGACTTTTCTCTAAAGAAAGAATCCCTTTCAGGGAGAGGAGGATACGTTCATCGCCGAGGAAATAATCTGGCCAGCTGCTGGAACTCAACTCATTTGGCCAACTTCCATGCCGAAGGCTAGAATTGCTCTTATCTCTGGCCTAGAAATATCAGGAATTCCAGAATATGACGTGAGTTGATTTTGTTTTTATCAAAGTTCTCCTAGAAAAAGACGATTTTAATGTTTGGAATGTTTATGCGCTGGATAAACGGCGAGATGGCTGATTGTGACGAAGAACGAGAAGTCGCAGCGAGTGTCGAGAGAGTTTTCATCGCTGGGGATAGCATCTACCTCAATGGGGTGAGAGAGAGAGGAAAATAATTAAGAATATTTTTTTGTGTATTTCAGTTTAAAGAAATCTCGTCTGCAGTAAGGAATCTGCGTCTAATTCCAAGAGATGGCAACACACCAACCGTCGAAGCTGTTCAACAATTAGATCGACTCCTCTGTAATCTAACGGTTAGAAATTACTCAATAATTTGATCACATTGGTTCGTCATTTGCAGTCGCATGCTTTTATCAGACAATTGAAGAACATAAAAATTCTAGAAAGAAATAAGACAAAAAAGAACCCTTTCAGTCCAAAATGAAGGTGGATCTCATCCCCGGCGTGGGAGATCCCTGCTCCCAACTTTGGCCCCAACAGCCGATTCACAACGCCTGCCTGCCGATGGCTGGAATCTCTGGGAAGACTCTTGGCCTCCGGACAAATCCCTACAGCTTCATTCTTGGAGGAATCGACTTTTTGGCTACTTCAGGTTCATCTAGGCCACCTTTTTTTCATTAAGATGCCCTTTTTTAGGACAAAACGTAGGAGATATCTTACGAATGAGCACAATTGGTGATAGTCTAAAAGCAATGGAATCGATTCTCAACTGGCAGCATGTTGCGCCAACTGCTCCAGACACTTTAGACGCTTTTCCGATGGATCAACGGTTGGTTTTATTCCTCTTTCTTTTTGAGTGGAGATCTTCCCAGGGATACGCTGATAATGCCAAGGAGGCCGCACGTCTTAATTTGTGGGAATCAATCCAGGGCGGATAGTAAATGGATTGAGACGGAGGAAGGGAAGACTCTTCTCATTTCGGTTCCGAGGTTCTCCAAAACTGGGGATATCCTTCTCTTGGATTTGAATTCTATGAAGGTAATAATAAATTTTCTCATTAACAATCATCAATATTACCATTAAAAGAGTTTTCAGGTGGAGACGGAACATTTTGGCATCCATATTTAAGTGATTTCTATGAAAATCTTTCTTCTTAATCGATCTGATTTGATTATTTTTTCAATAAATAATCTCTTAATTATCCTTTTTGCCATCCCAGCGATCGATTGCTCCTATAATCCGGAAAAAATGAACCAGCAGCTGCTAGGGTAGTCCGGATTCAGAACAGCGACACAGAGAATCCGTTACGTCACCACCAAAAGTGCGAGAGTTGCTCAATATACCGTTGGATGCTAATAGCAAGACTGAGTGATATCGAGTGAATTCAAACGATGGGAACGGCAGAGGAATTCGCCATTTACTAGGGAAACCGTTTGACCTCTTTCGAATGATGTGCATTTCGTTTCAAGGAGCCGACTTATGTTCTATCAATTCCCTAGTTAGGCCCAATTTCTCTTGATTCCGAAGAATAAATTTGAAATTTGAAAATTTATATCCGAATTTCTAAAGCCTCCCAATTGGCTTCCGCCCTATGTTAGAGAGTTGCCGAAGACAAAAATGGAATAGTTAAATCAAAAATAAGGTTATGAAGATCAATTTTCTTGAAGCTAAGCTGGTAATTCTAAAAAGAGCTGCTGGTTATCTTTCTCAAAATGTTTCATTCGTTGCCGCTTTTCTTTCTGCAAAAAGCATACATACAGCTGCTTTACTTTCCCGCCAAATCCCCATGATCTCCTCTATAAGATTGCAGAACAATAAAAAAACATAAAAACTAGGATAAAAGTCAGGAGGACATTCGAGGAAGTCAATCAAGAAGAAAATGAAAGAAAACCAAAGAAGCATAATTGATCAAAATAATTTATTTATTAGCTTCTCAGAATTTCCACCGGCTTTATTTCAAGCGAAAATTGTAAGTTCTCGGTTTTGTATTCGATGGCTCCAAATGCTAGAAATCTTCTTCCAAACAAATTGGCGATACGGTTTGATTAATAAAATAGTCGTTACGGAATTCATCAGCTGGTAGATTAATACGAATGTAATAACTATAATGAATGCCAGATCTACCGAATCAGATCTAGACAATACGCATAAAAGCCCCCAGATGATAGGAATATCGATAAACAAAATTGGAAGAGTTCCTTGGATTATCATCATAATTGTAAAAGTTAAATATCGCTTTTCTCCAATTTCCTTCCTAACCTTCCTATCTGCTAGAAAAGAGAACGCATAAATTAAAAGCGGATGGATGATTACAAAAACAAATATCAATATCGCTGAAATTTGTATTTTTTAAAGGGCGCACCAACTTATAATATTAATATAAATATAGTTAAAGTCTGGAATCATAATATAGCTGTCCCCATATCCTGGGACAGGATCATTCTCCACATAAACTGCAGCATTTGTGTGAAGCAGAAGCAGTATAGCTAGCATCATGAAGATAAAAATACAGGCATTTAGAGCAATCTCAATCAGTAAATAGCTGAAAAAGAGCTATTTATTGGCTTCTCCTCTTTAGTTTCGTCTTTTTCTTGTCTAAAAGCTTTTTTAGGATAAAATGAATCTCTTTTCTCGGAGGTATCAAGATGTTTTTCAATGCCTCATGCGCAATACCGTATTCAATTTTGACGATTTTCCTTATTCTAAAAATATATTAGCTATTTCCTTGCTTTTTTGCACTTCTAGATGCTATTAGAACGATGGAACGCATAGAAAAAACCCCAGAAACGTCCAAATGGACCAGAATCGCTCATTTAATTTTAGGATCAAAATTTAGGAAAAGAAAAACGTCAAAATTGAATACGGTATTGCGAGCGAGGGGTTTGAAAAATAGAAGCTCAGGGCTTCTACTAGAGAAAATTCGGTATATTTATACGTTTTTTCTCAAAGCAGATTGATACGCAGGCATAAAATTCAAATTTTATTGTGGCTTCTGGTTGCTTTTATGTTTTTTCTCTGAATTATGCTATTTCGCTACCATTTTTGGCTCTTGATAAATGGCAAATAGTATAATGATAAATACTATAAAAGGTAATAGGAATAAGAAAAATCTGTAGCGGTTGAAAACAAAATTCGAAGGGGATGGAGAAGCCAATTCACTACTTGCCTTCTCATTTCTAATTGGAAAATTCTCTTAAAATTATAAACTTTGAGAAGTCGTAAAAGGGACAGCTCGATCGCAGCAGCAATAACTACAACCAATGCGTAGATATTCGTTACAATCTTTAAATGAATTGTTTCCATATAAACAAATCCAAACCATGCAAATTTTACCAAAATATCCTAGATATACAGAAAGGCCGTTAAAAAAAACAGCTCTCTTTTGGTTATAAAAAACAGGGAGCCAAAGAAATCCACCAAATGAGGAAACTATAATATCAGCCACGGCGATTTTCATTATAATTGGCTTGAAAAATGCCATCTTTGGAGACGATTTTCTCCAAGCCAAGTAGAATAGTAGAGCAGATAAGAGAATATCAACGACAGAGAGGAAAATACAAATATAATCGTGAATGGCAAGCATCAAAACGAAAATTAGAAATCACCTGGCTGCTTTATAAGGCAAAGATCGTTTGCTTTTTATGGCTTCTTTTTGCGAAACAATCAGGCGAATCTTAATAATTCACTCGTAAAGGAGCTGTTTGGTCGAATTGATCGACATCGGGGGAGTAGACTTTCCTAATCCTCACAGATGGCTGCTTGCTTCAATTATCCTACATTTCAAGAAGAAGAGATTCCTTTTGATCAGGCTAGCTTGAAAATTGGTTCATTTTTTATTCAAAATCTTAAGTATCCAATACTATTTTGAGTAAAATGAGAAATCCTTTTTTTGGGCCAAAGACCCCAACGACGGGAAACTTGTTTTCTTGAAGATTCCTTGCAACCAAAAAAGTAAAAAATAAAATCATTGTTACAAAGCATAGAATCGCCTTCAATCGCAGGATTCGAATGATCACCTAGAGGAAGAAATCTAGAACTAGCTGTTTTTTTTCTATTCTTCTAATTTTTGAATCATCACTAACCAATTCTCACATTATTCAATCTCATTTTAAAACAGCTGTTTTTGTGTAAATTTCATTATCCTTTTTGCCATCCCAGCGATCGATTGCTCCTATAATCCGGAAAAAATGAACCAGCAGCTGCTAGGGTAGTCCGGATTCAGAACAGCGACACAGAGAATCCGTTACGTCACCACCAAAAGTGCGAGAGTTGCTCAATATACCGTTGGATGCTAATAGCAAAACTGAGTGATATCGAGTGAATTCAAACGATGGGAACGGCAGAGGAATTCGCCATTTACTAGGGAAACCGTTTGACCTCTTTCGAATGGTGTGGATTTCGTTTCAAGGAGCCGGCTTGTGTTCTATGGATTCCCTAGTTAGGCCCAATTTCTCTTGATTCCGTAGAATAAATTTGAAATTCTGTGTAAAATCGCACTTCTCTACTTCAGCTCACTTCATTCATCAAAATGTTCTTTTTCTGCCTCTTTTCCTTACAATTTTATTCCTTTTTGCAATCTAAGGCTTAGCCAATGTGGGTTTAGCGCTGCGAAATAAGCGTTTTATCCAAAATAACGACCATTAACCGTCAATTTTTCTTTCTTTTTGGCCTCGGAAATCAATATCTGAATTTGGAAATTTATATCCGAATTTCTAAAGCCTCCCAATTGGCTTCCGCCCTATGTTAGAGAGTTGCCGAAGACAAAAATGGAATAGTTAAATCAAAAATAAGGTTATGAAGATCAATTTTCTTGAAGCTAAGCTGGTAATTCTAAAAAGAGCTGCTGGTTATCTTTCTCAAAATGTTTCATTCGTTGCCGCTTTTCTTTCCGCAAAAAGCATACATACAGCTGCTTTACTTTCCCGCCAAATCCCCATGATCTCCTCTATAAGATTGCAGAACAATAAAAAAACATAAAAACTAGGATAAAAGTCAGGAGGACATTCGAGGAAGTCAATCAAGAAGAAAATGAAAAAAGCATAATTGATCAAAATAATTTATTCATTAGCTTCTCAGACTTTCCACCGCGTTTGTTTTGGTTTGTGAATTCTCGGTTTGTATTCGACGGCTCCGGACGCTAGAAATCTTCCTCCAAACAAATTGACGATACGGTTTGATTAATAAAATAGTCGATATGGAATTCATCAGCTGGTAAGTTAATACGGAAATAATAATTATCGTAGACGCAAGTTCTACCGAATTAGGTCTATAAAATAAGCATAAAAGCCACCAGCCAACAGGAATATCGAGAAAGAAAATTGGAAGAGTTCCTTGGATTACCATCATAATTGTAAAAGTTAAATGTCGCTTTTCTCCAATTGCCTTCTTAATCTTCCTATCTGCTAGAAAAGAGAACGCATAAATTAAAAGCGGATGGATGATTACAATAACAAGTAAAATCTTCTCTGAAATTTGTATTTTTTATCATCTGTCTAAAAAAAGACGATTGACTGCTCGTTTGCAATGTCGTATTCAATTTTGATTCTAAAGTAAAATGTTATTAGCTGGTAACTTGATTCGATATGCAGCCTGCGTACCAGTCGCGCGGCGGAACCCATATATTAATTTTTCTTTTTTTATTTCCTTAACGATTTCCATGGTTTTACATCTTTTTTTGTTTTCTGGTAGCAACCTTTACATCTTCTCCTTGTATTTCGAGCTAATCCCGAAGATTCCAGAAACGATCTATGAGTAGGGGAAGATAGGCTATTTGTTGTGGACGATATGTCCAATAACGACGTGAAAATCTCAATTTTGAAATCAGTTATAGTCACAACTTTAACTCGATCACAATATATCCTCCAAGCGTTAATCAGACACGTTGATGTCACAACGTGTGATAATAGGCGAATGTATCATTTGTACGTGCGACGAACAAACGGCGAGCAGCTGGCCATTTGATCAAAAATATTGACAAACAGTTTTCCGACATTGTAATCTTCTACCACTTTAGGTTTTCTAGTTAAAGACCGTGTGTCGTTATTGATATCTTGTCTCCATTCTTCTGCTTTAGAGCTTTCTTCAGTTTCTGTCGATTCATCTGAACTACTGTCCTCTTCCACTTTCTTTCTTCTTCCGATTCACTACATAAATCCTCATCTAAGTCACTGTCAGTCAATAATGCATCTAGTTTCTTTTCAAAATCATCGGCGTCCATTTCTAATAAAAAGGACTGAAAAATACAAAAACACAACGAAAATACCTAAAACTAGGTCAACCGCAAAAAAAAATTATGTATGGGGACAATGGGGCCCACCGGTGGGCCTCTGACGGAATTCGACAAAAAATTTATTGTCCCACCAGATAATTTGATTAAAAATACCATTGTCGCGAACGTGTTAAGAAAAGAAAAAAATTAACATATAGCCGCGCGACTAATGCACAGGCTGAATATCGAACCGAGTTGCCAGCTAAAGTACAACCAAATGTGGTCAGTCAAACGTCTTTTATCGTTCTAGTAGCATGTAAAAGTGCAAAAAAAGCAAGGAAATCGCTCATTTAATTTTAGGATCAAAATTTAGGATAAGGAAAATCGCCAAAATTTAATACGATATTGCGAACGAGCATGTCATCTTTTTTTAGACAGGCTATAGGGCGCATCAACCTGCAAAATTAATATAAATATTGTTTAAATTTGGAACTATAATATAGCTGTTCCCATATGCTGGGACAGGATCATTCTCCACATAAACTATAGCATTTGTGTGAAGCAGGAGCAGTGGAACTAGCATTGTGAAGATAAAATTACAGGCATTTGGAGCAATACCAATCAGTAAATAGCTGGAAACAACTAGTTTTTGGACTCAAAATGGTTTCTCCTCTTTAGTTTTGACTTTTTCTGATAGACTCGTTAGGTTAAAGGTACAGTCCGGCACGGTCATAGGATTAAGAAGTAAGAAAAATCGATTAGGAGACTATAGAAAACGTTTGGGACAGTTCCTTTTCAGACAAAATTCGAAGAAGATGGAGAAGCCAATTCACTACTTGCCTTCTCGTTTTTGTTTGGAAAATCCACTTAAAATTATAAACTTTGAGAAATCGAAAAAAGGACAGCTCGATCGTTGCAACAATAGTTGTAACCGATGCGTAGAAAGCCGTTATAATCTTTAAATGAATTGTTTCCATATAAACAAATCCAAACCATGCAAATTTTACCAAAATATCCTAGATATACAGAAAGGCCGTTAAAAAAAACAGCTCTCTTTTGGTTATTAAAAACAGGGAGCCAAAAGAATCCACTAGATGAGGAAATTATAATATCAGCTACGGCGATCTTCATTAAAATTGGCTTGAAAAATGCCATCGTTGGAGACGATTTTCTCCAAGCCAAGTAGAATAGTAGAGCAGATAAGAGAATATCAACGATAGAGAAGAAAACAATAATATAATCGCGAACGGTAAGCATCAAAGCGCAAATTAGAAATCACCTGGCTTCTTTCCACTTATTTTGCGAAACAATCAAACGAAGCTTAATAATTCACTTGTGGAAGAGTTGTTTGGTCGAATTGATCGACATTGGGGGAGTAGACTTTCCTAATCCTCACAGATGGCTGCTTGCCTCAATTATCCTACATTTCAAGAAGAAGAGATTCCTTTTGATCAGGCTAGCTTGAAAATTGGTCAATTTTTTATTCAAAATCTTAAGTATCCAATACTATTTTGAGTAAAATGAGAAGTCCTTTTTTTGGGCCAAAGACCCCAACGACGGGAAACTTGTTTTCTTGAAGATTCCTTGCAACCAAGAAAGTAAAAAATAAAATCATTGTTACAAAGCATAGAATCGCCTTCAATCGCAGGATTCGAATGATCACCTAGAGGAAGAAATCCAGAAATAGTTGTTTTTTTTCTTTTCTTCTAATTTTTGAATCATCTATATGCGCTGATAAGAATTGAAAGATTCAGCAGGTGGTGAAAACTGACGACTTTTGCCGAGTTTATTTCCATAATCTGTTCTTTGGCCATCATGGGAAAAGATTTTGAACAAACATGAATGATTGTCGGCAAAGAAGTTGGACCTATAAGAGAATCGGTGATTATTGAGATGCTTTCAAATCTCGTTTTTTTGCCGTTTCTCTCATCTAAATAGTTAAGGAATACCTAACCGCTAGACAAAGGAACAACTGTTAGAACTATTTATTAAGAAATTATTCAGTAATCCTAAATGGGAAGTCCTGACAAATCCTAAAATAAACTGCTATTATCTTTTCACTATGCGTTTCTTCTTAACTTAAATTTCCTCCAACTTTGGCTGATTTTTCAATCTCAATTTCTTCTTCGATTAAACTAACCAATTCTCACATTATTCAATCTCATTTTAAAACAGCTGTTTTTGTGTAAATTTCATTATCCTTTTTGCCATCCCAGCGATCGGTTGCTCCTACAATCCGGGAAAAATGAACCAGCAGCTGCTAGGATAGTCCGGATTCAGAACAGCGACACAGAGAATCCGTTACGTCACCACCCAAAGTGCGAGAGTTGCTTAATATATCGTTGGATACTAATAGCAAGACTGAGTGAATTCAAGCGATGAGAACGGCAGAGGAATTAGCCATTTACTAGGGAAACCGTTTGACCTCTTTCGAATGATGTGCATTTCGTTTCAAGGAGCCGACTTACAGTAGCGGTCAAAAGTTTATACATTTTTTTTTATTGTTACCAGGATAAGTCACAGTTATTTTCTTTGAAGTAAGATATTGGGAAACTAGCTTTTGCGTCCATAATACCCTTTATAAAGAATAGAAAACCTGTACCAAAACCGCTAAAGCATCCCCAGACCATCACTCTCCCGCCTCCATATTTGACTGTTGGCAATTGGTACTGTTGATTGAATCTTTTATTAGCCTTCGGACATATTTGATTCCGTCACTACAAAGTATTTTATGATTTAAAGTAGAAATAGGTGACATTCAACTTCCATTAATCCTAATCTTTCAATAAAACGCACGCACAGTCAGAATAAAACGCATGCACAGTCAGAATAAAACGCATGCACAGTCAGAATAAAACCTAATAAAGTCGGCAAAAGAGATAAGACTCACGTAGAAGCTATGCTTTGCGTCTTCGTTTTAGCTTTCTTCCTTCCGTTCATTTGGGCCGACTGTCCTCCCGGCACAATCTACGAGAGTAACTTCAACAAATGCTACAAGTTCGTCAATCAGCCAACCGGCTTCTTGGCGGCTGAGCAGACTTGTCAGGGACTGGGAGGCCATCTTGTTGCTTTGGGAAATGGCTTCGAGACCTCATTTGTCTCGGGAGTTGTTCTTGGAGAAGGACCGAATACCAAAAACTTCTGGATTGGAGCCAATTATTTGATAACTTCCTCCTGGTCGTGGACCTACAATGTCTCTTTTTCTTATTCCAACTGGGCACCGGGACAGCCTGCTGATCCGAGTATAAATCAGTGTGGAGCCGTGAGAGACTCCGACAATTTTTGGACCAAGGAGCTGTGTAATTCACAGAAGCCCTTCGTCTGTTCTTTCGACCCCAACGCAGCTCCTGTCGGATCTCCCACCTGTCCTCCTTGTTCAGTTCAGACCTCCACCCCTGTTTCAACTACCTGTCCTCCCGAGCCAACAGGAAATCCGAGTAAGTTTTTCCTTTTCATACATTTCTCCCTAGCTTGCCCTGGAAGGTGCTCGGGAAATTATACACAGAGTCCAATCGACTGCAAATGCTATCATGTAAGACTTTCTAACTGAAAAACATACAATTTCAGTGGTACCAAGAAGCTAACGTTTTGTTGTTTAACGACTCTCAGACCTTCTGCGAATCCCAGTCTGGATCTTTGATCAAAATCACATCCGCAGCTCAGAACAGCTGGCTAGCCAATTGGATCAGCCAAAGATTCACATCTAAGGATGCTTACCCATGGGTCGGATTGACTTGCCCTGGCCCGACTAAAGATGTGTGTTATTGGGTTGACGGCAGCGCTCTGACTTGCTACGACAACTTTGACTTGGAATATCCATGTTTGAATTTGAGTATCAGACAACAAAATTTTTAGTTATTCAAGTCTGGAAAGGAAAAAATTCCAACTTTTTTCTAAGATTGGAAAAAGGAGCTGATGATTTTGGTACATGGCTTAGATGCGATGACTACTGCACTCTATCTGTCGTCTGCATGAGAGGTTAGTAAATCTTCCTTGAAATCACAGGTCTCTCGTTTCAGATTCGCAGTGATAGATCTTTTGGAATAAATCTTATTCTTATAAATCTTGTCGTTGAGATTTGTTGTTCAAACAGACTATTACGGGATAGCCAAAAGAAACAAAAAAGAAGACAAGTTTACAACAAAGATTTAAGATCTACAGCTGTCAAAGCCGGATTAGATTTCGAGATTTCAGTAATTGATTTGTCATCTCGTAACGAAGTTTTTCAAGGTCTTCCTGACCTTGGAGCTTTCATAAGCATCTTTCTGGTTTTAAAACGTCGATAGATAGAAGAAATTGTGCATTCGGGGAGAAAAAATTGAGCAGCTACATCCTTTTTCTCTGACCAGCAATACGTGCATTTACAATAAATTCCTGGAGTTGAAGACTTATTTCTCTTTTGCCCATCTTAAAGAAACGAAGACGCAAAGCATCATTTCTGCGTGAGTCTTACCTCTTTTGCCGGCTTTATCAGGTTTTATTCTGACTGTACGTGCGTTTTATTGAAAGATTAGGATTAATGGAAGTTGAATGTCACCTATTTCTACTTTAAATCATAAAATACTTTGTAGTGATGGAATTGTTTAGTTTTCAAATTTTTACAAAAGTGTCTTTGTTTAAAACCGTTATAGATATCTACTGGCCAAATTATAGAGAATTTGAATCATCTCCGGCTAAGTTATGGCGAAAACAAAAAAATTTATAAACTTTTGACCGCTACTGTATGGTCTATGGATTCCCTAGTTAGGCCCAATTTCTCTTGATTCTGTAAAATAAATTTGAAATCTCTTAATGGAACTTTTTTGAATCAATTTATTGGGTGAAAGGTTCTCTAATTTTCACAATTTGAAATCGCCCTTGATCTCCTCTACGACTTTGTAGAACATCAAAATTTATAAAAGCTGCTTTAAAATTAGATCAACAGGTAAAAATATTGAGATTATTAGATCCAAAACCCAATTTGAAGCCAATTCTTTCAACTTTTAGAGAAAATTAATGGTTACAACAACTTCAAAAAAATTGCGAAAAATGCTCACCTAAAAGCCATACTTTTCTAGGCTGCTGTAGGAGCGAGCGATTAGCCATGCCCAATCATTCAAAATGTACCGCAATTTGGACGGAGAGAACAGGTGTTCGGGATGACTCGAAGAGCCGATAATGATCCGCGAACTGTCGGCAGTTTTTGATGGACGACAGCTGGCGCCAGTTGTTGGCTTCGAAATTACTCCTGTAATTGAGCCAGATTTTAAAAGAAGTATGTTGCAAGTGATTCATAAAAGTAAGGAAAATTTCTGGAATTGCTTTGCTTTACTTTGGAATCTACAAGAGTTATAATTTTGGGTGATTTTGCTTGTAAAACTTAGCGCAGATCTGCCCTTTTTCAATGTTTTTTACACAATTTTGTTCAATCACCTAGCGAAAATAAGTGAAAAGATGTTGTTTTGTTTACTCTGATTTTGAAGTACGATTAATAAATCTCAAGGAATAGCTAAATCCACAATTGATTGAATAAAAACCTCAATTGAAGCCAATTTTTTTTCTACCAAAGTGTAGAGGAGAGGCTAAAACTTTGCTGAACAGTGAAAATCCAGAAAATTTGAGCTAAAGGTTGCCCAAAAAGTTGGGCTATTTTGTCTCCACGCTTCAATTTTCATCGGACTTTGATAACTTTGTGGCTCTTTAGCTCTCTGCCGGTCCCTCCCCACTCGCACAATATGTTCTCACCTGATTGAGTCATAAAAGTGAGCCGCCGGCGTCGCGCAACTCTAATTACCCGTTTATGAGCGACCCGCTAATCAGCTCTGCCCAGGTCGTCGCGGAGGAATAACAAATACATTGAGTATCTTCATTAAAACCGCAAAAAGATCCTGAATTGTACTAGTCACTAGTTGGGATTGGTGCAGAAGCCACAAGAGAGGGCGCAGTTGTACTCAGCCTGCATGGGATCCATTCGGGCGCAGAGGCCTTGCGCCTTGGCGGCGGCGCAACTCGACGCTCCGTTACGGTCTTCACAGACGGGAGCAGCTTGGCCGCACATTCCACACTCAATGGCGCCTAAAATTATCAAATTTTGAGTGGAAATGGGCAATTTTTATGAGTTTTTTGATCAAATTTTTGGTCATTTCTTTATCAAAACCCAAGTTTTGCTTATTTTGATTTTTCTCCAGAATTTCAGCTATCGAATGAGCCTAAAAATCACAAATTGGTTGAGATTTGGACTTCAAGAGAGAAGACTTTTGTTTTAGTTTTCAAACTCAATCATTTAAATGATCTCTCTGTTTTTTGGCGATTTGTTTCTCAATCCCAATAGTGAACTTACAATTATATTTCCTCATTGCCCAGGAGTAAGACGCATTCGTGCAGAATCCCTTAGCAATCTCAGCTGGACAGTTCCTAAAGAAATTTATAGTGAATCTCCTGCTTTCTTTGGCTTTAAAATGGCTTTTTTTAGCTTCACAATGGCAATAAACACTCAGAGTCGTGTCAATCCTCCTCGCTTGAGTTTAGCAGATTGAATTAGAAAACTCACGGGGCATTCATGCTCTTGCATCTATTAATTTTCACAGTCGTCGGGGCAGCCGTAGTAGGAGCGACCGTTGTCGGGGCAGCCGTAGTAGGGGCAGCCGTAGTTGGAGCGGCCGTAGTTGGAGCGGCCGTAGTTGGAGCGGCCGTAGTTGGAGCCACTGTGGTTGGAGCTACTGTGGTTGGGGCTACTGTAGTTGGCGCCTTGGTTGTGGTAGGAGCCACAGTCGTTGGAGCAGCAGTGGTAGGAGCCACCGTTGTAGGAGCCTTGGTTGTTGTTGGAGCAGCGGTTGTTGGAGCAGCGGTTGTTGGAGCAGCGGTTGTAGGAGCTGCGGTAGTTGGAGCGGCCGTGGTGGTTGGCATTGGAACTGTCCTGTATTCGAAGGTGAACTCGGTGTAATAAAAGCGATTGAAGGAGATGACTGGCGTTGGGTTGAGAGTGCTGGTGAAGACTTGATTGATAAACTCGGGGCAGCAATAGCGAGGATTTGTCATCCTGAGATTGGTCGAGTCGAGTTTGAACTCGATTCCTTGGAAGGGACAGCCGAATTGGCATTGAGGATTGTACATCGAGGTGATGCGCACTTCAATGGCTGAGCCGGCTGGGGCCTGAAATTTGATTTTTGGCGCTTTTTTAATCAAATTTAGCCTAAAGTTGGCCATTTTGCTAAATTTGAGTGAAAATCAAGCTATATTCTTCCAATCTTTGCTGATCCCCAGCCTTTTCAAACAATAAAGAAGAAGAGACGTGTCATTTTGGAAAAAATATCCACCAGACTGAGATCTTTGCCCCCCAGGTGACCAAACAAACTGCTTTTTTGCCATATTAAAACACCACCCCCTCACCTGGATCCAATGATAGCACATGGTGAAGACATCTCTGACGTTCGTGCTGTCAGTTGTATCTCCAAAACTATAGGTCTTCGCCTGCCAGGTGGCGGTAGCTGTGAGGAGTTCTCCACAAGCAGGAGTGGCGACGGGCTGAAGAGAAAATTTTGAGAAAAGATGGGGGAGATTTTAATTACTAATTGATCGCAGAGAGTTCCATCGTAGCCGAGAGGGCAGTTGCATTGGGCACAATTGCGAGGGTTAGGCATTCCGCCATTTTTGCATTGGGCAGAGGTGGCGGCAGGGCAGACAGCTGGAAAAAAACACTTTTGTTGCTGATTCAACTCATTATAATGCAAGACTAGCTTTAATAGTTGGACTTGTTTTTTAACGCAAACTGTTACACAAATTGGTCATAAAAGGCACGCCGAGGAGGGATTAACAAGGGTGGCGCCATAAGGACTCATTTGAATGCCGTTCTTGAGCTTATTTGTCTCACTTTTGACATCAAATAATAGAACGCAGTAAAATATTAGAAAGTCTCGTTAAAAATGAGAAATAAAGCAAAAAAAGAAAATGGATTTCATTTTTCAGCTGTAGGTTCAATTCCCACTTTGGAGGGTTATTTTCTACCTTTTACAGTAATTTCCCATCAAAATGGATAATTACAAAGTTGTAGAGAAGAGCAAAAGCTACAATTTGCTACCACTTACCATCACATTGATAGTGCATGTTGATCATCATAGTGTCATAGAAGGAGATCTGCCGATTGCCCATAGTGTAGGCATATCGCATATCCTTTGGCACGATCGACAATTTGGTATTTGGATTTGTGAAGGAATTCGATCCGTAGTGCATAAAGCTGCCTAAATTTCGGTTTTCCAACTCTTCTAAAAAAACTATACCATATTCGTAGGGAGTGTAGATGAAATTATCGGCTGCAGCCAGTTTATCAAAGTTGCCAGTCTTGGTGGGATCTACGTAGGTCATATCGATGGTCACATAGGTATCTCGATCGGATCTCATTTGTGTGTGGAAGAAGCCCAAACTGTGCGAGAATTCGTGGGCAGCTGTTCCGATTACCTCACAGCCATCGCCTGAAATAGGACTTTGGATAATAATTTTCTCACTTTAAATCTAATTTTTATGATTTCTGATGTTCTGTGAACTTTTTCTCCAGGATTTTGGCTACAAAATGCACTAAAAATCGTCAAATTTAGCTGAGAATTAACTAAATTACGGATAATAAATATAAAGCGAATTTGGATGGAATAGAGTTAAATTCCTCAGAATCAATTCTCCTTTAAAGTTGATTTTTTTCTCAATCATGGCCTCTTTTCTTTGTGAAATTTCCAATCAATTGGCCAAAAAAAAACTCAAATTTGGTTAAAAATTGACTAATGAAGAGATACTGTAACAAACCCAAAGATAGTTTTCTATTTTCCCGCTTCAATTCTATTTTAAATTTGCATTTTTTAAAAATACTTTTGATCTTCAATGCGTGTTGAGCTTTTTGACTAGTTAGTTGGCTAAAAAAAATTGATGCTGCAGCTCACCCAAAGAGAGAGTCTGCTCGCCGCCGACCATTCCAATCGTCGCGTAGCATCCAACATCCGAGAAAACCTTAATCCTATTTGGGGCAGTTGAACTCTCAATGAAATTGATGCAAGTCCTGGAAGAAATCCACTGGTGGGCGGCTGCTACCGCAGCCTTTTTGCGAGCATCTAAAAGCGAAATTTTTGACAAAAAAAAGAAGAAAAACTTACTGACAGAAGCATCGTAATAGAAAAAGACATTGCCGCCAGCCCATTTGGGGAAGACTGATGTCGCTTGGCGTTTGACTCTCGCGTAGGGATTCGCCTCAACTTCCTTCTCCACAGCTGCCGCTTGGACACTGCAACATTTTAGCTTTAATTTGGGGTTTTATTTAATCAATGGTTAGTTTTAGGTTTAAGCCTCTTTCTCGTCCAAAATTAGCTTTAATTCGAGTTTTTATCCTTCCAATTGAGAAAAAAAGACTTTTCCATTTTCCAGTTTTACTAAAAACGAATTGGCTTTGATTTGAGTTTTTATTCAACTAATTTTGGATTTTATCGTTGGGTTCTATTTGTCGCTATATTAGATTTTAAAATATCAGAAGATTTGATTTCCGCCCGAAAGATTTCGATTTGAATTTAATTTTAAAAACTCACTCGGTGAGATCGATATCGCCTTGATACATGAAGTCGGAGATTCCTTCTCTGTCGTTGACTTCGAAGAGATCAACAGCTTCGTTTTCGTTTGGTCTTTCCGTTTGAATGGGCGTCAATTTCTAAACGATTTTTGCCAATAAAAAAAGAAAGAAAAACCGAGATTCTCTCAGCAACGCTGGCTTTCTCCTCCTCCGTCATTTGCTTAACATGTCGTTTAGCTTGAATTCTATCCAAATTGGCTCGTTTTTTATCCAAATTGCCGATAAAATTGGCGAGTTTTAGCTTCTTCTCCTGAGATAGTGTACCCTTCTGTCTCATCTTGAATTTATCTCGAAAACTTGGGAATCTATCCTGATTGAAAGCGTCAACAGCTAGAATTGCGAGGAGGAGTGGAAGCAGCCGCATGATTGAACGAGAAAAATTCAAAAAGTTTGACTATTTATTGAGATGATCGAATAGAATGTTGGAACAGAAGCCCCAGCCGAATTGAATGGGATTGATCTTTTCAAAGTTGACTTTTCGCCAGATGAAACAGCACCACCAATTGAGTGTGCTGATTGATCAAGCTGGCACAGATTTTCGCGAGCTTTAAACTTTCCAAAGGAGCAGAGAGCTGGAAGATTTTGTTTTATCAGCCGGCTTGTTCTGCGCATGGCCACTTCCGACAAAAATCCACCAATTTTCTTTAAAAAAGCCTTTAGCTAAAAGAATGGAAAAACGTTGAATTTAAAGTTTTTTTTTAAAGAAAATTGATAGAAGCATTTTAGGATTATTATGATAATTGATTCCCTACTTGATTGGGCGTTTTTATGAGCTCTAGAAAACTTAAATTTATCTTTTAAAAAACTGCTAAATCAAACTCTTCATTTTAGATCAATTTTTAATTAAAAATTAGGCCAAATTTCTCTAGTCTATGCCAAAAAATCGACTTCTCAAGCTTAAAAATTTACACTAGAATTGCTAAAATGATCTTAAAATGATACCTTAATTTATCGAATCTCCCTTAAAATCTCTTTTAATTTGACCTCCAACTGCTCTGGAAAATGGTCAGCTCCAGTCTTTTTCTTAAGCTATTTGATTCTCTGCTCATCTTGGCAGCGATCTTCCTTCTCCTGCTTCATTGAGCTGATAAGAATAAAAGGAAAAGCTTAAGTTGGAGAAGAAAAAAAAACCGAAATATGGATCAAATGTCACGCTCATAAAGAGAGTTCCGATCCTGTGATTTCTCTCCTCAACGGTCCCGAGCCGACATTCCGGAGTGCAGAAGATAGAGAAAATTACTTCAAGAAGCTGGAAGACCTTACAAGGGAACGTTCTAACCTTCCCGTAGAAATTTGGAATGAGACCTATACCATTGGATAGAGCGTGAAAAATTATGTCGAATAAGGCAATTTCCAGCTGCCACCTAGTTAATTTCGAACCACTTTTGGCTTCCTCAAAGTTGAAAAACCGTCTAATTTTCACCAACTGAATACTCTGCAAAGAAATTACCCCTTTAAAACGTGACGCCGTAATAGAGTGGATAGCACTAGTTTATGAATTTAGTCTTCTTGGTTCGGATCCATTTTCGGGTCGCTTTTTTTGTTTTTTTTCTTTAAATCTATTCCTTGAAAATGTTTCAAAAACGTTATAAATACCCATACAATTTTTAGTGGTCATAGCTTCCAACATCGTTGCTCTTCTGTCTGCCGACTTTTCTAATGGATCTTCTACTGCTATTCTTTCATCCAAGGAAAAGAAGCTCTACGTCTCTATCAAGAGCTTCTTGCAAGAGCTAGAATACTCCGAGTTCGACGTTGAAAAAAAACAAAACAAGTGACCCGAAAATGGATCCGAACCAAGAAGACTGAACTCATAAACTATAGTGCTATCCACTCTATTACGGCTTCACGTTTCAAAGGGGTAATTTCTTTGCAGAGTATTCAGTTGGTGAAAATTAGACTATTTTTCAACTTTGAGGAGGCCAAAAGTGGTTCGAAATTAACTAGTTGGCAGCTGGAAATTGCCTTATTCGACATAATTTTTCGCGCTCAATCCAATGGTATAGGTCTCATTCCGAATTTCCACGGCAAGGTTAAAAGGTTTCCTTGTAAGCGTGTTTATTTCTCGAATCGATTGTTGTATTTGTCTTCAATTTCGAGCTAATTTCTCATTTTTAACATCATCCTCCTCTTCCATTTCTCATCATCATGTTCGAATCTTAATCGAATAACAAGCTGCCTTCTTCTTTTAACTACTCCTTGAAGGGGAATAATTCCTCAATGTGGCCTTTCTTCCTCTCAATTGGATTGCCTTTTCTTCTTGTAATATCAATTGAAAACAGTAAGAAGAAAAATAGATATATAGTTCTTCTAGATTTGTTTAAAAAAGCTCAAATGAAATTGCTCCAAATATGGATTGGAATCATCCTTCTCCCAAGAATTCGACTATTTGGGTGGGTTTTCTTACTTCAATTCTACTATCTATTTTAGGCCAACATTTAAGAAACTCAACGAATTGGATTCATGGATAATCAAAGAAATAGTTAAAAAGGTATTCCTTCTTTCTCTCTTATCTTCTAAACATTTAGATGGACTCATCAGCCCAAAAGACATTTTCCTCTAGTTGTAGAGGAGCTGCCCGATATTTTGTTGAAAACCTGATGTTATGACACAGACAACAGATATTTTGATTAAGATATCGCTGAATTTGTAATTTTCTTATTAATCTACCACTTCAACGTCAATCTCCACTGGATTAAGAGATCGTGTAAGAACGAAGATTATCAGCATGGCAGAAATCTACCGTACTGATTCAGCTCGATTTTGTGATTCCAAGCACTTTAAGCCTCAAAATATGGCTGAAAATTCGTAGAATTATGGCCTGAACAAGTTGGCAATTTTAGTTTAAAAACCACGTTTTTTTCACGATTTTTGACCAAAATTGACATCTTCTTTGAACCATAGCTCAGCCAATTTTTAACCAAATTGTCCCATTTAAAGTGGCGTTTTGGAATTACGAAATCGAGCCGAATAAAACTGCATCAGCCGAATTTTGATAAAAACGGCTTGTTCGGCCTTGGCTCAAAGCTGAAATCGAATAGATTTCTACCATGCTGATGACCTTCTTTCTCATACGATCTCTCAATCCAGTGGAATAAAATAAAGAAATTATTTTCTTTTAAATTCGAGCCATTTTGGGGTTTCTGAATACGGTACACTTTTCTAAATTGGAGGGGCTATCAAATTTTTTGCGCCACCTGAATTTAATGCCAAACTTTTGAATTGGGCTTTATCTATCTATCTAAAGTGCGTCCGTCTCTGTCTGCCTGCCTGTGTGTGTGAAGCCTCTCAGGTCCAGACCTGTCGAGAACCCTTTTTTAATTCTTTTTGGGGGGAAC
Organism: Oscheius sp. JU1382; assembly: GCA_932521405.1. Classification (NCBI taxonomy): domain Eukaryota; kingdom Metazoa; phylum Nematoda; class Chromadorea; order Rhabditida; family Rhabditidae; genus Oscheius; species Oscheius sp. JU1382. The sequence continues at coordinate 925,512 of OW051478.1, read as the reverse complement.
GGTCGTTTTTTCCCCTAAATTTCAGGAAATCCCAGGTAAACTCCCAGATAAAATTCGAGGGAAAAGGGCTGAAAAACCCAGAAGAAATGGGCCAAAATCCTAGAGAAGAATCTATTAACATTTATGCGCTTCCAAACTTTAGAAAATCACTCGATTACCCCACAGTTTAGGGCCGAAGGTCCACCGATCTGTCTTGCCCCAATCTCTCTGCCTGTGTAAACTCTCAGGACCCATCAAAATCCTTTGAGGCCTCAAGCTTTGTCGGGCCGAAGGCCCCAACGACGACAATAACCTTGCTTTATTGATAACCCAGAGAACTAAAACAAAAGGAAAATAGAGACTACGTGTCTCATTGGTACAAGAGATAAGCCTATCAGTTCTTCTTTCTCCTTGTTCAATCACCACTCTTTTTCTGCCTTTTTGTCAATAATCAGTTCAGAATGGCGCATTCATCAAATAGTAGAGAATTACAGCAACAACTTGAAAATGCTCGACAAGAAACAGAGCGATTGAGACTGGTTAATGAGCAGCAGAGATTTAACCAAGCAATTGCTGCCACAGGTAGGAAAGGGGGAATCTTTCGGTGAGAAATTCAACAAATTTCTAGAGAGAAAGTTTGAGAAACAACTCGCTGAAATGAGGCGACAATTTGAAACTCTGATTGGAGTAACTACTACTTTGAAAGAAAGCATAGGTAATATTGAAGATAAAATAAAAATCGATAAAAAGAACTATCAGGAAAATATGATGGTTATGAGTACGTTCTTTTTTAAAAGTTAAAACATCTCTTGAAGAACAATCGACTGAAGAAAACAAAATTGAAGCAAGACGGCTGCTGGAGAGAGAAAGAGAGGATCGAGCCACCACAGGCATTTTTATATTCAAATCAATTTGAGAATCTTTTAGAGAGAAATTTCCAAAATCAGCTGGCTGAAGTTGGGCAGCAACTGGCAAGAGAAAGAGAGGATCGAGTTTCTGCAGGTAGTTTTAAATAAATGAGTGTTAATAGAAACCGATTCGGCTCGGTTTTTGGGTTTAAAATCGGAATTCGGTTTTTAAAAAAATGCGGTTAACCGAAAACTGGAACCGAAGTCGGTTTGAAAACTCAGAAATCGAACCGACAAAAAATCCAGAAACTGTGCATTCCTGATTATGGATGAAAGAGAGGAACGAGTCAACGCAGATAATTTCAAAAATCAACAAATCTGAAGACAAAAGGACTAAATGGAATTTCAGTTCGAAAGATCGAAGCTCAATTAGCTGAAAAGGGAGAAACAGTTGAAACTTTACAACGTAGAATTGATGAGCAATCTGGAGAAATTGAAAATCTAAGAGCTGGGCAGCTGGAAAAAGTCGCTTTGGTTGAAAAAGCAAATGAAGGTTTGTTAGGAATTTAAAGAACGCTGGCAATTTTAGAAACAAAAAATATGGTAAGGAATATATCAATTCAATTGGAAAATGTTTCCTCAGAATTGGGGTTCTACTCTTCTGTAGGTTCAGCTAAAATCTTTGAATAAGCGGTGTAGGCGCTGATTCTTGGAGGATGGCATAGCTATAATATGACTGACTCCATTTGCATTTTCGATTCCAAAGAGAACAAATGGCGGACGTGTAAGCAGAAACTTCCTTTTAAAGTGGCATACCATGGGTCTGCTATCTTAAACGGCAAAATATATTTTATGGGAGGCTGCTATGATGGTTCACTAAAACCATATGCAAGCTGCTACAAGTTGGAAGAGAGTGGTGAATGGACCAAAATGGCTGAAATGAACGAGAAGAGAATTAACATCTCACAGAGCACAATTGTTTTTGGCTCAGAAATTTGGGTGATTGGTGGATGGAATAGAAGTACACTAAAAACAGTGGAAAAATACAATCCCCAAACAAATATTTGGACTCAAATGCCGTAAGTTGTCTTTTAAAAAATACAAAATGAAAGTGATCTCAATTTTAACCGAATGACCCCATCTGCTTCAATAGTTGGTGGAAAAATCTTTGTTTCTGGTGGTTGGGGTGCTTCAAACTCAGTGGAAGTCTATGATCCAGCCAAGAACAAATGGGAAATATTCTGTGATATGCCGCTTGAATTAGCTGATCACTGTTTAATAGTTGAAGGAACAAATCTAATAATCATCGGAGGAAGGAAATCTGTTAAAACTGTCTCAGATGAAGTCTGGAAAATAGACGTCTTTGATCCAAAAAAGGAGTGGATCAAGATGTCCAGCTTAAAACAAGGACGATATCAGCATGGAGCTGTCAAATTATCAAATGGAATCATGATCTTTGGAGGAGCAGTTAATAACGAAGCTCGAACAGATTCTGTCGAAATATTCGATGGAATCAGCTGGAAAGAAGGACCTAAATTGCCAGAAAAACACAGCGCATTTTCTTCTTTTCCTCTTTCAATAAAAACTGAAAAACAATTGCTGCTGCAACTTTGCTAATATATTTGTATTTTATTAAATTTTTGCAAAATTTTGTTTTTGATCTCTTCGATTAGTAGACAACCTGTGCCACAATATATTGAAGACTAAAATAAAAATGTTGCCTCGAAGTATTCCATCCTTCTCTTTATCCTACTTTTGCCCCTCGTCTCTGTATTTCTTCAGAAGGATCTAATCCAAATGAATCGAAGTAAAATATCTTTTTATTTGATTTTGAGTAGCAAACCCAGTGTGTACATTTCCAGAGATTGAGTCAAGGTTTAGAATTCCTACTTCCTTTTCTTTTGACTCATTTGAGAGACCATCATGCATGAAAACACCACGGAAATTTTTTATTTTCAATATTTGTACTAATTCCTGGAGGTCTACGTTGGTCAGCGCAGCGAGGTCTTTTCGGAATTATTTAATAATTAATAAAACTTTAAGACTCGTGTAATTACATCACCATTTTTTTAAATTTTTAATTCGTTGGCTTGGTGTTATCTTAAAAATCAAAATAATAAGTAAAATGCAAAAAAGCGAAAAATTTCGGCACCCATGGGAGCCGACCCATCATCCTTCCGCATTACGGCCATGGCTACTATCGACTGAGCCATGGGTGCCAAGTCTTACTGTGACCAGTTCTCCCCTTTGTCCCTAACGCACACCTAGTCCCCAGCGGGCAGAGGAAAACGAGAGAGCGGCGCGGACAGTAAAGACCATCTGACAGAACCTTTTGAGGGGTGGAGGTGTGAATTGTTGGCTTTTGCTGCATAATAAAGAAAGAAAAATGGTTGGCTCACCTCTTATGGTAGTGGTTTTGAAGAAGGTATTTTTGACCACTTTGTGGTGATGATTTTTAGTTCCCTGATTTTCATTTTTTTTTTTTTTTTGAATTTTTTCAAAAATGACAGATTTTTGTGTTGTCAAGACATTTTTTGGGTTGTTAGGGTATGACAAATGCCCAAAAATGGAGGTGGTCAAAAAGGCGCGCCAGTGCGGCAATATATACGTATTATGTTGAATTCACCTCTCTTCAGTGGAAAAAGCAGTCCCTTCTAGCTAAAATCTAAAAAAAAGGCTCTTTTTTTATGTAGTATTGTTCATTTTTATGGAGAATTATGTCTTACAAAGTAATTAAAATGGCTCATTGCTTTAGCCAATTTTTATGTAGTCTGCAAGAAAATCATAAGTTTTCAAAAGAGTCTCTCTCCCTCGAAGAAAACCACCAATTTTGATGATATTTACCTCTCTCTCTCTTACTCCTCACTGACCTTTCTAATGGATTTACACAAGAGGTGTTAATCCTTCTTGTTCTTTTTGTTTGTTTTGTGGCCAAGACTTAAGCCGGAAGGAGGCTCACCTCTTGCCTTTTTAACCAAGGCTTTATGAATTATCTTAATAGTTTATTTGATTGAGATTTGGCTAGGGAAGTTAAGTGAAATGAAGTGATTATAAAGCTCGTAATGGGTGACTAACACAGATAAAATGACTCGCGGACTTTCTCTCTCTCTCTCTCTCTCTCTCTCTCTTTTAATTTAGAGGGATTTTAAATAGGAATGAAGGTTTCGTAAGCCGGGAAGGTAGTTCTCATCTCGGTGGTTGTTTGCTGGGAAGACGTGGGAAAAATCTGCAATTTTCTATTCAGATAAAAAAATTAAAATAGGGTCACGAATTATTGGCGATTTTTACTCATTTATGAATTTTAATATCATTGGGAAACAAATTTGCTTCGATTTTTCTATCATTCTGGACTATTTTAGCTAAAAACTGCTATTTTCTCAATTTTAAAGCGCTTTTGGGAATCTTTGACGTTTTGCAAAGTTGTAGCTCTTGATCTCCTCTACAACTTTGTAAAACATCAAAATGCATAAAAATTGGTCTAGGAGAAAAAAGGCGATTTTTGAGATCAATTGTAGCTCTCACCTATCATGAAGATTTGCAAATTGGCGGGGAGATTCTCGTCGGTTTCGTAGAGGAAAAGAAGCGAGCTGGCGAAGAATTGGAAGGAGGTTTGTTCTTCGAAAAAGGATAAGACTTTCTCTATTTTTCCGATAGCTTCCTGCTTCAATTCGACCGATGAGGCGCTTCGACCAGATTCGAAGAATTCTTTCAAGCCTTCTGCCACATTGCTCTCATCGAATGCTAATCCCCAAGTCTTCTTTCGAACCGTTACTTCGCCATTTCGATGAATCTGAAATTAAAAGTCAACTTTTAATTTTAACCATAAATTGTAATTGATTTTCAACCAAATTGGGTGATTTATAGCTCATTCGATAGCTAATTTCTTGAAGATTAGGTCGGTAAAACATTAAAATGTTGCAAAATTGAGTTAAAATGAGTTTTTCTTTGGTTTTTAGTTTATAAAATGAATGCATTCCATTCCCCCCGATTCCTAAAAGCGTGTCAAAAGGCTGCTCGATTTATCTGACTGTCGGCATCTGGAGGGATCTTACGGCGGCGGTGTGTCTCTCCTCGCCGCCCAAAACCCCGCAATTAGTCACACAGGTTGGCGACAGAGGAAGAGCAGAGACCTAAGCGGGACACGGGAATTGGTGACAAGAATGAGAGGTTGATTGATCGCGGCCTTGGGAAGGTGAGACTCGGGCAGTCTTATCTGTGCTTTAGGATTCAAAAGTTCCATATTTTTAGCTCAATCGTTGCTTAAAAACAAATTTGTAGAACATTTCAAACTCGAAAAATTGACGTTTTTCGACTAAAATGATCTGCAGAAGCGAAAAAGTATAAAAGCCAGCAAAGCTGGGGATTAGCTCATTCTTTTGCTGCCTTCTCCCCGGATCGACAGCTTCATCATGGTTGACATCGATGTGGACAATCTGGCCTCCCGCCTGCTAAATGTTGGATCGCTTGGCGGTCGACTGACTTCTTGCGTGAACGACACCGAGCTCGGCCAGCTCTGCTTCAAAGCCAAACAAGTCTTCATGTCGCAATCGTCGCTGATCGAAGTCGCCCCGCCGATCATCATCTGCGGTGATATTCACGGCCAATATGCCGATCTGCTGCGAATCTTCGATAAGAATGGCTTCCCTCCTGAGGCGAATTACCTCTTTCTGGGAGATTATGTCGATCGCGGCCGTCAGAACATCGAAACCATCTGCCTCATGTTCTGTCTGAAGGTCAAATATCCGGAGAATTTCTTCATGCTTCGCGGAAATCACGAATGCCCAGCTGTCAATCGCGTCTACGGCTTCTACGAGGAATGCAATCGTCGCTACAAATCCATCCGTCTCTGGAACGCCTTCCAGGTCAGCTCTATCCCCCAGATTAGTCGAGTTTTCTCTATGCTTTACCGCTAAAAGGAATAAGCAATTGAGCAGACTTTGCTGGGAAATGCGCAACATTAGAGTTTTAGGATGCCTTCAATTGGATGCCGCTCTGCGGTCTGATCGGCGGTCGAATCCTCTGCATGCACGGCGGTCTCTCCCCCCACCTCCAGTCGATGGATCAGCTGCGTCAGCTGCCTCGTCCGCAGGACCCTCCGAATCCCTCGATGGGCATCGACTTGCTCTGGGCCGATCCGGACCAATGGGTCAAAGGATGGCAGGCAAATACTCGAGGAGTCAGCTACGTCTTCGGCCAGGATGTGGTTATGGAGGCCTGTCAGCGACTGGATATCGACTTGGTCGCCAGGGCTCATCAGGTCGTTCAAGATGGCTACGAGTTCTTCGCTTCGAAGCGCATGGTGACCATCTTCTCAGCTCCCCACTACTGTGGCCAGTTCGACAACTCGGCTGCCACCATGAGCGTCAATGAGGATCTCACCTGCAACTTCCATATGTATCGTCCCACTGGAAAGGCTGCTCGTCTCGCCGCTGCTCAACAGGGATAGAAAACCATATAAAAGCGATTATTCCGCGGGAAATCATGTTTTCCTCAGCTTTTTTCATCGTTCTTCTCTAGATTTTAGCTATCAAATGAGCTATTTTTCAACTGGATCGAGGGCGAGTCCCCCTCATTTCTGCCGTAGCCATCATCGGCATCTGTTACGCTTTTATTCTCGGAGTGTTACGCGAAGCCGGCAATTAACCCCGCGATTGACTGTCGCCATGTGAGTGACCCATTGCCGGCCGGATTCGAACTGTTTCGAGAGGCGACACCTGTTGGTAGCGGCCATCCAGCTGTTGGCAACATTTTGACTCACCCGATAGCCGGATATTTTGAAGCCAATTTTGGCTTGGGGCGGATAGCGCGAGATCTCCCGGGCCTTCTTCTTGTCAGTTGCTGCTGGATCGTAGGTGACCAGGCCCATCTTGAGATCCAAAATGGCCGGCTTCTTGTAATCCATCGTGACATCTGAGAAGACGAGGAAATCGTGCTCTAAAATCATTTTTCATAAACGAAAATTAGTTAGCTTGAGATTCAGCCACAGCATTTATAATCGAAAAAGTATTCGGCGAATAATGTAGCCGTATTTTTAACAAACCTCCTCCATCGACTAGCAGTTTCTCCCTTCCGTGATATTCCGGCACTAATTTGGACAATTTATCGCAGTCTTCTCGCCGAACTCCTCTCCAAAATTGATCTCTGGAAATTTTGATCAACATTTTTAGGCGAAAACGCTTACGGATGGGTCTCTTCGTCAAGCGAATCCTGGCCTTTGTCGCCTTTGATTAGGCGATAGACTGAAATCTGGAAGAAGAGAAAAGTTAGCCTTGGCCTGAAATGTCACTCATCTCCCCCCACACATCACAATTGCGCAACAACTAACACTAGGTGGCGAGGTAATCCCCCTTAACGGAAGTTAGTCGGAAGCAAGGGCAAATAAAAGCGAGAGATCAAAATGGTAGGCCCAAAATGGGCGGAGAAAAGACCAACTTTCAGTAAGAAACGATGTTCTGTTGCAAAATTGGAAAAAGAGAACCACAGACTTGCCGATCGAGAACCTAAAACCCTGCAGAAAAACCTTGCAGAATATCAGAAAGACAGAAAACAGTCATAAATCTTAGAAAATTCCAAATTTTATGGCAAGAACTAAGAAAATCGGCAGCGGAATTTTACGCTCTAAAAGCCTAGTTGTGGAGCTTGATCTCCTCTAAAAAGCTAAAATTCGCGTTAAAAATGAAGAAATAACCCAAGATTTTAGAACTACAGCCATCGCCCCTCCCTATTTTCTAGAAATTTGGCAAATTTTAGGCTTTTCAGCGCCTAGAAACATAGTTTGTAGCCTTTGGCCCCTTGTTAAATATTCTGATGGAGGCCCCTATTGTATATCATATTTCTCCCCTCTCCTGCTCGTAAGTTTATATGGATGAGTGGTTATCCTCCCCCTCCGGCTTGCGCAATCACCGTGTAAATGACGGGGGGACACAAATCTACGGCGGAAAGTGTTGCGTAACCTCATAAGGTTGGGAGTCTACACTTATTTATCTTCGCTGTGTTTTAAGTGCGGTTTATTAGCAAACCGGTAGAATATTTCGATGATAATAAATAAAAAATTACTTAAGGAATATAGACGAATTTCGAGGGTTTTCTCTATCCGAATTTTATTTTAAAACTTCTTCAAGAAGATTTTAGCTATCAAAATAGTCATAAAATTATTCATTTAGACGAAACTCACCTCGCAGATGCCTCTTTTTCCATCCTGAGCCACTTTCCAGACCTTATCTGTCCCTTTTTTCTTCATAATCCCTGCAATTATTTTATTGTATATATTGTGGTGGTTCATGTGGTGGCAGATTGACTGATTATCGCCACACTTTTGAACGGTCTAATGCCACCACCTGAGTCAATAGGAAGAAGAGAGGCACTCCTTTTTTTTGTTTTGTCAGGTAAATAAATTAATTTCCTGGGTAACATTTTTTCAGTATTAGTACTAATTTTTTTTGGTCTCGCAGTGAAAACCACCCCATCTAGGGGGTAAGAATTGATACGCAGCATTTTTAAAATAGAAAAAATTTCACACGAAATTACCTATTTCTCGCTTGCCATTCCTGTAGACGGTAGGATGGTGGCCGGCAATTTGATCAGAGAACCATTCAAATTCATCTGGGAGACATTCCACATGAGAAGAGGACTCCTCCATGCAGGTAGAGTTGGAGCTGAACAACGCAATGTGGAATCACTAGCAATGTTTTGGCAAAACTCTGCTTTATACGCTTTCAGCGAAAGAATATAAAGACAGAAGAGTCAGACAAAAGATTTTTGATGTGAGGATGCAGAGAATGGAAGAAAACAGCTGTCAGCAGAGTTCAGCGCCAGTATAAGAGGCAGCAGAGATCAAAAAATGCGAGCGAGGAATGGGATGAAATCATTTTCTGGTTTATTTTCGAAAAAATGACGCTCTGCCTGGACAAGCAGCGCTGACTCATCTCTTACACAACTCTACTGGCGATTAGAAATCTTTGTCCAGCTGGTGACTCCTCTCGCTGAGATATTTTTTAGAGGATTTCTCACTCGAAAAAACAATTTTAACAACCTTTCTGCCTTATGAAAATGTATCAAAGCTTGCATCTAAAAAACAATTGTTTCGCTAGCATTAAGTACAATTTTAATTGCTACTGAAAGAAGTAAATTCTTCTCCTAGCTTGTAGAGGAGATCAAACCCTACAACTTTGCAGAGCATCCAAAATTATGGGATCACTTAAAATTGAGAAAAATGTTGCTTTCTCATTTTTCGGTAAAAAGAGATTAAAGGAGAAACGTTATCTTAAGCGCAAAAATAACGATAGACTTTACGACTCCACGTGAATAATCTTTGTTTCCCCTCGCTCTCCTTGACAACCCAATTCACAACCAAAAAGCCGTTTTTCGAAAGCAGCTGGCATCCGCCCTTAGAATCTCAAAGAAGATAGAGATGGGGGATTAGCCGCTCCCTTGACGTTATTATCCCCCAGCTGCTTCTTGGCACCTTGGGCCGTTAATAGCCGAGAGCTTTAGTGCAATTAGGGGCTGTCTGTGGGCTTTATATTTGGCCAGATTACACAAGCACCTGCCACCGAAACCTGCGACAAACAGGACGTACGACACGCGAGGCGTATAGCTCATTCAAATTAGGGCTAATGAGGTTAGAGTTGGGTCAATAAATCGTTCGGATCGACTGGAATCTCTTTTTTTTAAACAAAGGGTGGGTAAATAATAAATATGACTACTCTGTTGATCGAGTAAAACTACTTACTTTTGGTACTTTTTAGCTGGAAAGTGACTAAAAAAAATAGGAGGCGCATTATTTTGCTCCAAGATTTGGGATATTAAAACGAGAGATAAAACAATAATATTTTTGGCTTTTGATCTAGATCGATTTTTAAGCTAAAGCTAATTTAATCTTAGAAGCGACAGAGCCACTCATTTCTAAAAAAAAGTGGAGAAAACTCCCAAATTTCCCACACTCTTGACTTAATTTTTGTATTTTTGACGGATTTTGGACTTACCTATGATTTTTGGAAAGAATTCGCTAAAATGTCTCTTCTCCTTTTCATAGAAAAGCCAAAGAAATTCTCAGAAAAAAAAGGATTTTGACTCTAATTTTTAAGCCTATTCTTCCACTCAATTTTTTTGAAATTCTGCGGACTTTTTCTATAAGATCTTCGCTTTAATTGGAAGATAAATCAACCAATTTGATTGAGATTGGATTATCGTGGAGCCGGAAGTCGTAAAAATGAATCTCACGATAGGGTATCTGGCTGAATCAACTGCCCTACTATCCTGTTGATTACAAGTAAACTGAAATATTTATGGTTTTATAGCTGAATAAAACAACAAGAGAAACAAATAGATATCTACTTATAATTTATGGGGGGAAAAGTGGTTTGGGTCGGCGAAAAAAAAGCAACCCATTTGACCAAGAAAAAAAGATTTTTGGCCGAGAATAAACCAACCGCCAAAATGGCTGATTCGAACTGGGCAACCAGCCGGCCAGGCCGTATTGATTCTCGTCGAACAGAAAACTTGTCGGGGTCACACGCGAGAAATCCAGCCAAGTTCTTATTTGTTTGTTTGTTTGTTTTTTTGAAACTAATAGATTATTCTACATTCTTATAAAATTTGGGATGACTTTTAAACACTCGAGATGTGCACATTGTGGAGAGTAGCTGAGGGAAGGAGGGAGATATCCTCGAAGTGGGTCGAATCGCAGTTCAGATTGATGTAGGTGTGATTATTCTGAAATTCTTCTTTTCAACTTGGGTTTAATAAGGAAAACGGCTTAACAAACAATGGTTTCAGTAAGGTTCGAACAAGAAGAACATCAAAAATTGACTCTCTTTGTGATTTTTTTAACTGGCTTAACCCAAAATTTTTTTGAATAAAACTCACCCTGGCTTCTTCCGGCTCGCTCCAGGAATTGGAATTTGAATTGGAGGCAGGATCCTCGTTGGAATCGGTGACGGGCGAGTGAGAATAGGCGGAATCTGAGCCAACTGGAGTTGAGGTCCTAACAGTTTTCTGCTTTCTACTCCCAGTGCGGGCTCGCCTCCTCGGGCGCAGGTTGCTCATCTCTTCAACGACTTCAATATGATCCGGCAGGCAGTCGGGTGGATCAATTGGGCCATAGTTCAGACACTCGGAGGAAGAGCTCAAGCCCTTGCGATCTCGTCTCTTCCGACGGGAGCGCTTCTCTTCGCAAATCTCCACACGAGCCGCTTGCTCGCAAAGCCGGTCGTTGAAGGTAGGAAACCTGAAATTAGGAAGTTGCGTGACGGTTGTCCCCATATGGAAGAGGGTTGGATTTCAAATAGAAGCGACAGCGGAGGGATTGCGCAAGCCGAGGCCATCAAGGTGGTGGCAATTAACGCGTTATGCCAAGAAGAGAGAGGCCAAATACCGTATTAATCCAGCTCTACAATTTTTGAGAGAGCATTTCAAATTCTAAAATTGGCTCAAAAAGTGAGAAAAAGCGCCAAACTTGAGGACTAAATTAACCCAAAGGGTCTCTTAAAAATCGACTTGACGTTAGAGGAGGCTTTCTATCAGAAGAAATCCGAATATTTCACATTGGCTTTAAATTGATCTAATTCAGTGATTGTTTAGTAAACTAACTTATCGTAAGAGTTATAAATCGCCCCCTCTTCTCCCCTCGGAGTGGAAGAATCAACCTCATCACACCAATTAGTCGTTAGAAGCTGGTGGCATCGCCCCAAAGCTCGAGCCCTAGGTGCTAGACGGCGAAGACAACGATCCCAACAGGCCCCGAAGTGAGCTAAAACGATCCATCACACCTATCCATTGACAGTGTCTTGCCGAGGGCATAAGGCCAAGGTGCGACACATCATTAGTCAGATGGAGGGATGGCCAAGTGCGCGACAGGTCGACGCCTAACAATGGTCCAGATTAGGGGGCCCAAAGGCACGAAGGCAGATGACGCGTTGATTTGGGAAATCGACTGTCATAATAATTGGATGCGTTTTGGCTGAGAAAGAGAGAAAGACTCTCATTTTGAGGGATTACTGTATTCCGCAATCTAGATGCGTTTCAGAGAGGAAATATAAGCTAAAAAAATCGAGCTCAGAGGTTGATACTTCGGCTTTATTGCCTATTTTTTTCGAACAGATTTTTATTCAAGGTTATATAGACTTTTGATCTATCATCATCCAATTGTTTGAACTCTAATAAGAAAATGACTAATTATAGACTTGGAGAGGAGATCAAACCCTACAAAATCCAGCTTTCAGCATTTTAAAAACTTATTTTTTGAATGAAATATGACCATTTTGTAAGGATGTTTTTTTCAAGATTGATGTTTTAAAATCCACCTTGAAGCGTTGGAAGTTGGGTTAGCTCCAAAGATTATGCCTGTTCTCCCCCTGCCCTAATAGCCTCTAATTCCCCCTATTAATAACCCAATCGACTCACTTATTGTGGATGATAGCTGACTGTTTTGGGCCACTAATCTCCGGCACCCTACTGTTCGCCTGAGCCAGCCATTGAGGTGGCGGGAATTCAGTTGAAAATGCTATCGGCTGGGGAGGAGCGGCAACTGGTGAAGATCTTAAATTTAAAAAAAATTGTTTTGATAAAAATAGGGATTACCGTTTAGTGAAGAGACGAGAGAAGATGCCTTTGCGGGTTTTCTTCTCCGGGAGGATGATCGAAACCCCAGTTTGGCATTCAACCGTCTGCTTTTCATTGCTGGCTGGAGAGCGAATAGGTGATTGGGTTGGGAGAGAAACAAAATGGTGTTCACCCATCCGATAGATGAGACCAGTGACTGAAAGCGAAGCAACCGTCTGGCGGACCATCTCCAGGCTTGGGGGAGCTACCTAAAAATTGTAAATTTTAACAGCGGAAACTTTTAAAATAATGCTAGACATTTAATCAACGCACACAAAATCAATTAAAGTTGAATCTTTTTTCGCTTAAAAGTGCGATCAAAAACAATTTTATTTCTTGGATTAATTTTTCAGAAAACCCAGAAATATGGAATCCAAAGAAGATTCTAATTCTAATAATTGTATGATTTTTTGCGGTCCTACTCCTTCTCATCCAAATTCTTTTTAAACCCCCCAATAATCAAGTCAAAACATAAACTAAATATAAAATACTAACAAGAAGTAAACAGCTATGCTGTATAACAGCAGCAGAGTTTGATTCATTTTTTAAGCCCTGGATGAAACCTAGAACAAACCTGGGAGCAATTCTCCACGACGTGACTCCTGATGGCCGGTATGTCGGCGGCCATTCCCATCCGATTGAGCTGTGCTATAGCATCGCAGATAACATCTCCTAGAGGTACGAAGTGCATCTGTTCTACAGGCTGGATTTGTCCCAATTCGCCTGTAAATCAGAGAAAGAGGTAGGATTAATCACAGTTGGCGGTCTCACCAGGATATTACTTATTGCCATACGCGTAGCGAGTTTTATTTCACTGGGAATAACTTTACCGCGCGAAAGATTTATCAATCCAAATAAATCTAACCTTCTCAACAATTTTAGTAAAACCTAGCCTCCTTTTTTCAAATTTTGGCGGGGATTACAGTAATTTTTGGCAAACCTAGACAAAAACAAACTAGGTGGGAGAGAGATAGAGAGCCGTTTTTACAGTATGACCTCCCCCACTTATACATAAATCACAGTCTTTTGACATCTAAACAAATTGTCCCGGAGTGTTTGACCCGGCAATATCTCCCAACCCTCAGCCTTCTCAAGTATAAACAAGCCACCGAGATCCATCTGTCCTGCACCTGTACTCGTATCGGATTGCAGCAACAGGTGCCCGTCAAATTACGTGGCGTCATGCTAATTAGCACGATATGGTCATGGCCGCCAAAATCGCGGAGCCGCTTGACTTTTTTTTCAGTCGAAAGGCGCGGGAAAATTGGGCGAAAATCATACTGCCAGCTGGCTGGCTTTCCCTCCACTGGGAAATCATTCGAATTTTTATTCATTGGACGACTCTGGCATTGCCCCCATTTGACCAGCCATTTACATAAATTAGTGAGGGGAGGGGGATGAGAGATGTCCAATAAAATGTGGGAGACATCGTTAAATTAATATGGGATTATTTCGACCAACTTTTTTGAAATCTACAGTAATTCCCCGCTAAAGTTGAATGTTGGAGCGCAATTTGTTTGAAATCTACAGTAATCCGACCGGCAAGCCATCCTCTCTCTCGACTCTCTTTTTCTCGAAAGACAGTAAAAAGAGTGGCGGTCAAGGTAGACGAGAATAAAGGTGAGAAATTGCCGACGGGCGACGATTAAGGATTACCGAGACTGATGGTCGACGGCGGTTAGCGCTTTCTAAGAGGATTAGGCGCCCCAAAAAGGCAAAAAACTCACCAACAGAGGCGATGTGATAGCCATCAGCTGGCTTTAAGACTCTCCTAGCCCAGGCTCCTTTAATGGCTTGCAGCTCCGAATTAGGTGCCGAGACGAAGAGCGTTCCTGGCCGCATAAAGCCCATATATTTCAAAGAGTCGGAGGCAGCTACCAGCTCCCTGAAAGAAGGAGAAAGTATCAATTGCCTTTTCTCTTCGGCGGTAACTCTTTTGTTCTGGTGAATAGTCCCTTGCGCCGTCTTTTTGACACAAAGACTCTGTAAGGTGGCAGCTGATGAGTAGGTGCGATGCGTCGCCTCCGGGGACTGTATCGCAAAGGTCGACTTCTGGGCGAATTTGAACGAAAGAACTAAAGTAAGCGTCTCCCCACTTTTTGAGTTCCCTTTTAAGAGGTTCTTGAAATAATTTGATAAAATTGATTAATTTTTAAGAAGAATTGCCACAGCTTTGGAAGTGAAGAGTAAGCAGCAAAAAAGTAGGAGCAGAATGGCGCAACAAAAGAGGAGCTAGGTGCGCGAGAAGGCGATAAGTGACAGTCGGTGTGTCTTTTAAGCTCAATGGGGCGTTAATTGGCCAATTTATTCCACAAGTTTTTGCGCACTTTTACAGCTCAATCATGTACAATATGATCTACAAGCGAACTACAAAGTAAAGAAATCATCCAAAATAGTGCCTTTTTAGAGTGAATTGAAAGAAAAATTGAAGTCCCAAGAAGGTAGAAAAAAAGCAAATTTTCAAGAGGAATCATCAAAATTAGAGGCTTAGAAAGAAAATCAGAAATAAACTTTTTACAAGACAATAATTATTTTTCAAGGAAATTCGCTCAATTTTAAGGCGAATTGAAAGAAAAATCAGATTCAATTGAGGTCGAAAAGAGTCGATTTTAACGAGAAATCATCTAAATGGCACATTTTTACAAGTGAGAACAAAGTTTTTTTCAAGTAATTCATATATTTTAAGGCAAATTGAAAAATGAGTCAATAGATAAGAAAAAGCAAATCTTCAAGAAAGCTGCCCTTTTAAAACCAACTTAAAACAAAAGGTGAACTAACCGATTCCAAAAGCACTGCTGATTGGCCATCTGGAAGGATTCGAAGACGCGTCGGCCATTCCTCGTCTTCGGTCCATTGAGAACGATCGCAATACAGGACATTATCTATATCTCTCTGAAGCCTGCCTTAGAAAGACAGAGAAAGAGAGGGAGAGAAAGAGACGAGAAACTGTTAGCTGGGCGGAGTCTAGCCTCCTCCCCAAAGCCCCGCCCACCTCATCGGCTAAGGGGTGCCAACGAGTCGGCCTGATTTATGACCCGGAGAGAGCGGGCGAGAGAGAGTAGCCGACTTATTGACAGATTACATGAAAAATGGCTCGAGGGGCCAGAGGAGAAGAAGGCTATATACGTTTCTTGCGTCCAACACCAAAACAATAATTCCTTTCGCCAAGGCTAAGCTCGAAACAGTTATAACTGGATCTCACACGCACCTTATCAAAACTTTTAAAAACATTCATAAAGTTTTATATTTTTAGATTCGTTTATAATCTCATAGAGGAAATCAAAATCAATCTTGTAGAACAAAAAAAATCAAAAAACAGCCGACTGAAGGCTACAATAGGTGTAACTCTGAAAAAAACGAAAAAGCTGCTTTTTGAGCTACATCAACTTCAAAAATTTGCAACAAACTGGTCCCGAGAATTGTCTTTTTCTGCAGCTTAGATCAATGTTTAGGATTTGCTATGTTCTACAAAATTGTAGAGGAGATTAAAAGCTACAATTTTATAGAAGCAGAGAAATTCGCTATGGCTGAAATGAAAAATTTTAGGCTCCCTAGGGAGAAAATGATCTCCGATTTTTGAGTCTTCAATTAGAATTGATAAGAATCCTATGTCTGGAGAATTTTCAACTAACAGCGATAGAGAGAGGCCTCGCCCCCCTCAAAAATAACATATGCTATCTTATCAGGGCGGGAATCGGGCCAAACTCAAAGAAACCATGCCGAGACACCTGTTAGTTTAGGGTCTCGCGCGTTGGCTAATTGCAACCCTCGTTTTACAGCCTTCTCCAATCTGTCGAGGTTATCCGCGAGGCCGGCCGGAAGTTTAAATATCTCTTCGATTGACAAGCCTAGAACCTATCGTAATCTCGAGGCGATTTGGTTATAACGCGCACAGCTACCTTAATTATTAATTTTGTCGCATTTGCTAGCCTTTTAAAAAGGGGTAACTGAAAGAAAAATCCACATAAAGAGCACTTTAGTGGAGGTGAATTGACTTATTTTTTAAAGAGAAAAGCCTAAAGTTTCATTAAATATTTAAATCCTAGAAAAGAATAGTAAGAGTATTAAATTAGAATGAGGGATTCAAAAAGACGGTCGTTTTAATCGTTTGGCAAGACAAACATTACAGTAAGATTTCCTTCATTTCTATTCTCAAATCAAATTTTTTCAGCTTATTCTTCAAGATTTTGGCTACAAAATCTGAAATTTATTAGCAAAAGTGAGAGAGATAAGAATTCCATAAGTTTTTTGTTTAACCTTTAAAGTCTGATTGAAGCCAATAAATCATTGAAATGATTTTGGCGCCAGCCGGCTGCTGGAATATGAAGGGCATGAGGAGGGCCAGATGTCCATATTGGCTTCAAAAACGAGTTCGCAGAGAGAGAGACAGCCGGAAAAACAATTCGTTTTCGAAAGAAGGCTAGGCGCAAGAAAAACCAACAATTCCAGATGGGCCAGGGAGAGTTAAAGAGAAACCGACCAAGTGTTTGTAGAAGATCGCGCAACACCGGATTTGACAGTCTGCAATAGCCGGCAATAACAGTCTCAGGTCGCGGATCCACACCTGCTCAGCGGGCGGTCTCATAGGCCTAGGGATACAAGATATAAAGAAATTTATTACTGGAAAATTCTTTATTTGGCGATCAAAGCAAAAAAAAAGGGAGAATTTTCTCCTAACTTCTCACAGCTTTAATCCAGTTTTTAGGCTTTTGAAGAGGAGATCAAGGGCAGAGCATTTCAAATTATGAAAATCGCTCTAAAATCAAGAATTTTGATCATTTCTAAAAGCCAAAGTCTACAATAGTTTTTTAAACAAGAAGCGAAAAATGAATACCAAAGTGGCTTTTTGTATTTGCTTAGGCTGATTTAGGTAAAAAGCGATGTTCAGCAAAGTTGTAGAGGAGATCAAGGGCAAAACTTTGCAAAGATTTCAAATTGCGAGAAAGGATGCGCCAGCTATGACCGTACATTAAGAAAAATGAGCTCTTTTGGATGGTCTCTAAAACATTTTTTGAACACCTCAATCGGCCTTGCCCTTCTCATCTCTTCCTCGCGTTGAGCCTAATTCAAAGTGACATTCGCCGTCCCTCAACGATTCAAAGTTTTCGTCGAGATAAGAATCATCCCATCGCGTTAGGTAAATTCCGTTCCCAAAATTATTAGAGAAAGAGAGAACCAACAACTGGGCTGATTAATTGAGCTGTCTGGAAGGGCATTGTTCTCGGAGGGGCTCCCACATTCGCGCTCTCATTAAAGATCAAGAAACTCGATCTTATGGCAGGTAATTAGGAAAATAAGGTCAGCTGGGAGCCGATTTGAAGGCGGATTTTAGGCCAAACAATGGGAAAGATTATCGTAGAGAGATTCCCCTAGCTTTTTTAAAAAGCTGAAGAGAACAATGGCTGCCAGTTTTTTGGCCCCATCTGACACCACTCCAGGCGCCCCATTCATCACAAGAGATCCTCGCAATGCATCGGAATTCATCGTCTCCCCTCTTATGCTAATTCCGCATTGGTCAAGCAGCCGTTTTTATTGTGTTGACTCGGGGCGCAATTAGAGGCAACTGGGGGTGTTAGTCCCACCGGCAGAGGGATACTCCTGGTGGAGATGGGATCACAAATGGAATTCTAGAGAACACGCTGTGAGACGGTTGATTTTATCCAAAAGGCAAAAGCAAAACCCCCAAACTACTGTAATCTCTTAAATATACGTAAAAAGATCAAGCAATTATTAAATAGACTTTTTTTTGTATTTAAGATGAATTTGAAACACTTTTTTCTCCAAAAATTCAAGTTCATTTTTCTCTTTTTTGGGCTACTGCAGCTCAAAATGCTGAATGAATAAGTTCTCCCAGTTTTTGAATATTCTGCAGATCGCAGACGATCTGAAAATTACTATAAATGCCAAATACCGGCAATTTTATTAAACGATTGAAGCCTAGACTCACAATTTGTTTTGTTTAATAATTGTTGCCATTGATCTTCGTCGTTTTTTTTGAATGAATATTGAGAAATAAATTTGATTTTTTTGGGAGGCTACTGTACGGAATAAGTTCTCCCCCTACATGTGTCCCACAGATGACTTAATCCTCTGGAGTCGATTCGAATGAATGTCGGAAGAGTTCTAAGAGTCCATCAAAGAGGATTAAGACCGGTCAACGGAGTGAAAAGAGCAAGTGGCCGAGCAATTACCGGCATCTGAAAGCGATCCGATCAATTATTAGAGCGGATTTGGGTGGCTAGGGGAATCTTTTTGATTTTCTACCGTAGATTATTCCTGATTTTATCCTATAATAAAAGCTATGTGGGATGCAATATGCTGCTTTTTTAAATGGTCGACCCGTTCCTTTTGTCTCCTATCACCTGGCTGAGCACCTGCCCCTTCCGGAAACCTTCTCGCCTATATTTGTTTTATAGCTAGGGGAGGAGATCTCCAGACCCCTGGATATGACAGGGGCCATTGTCATTGTTTGTAGCTACTACTATTTCTGGGAAGATGACTGATCACCCGGTCAGCATCAATCAACTGGTGGTGTCGAGAATTATGGGAACTTCCTCTTCTTCTCATCTTTCCTGGAGAATTTTGCACTCCAATAGTTCAAAAAGAATTCTAAAATCACTTTTTTTCTGCAAAAATCGTGGGAATAGAATATTCTTCGACTATCTTGGGACCGTCAGTTGTCGCTGGCGTTTCTCATCCCCCTGGCAAATTGTCGATTTGAGTTGGGACAATCGGGCGCCGCTTCGAGGATTCGTCTCAACTACCCAAGTAGCCCCTGGCTCTCGGCTGCTTCATGATTGATTACCAGGGTCAAACTCGTCGATTAGGATCTTAGTTGACCGTGCCGTGGCTGGCACACATGTATTGCCAAGATTGTGATCTTGAACGGGGGGAAAAACCTTTCAAATTATTTTTTGGCTTCGAGACTCTAATAGCCAGATGAAATGGAGACCATTAATCCCGGGTGACATGTGCTCCACGGGATGTTCAAAGAGGCTCGGCGATAATCCCCTGGCACAGTATTGGGTTACAAAAGGGGTCGGCGCAAGTTCGAATTCGACCTCATTTGGCACATCGTTAATCGGCATCGTTTTCTTGATAATGGGGACTTTCACACCTTTGAAATGCAAAAAAAGTACAATCTACGAGTTCATCTTCGAATTGATTACAACTTTGGCGGAGCCCATTTATAAGTCCCAGTGAAGACGAAGCCATACTTCTTCATTAAATCATCAGCTTCAGCTGGTCCTCTACTGAAATTGGTTAGGAATTAAAATCAACGAATAGAAAGAACTAACCTTCCAAACTTATATTGCACCGGTGGAACTTTTTTCTCCTCGAGCTCTTTCAAAACAGGAGATAGAAGGCGCCAAGCCTGTTCCAATTCATCCGTTCTAACGAAATTAATTTGACTGCCCATGAAGACTTCCAAAAAGAGGCGCTCGTAGGCATCTGGAAGGCGAACATCCTTATAACGAGCATTGTAGCTAAGATCCAATTCAGATTCTTCAACGCCGAAGCCCATTCCTGGCTTTTTCGTCATAATCTTCATATAAACGGCTTCGTTTGGCTGCACTCTCATTACTAGTTCACTTCTAAATGATAAAAACATTAAGAGTCTAGAGAAAACAAACCTTTTGAGCTCTCCAGATGGATAAATATCTCCACTAACTTCCTTAAATTGAATACGGACTTCTGCTTTCTTCTCATTTAATGCTGAAAAATAAAAATAGTTGATTAAATCACCAAATTCTTACCTTTTCCACATCTCATAAAGAAGGGAACTCCTTCCCAGCGTTCATTTTGAATGTGAAAGACGGCCAAAGCATAGGTCGGAGTAATTGAGTCTTTTGGAACATCTTTATCATCTTTATAGCCTTCTTTAGCTTCAGGATCTATAAAAATATAAAAGAATTGAACTAAAAACATACGATTGAATTCAGAATTGGCAATATATTGTCCAACTACGACATCTTTCAACTCAACGGGCTTAATTTTCTTCAATACTTTGACCTAAAAAAATAATAAAAAATTGGAACAAAACACGAGTATTTGATTACCTTTTCGTCGCGGATATCCTCCGCATTGAGACTATTGGGTTTCTCCATAGCGACAAGAGTTAAAATCTGCATTAAATGATTCTGCATCACATCGCGAATAATTCCAGCGGTATCGAAATAGCCAGCACGGCCACCAGTTCCAAAATCTTCCTTGAAGGAGATCATAACCGATGCAATATTGTCGCGATTCCACGAAGGGCCAAGAATTCTGTTGCCAAAACTAAAAAAATATACCAAAATCATCCAATTAATTAAAGAACTTACCGAAGTACCATAAGATTTTGAACCATTTCCTTTCCAAGATAATGATCGATTCGGTAAAGTTGATCCTCTTTGAATAGCTTAGAAAGATGGCTGGATAGCTTTGCAGAAGATTCAAGATCATGTCCAAACGGCTTTTCAATAATCACCCGAGTCCAAGAGTCTCTAAAATTGAGGAATAACAACAAATTGAAGAGCAAAATACCCTCGATCCATGCAATTCTCTTTAAGTTCCTTTGTGACATCCTCAAAAACAGAGGGAGGAAGAGCCAAATAGTAGAGACGATTCACCGGCGCTAAAGTAAACACATAAAACAGTCAAAAAGCAAACTCACTGTTGTTACAAGCCTTCTGAATCTCATCAATAACACATTGTAGTTTGACAAAGCCCTCAGCTGAGTCATATTTTCCGCGGACATAGACGCAATTATTAATAAATTTCTCAAATCGCTCTTTTTCATTATCTCGAACCTAAATAAAATAACTTATTAATAAAAAAAGGTGATATTACCTTGCAATAGTTTTCAAAACTAGCTCTTAACTTTTCAATATTGAGATCCGAACGAGCATATCCAATTATAGTACACTTTGTTGGGAGCAATGAGTCGCGGAAAAGCCACCAAAGTGTCGGATAGATTTTCTTCTTTGCAAGATCTCCCTAAATTGCAATAAAAAATTTTTTTTTAAAAGACTTACAGATGCTCCAAAAACGACGAAAACATAGGGCGGATCAAGTTTCAGCTGAGTTGCCATGGATTCTCTCAAGTGCTTGACCGTTTCCTCAGAGAGCGGATCAGAGATGGAGCAAGTGCGGTCTGGCCTATTCATCTGAGTGTACATGTTGCCTGAAAGAAACCAATTAGTCCAAATAAACATAAAGTCAAATGATAGATTAAAAAGGAGGATGGCGAACTATGCAGTTCAGCAGTCAGTGACGCTGCAATCACATTTCTTTCCCCACCACCACCGCTAACTCAAAAGAACCGGTTGAGGGAAAACTATGGTCGGGTAAATAAGTGAGAACGAGTAAGTGTTTCGAATTGTCATCGTGGGGACATTTGAAACCCAGTGTTTGTCTCCTCAGACGGGTGGAAATCAATATGTTTGTTTAAAAATTCGACCAAAAAACCCATTGAAACGATAGAAAATGGCAACAAGAACGCTATAAATCTCATTTTTGATTATTATTTTCTTCGCAAAGGGCACATGCCCTTTGATTCTCGATGGAATTAGCTCATTCTTAGCAATAAAAGCGAGTCAAAGAAAGAGGAAAATCGATGCAAAACGGCGCCTTCAAATTCATGTGATCATTGTAGTTTGTGCCCGCACCTTTATTAATCTCCTCTATTAAAATTGTGTTAAAAAAGCTGCTGACGCTTCGGTCAGTGGCTGTCAAAAACCCGGCTAGCGGGCGTCAAGCCGGGGAGGGACAAAGACTGCGGCAGAATGATGATAAGAGAATAGAAAATCGTGAAATAATTGCTGACAATTCGTGAAATCCTCTGAAAAAAATTGTGGAGCAACAAAAATGTGCTGAAAAATAGAGCAGCTGAGAGATAAGAAGAGAGCGTAGTTCATAGAAGAAGTTAAAAAGAATCACTTACCCATTGCTCAGCGCTCGCTCGCAGTTGTTCAGCAGGCACTGACTATGATCTTTGGAAAAAAACGCGACAGAGAGAAAGAATGCAAGAAAATAAACAATTTGCCGATCAGGATAGGGCCATATTTATGGACCCACCCTGAGGTGAGGTAATGCCAGCGATAACAGAACATAGAACCATGGTGGAAAGATTTGTGTGAGAAGCGAACACTGAGCTCTATCATTTGTTTTCTTTAAATTGCAAAGAAAGAGTTTATCAGAATAAAATTTAACAAGCAATAAAAAGTAATTTTAACAAACGTTGGAAGAGCTGAGTCTTCTTTAGTCCTCTTTCTCTGTTTCCAAATTGATGCGATCTCCAAATTTGGCGTAGAGATCCTTCTTCAGATTATCCATTTCAGCAGTTATTTTCTTGTTTTCCATCTGAATTGATAGTAATATGATATTTCAATAAAAAATCAACTCACTTGCTTTTTATTTAAAGTCTCTTCCGTCTCCTCCTTTAATTTCTCCAACTTTTCTGTAACAACATCCTAAAAAAATTTAGCTAAAATCATATAAAATAATGAACATACGCTTTGAAAGTGAACAAAAGTTTGTCCAAGCTTGAAAGGAACAGCTTGTGCATCTTCATCATCCAATAAAAGGAGCTCATCCGCAGCCTCATTAATATTTTGTACTTCATTACTTAACTCAAGCATTTCTTCCTGTAAAATAGTCTAAAATTGATTTTAAAAGTTTCGACTCACCTTTAGATGAAGGAAATTCTGATGGAGACGAGCAAATTTGTTGATTTGCTGTTGATCGGCAGCTGTTGGATTGGAATTCATCCTAAAAATTTATATTTTATATTTAAAAAAAGCTGAAAAAGGAATAAATTAGCGAAAGAAATAAAACAACAGTGAGGGAGAGAGACGATACGTCTGATCGAAAATTAGGCTACATCCACGTCCAGGCGCTTACGATAGCTCTTCATTTTTACTACTTTTGCTGCTCTTTTTCTCTCTCTCCCTCTTTTAATTAAAATATTAGTTTAGGAATGAATCGTACCGCTACTCTTTCCAAATTCGTAAGAGGCTTCGCATCAGCTGCGCCAAAAACCTCAACAGGAATCGAACACGCCGATGCTATGGCTAAACTTGGAGGTTAATTGCTTTTTTTCGCTTTTAAAACCAATTATTTAGGTGGAAAGCCCGATTGGAAGCTCTACAAAGTCAATGAATATTTGAAAATGAATACATATTCTTATTACGATGTGGAGGTAAGCCTTTTTAATTAACCAAAGCTATTTTTTAGATCGTAATGGAAAAGGATCGAGTTCCTCAGCCAACAAACAAGAAGGCAGATGTGTTGCCCAAAGTTAAGGCCTAAAAACTTCTAGCTCAATGTAGATTTTATCGAATAAAGGTTGATTTTCTTTTTTAATTGCTTAAGAATTTACGGAATTTCCATGTAATTTCTTGTTAATCGCTATTAAAATCAGACATCTTAATTTTAATTTAATGGTCACTTTCTATTCCAGGAGCCCCATCAAAAAGATGCTGCGAGTAGTTGGATTTACTAGGAGCTCTAGGATGCAGTCAACCGCTCCTGTTGTAAAAAAGATTAATCGAGTGCTCATCGCAAATAGAGGAGAAATCGCTATTCGAGTGATGAACACAGCTAGGAAAATGGGCATAGAATCCGTTGCTGTCTTCTCCGATGCTGATAGAAATGGTCTTTTCATTCGAAAAGCTGATAAAGTATGCCAAATTTCTATAAATTTTCATCCATTTTTAGGCGTTCCATATTGGTCCAGCCGCTGCTTCTCAAAGTTATCTTAATATCGATAAAGTCATTGAAACGACGCTCAAAGCTGGAGCTCAAGTGAGTATTTTTATCATAAAAATAGGCTCCCTTACAGGCTATCCATCCCGGCTATGGATTTTTATCAGAAAATGCAGTTTTCGCTGAGAGGTGCGCCGAAGCGGGAATTGTTTTCATCGGTCCTCCAGTTAAAGCCATTCGAGACATGGGAACCAAAAGTTTAGCCAAGCAAATCATGCAAGATGCAAATGTAATTGACTACCTTCTTCCAAAAAAAACATTAAAAATCTAGGTCCCAGTAGTTGAAGGATTCCATGGAGCAGATCAATCGGATGCCAACTTGAAACTCCACTCTAAAAGGATCGGTAAGGACCTAAAGAATCCATGAAGAATAAAGAAAAATCCTTTAGGATATCCAGTAATGTTAAAAGCTGTTTATGGTGGAGGCGGAAAGGGAATGCGAATCGCATGGAATGAAGAGGAATTTGACGAGAAATTGGCATCAGCTAGGAATGAGGCTATGAAATCTTTTGGAAATGATGAAATGCTCGTTGAGAAGTTTGTCGAAAGGCCGAGACATGTTGAAGTCCAAGTAAGTAAACGAACGATTGAGAATTTTCTAGAAATTCTTATCTAGCTAGAGAAGCTAAAAAGTAACAAAATTGGTAGTTTTCTAGAGAAAAATGATCATTTTGAGCCCGATTGACTGCTCTTTTCTCTACTTTCACCCACTTTAAATTAAAAACAATGTTCTACAAAATTCTAGAGAAGATCACGGGCTACAAAATAATCTTTTAAAATTGTTCCAAGTCAACAATCAGTAGAGATATGGGCTTTAAAAGATACTTAAGTAAGATCTCAGTCATATTTTTCTAGGTTTTTGGCGATCACCACGGGAATTATGTCCACCTATGGGAGAGAGACTGCTCCGTCCAGAGGCGACATCAAAAAATAATTGAAGAAGCCCCAGCCCCGTTGATAGAAATGGCCACTCGTCATGAAATCGGCCAAGCTGCTGTCAGAGCTGCCGCTGCTGTTGGCTACGTCGGCGCCGGAACAGTCGAATTCATTATGGATCCTCGTGGAAAATTCTACTTCATGGAGATGAACACCCGTCTGCAGGTGGAGCATCCAGTAACTGAGGCCATCACTGGTTTGATTTCTGATCATCCAGGTTACGATAGATATTTCTAGGAACTGATCTAGTTGAATGGCAGCTGCGAGTAGCTCAAGGAGAGAAGTTGCCGGTGAAACAAGAGGAAATCCCCTTGAATGGTCATGCCTTCGAATGTCGCGTCTATGCTGAAGACACAAAAAATGGAGCTTTTATGCCAACCGCCGGCAAATTGGACTACGTCTCTTTCCCAACCAGTAATGCCAGAATTGATACGGGAGTCGTTTCCGGGGATGAAGTGTCTGTCCATTATGATCCTATGATTGCAAAGGTATGCTAAAATTAATCGGACGATTCCTTTTTTTCGTTTTCTTGCTTATTTCTAGCTTGGCTAAAAGATAAAAAGAACTTTTATCCTTAGAGCCTTTCCCAAGACTGTATCTCACCATTGGAAAGAGATATTTCAATTCTAAAAACAGCATATTGTAGCTCTTTACCTCCTCTCTAACTTTGCAATTGATCATTTTTAGCTAGAGGCCAGTACAAATCATAGAATTCAGAGGGAAAATCAAAAAAATGTCTCAAATAGGATTTCAAAGATCCCATTTTTGTTTATTTTTCAACCAAATTCTTTTACAAAAAAAAGTAAATAAGCCCTTTACAAAGTTGGAGAGGAAATCAAGGGCTAAAAAGTTGTTTTCTGAATTGGAATATCTAGATTTTTCGCAGAGATATGAGCTCTCTA
This sequence comes from Oscheius sp. JU1382, assembly GCA_932521405.1. Taxonomy (NCBI): domain Eukaryota; kingdom Metazoa; phylum Nematoda; class Chromadorea; order Rhabditida; family Rhabditidae; genus Oscheius; species Oscheius sp. JU1382. The sequence goes on along the minus strand of OW051478.1, from coordinate 899,498 downwards.
GGGATAAAGGGCACTGTAGTATCGCGATTACGTAGGATAATCAAAAAATCCTAGGCTCAGCCATGTTTTAAACACTTTGCAGTAAAAAATAAATAAATTTTCAGGTCGTTGTGTGGGGAAGTGATCGAACAACAGCCGCAGCCAAGCTGGATGCTGCCCTGAAGGCTACCAAAATTAGCGGCCTCCCAACCAACATCGATTTTGTCCGAACTGTTCTCCGCCATCCGGAATTTGTTAAGGTTTTTTAAAGTTTTTTTTTAAACCAACAAATTCTATAGGGAAATGTCTATACTGACTTCATTCCTGATCATCAGGCGGAGCTCTTCGCTACCAGCTCAACGCCGATTGAAACTCTCGTCGAAGGAGCAGTTGGACGATTCCTTTTAGAGAGGCCTGTCGAAGCAAGTGGGCCATTTGGCGGATTGAACAACTTCCGATTGAATCATTCGCTCAGCAAATCGTATAAACTTGGTAAGTCTAGAAAATTTAAAAAAAAAATTCAATTCTCATTTTAAAAAAAGTTCTTTAGTCTTCTTTTATGCTCCTTCTCCTCCCTAAATACATTAAAAAGTCTTAGTTTTATCAATAATTTTCAGGAGATAAGGAGGTCGAAGTGACATTTTTGGATAACAATGAGGTTCAAATTCGAGCGGGAGAGACGGTCCACAGCGTAATTATCCACCATGTAGAGGTGGGAAATCTTGCTTAAACCTCACCTAAAAGCCCCTTTCTCCTTTAGAGAAACGCAAATTCTATCAAATATACGGTCGAATGTGATGAAAAGCGCTGGGCAGCTGAAGCCATCCAAGTCGGAAAGACAGTCATCGTCTCTGGAGAAGACCAAGCCGAATATATACTCGCTTCCGACGATTTCACTGGAGAAGGAGCTACCGGAGCGAATGCTGCAGCCCAAGCCAGAGCGCCAATGCCAGGAATTATTGAGAAAGTCCTAGTCAAAGCTGGAGATATGGTAAGGCTGGCTCCTCAATTTGAATTGTTGTTTGTTTTTTAGGTTAAAGCCGGGCAATCGCTGGTTGTGATGACTGCAATGAAAATGGAATACATTATTAAGTGAGTTCTCAATTTATCTAAAGAAGCTTAAAATTCTGGAAATTTTTATTTTACCTAGCCAGAGAAGCTAAAAAAAAGCAAATTTTCTGTAGACAAATGGCTTGGAAATTTAAAAAAATCCATTTCTAGAGCGCCTGCTGACTGCCGAGTAGCTGCCATCTCCTGTGCTCCTGGCAAAAACGTCGCAAAAAATACAATCCTGGTCAAATTCGCTACAGACGACAACTGAAGCCGCCAGCCGTTGTACTCACAAGCTTTAGGCCTAATTTCCCACCATTAATATAGCTAGTTTTAGTCAGCTTTTTTTGAGAGCATAAAAGGTGTCTAAGAGTGCCATACATATCGGATTTTGTAAATAACGGGAATACATTTTTTAAAATTTTCTTTTATTGTTTTGGAGAGAGTTTTAAAGAAACGTGCCTAGTACGAGGAGTTCAATGCGCTACTTACTATGCTGACAAAATATGAATGCGAATTTTTTTGTAAAACAAAATTTATTTTTTTTTAAACTACAAAATCTTAATCCAAGAGATACTCTCCATTATTATCAATGATCTTTTGCCAACGTCCACGCAAATTATGAATACCTCTTTCGAAGAATTCGGTTGGCTACAATTCAAAGTAGTTGGCCACCCAAAATTCGATGTCTTCACGATTTTCGAATTTTTTCCCGTTAAGGAATGCTGTATCGATCGGAAAAGATGGTAGTCGGATGGAGCCAAGTCTGGGCTATAAGGCGGATGAAGCAGAAGTTTTCAACCCAACTCCTCAATTTTCTGTTGAGTGATTTTTGCAGTGTGGGTCTTAACATTATCTTGAAGAAATTTTACAGTCGTAGTATTGATACCTTGACGGCGCAGAGCTTGGTCCACACGACTCAATTGATCTTTGTAGAGGTCCGCCGTGACTGTTTGACCAGAATTCAGAAGTTCAAAATGCACCAAACCTTTGCAGTTCCACCAGACACAAAGCATAACCTTTTCACCATGAATATCAGGTTTTGGAGTTGGTTTCGGAGGCTAATAATGAATATGAACCAATTAATATATGAAAAGATGCACAAGAAAACGCTCTTTAAAATAAGCATAAAAAATATGTAAATGTATTAGTATATCAAAAATATAACACATCAAAGTTTACTCGCATTCATATTTTGCCAACCTAATATAAGAAATTGTAGGTTTTTTTATAGGTTTCTAGGGTTGCTCTTTTTCAGCAGAAAGATCTCTCACAAGGGAACGTTCTAACCTTCCCGTGGAAATTCGGAATGAGACCTATACCATTGGATAGAGCGCGAAAAATTATGTCGAATAAGGCAATTTCCAGCTGCCAACTAGCTAATTTCGGATCACTTTTGGCCTCCTCAAAGTTGAAAAATCGTCTAATTTTCACCAACTGAATACTCTTCAAAGAAACTACCCCTTTGAAATGCGAAGCCGTAGTAGAGTGGATAGCGCTATAGATTATAGTTTTAGTCTTCTTGGTTCGGATCCATTTTCGGGTCACTTTTTTTTGTTTTTTTTTCAACGTCGAACTCGGAGTACTCTAGATCTTGCAAGAAGCTCCTGATAAGGGCGTAGAGCTTCTTTTCCTTGGGTGAAAGAACAGCAGCAGAAGATCCATTAGGAAAGTCGGCAGACAGGAGAGCAACGATGTTGGAAGCCATGATCATTACAGATTTTACGGGTATTTATAATGTTTTTGAAGCATTTTCAAAGAATAGATTTAAAGAAAAAAAAACAAAAAAAAGTGACCCGAAAATGGATCCGAACCAAGAAGACTAAAATTATGATCTATAGCGCTATCCACTCTACTACGGCTTCACATTTCAAAGGAGTAGTTTCTTTGAAGAGTATTCAGTTGGTGAAAATTAGACGATTTTTCAACTTTGAGAAGGCCAAAAGTGATCCGAAATTAACTAGTTGGCAGCTGGAAATTGCCTTATTCGACATAATTTTTCGCGCTCTATCCAATCGTATAGGTCTCGTTCCGAATTTCCACGGGAAGGTTAGAACGTTCCCTTGTCAGACTCTTTGAAATCCTTATTTAAGCCATCGCTTTGATTTTTTCCTTTCTGAATTTTGACTAATTTAGGCCAAAAATGATTCGATTATTATCCGGATAAAATATCTGCTCATAATTGTGGCATACATTTCGCTAAGAGATGTTGAAAACAAATAAAAAAGAGCCTTCTCAAGTCACCGATGGAGATGAAAATAATGTCGATCCATCCATCTATCCAACGCAGAAAGTCTCCCCATCAACGACGAAAAAACGCCAGTCGACTACCACAGCGATCAAAACGAAGAAGAGCTTAATCCCAACCCAGCAGTTCTCGGCGCAGACTGTCCGCTCGCAAATCAAGACGATCAAATCGCAAGCGCAGATGAGATCCCAAGCTCAGGTGAATTCCCAAGCGCCGAAGACGGCCCTTTATTCACCGGGAGTCAGCAGATCGGATACCAAGACGCCTATTCGCTCACCTGATGTGCAGAAACAGGAAGCGGGAACCAAAACAGCTGAAGAGAAAGAGAAAGTGAGTTTATTTTCTCATTTTTTTTCCCTAATTTATGATGTTCTATAATCTTGTAGCACTTGATTTCCTCGGCAAAACATCAAAAATCCAGAAAACTACGTTAAAATTAATAAAAACGGCCAATTTGGGCTACAATAATCACCAAAATTAGGAAATTGGGCCAGTAAAAATCACATTTTTTTCTCTATTTTTCCCGCAATTTTTAGAATTTTCAATATTCTACAAAGTTGTAGAGGAGATCAACAACTATAACTTTGTAGAAGATTGGAAATCCAGAAAATCGCTTCAAAAGTGAGAAAATCCCAATTTTAGCTAAAGCTACCTAAAATTTATCAATTTAGAGCGATAAAGTTGGCGCAAAGAAGATATCCCTCAATGATTATGACGAGTTAAAAGAGATGGATATGATCCAAAAGACGCAGGAAGAAGAAGAATGGGATAAAGTTCCCAAAAAAATGTCAGGACATTCCTCTGATGAGGACTTATACGAAGGAGAGAAGCTCTGCAGCGCGAGAGGCCTTCCCGCCATTCTGGGAGGCAACAACGCTGAAAAAGAGAAACGCGTCGGATTTGAGAGATTCAAACAAGACTACTGGCCGACCATCAAATTTGGATTTTGTCTCTGCATAGCCGTGCTGGATCCATCGCTGATGGATCTCCTGGCTGAGTATTCTCGCGCCTACGGTGGATGTGAGTCTAATTTATTTTGATTCAAATTTTCCTTTTAACACGTTGACGACAATGTAGTCCACATGTGGACTACACGGTCCCACGCGGCCAAAAAAGTGTGGTCCACATGTGGGCTGCAGTCGCGTTTTGGAAAAAAAGCGCCGGTCCCTCGCGATTCTTTTTTCCCAAAACGCGATTGTCGTCAATGGGTTAAAGCAATCACTTTTTAAAAATCTAATGCTGTTACACTTTCGTGGCATCTAATACTACTGCACTTAGAAAATCGGCGAGATTACTGCCTATTCACGTTTCCCCGAGATTTTTTGCGGCGAGACCCACTTTTATCCTAAAATTTAAATAAATCTCGTTGCGGAAAGTTCAAATACGCAGTTATAGCGCTAATTTTCTGGACAAAAGACTCAACGGAGATTTAAAAAATGCGTTTTTTAGAATTTTAGCAGCAAAAAATGGCGGATTCCTGCTTTTTACGCAATTTTTGGCACTTTTGATGTTCTACAAAGTTGTAGAGCTAGATTTCTTCTACAAGAACATTGTAGAACATTGAGTCCTAAAATAATTCCTGGAAACTAAAAAAATTCATTTTTTTGTAGAGAAAATATAGGAAAAATGCCACCAGTTTTTTTTCAGTTTACTTCCTGTTTCTATACTTTGTGCTGATCTGGCTGGTCCAAATGCCTCTGACGTTTTTGTCCCTTCATCTAGGAAACTTCACTCAGCAGGGCATCCCCAGGATTGCGTCTCTCTTCGGCCACAATTACCGTAGTATTGGCTATGCGCTCTTGGCGTTTTTGATCATCTCTCAGGGAAATTTGCTGGCCGGCTCGGCTGAAAAATTCGACACCTCGATTCAATTATCGTCGAGATTGGATGAATTCAATTCGTGTAAATATATCGACTTGGAGTGTACCATTCGAGGCAAAACGTCCTATTGCTGCATCTCGTTGAAAGAAGAAATGGCCTGCCGTCAGCCATCTCAAAATATGAGTTGCCCCCGTACGATGCATTTTGACTTTTATTTGAAGCAGCCAGCTCTCTTTAGCAAAAAGACTTTCAATAAGATAAAAGACCGAAAGGATCGATTGGATAGAGCTCCTTCTCACTTCTTCTGGAGGAGTCAAACTCTCACCAAGGATCTTACTTTAGGATCTGTGGTTTGTTTTTTATTCTCCTATTTTTTTGTTGAATAATTTTCAATTTTCTACAATCCTCTTGATCTCCTCTACAAGATTGCAGAACATCAAAAGAGCCAAAAATTGCCATAAATCTCGAGAAAATGTCATTTTTATGGAAAGATTTGATTTTAAAAATCTCCTACTTCTTTAATTTCCTTTTTCCAGAGGGTCGTAACAATGACGCTAGTTGTAGTCATCTGTACGGCGATGGCAGCTGGAGGAAAGAATATTTTTATGTATTGCTACCTCATCTTGGGCAGTATAACGATCATTTTCTGTATGGCAACCTGTGGAGCCATCATAGCCAACGGCAATTTTGAGATAGGAATTCGACGTTTGGCGGCTTTAACCCAGCCGGAGAGATTCCTACGAATTGAGATCATCTTCGCGCTATTTAATTGTATCTGCTCGCCGGTTAATTTAAAGTTTTTTGTGATCTCGATGGCCACCTTTTTCAACAGGAAGAACAACGCCTACATCGTTAGTTTAAGAGTTTTTTGATTTATACACTATCAAGAAGTAAAAAAAATAATTTTATATAACTAGAGCTGCTAAAAATAGTATTCTCCCTCAGAGTATTTCCTCTTCAACTTTTATTATTTTCAATGTTTTGCAAAGTTATAGATTTCGATCTTCTCTACAACTTTGTAGAACATCGCAAATCCTAAAAATTGGGATGAAATTAGACGAAAAATTGATTTTCCACCACGCAATTTTCCAATTCTGGCGATTATTGTAGCTTAAAATTGGCCCTTTTCTCACTTTTGAAGCGATTTTCTGGATTTTCAATGTTCTGCAAAGTTGTAGAGCATGATCTCCTCTATAAACTTGTAGAAGATTGAAAATCCTAAAAATTGCTTTAAAAGCGAGAAAAATGCTCTTATTTTGGGCTACAGTAAGTAACTCCCGCTGGCGCGAAAATCATCAATTTTTGACTGTTTTCTCCCACATTTGATGAAAAACGATATTTTGCAACGATTGAGAGATTTTATATTTAAAAAACAACAAATTTGCAGGCGTCAATAACCACAACGATGTTTTTCATCGCTATGAGTTTGCTTTTCCTGGCGGCGAATTTGGCCATGACAGGCCGGCTGGAATTTGATTCGCTGGTTTATCATAATATCCCGACGAGCATCACCTCGGTTGCCCAGAAAGGACTCAAGCTGAGAAGAGAATATTGGGCAAATTTCCTACCAGAATATTTTGGTCTCTATCAGACGAAGGGGGCCTTCCTTTGGATTGCCTGGATTTACTTTTTGCTTCACTTTTTCCCAATAATGGGCTAGTTTTTTTTAAATGCTTTTTACGATTTATCAAATTTAGGCACATTCGCAACAGCCATCGACATACAAGCTTCCTACAGCTGGCCGAGTGATATTCCACGCTGGATGATTAGAATCATCTGCTCTAGCTGGATAGGAGGAGCGCTTCTTTTGGTTGGCAGTTTGATCCAAGTCTATCCAAATATCGCCGGCGAATATTATGGCCTCCATCAGGCGATTGGTAGCACAATTCTCTTCTTCCTCGTCATTCTCACAGTTCGTCTCTACAGCGCCGCGGAGATCATCATCGATTTCAAGCTCCTCTACCCAATCACCGGTTGGTTTTGTGAATTTCTTCGAGGAAAAAAGAGAAAAGACTCATTTTTTTTAGTTCCAAATCTCATTTAAATTGACCTATCTTGAGCCTTGAAGATTTGATGATATCGCTTTCGTTTTATAGAAGATGGAATAAGGCTTTTTCAGATACTTTCCACGACAAAATCGGCCCTTTGTCCCGAATTTTCCAAGGAATTTTGTGTGTTTTCTGCCCTCTGGTGCTCTTCTTCACCACTACTATCTTCAACTATCAGCTATCTTATTCGTTCGATGTGGAGGACTCAAGTCTAATTGGACAAATTTTTGAGCTTCTCATCCCTGGAATTCCCTACTTTGTGCTGCTCGGCCTAGCTGGATGGGATTTTGGCAAAACGCTCTATTTGATGATGGACGAATGTAAGAGAAAGGAAGTCTGGCGATTTTATCACATCACAACTGAGCATCCCTCCTACGGGAGGATGACTCGGCGACAAGGTGAGCCGGCTTACTTTTGCGAGATTTTTTTAGATAAAGAAAAATATTTGGACATATCGGAGAGGGGTACTTGATGAGACGAGGCGAGAAAAGAGAATAAAATCATCGAATTGAATTGTGTTTTTGGGGAAAATTTATTTTACTCCGACTTGAAAAGACTCAATCAGTTTTTCATATTTCATTTAAAAGTGGGGGATTCTTGCAAGAAGATGATAAATAAACAATTAAAAGCTACTAGAAGACAATTTTCTCAGAAGATTTATTCGGTTCACTTTGAGCTTATTTCGCCTCTTCTTTTAAAACGGCGTTTCAGCTGAAGCTGTTGCCTTCACTGGGGTAGGGGTCACCGGCTTTTTCGAAGAATCTTCAGCTTGCCACAATTCGCACAGTCTACACTGAATTTTGCATCCCTGCCTATTGTGCTTCTCTTTAGGACAAACGCATAAAAATTGGTCTTCTTCCGGGTCTTTTCCAGCTTCTTTCAGTTCCTCCTTGATCCGAATATTCAGATTCATTTCTTTTAATTTAGAGATTTGATCCTTAATTAGCTCATTCTTCATCTTCTTCCAATGAGTTTCATTGTTTCCCTATTTCAACGCTTGCCTAGCCTGAGTCGTCATAAAACGAACTATATTCCAACATAGGAACAATTTTTATTGAGTTGATTAAGAGATTGATTCTTTCGCGACACATTTCGAGTTGTTTGTCGAAGTCTTTGACCGAGTCGAGTCTTTTTTGGAAGTCATCTTCTGCTTTTTTCAATTTTTTCCTTTTATTTTCATGAATTTTGTTATTAATTGCAATCTTTTTACGCATTTCTTCTATTCTTTTCTTTGTTTTCTCACTATAATTATCAATTTTCTTTTATTTCCTTTTTCTTGCGGCAGCGGATCAAAATGACGGGGAAGAAAAATAAAAGCCTCCGGCTTCTATAAGAAGAAATGCAGTAATCCCGATCTTAATATTTTATCAAGGTAAGTTGAGACCTGATCAGTTTACGAGACAAAGACGACAGATGGTTTTCGAAGGTCGATTTACTACGCTATATGCATTTACAAGGTTATCGTCGTCGGGGCCTTCGGCCCGACAAAGCTTGAGGCCTCAAAGAATTTTGATAGGTCCTGAGAGGCTTTACACAGACAGACAGAAACCGACGCAATTTTAGATCGAGGTAAGGCAGATCGGTGGGCCTTCGGCACTAAATGTGGAGTCAGGTGCTTATAAGCCAGCTGGCTCGCCTTGACTCTATTGACACCTTTGACCATTTGCCACGGGCTTCTTTGATAGCCATTCGAAACATTCTCTTTCTCCCATTTTCTATCCAAGCAATTTTCAGACTAAATGAAGTATTTTACTGCACTCTCCCTTGCCGTCTGTGGTTCCACCTTTCTTGTAAGTTCTCCCTCTGAATCCAAAATGAAATAGGTTTATTCCCCCGCTGATCAAAGTCCTCTCGAGCCGATACAAGAAACGGGCATTGTCCTCCGAGCTAAACGTCAATGTGGAGGAGGTGGTGGATGTTGTGCAGGAATGTGCTCTTGCGGCGGAGCAGGCCAATGTGGCCAAGTTTGTTGTCCAGCTCCCCCTCCTCCTTGCTCTTGTGGAACGCCGGGATGCATCACCTGCTCGACCAATACAGTGTACGTCCCAGTCCAGCAAACCACCTGCTGTAAATGTTGCCAACCCGTCTGTACTCAAGCTTGTATTAACGTGAGTTTTTTTTTACTTTCTTTCACAAAAAAAACTTGACTTCAGGGTGGAGGATGTGGTTGCGGCTGCACGCGTGGAGGTAAAATCCTATTCATTACATTTTAACTTACTATTAGGTTGTCCCAAAAGAAATGCGCGCTGCGTAAATATCTTTGTTTCGAAATTATTTCAAAACTATTTTCAGCCATTGTTTGGGTGGATTTTCAGTGTTTCATTGTGTTGTTTTTTTCATTATTATAATTGACTTTGATTGATTTTCAAAGAAAATATTTTTGTTTAGTGATGAGTAACCTAAAATCAAGGATTTGGGCATGCATGCTATACGACTTTAAACAGGGCAAGACGGCTGCCGATTTTCACCGCTCACTGTGCCTCGCGTTTGGACATGACGTTATTTCCAGCAGCCAGTGCCGCCGTTAGTTTCAGCGTTTTGCTAATGGAAACGAATCCCTCAAAGATGAAGAACACGGTAGCCGCCCAGTCGTCATCGATAACCAAGCGCTGCTAGCCGCAATCGAGGAGGATCCCACTTAGACTGTTCGCTCTCTTGCTGAATACTTCGGATGCTCTAAAAATACCATCAATCGTCACCTTCACGAGATTTGCAAGAGTAATCGGTGTGGAAGATGGATCCCTCATCAGCTGAGTGATACAAACAAGGCGGCCCGTGTCACCATGACTGGCATTCTATACGCTCAGACCAAGAATTCGGGATTTATTGACTTCATTGTTACCGGTGACGAAAAATGGATCTTTTTCGACAATTCAACCAGAAAGAAACAATGGCTTTCTCCTGGTGAAGCTCCAAAACCAACACCTAAGCCGGAAATTCATTGCAAGAAAGCTATGCTGTGTGTATGGTGGAATTCCAAAGAAGTCGTCCACTATGAGGTGCTGAACACTGGCCAAACGGTGAATGCTGATCTCTACTCACAGCAGCTAACGCGTGTGGATCATTCCCTTAGACGCCAAGGTGTGGATACTGCGACGACAAAGCTCCTCCAAGATAACGCTAGGCCCCACATCGCAAAGCTCGTTTGTAAGAAGATAGGCGAACTGGGCTGGACTGTTCTGCCCCATCCGCCCTACAGCCCGGACACCGCACCTTCGGATTATCATCTGTTTCGATCGATGCAGCATGCCCTGGGAGAGCAGAAGTTCGAAAACATCGACGCGGTAAAAATTTGGGTGGACAACTTCTTCAAGTCGCGTTCGGCCGAGTTCTACACGACGGCCTCCATTCTTTGCGTGCACGATGGAAGAGTGTTGTTGATAATTGTGGAGAATATATTTCTGAATAAATGTGCTCCTTGTCATTATTTGTAACGTTTGAATCATAATGTTAAAACGCGCATTTCTTTTGGGACAACCTAATATTTTAAGGTTGCGGACGCAAGAGAAGATCGCTTTTGGCAATCGCTAATGAAGAGATGAGCCGTGCTGAGATGGGAAAAGACGGAGAAAACTTTATCTAAATTATTAGGTGGACCAAAGAAGGCTCATTGTCTGTACATATCAGGGGGCGAATAAATATTGGTGCTTGAGCTATTCTTTATTCATCACACTAAGGAGAAGGTGTAAGGTTTATGTTGAAGCCTCGATATTTTCCTCCATTTGTCGAAGTGCTGACGAATGTAATCAACCCATTGACATAGTCAAAGGTAACCTTTTGGCCACTCGCTAATCCATAATATCTGAAGAACGGCTCCAAATCACCATTAAAGCAAAAGTTACCTGGCGGTGGAATAATAGTAGCCTGATGACTCCTTCTCGTTGATTGTTAAAATGTCTGAATAGCTTGTATTGAAATCCATAAAGTTGATTGTATAAGGACCTCTGAAAGTGATTTCTTACAAATCCTTATTAAACTGACCCAGAAATGTAATAAGCACAATTTATACCTCCAGGATAAGGAGAAGGATACCCTGGAGAAGTAATACCGATTGGCCCGTAGATTGGATAAATAGAGTTGCAACCAGATTTTTGAATAGCGTCTGGAATGATTTGAAATCAATTTATTAGAGGAAATTACCTATGTACGGTTGAATTAATGGACCGACTTGACAGACAAATGCGCTAACAGAGCTACAGTCCACGCTTAGCCATTTGCCGTAGAAGGGGCCTGGCTGAGTCTCCAACATGACACACTGGCCAACTTCAACAGCAGGAGTTCCTCCATAGAATAAGCTCATGTCGGTGAGCTTTCGTCCATCGTCATATAGACAGTAGCCTCGATTACATGTGACACCAATGTAGGAAGTTCCCTGAGGCGCGGCATTCACAATCAGAGAATTTTGCTAGAATTTATTTAATTTTTGTAAATTGGAGCAATACATCTGCTCCTTCGATTTTAACGAGAGTTCCTCCGTCAGCAGTACATTGGGCTTTAGCCTGATCGTGTGTTGCCAATGTCTTATAAACCTAGGATATAACTTATATCAAACAAGCTTGGGAGCTTACCTTATAGCAGAAAATGTTGTCGCTAACTGTGGTGTTAACGTAGCCTTGTGGACAGTTGTAAGACAGTTGTAAGACAGCGGAGGGAACTAAAAAGAGTAGAAGAAGGATTGGGAGCATTTGTGCTAACTGATAAGGATTTTTGAGCTTTTAGACCGCTCCTTATCCAAGTTTTATTTCTGACCGGAGGGAAATGTAGTTTGGGCACACACATGTTTATTTTCTCGGAAAGTGTATCCTTCTCATCTGGTAGAAAGCGCATTTCAAAGCTTCCAAATGCTCCGCTTAGCCTGCCTCTTCTCGCTTCTGTTCCTTATTGCACTGGGAAATCAAGTCCTTCGCTTTTAAAAAGCTACCCCCTTTCTACCCTCATTGCTTCTACTGTCAGTTGTTCTAATATGTCCGACATCAATGGGAATTCTAAGGAGACCTTGCTCGCCAATGTCAACCAAACTCATTTAACTCTTGCAGTTGCAGTAAGACCTCTTGTTATCTCAGCATGTGTTCTAGGCTATCGCAAGTCCACGGATTCATTTGAGAGTGCGAATCGATGATACAGTGCTTCAGCCATCAGAGATACTCCATCAATTCGATGAGGCGCGCTATGAAAGGACGTTTTCTGACTGAAGAAGTCCTCTGTTAGCGCCTGACTCACACCTGCTCATTGATATTGCCACATCAATTTCAGGCAGAATATCAGTCATTAAAGGAAATACCCTTACGACTATATCGGAGTATGGTAAATCTAGACGAATTAGTAAGTTTTTTCCCTCAATTTCTAATTTTCGTTAAGCCTTCATCATCGAAGATAAATGTAGCTGTAGTCATTCATCCAAATCTTCGTCGAAATACAGGTAATTCGTTAATGATTGATAATTTCGTTTTGAAAGAGGTCGTCGCCGTTTTGAAGGCTCAACTTTTGGTACACCATATAAGCGAGTCTGATCAGGTACCCGATTTTTTAAAAACTGCATAAAGTTGTATATCATGCAGATATCTCTATTGTACTAATCTGTATTTCGGCTTTTCGGGATCTCAACCGACTCTTCGAGCTCAACGCAGAAAGACCTTTGTCAACTACTAGTGAAGGAATTCTCGATCCATGAGGTTAGTTTGTTTATCTCCAATAAACGGTATTTCAGAAACGTGGGCGAGAATTCGCGGCAGCAATACTTATGCCTGAAGACATTTGGAGTCTAGTTTTACAACTCTCCGAAGGTTATGATCTCAAAGGGGACGACCTGGCGCCCAGTCAACTGTTCTCCACAATTCACTCCCGATGCAGATCACCCTTCGATGTGGGCCTAATTTCATTGTTGAAAGGCTTCGTTGAGGAAGAAGGATGGCTGAGTCTCAGCCGAAGGAAGTTGATCGAGGTAAGTTTCTTTACCCACTTTAAAAACTTTGTTTTTTAGAAAATTAGAAAAGAAGTTCCGGAACTAGTAAACCTTTGGGGCCCCAGTAGCCATGATTCAATTTTTGTGTTGTCAGGAGGGTTGCAGGTTCAATTCTTCTCCCTGACTTACATGTTTGCTATTATTCTTACCTCCAAAAACCCCTATTTTGACTACCTTCACAGGTAAATTGTTAATATTTTTTTGATCTTATTTTGAGTTATTTTATGTAAAAATTAATACTTTTACTATGTTTCTCGATCCCTAGTTGTGACAGGTTTAGGAAAAAATAAGTAAATTTGTCGGCTTTATGAAGATAAAATGGTAATCATTCAATTTCGTATTTTTCCTTAGAATTAGCTGTAAGAAAATTATGTCTGAGATCTGCGCTGTCTGTGGTTCGAAAGGCTTGATGCATAGATTTCCCTCTGATCCCAGCAAAGCTTAAATCTGAGCTAGAATACCCAATTGGAAGAATGATTTGGACAAGATCAACACATGCTGCCGCATGGCCAAAATACTCTTAAAAACAATTACATCTTCATGCACGACAATGATCCAAAACATACGTCTCGTCGAATCAAAGCTTTTCTCCACTAACATAGTGTTCAAATGCTTCCTTGGCCTGCACAAAGCCCAGATTTTGAATCCTTTGCAAAATTTATGAGAGCACCGAGACCGCCAAATTCGAGCAAAAAGCTTTACAAGAACAGCCGAACTTATGAAAGTACTAGAAGATGAGTGGGCAAAAATTTCAAAGGAAGTAATTGATAATTTACTAGATTCGATGCCTAATAAATGGGCAGAAGTTATCAAAGCCAAAGGATATGCTACTAGATATTGACATTTTGTCTTTGTTTTGTTAATAAAATGTCGATCCTTCAAGTGATGCCAAATGTTTGCTCTCTGTTTGATAAAACTACAGTGAGAAAAGAATTGTAGAATGCACAATGTAAATAAGATAAGAGCACAGCGTTAGAATTTTCATTTCCTTTACGAATTAGCAAGGGATTTGACTTTTTTAAAATAAAATAAATCAGAAAATTTGAAACAATTTTAAACAAAAATTCTTCGAAAAAATTGAAATCTGTTAGTCTGTTCATAAAAAAGACGATATCCCTCGTATCCAACAAAGGGGTCATTGCAGCTAGACCCATTTATCCTTAAAAAAAAGGCCTTTAGTCAATTTTCTAGATAAATTTGATTATGAGTTATCGCTCTGATCCTCACTGTCAGATGCTCCCTGAGTTTGTGCAAATCAAATGAGAATTTGGGGCTCTAGTAGCCTGGAAACCCAGTCGAACTATCATCCTTTTTGTCCTTTTATCAGTACGAAATGGTGTTTTTTTAGCAAACAAACTTTATAAGCTTTTCTTAAGTTAATCGCATTTGAAGTTTTTCGGTTGCTGCTTATCTTTAGGAGGTTTAGCTACATGGAAAGGCTGTAAACATGCAAAGTACGTCTATATTTGCTTTTCGGTTAGAAATTCATTTATTTTGCATTCTTTTCTCTAAATCAACTTAACCTTTTAAATTCCTAAATTAAATTTTTAAAAGAAATATTCTTAGAAACCTCAATGAGCCGAGATCACATTGAAAAGAATTTAGTCCAACTACGCTATTAGACTGAATCAATTAATGCTATTCCGTTCCCCAGAAGAAACGAAAGTCTGCAAATATCTCAAGCTGAAAAGATTTTAGCCAAATCATCTAATAGGGCTGAACCAAGTATCCATATGATAAAAATGTCGGACTTGTATGATAGCATCAAATGGGAAACGGTAGAAAGCATTATTTCTATAAAAAAATGAAATAAAGATACAACGATGCCTTAGTGATCCCAACTTGTATCAAACTGTGAAATATGTAATTAGATACACGCCTGATTCATCTGGAATAGAAGCTATAAACTACCTTAATAGCACCATCCGACACAACGGAACTCTCCTTATATGGATGATCTTTTAAAGTTCGGTTTTTAAATTTTATAAAATGTTTATTAACAGTGGACGCAAGATCCGAAATTACCTATTATTGAAAGAATAAAGACTTACTTGGGTAAACTTAATGAACTTCAACGGCAATACGATCAATATCAAGCTAAAAAGGACAAGGCTTTTTCCTGTGCATCTCAGAATCAAATTTTACAAAAAAATAACTTCAACAAGACTGCTTCCGTAACTCCCATTCAAATAGATCCTGGAAATAAGAAAGAAGACAAAGCGATGCAACCCAGTGTTGCTACTGAATCGAAAAACGAAAAACCTCCTGAAAATAAGTCGAACAAAGCAGCCTCATATGATGTAAATCCTCAATCAGAGAATACTGATGAAAATAAGTCAAATTCTCTGCCACCATCGACAAAACCTTCAGAATTTCCTTTGCAAAATACTGGAGATGTGAATAAATCTCCAATTCAAAGCAAAAATGTTGAGCGAAGTTCAGCCAACGATTCTTCAAAAATGCCAGTTCTTTCTGTACAGACTTCTGCCAAAATAGACGAAAGGGAAGCAGCATGCTCAGGTGGTGTTGCTTCAGCTAAACCGACACAAGAAAACACGAGCGGCTCCGATTCAGCTGAAAAGAGTCCAGTCAAACCACCCAATAAAGATGTACCAAAAATTCCTGGAGTAAATAAACTATAAGAAGCCCAAGCGAAAAAGAATCTAGTGAAACCACCCAATATTGAATTACCAATTATTGCTGCTCCATCAACTAAATTAAATCAAAACTTGCAAATAGCTCAATCTGGAAAAGACTCAGCAAAAGTGCCCAGTAAGGCTGAACCAAACAACGCTACTCCTGTCAATAGACTACAGGAAATTCAAACGGAAAAGAATATAGCGCTTCCACTACCTGCAGCAAATCAAAATTTAAAAATAGCTCAAGGAGAAAATAATTTAATCAAATTAGCCAATGAGGCTAAGTCAAGCATTCCTGAACAATCTTAAGCTGTTAAAACTGTTCCAAAAAAGCCAAATAATGCTGCTGCATCATCCGGTGGAAGAACCAAAAAGGAATATAATATTCTTTTGTTTGAAGAAACGAGAGTCGGAAAGAGCACTTTCATCAACGGGTTTTGTAACTACAATGTTTTTTGAGAGCTTTGAAGAGGCCCTAAGTGGTGAACCGTTGGTTATCGTGCCATTCCAATTTTCTGTGGTAACTTTAATCAGCTAACTGAATATTTACCTTTAGGACAGTCATGCGCATACATTTTTTGGAATATCTAATGTAGAAAATGAGAACTTTTCTGCTACAATTAATCCATCGACACGAGTAAATTCTCCTTGCATTTTGGCTGATTTTTACAGGAATCGACAAATTATCAAATTTTCTACGACGACATCTGCTATAATTTTCTCGACACACCGGGAGTTTTTCAAAATTCTAGCAATGAAATAGCGTTGTTGAAGAAAGAAATTGACATCTTATTGGGACAAAACAAGTAAGTGGAGATGGACTTCCTTTGAAAATATCCTTAAGAAAACTTGATGCATTTTGTCTCTTCCTCAAATCGGGTGGCCAGCAAATCAATCCGAAAGTCAAAGAAATTTTCAAAATTATCTACAAAACGTATAAGGATTCAATTAAGAATTTTTACTTTTGGTTTAAATTTTGTCCTAATGGATTTGGGAATTCGCTAAACGCTCTAAAGAAGTGGATTTCTGACTCAGAAATGCAAATTAAAATCTCGATGTGATTGCAAAACATGAAGAAGACTAAACAAATTATTTAGGGAAAATTGCTTTACGATTGAGAATAACGCCATCAGGCAATTGTGCTGCCAACATAGTAAAATTGACAATGGAACTACACATGGAAATTTGCCATCCATAATTGCTAATCAATGGAAGGAAAACTGTGAAACAATCGAAAGGTATTCAGAGATTTTTTGAGAAAAAGAAATTATATTTTCAGATTCAAAGCCTCTCTGGTTCAAAGTGAATTTTCTTGCCCAATGGAAGTGGACTAAGCAGGATATCCATTTTGATATAGTAGAGAGTTTACGACAATTCGTAGTTGATTAAACTATCGAAGATTAATTTTTCAGTGAAATACACTATGTTTTTCTCTTTATAGTTAAAAACTGACGATCCAGATACTGCAGAGTTAGATGAGAGATCGAGGAAAAACCAGAATCCATTTATACCAAATAAATGCTTTAAACTGGATGTGAGATCAATAGGTAGAATACAAACAAGAGACATACTTGGTAGATATAAGAGAATTTTTTTTCTGTTATGAGACCGATTTCGGGCTTCTATGACTTCTTCAAATTTGTATAATCGCCGAAAGAAGATTTAAAGATTAAACCGACGTCTATTCATTCACATCCTGCCACACTTTTTTCGCTCATTTTAACCACATTTTCTTCGCTTTTCACAACATCAAGTCTGTCTACAAGCTTCTCTGGAAACGGCCTCCGCTTCTACGCTCTCGAATCGCCACCGTAAAATCATGATCGATTTTGGTTTTGCGCATACTCATAGTCGCTTTCAGTTTCAGAAGAAGCACCAGCTTTTTTTTAAAAAGTACTTTGCTTGTTTTTAAACTCGTTAATCCAATATAGATCAAAATAGCCATCTTCCCCTAGTGCTTCCCCATTGCATTACCGCGTCCCTTACCATTTCATCCAGCAACCCCATCTGGATAAATTCCACTCTCCTATTCTTTTGCCCACCCTCCTTACGGCCCTTCTTTTCCAGAAAATGGAACACAATTATTTCTCTGCTGAATCGACAATCATGGTTGACAAAAGAAAAATTCACGTCGGAATCCAACTGGGCACAGGAGTCTTTGGAAGGGCAAGCCAGAGGTCCAACAAAAACAATAAGCCTTTAGGTCTTCCATGCCGTAGACGAATATGGGCAAAATATGACCATGAAAGTGCAAAAGATTTCCAACGAGCATTATTACAATAAAGCAATGAAGGAGATGCAAATGTTGAATTACATTGAAGATAACGGTGGATCAGCTAGAAATATCGTCGACTTCCTTGGAGCCACCGTTATCAACGATGAACATTGTATGTTCTTCGAATTGATGGATCGGAGTCTAGAAGATGAGATCAATCAAAGAGGAGCTATGGAGATCGCAGTTGTCCGGCAGATTTCACATCAGGTAGGTTGTGAGTCAAACCAAAAAAGAAAATATTTCAACTCCTCACCGCTATCGAATTCATCCATTCGATAGGAGTTGTTCACACGGACATTAAGCCAAGCAATATTCTCTGTGCTGGCCGTGGAGGAGCAATAAGCGCCAAGCTGTGCGACTTTGGGAATGCTGTTTTTACACAGGAACTCCTCCGGTTCACTTAGAAATACTGCGCTCCTGACTTTAGGTTTGTTTCCTTCTTTTTATGTTTGGGAAAAAGACCCATAGTAGCCCCAATAAAAAAATACCTTTTAGTCCTCCTGAAATCTACTTGGGGATACAACTAAACGCCTCGCTTAACTTGTGGAGTCTTGGCTGCACCTTGGCGGAATTTTAATTCCAATGCTACAGAGCAGCTGGAACAGTAAAAGGCCAATTCAGTGTACTTTGTGCGACTGAATTGAGTGAAAACGTCAAAAATATGAACAAAATGACTTGAATTAATAAAGAAAAAATGTAAGTCAGGGAGGGAGATTGAACCTGCGACGCTCCTGACAACACAAAAATTGAATCATTCCAACTGGGGCCCCAAAGGTTTACTAGTTCCGAAGTTCCTATTAGAGAGGTTCCGCCTGTAATCTCCCCACAATAGAATAGATCATCTACCTCTCAGTTTATTGATTTTGGAGCTGCTTGTGATGGACTGTTTGAACCAGTTGGAGATGTCGGCACTCTTCAGGATGACATTGAAGGTTGCTTGACGGAGAATGGAGATTATGAAGAAGCTCGACCGCCGCCAATTTCACAACTTGTGGAGAGTCCAGCCGCAGATGGTACGATTGGGTTGTCGGACCAAGAGCCGGATGACTATGTGGTTATGTCTTCGCCAAAGAAAAGGGTCCGACCGGCAAATAGAACGCATCCAAGCAACAAAATATGATTCTATCTTAAACATTTTTAGTTGGCCTTCAAAAAAGTCAATCGAATCCGTTCAGTCAAAGAACAACTGGATAGACTTAAACGGAAGAATGAGTTATTGGAAAAGCGACTAGAAAAAGAACGAGAATTCATTGTCTGTACATATCAAGGGGCGAATAAATTGATGCTTGGGCTATTCTTTATTCATCGTACTAATTAGGTATAAGGTTTATGTCGAAGCCTCGATATTGTCCTCCATTTGTCGGAGCGCTGATGAATGTAATCAATAGATTGGGATAGTTAAGGGTAACCCTTTGGCCACTCATTAATCCAGAATACCTGGAAAAACGACTCCAAATCATCATTAAAGCAAAAGTTACGTGTTATAGTAGCTATAGTAGCCGCCATTCGTATAGTAGAATCTTACATAGTCGTGACTGCTTATATTGAAATCCATAAAGTTGGCTATATAAGGACCTCTGAAAGTGATTTCTTACAAATCCTTATTAAACTAACCCAGAAATGTAATAAGCACAATTTATACCTCCTGGGTAAGGAGAAGGATAGCCTGGAGAAGTAATGTTCCCTGGCCCGTAGAATGGATAAATATAGTTGCAACCAGATTTTTGAAGAGCATCTGGAATTATTTGAAATCAACTTATTAGAGGAAATTACCTATGTACGGTTGAATTGGTGGGCCGACTTGACAGACAAATGCGCTAACAGAGCTACAGTCCACGTTTAGCCATTTGCCGTAGATGGGGCCTAGCTGAGTCTCCAATACGACACACTGGCCAATTTGAAAAGTAGGAGTTCCTCCATAGAATAAGCTCATGTCGGTGAGGATTTGTCCATCGTCATATCGACAGGAGCCTCGATTACATATGACACCAATGTAGAAAGTTCCCTGAGCGTGGGTGGCATCCACAATCGCAGTATTTTGCTAGAATTTATTTAATTTTTGTAAATTGGAGTAATACAGCTGCTCCGTCGATTTTAACAAGAGTTCCTCCGTCAGCATTACATTGAGCTTCAGCCTGATCGTGTGTTGCCAATGTCTTATAAACCTAGAATATAACTTATATCAAACAAGCTTGGGAGCTTACCTTATAGCAGAAAATTTTGTCGCTAACTGTGGTGTTAACGTAGTCTTGTGGACAGATGTAAGACCGTCCCAAGACAGCGGAGGGAACTAAAAAGAGTAGAAGAAGGATTGGGAGCATTTGTGGTAACTGATAAGGGCTTTAGAGCAGCCGTATTTATGTTTCATTTCTTTACAGAACGAAGTGTGATAAGGGTAAAAGTCGACATCATCGCCGGAAGGAAATGTAGTTTGGGCACACACATGTTTATTTTCTCGGAAAGTTTATCCTTCCCATCTGGTAGAAAGCTCATTTCAAAGCTTCCAAATGCTCCGCTTAGCCTGACTCTTCTCGCTTCTGTTCCTTATCGCACTGGGAAATATTGTTGTAAGATTCGAATAGTGGATTTCTTGCAATAATTGCAGGTTATACCAGCTAATCATAGCTATGAACTTAGTTGCAAACAGGAGGTTAAAGCCACAAGTCTTGTGGCTGGCAATCCAACTGTGAGAGACATCATTGTGGTGACTGGAGTGAACCTCGCCGATTTGATTATCATGAATAAGAAGCTGCGACCAATCTCTTTAACCACCAATCTAGCTGGAAAAAATATCTGCATTGCAGCTGTTTTCCAGCAGCCGTGCTTATTCTTCTGTAATTGATTTATACATTTGTTGATTGAATGAAGATTTGACCTGGGGCTCAAAATATTTACGTCATTAGGTAGCCATCAGTGGGGCGATTTCACCTGACCTAGGCTAAGGCAGCTGTTTTGTTAAACCGAACGATTTCCGGAAGACTATTTATTGTGAGCTCTCATATCACCTTGAGTAGAATGTTCTCCAATCTTCTCCTCGTCTTCAGCCTTTTAACGCTTGTTCTTTCCGATCTAGCCGTGAGTATATTTGCTACTCACTGTTAGAGATAGAATTCAGGTTGTTCCTAACAATAATTTTAAAGTGAAGTGCTTGCAAAAGTCGCAAGCTTCCGAAATTGATCGTAACATCCAGCCAATTTTGAAAAATATTCTCGATTCTACAAAGATCTCATTAGCTGATTTTATCGCCCTCAATCCGGAGCTAAGTCCAATTTATTTGAACAGAGATTTAGTGAGTTTTGTTCTTTTATAGAGGAATTATTTTCAGACGGACGAGGAGATCTGTGTCTCCGGATTTTGGACGCTAAACCCAGAAAGATTCCTTTAAATCTCTAAATAAACTATCTCATTTTTCTCCATTTTATGGCTGAAAGACAATACACACATGTGTTGAGAGTTGAAAAATGCAAAAGATGACATCAGGCCAACTCCTATCTCAATCTCCTACACACTGACTGTCTACTTTTATTATTTTACAATGGTACAGTGTGCGCCGACTCTTTGCGAAATGGTTCTATGAAAGTTGATAAAGAAGATAACTAAAACTTTTCTACAAAAGAATCGAAATGCTCAGCTTACAGGGTGCGGAGAAAGTTCCGATACTTTTTTTCAAGCGACTACAAAAATTTTTAAAATAGTGTTCGACTTTTTTTTTTTATCTTTCATACTTTTGTTGATGTTTTTTAACTTCTTTTTAACAAAAAATTATGTTTTTTCTTTAAGCTTCTCTCAAAATGATTACCCAAAAGAAACGCGTTGTGATCATTGAGTTGCACAATGCCGGAAAACAGCCTATGG
Source organism: Oscheius sp. JU1382 (assembly GCA_932521405.1). Classification (NCBI taxonomy): domain Eukaryota; kingdom Metazoa; phylum Nematoda; class Chromadorea; order Rhabditida; family Rhabditidae; genus Oscheius; species Oscheius sp. JU1382. Next base: position 877,621 of record OW051478.1, on the reverse strand, counting down.
AGATCGTTCGAGTGATGGGATATGCAAAAATGTTGGTGTATCGGACGATTAAACGATACAACGAGCTTGGAAATGATCAGGATCGACCGAGAAGTGGATGTCCAGCAATAACAGTCACCCTTGAGAACATCAACAAGATCAGATGTCGAATCAAGAGGAATCCACTCCAATCGATGAGAAAGATGGCCGTCCACCTGGGAATCGACGAGAAGAGTGTGCGCACAATTGTCCGAAAGAAACTTGGAATGCAAAGTTATCGAATCAACCGAGCCCATTTGTTAAACGATCGAATGAAGATGAACAGGAAGCTACGAGCTAAGAAAATGCTACGTCTGGTCGCTGCTGGTCGCTTGAAGAAGGTGTTGTTCACAGATGAGAAGATTTTTACCGTCCAGCCAATCCACAATAGCCAAAATTGTCGCCAACTGCTCAAGAGAGAAATGACAAAGACATCTGCTGCAAAATTGATGACAAAACAACATTTCCCACAGTCCGTTATGGTGTGGGCTGGCGTCTGTGCCACCGGAAAGACTCCACTCGTTTTTATCGATCGAAACGTTAAAATCAACTCCAAAATTTACCAAGTAAAGGTATTGAAGGACATTCTGCATCCATGGGCTGCAAATCACTTTGGCCAAACGGGATTCACGTTGTAGCAAGACTGGGCTCCGGTACATGGAGCCGCTTCGATCATCACCCTTTGCAATCAGTTGTTTCCGAGCTTTTGGGGTAAGGATGTTTGGTCGAGTAACTCGCCTGATTTGAGCCCTCTCGACTTCTCCATTTGGTCAATTTTGGAGCAGAAGATTTCTGGAAAGAGTTACCTAACAGTCAATGCCTTGAAAGCCACTTTGAAGAAAAGTTGGGACGAGATTACCGTGGCCGAACTTGCAACCATCATTGAGAGCTTCCGCAAGCGTTTGAAGAAGTGTATTGAGGCTAAGGGAGGAAATTTCGAGCATTTGTTGTCATTTTCTTTTTGTTTGAGCATGAATTAATATTTTATTACCGCTTTTTGATTGATAATGCCAAGTTCTTCAACTTTTTACTACTCTTAGAAAAAGTATCAGAACTTTCTCCGCGTCTTGTATCACTTCGGTCGTGTTACTTTGAGCTCTTCTCTTGACTTTTCTTCTGTCTCGGCGGATTTCGTTTGTCCTTCGGGCTATACCAACACCAATGGCTACTGCTGGAGGGTAAGGCTTTTCTGAATATGTTGAATACGACAAAATCAGGTTTACTCGTACGGCTATACTTACGACCAGGCCCAATAATACTGTAAAAATGGCAGAACTCTATTGGCCTCCTTCACAGATATGGCTGTTAACGCTGCTGTGACAAATTACGCTCGAAGCTATAAAGTTGCCTATCTTGGCTGCAAATACACTTCCAAGACTTCTTGCACATCCAACAATGGTCAAATAATCAACACAGCTAACTACTTCTACGGAGGGGCAGCCACGCCAAGCGTAGGACATTGCGTTATTTTAGATGCTAATGGGCCCTTTGCCGGTATATTTCTTCGATTAGATTAATATTCACGCAGGAAAATGGATGTCGGTTGATTGTAACACAACTGCAGCTTTTGTCTGTGGGTTAGATCTCACAGCTAATGCTTATACGGGAATGCAAGCCAGAAAATGTGGTGTGCCGTACAGGATAAATGCTCCAAATACAGTGCGTTAAAAGCCAAGCGTCTAATAAAAGAATTGATTTCAGATTACCTCGATGAATTATCCCAACAATTATGATAACAACGAGAATTGTGCTTATTTTCTCTACAAGTAAGCTAAATCAAAAGTTCTTACCTTTTCCTTCAGCGGTCCTTTCATTCTTTATTTTGATGTTTTCTCCACAGAAACCGTGAATGACATCGTTTCTATCTATTCCAATCCATATCATAACACAATGATCTTCATCGGATCGTAGGTTTTCTTGATTATTTTGACAAAAAAAACTTTAGTATTCGGAAAATTTGAGTCCATTTAAATGTGACGGTTACTGGAAGCAATGCTCTTGTGACCTTTACCACAGACCAGAGTGTTGTAAACAAGGGTTTTTCAGTTAGAGCTGTAAGCAATTGAATAAATTATTTTATTTTGAAGTGATTTTTAAACTCTTCAGATAAGAGTCGACCACAAGTGCCAAAATCGTTGAAAAGTAGATTGCCATTTTGACAATAAACTCGGCAGCAAGATCCTTCAGGCACTTTGGCTTCAATAAATGCCAATGTTTCCGCTAGGAACTCTAGACAACCCTCTCCGTCCCATAAATCATTCTTCAAAGAGTCGAGAGCAACCTTTTGCAGCTAAAGAAAGGCTCGAAAAGCTTGGAAAGGAAAATAACCTGTCTTACAAAACCTCCAGCGTCTTTTATCCCGACGATTAGATAGTCTATTTCGACTAGTTTGAACTGAAGCCACCACGCGAAGTGGATGATCTAATATATTTTAAACTGGATTTCTCCCCTTTAAAAAAACAAGATTATCGTCGTCGGGGCCTTCGGCCCGACAAGGCTTGAGGCCTCAAAGAATTTTGATAGGTCCTGAGAGTTTACACAGACAGAGGCCGACACAGTTTTAGATTGAGGGGCCTTCGGCACTAAATTCGGGGTCATCGAGAGGTTTTCTAAAGTTTAGAAGCACATAAATGTTAATAGATTCTTCCTTGGGATTTTCGGCTCATTCCCCTTCCCCCGAGTTTGTCGTCTCCTTTTTCCTTGAATTTTCGCCCCTTCCACTGGATTTTAGTCCCGTCCCCGCTCGAATTTAGTCCCCCTTCCCTGGAATTTCGGCCCATTTCTTCTGGGTTTGTCATTTCTTTCCCTCGAATTTTATCTGGGAGTTTCCCTGCGATTTTCTGAAATTTAGAAGAAAAAAACGACCGCTCCCCAAAAAGAATTAAAAAGGGTTCTCGACCTGAGAAGCTTCACACACACACAGACAGAGACGGACGCACTTTAGATAGATAGATTTTATCTAAAAATGTGTATACATTATTGTTTAATCTTTCATATGGATATTTGCGATGCATTAATTCCCAAATTGAAATAGATAGAGAGTAGGTATCTATTAGAAAAGTATAATCATTTGAGTATATAATTTCAGGTGCCATATACATTAGTGTGCCTACCCTACAACAACTTTTTGTAAAAATAAAAAATAAACTAACCCCATAGTCAAAGATTCGCCACTATTGTTAATAGGTCTAGCAGAACTATTCCACCCTTACAAGGGAATACTTTTAGTTGGTTCAAGCGTTTCGCAAAATCTTTGATATCATTCGATAGAGAATTAATTTCTAAGTCGTTTTCGACAAAAATTAGCTGTTGAAAGACCAACCTGACTGAGTAACAACCCTCCAAAGTTTGATTTTGTGATGAGTCTGAACATAAAGCCGCGCCACCCTATCGGCAGTAAATGAAGTCATAGTCTAGTGGTAAGTGTGCTAGGCTACTGCCCTTTTGGTCCCGGGTTCGACCCTCGGGATTTGTTTCCCTTTTATTTTTTCCACTTTTTTGTGTATGTTAAAGAGGTACATTATTTATTAAAGCTAATAAGACAACCGTAAGAGTAACAACAATAATCATTTTTGGGGGCATTTCGTGCTATGCATTTCTTCAATATTGACATATTTACAAGTCTAACATACACAAAAAACCCGGGACCAAAGGAGTAATAGCCTAGCACACTTACCACTAGACCAGGACCACGCTCTCTACTAATCGTCTGGCGCGACCTTATCCCCAGACTAGTCGCGAAACCAAACTTTGGAGGGCTGTTACTCGGCCAGGTTGGTCTTTCGGCAGCTAATTTTTGTCGAAAACGACTTAGAAATTAATTCTCTATCAAATGATACCAAAGATTTTGCGAAACGCTTGGACCAACTAAAAGTGTTCCCTTGTAAGCATCTGCTTTTAATAAAATTATTAGGTTTAGATTGGGTTTATATTCATAGTCGCTTTCAGTTTCAGAAGAAGCACCACCTTTTTTTGTAAAAACACTTTGTTGTTTTTAAACTCGTTCATCCAATATCGGTCAAAGTAGTCATCTTCTCCATTTCATTACCGCGTCCCTTACCATTTCATCCAGCAACGCCATCTGGATAAATTCCACTCTCCTATTCTTTTGCCCACCCTCCTTACGGCCCTTCTTTTCCAGAAAATGGAACACAATTATTTCTCTGCTGAACCGACAATCATGGTTGACAAAAAGGAAATTCGCGTCGGAATCCAACTGACACAGGAGTCTTTGGAAGGGCAAGCCAGAGGTCCAACAAAAACAACAAACCTTTAGGTTTTCCATGCCATAGACGAATATGGGCAAAATATGACCATGAAAGTGCAAAAGATTTCCAACGAGCAATATTACAACAAAGTAATGAAGGAGATGCAAATGTTGAATCACATTGAAGATAACGGTGGATCAGCTAGAAATATCGTCGACTTCCTTGGAGCCACCGTTATCAACGACGAACATTGTATGTTCTTCGAATTAATGGGTCGGAGTCTAGAAGATGAGATCAATCAAAGAGGAGCTATGGAGATCGCAGTTGTTCGGAAAATTTCATATCAGGTAGGTAGTGAGTCAAACCAAAAAAGAAAATATTTCAACTCCTCACCGCTATCGAATTCATCCATTCGATAGGAGTTGTTCACACGGACATTAAGCCAAGCAATATTCTCTGTGCTGGCCGTGGAGGAGCAATAAGCGCCAAGCTGTGCGACTTTGGGAATGCTGTTTTTACACAGGAACTCCTCCGGTTCACTTAGAAATACTGCGCTCCTGACTTTAGGTTTGTTTCCTTCTTTTTATGTTTGGGAAAAAGACCCATAGTAGCCCCAATAAAAAAATACCTTTTAGTCCTCCTGAAATCTACTTGGGGATACAACTAAACGCCTCGCTTAACTTGTGGAGTCTTGGCTGCACCTTGGCGGAATTTTAATTCCAATGCTACAGAGCAGCTGGAACAGTAAAAGGCCAATTCAGTGTACTTTGTGCGACTGAATTGAGTGAAAACGTCAAAAATATGAACAAAATGACTTGAATTAATAAAGAAAAAATGTAAGTCAGGGAGGGAGATTGAACCTGCGACGCTCCTGACAACACAAAAATTGAATCATGCCAACTAGGGCCCCAAAGGTTTATTAGTTCCGAAGTTCCTATTAGGGAGGTTCCGCCTGTAATCTCCCCATTATAGAATAGATCATCTACCTCTCAGTTTATTGATTTTGGAGCTGCTTGTGATGGACTGTTTGAACCAATTGGAGATGTCGGTACTCTTCAGGATGACATTGAAGGTTGCTTGACGGAGAATGGAGATTAGGAAGAAGCTCGACCGCCGCCAATTTCGCAACTTGTGGAGAGTCCAGCCGCAGATGGTACAATTGGTTTGTCGAACCAAGAGCCGGATGACTATGTGGTTATGTCTTCGCCAAAGAAAAGGGTCCGACCGGCAAATAGAACGCATCCAAGTAACAAAATATGATTCTATCTTAAACATTTTTAGCTGGCCTTCAAAAAAGTCAATCGAATCCGTTCAGTCAAAGAACAACTGGATAGACTTAAGCGGAAGAATGAGTTATTGGAAAAGCGACTAGAAAAAGAACGAGAACTCATTGTCTGTACATATCAGAGGGCGAATAAATTGGTGCTTGAGCTATTCTTTATTCATCACACTAAGGATAAGGTGTAAGGTTTATGTTGAAGCCTCGATATTGTCCTACAGTTGTCAGATTACTGACGAATGTAATCAATCCATTGGTGTAGCTGAAGGTAAACGTCTGACCACTCCTAAATCCAGAATACCTGAAGAACAACTCCAAATCCTCATTAAAGCAAAAGTTACCTGCTCATGGCATTATAGTAGCTTGATGAATCCCTATAGTTGAATGTTACATAGTCGGAAATGCTCGTATTGAAATCCATAAAGTTGATTGTATAAGGCCCTCTGAAAGTGATTTCTTACAAATCCTTATTAAACTGACCCAGTAATGTAATAAGCACAATTTATACCTCCAGGATAAGGAGAAGGATACCCTGGAGAAGTAATGTTGCCTGGCCCGTAGAATGGATAAATAGAGTTGCAGCCAGATTTTTTAAGAGCGTCTGGAATTATTTGAATCAATTTATTAGAGGAAATTACCTATGTACGGTTGAATTGGTGGGCCGACTTGACAGACAAATGCGCTAACAGAGCTACAGTCCACGCTTAGCCATTTGCCGTAGAAGACCCCTGGTTGAGTCTCCAATACGACACACTGGCCAATTTCAATAGCAGGAGTCCCTCCATAGAAGAAGCTCATGTTGGTAAGGACTCGTCCATTGTCATATCGACAGGAGCCTCGATTACATGTGACACCAATGTAGGAAGTTCCCTGAGCGTGAGTGGCATTCACGATCACAGTATTTTGCTAGAATTCATTTAATTATTGTAAAAATTGGAGCAATACATCTGCTCCGTCGATTCTAACGAGAGTTCCTCCGTCAGCATTACATTGGGCTTCAGCCTCATCGTGTGTTGCCAATGTCTTATAAACCTAGGATATAACTTATATCAAATAAGCTTGGGGCTTACCTTATAGCAGAAAATATTGCCGTTAACTGTGGTGTTAACATAGCTCTTTGGACAGTTATCCCCCAAGACAACGGAAGGAACTAAAAAGAGTAGAAGAAGGATTGGGAGCATTGGTAGTGACTGATAAGGGCTTTTAAGCTTTTGAGCCGCTCCTTATCCACGATTATTTATGTTTCATTTCTTTACAGAACGAAGTGTGATAAGGGTAAAAGTCGACATCATCGCCGGAAGGAAATGGAGTTTGGTCACACACATGTTTATTTTCTCGGAAAGTTTATCCTTCTCATCTGATAGAAAGCGCATTTCAAGGCTTCCAAATGCTCCGCTTAGCCTGCCTCTTCTCGCTTCTGTTCCTTATCGCACTGGGAAATATTGTTGTAAGATTCGAATAGTGGATTTCTTGCAATAATTGCAGGTTATACCAGCTAATCATAGCTATGAACTTAGTTGCAAACAGGAGGTTAAAGCCACAAGTCTTGTGGCTGGCAATCCAACTGTGAGAGACATCATTGTGGCGACTGGAGTGAACCTCGCCGATTTGATTATCATGAATAAGAAGCTGCGACCAATCTCTTTAACCACCAATCTAGCTGGAAAAAATATCTGCATTGCAGCTGTTTTCTAGCAGCCGTGCTTATTCTTCTGTAATTGATTGAGATTCAGTTCCTACAGTGCGTTTCCTAAATATGGGTTTACCTCCTAAACTGCCATATCTTGGTCGGGTGAGGCTTTCATGACCTGAGAGTGGTTATATTGTGTTTCTCGCATAAAAATACCCCGGAAAATGCTTTTCAGCCTGTTGCAGCTTATTGATCAATTTTGACGGGCCACACAAACACTTTGAATTTCAAAAAAGATTGGAAATTAGCCGAGTTATGACTTAAAACGATGAGACTTTTGGTCCAAAAAACGCGCAATTCGAGAAAAAATGCGCTTTTTTATCCAAAAACAGATGAAAATTGAGGTCTCCTTTGAGTCATATTTCCACGAATTTTCAACCTTTTTTGAGATTTTCCTCTGCGTCTCTGCCTGCTGGGGAGAAAATAGAGAAATGGTCACAGCCAGACTCGGCGCCCATGGCGCAGTCGGTAAGAGGCCCGACCCACAATACGGAAGGACGACACGTCACAGTTCGACTCCCATGGGTGTCCAACGTTTTTGCTATTTGTACTTTACTTATGATTTTGATTTTTAGGATAACATCAAGCGAAACTATTCCACCCTTAGGGCCCCAGTGATTATGCCTCAAATGGTTGAATTTTTAGAAGCGCCATGGTTGTCAGCCGATTGAATTTGCGACTTATCGAGCAATTGGAAGCAAGACATTCAATTGGCATATTTATATGACCAAAAAGAAAATAATGGAAATCGCCAGCTGGCCGGATAAACCCTTCTTTCCTAAAGATGAGGGGCAATTCCAAGATTTTTATTAAATAATTGTTGGCCAAGCAACCATTGAAGTTACTTCAAAATTTGGTCTCACAGAAAACTCGACAAATGTTTTTATCTTCCACTCGATGGCTAATGGAAAGGTCAGATGGTGGCGATATTTCGTTAGAATTGAGAATTCAAATGGCCAAGGAGCCGTTGGAGTCGCAATTCACATCGACTCGGAATCAAAGCCTCTATTCTATTTTGACTATGAGATTCAAGTAGAATATCTCCCTGATATGAAGGCCTTTTTGGAATATTTTGAGAGAAGGATTGGATCCAAAAGACGAGCCAACGAGTGGATGCAATTGAAGAAAAAATATGAGACTTTTGAAGCTTTGGATGAAGAATTTTCAATTGATTCAGCTGAATCCCTCCCTTTTATTCATTTCAATCAGCAAAAAGAAGCCGACGATTTTAAAGAAGTCCGTAGACGATTCTTTTCATAAAAATAATTTCAGTTGATTTCATTTTTTTTAAAATTTTCCAGCCTATTTCTGGCTAATTTATTTTAAATTTTCTAGCCTCGGAGGAAAATCTCACAAAAAGGTTGGAAATTCGTGGAAATATGACTTAAAGAAGACGTCAATTTTCACCAGTTTTTGGATAAAAAAGCGCATTTTTTCTCGAATTGCGCGTTTTTTGGACCAAAAGTCTCATCGTTTTAAGTCATAACTCGGCTCATTTCCAACCTGTTTTTGAGGTTTAAAGTGTTTGTGTGGCCCGTCAACATTTACCAAAAAGCTGCAACAGACTGAAAAGCATTTTCCGGGGTATTTTTATGCGAGAAACACAATATAACCACTCTCAGGTCATGAAAGCTTCACCCGACCAAGATATGACAGTTTAGGAGGTGAACCCATATTTAGGAAACGCACTGTACTTAAAGAGCTGGCTAGAAATCTTCTTAAAAAAGAGCTATTTTTAGGGGGTTAGGAGTAAATTTTAGAGGTATTTTTGGCGAAATTTTGTGAAAAAATGGCCCAATTTAATATTCTAATATAATTATCAAATAGTTAAAGCTTTTTATTTAAGTCACATTTTGAAACAAAGCTCTCGGTAGTGAGTTACGGTATTTCTGTGGGACTGTCCCTTTAAGACCGGTTCGAGTTGACAGCGCTTCTCATCTTCTTTTGCGCCTCTGTCCTACACAAATCGACATAGGCCTTCTGCGCCTGGGCGACTTCTGCCAAATAATCATCATGTTCCTAAATTATTAGGGCAAAATTTATTATTTCTAGGGGGAAAAACCTTTCCATAGGTGGGTACAGTCAGCTTTTTGATTCGCTCCGTGAGGGAGTTGACGCTTTCCGTGAGGTTTTGCATCTTTCCGATGTCGAAGAGAGCTTCGACTGGGGTTGAGGTGGCCTCCTCGAGGGCGTGACTGGCTCGTAAAATGCCGTCAAATTCTTTATGTCGTTCATTTCTCTCAAATCTGGAATAGGAAGATAAAAAATATTTCCAAATTGGCTTAAAACGACTGCTAAACTTCTCCAATACTGAACCTATCATTACCTCATCTGCGGTCCTGCTATAACGATGTCCCAAAAATTAGCTTTTTTTGCGTAAAAACTCGAAAAATCAATTAATTTTGAGCAAAAAAGTTAGTCTAAAAGCCCACCTTTCGACAAATTTTTCAATCTCCTGTCTAACCACAGGTGTGTGGTCAAAGATTTGCCCGCTGAGAAGAGTCATATCGTTGACTACAGCGGGAATCGACATCAAAGTGCGTCAACCTCGGCGCGCTTCTCTAATCGGTTTACTTTTCACTCTGACGTCAAAAACTGAAACGTTTCGTAGCTCAGTTTGTCAGAGTATTAAATGTGCTCTACAACTTTGCAAAGCATTGAAAATCCAGAAACTCTCTTCAAAAAGTGAGAAAATCCTCAATTTTAGCTGCAGTCTCTCCCAAAATTTGATATTTTTGCGTAAAAACTCGAAAAATCAATCTATTTTGAGCAAACAAATCTGCTCTAAAAGTCCAACTTTCGACAAAAATCGCTTCAAAAGTGAGAAAAGGCCCAATTTTGAGCTGCAGCAACACCAAAAATAGAGAAAATTGCACTGCGGAAAATCAACTTTTCGTCTAATTTCGCCCCAGTTTTAGGGTTTTCAATGTTCTACAAGTTTATAGAGGAGCTCTATCAAGCTCTACAACTTTGCAGAACATTTCAAATTGTGATAGTCACTCTAAAAAAGCTAAAATCGCGAAACACATTGAGTCATTCCTCCATTTTTAGGGAAAAGGACCAATCCATTCACCACAGGAATATAGGAACAAATAAAATATAGAAAAGGCACGACTTTAAAACTCTCCACGAAAGAAAAAAAAAGTATATAATCTTCATCACATGCTGAATAAGAAACAATAGTATTGCTATCTGATAAGGCTATTTTCTTGCAACCATCGTAGACTTTTTTAAAAATAAAATCCTCATCAAAAATTTGACCCAAAAATTGAACATGTTGACCCTGATCTATGTACAAATCAGATTGGAAGAAAATTAAACGAAAAAAAAATGTCTTTTTCTGTCACGGGGAGGGGAAGACGTTTTTCTCTTTTTGAGCACAATTTTTTTTGGGGGGAAATTATCACATTTTGGACTATATATTATAGAAAAACACGGGGATTTCGGAAGAATAATTTTGATCTGAAATAAAATATGAGGTGCTAGACTAAAAAAATTGAGGAGAGAAGAATCGCTTTAAGTGAAGAGCTAATTTAAATGGAAGCCTTTCTCGTTGATGGCCGTTAGGAGGCGCTCGCGGAGGATCTCTGCCGTCGAATATTCCGGCAACTTCAAGTAGTGGACGCAAGTATTTACCTGGAAAGATTGAGTCAATCTTAAAAACGAAATTTGATATCAGAAATGAACTCATTTTGAGCGCAAAAAGAAACCAAAATTACTGGATAATCAAATAGCTTGCAGTTTGCTCATAAAAAAAAGACGACAGCTCATACTCCGAGAAAAGGGTTTTTTTTTTCGCAGCGAGATCCATTTTTTTTCCCCTAAAATTGACTAAAGCCCTTTTTAGGATAAAATAGGTCCCGCTGCGGTAATTTTTCTTCCTTGGATACGAAGGATTTACCATGGTGAAATGATGATAATCATGAAATCTTGTATTGTTGCTTCAAAGCTTAAAAGTCATATAAATGCTACTCTTTTTTATCCGAGAAAGGTCAAAAAATGAGTAGAAAATTCGGAACTATTTACCTTTAGGGGCCCCACTAAAGCCTCACTCAAAGTTAGCGTACCAGGCGCTGAGCGGAGGTCGTAGGTTTGACTCCCCTCCCGAGTCAATTTTTTTTCTATTTTTATTTTACACCCCTCAGTAGTCTTATACCTCTTTTAATCCGCTTTTTTTAAAAACTTTTTGCTAATACGTTATTGAATAGTAACAGAAATGACAATAAATGTAGACACTATTTAACCGAGTAAAGGAGAGCTATATGTTCCCACAAGTTGTAGAAGATCGTATCAGGCGAACCGAATTCCCTTCGCCACATAAATTCCATCAGGTACTCGCTGTACCGCGAACTATTAATTCCGTAGCGTTTCTTAGCTTGAAATTTAAACTTTTGCGACAACGACTCAATGTTTTAAGTGTGGGCTCCAGTTTGCGGATTTACAAAATGCAACTTATGGTTAACTGTTAAATGTCTGTAAGCCTGTGGAAGAAGGGCTAGGGAATTATAAGACCTCCAGCAATCACTGATAACTGTAGGCCCGGGGCGAATGTGTTTAGCTACTAAAGCAAGAAGAGTTGGGACGTCTCTATGTTTAACCATTTTCAAAAAACAGCGACCAGAGCCTCTTTACTATACTAGCAAAAAGTGAAAAAAAAACGGGCTAAAAGAGGTATAAGACTATTGAGGGGTGAAAAATAAAAAAATTGACTCAGAGGGGAGTCGAACCTACGACCTCCGCTCAGCACTTGGCATGCTAACTTTAAGTGAGACTCTAGCGGGGCCCCTAAAGGTAAATAGTTCCGAAAATTCTTTCGCGCGGCTCTTAAAAGCTTTTTTAAAATTTCCATACTTTAATAAATAATCGCTTAAAAACCAACCGATGGATAGCTGCCGTCGCCGCATTCGACTCTTCTGACGACTGTCAATCGCGGATGCAAGTTGGCCAATCCTCCCGGCGGCAGGCTGGAGCAGCCAGTAGCGAATTGGAGGAAATTCTTCCTCTCCTGAGCGTTCATCTCCGCCATCACATCGACGAATCTCAAAAAGCCTGGGCTGTCCTTGGTATAGCCAAGCTTTGGTTCAGTGAAGTTCATGACCTCCTCGCGAGTCCATTCTGGACACTGCTCGCCAGAGATAAGGCGCTGCACTTCGTCGGAATTATACGAACGGAGACATTTCAGCGGGAAAACTCGGTCGAATCCTTCTCGGAAGGCTTTCATCTGAAAAAAAAATAACTTTTGGTTTTTTCGAAAAAATAAAATCAGGTTGTTCCAATGCCCCCTTTCAATTTAATTGCTTTTATCAAGGCCGTAAAACATTTTTTTTAAAAATTGATTCACAATTCCATTTTATAAAGTTATTAAGCGATTGTTTATTTAAATAAGAACAGCAAAAACTCGGCCAAATCTTAACCAAATTGTGGACTAAAAAAGCTCAAAATATTCCCCATCTAAATGAATTACAACTCAAAAAAAGTTTTTTTTGTTTGATAGAGCGACAAACCTGCTCGAGAATGCCGGAATTTAAGTAGAAGTCGGCACATTTTTGGACATAAATCTCGACGTTATCCAGGGTGACGTCCATGTCTGCTCCGCCCTCCACCAGCTCCATCTCCTCGTAGGCGAAGACTTTTGAAGGCGGATTTACGCTGAAATGGTTTTTTAGTGTTCAAAATGTAATCATTACAGGAGTTCTTTTTAGGAGTATTTTAATCAAAACTACAGGGTGTTCCACATGAAGTGTGACGCAAAAAACTACCCACAAGTTTGCACCAATCAAGCCAAATAAAAAACAAATTTGTTAATTTAAACCGTCACACTTCATGTCGAACACCCTGTATAACCAATTTTTTTAAAATTAACGTGGCTTCAATTTAAAGCATTTTTCTTTACACAACTCACGTAAAAGTAAGAGCCAACTCCTCGACGCTGCATCTCGTCCCGTGGATGCACAGCTTGAGTTGGTCGATCTTTCGTCGTTTTGCCTCTCGGTCCAGCGCGGCATCATTTTCAATGGCTCGTTTTCTTTGAGCCAACGCTCTCAGCTCTTTCAAAAAGCCGCCTTTGACTGGATGAACTTGCTCGAAATCATCCAAATTTAAGACTCGCTCCAGATTGGGATGGGCTGAATCACTCAATTGAGAAGAAACAACCATCTTGAGGAATGGCTGCGCTAGCGGGAGATCAACCAATCGGCCATCTTGCAGCACTTTCGCTAGGAATATTCCCAGCGTGCGGAAGACTTCCGAAGCTCGGCGCATTTCATCCGAATGAGGTGGCAGAGGAGCTGGGAAGAGGCCTCCCGGTCGGCGGACATAAAATCCCGGTGGTTTTTTTCCTTCGCCAAGATCAAGCTCTCTTCCCTCCATCTTCAGCTGGTTATCATCCATATCGTCGCAAAGCCAGATGGCTAATGATTTTCTTTGCATTTCAGCGGCAACCTAAAAAACGTAATTTATTTGGGAATTACTATTACTATTTAGTAGATCTAAGCTTTTAAACTATCTAAAATCCTTCTATGTCATCCTGTCCGTCCGTGGTCTTTTTGTAAATCCGGTCAAATCCTTAATTTTTTTTTTTTGGGGAGCGGTCGTTTTTTTTCTAATTTTCAGAAAATTCCGGGGGAAATCCCAGATAAACTTAGAGAGGCCTAATATCCCAGGGAGAGGAGCGAAATTCAAAGGGAAAGGTGACTGAAAGTTTCACAAAGTTTTTGAAAATTTGGGAGAACTTTCAGAAAGCCTCCAGAGGCGGCGCAGCCCTATTGTTGAAGAATATCCTACAGAAATTCCCAACTCACCAGTGCGTAGAATTCCAGCGTTGGGCCAAGACCAGTCCCCTCTTCGTTATAATATTCAATCTCTAAGACAGCCTTCCTATCCGCGTGGAATTTCATCAATCGAATGGCTTGTTCAAGCAGTAACTCTTCATTCCTCGTGACCTAAAAGACCTCATTTTTCCAACTAAAAAGGGAATAAAATCACCTTGATTCGTTCATGTTTTAAGCGCCCAATCCTGAACTCTTGATATCTATCGCCACGACTGACGCTGCTCACAGCTGATGGCGTTGAAGTCCGTGAGCGATCCAAAATAGCGTCGCGTCGCTGTTGGAGCCAAACGATGGAGCGACTGACCCCAAATGCGTTGGCATTTAGATACATATTTCTTGTGTCAACGGAGAAAAGGCAAGGATAGGTGTAGATTAGCTTCTCGCACCAGTGGGGGAGAGCACGGGCTGCTACTACCAACGCGTCCGAGAGCTCCTAAAAAGGGTTGGCTTTTTTTTCTCAATTTTAGCGCGGCTTTTATCTTTTTTGATGTTTTCAAAGTTGTTTAGCCCTTGATCTTCTCTACAACTTTGTAGAACATCAAAATATCAAAAAATAGAAAAAAAGAGCAAAAGTTGGATTTTTCTTTCTTTTTTCCAAAGGGTAATTCTCATTTTTTTAAATTGGTTATTTATAAATGACAAATTCTTTTTCTACTAATTTGCGCTGTGTGGCGGGCCGCCTACCTGAGTTAGCTTCAATGTGATCTTTTCGCTGATGAAGACTTGCGGATTGATTTGGGCATCGGGAAGTCTCTCTACAACCTTAGAGAGAAGACGGATTACCTCGAGACTCTGAAGAAATGTATTTGTTTTAGTCAGAGAATAAATACTCTACGATTGGTTCAGTTATTAATTGTGTGTTTGTCTATTATTTCAAAGTTTTACCTACCTCCGAAACGATTGAAGGAACTTGACTCTCCTCGCTGGGAACAACTTTGGTTGAGACGATACTTGGCGAGCAGGATTGCTCATAGATCAGAGTGTAGGTCGGCTCCCAAACTCGTCGGTTTCTCTCGCATTTCTTAAATCATTTTCTTACTCAAAACATATTGTATTTAATATTGCTATTATATTAAAATAACTAAAATTGGAAGTCTAAAGGGCTTGTTTTTCATAGGATCAGATCTCAATTCATTTTAGGCTCATTTGATAGCTAAAACCCTGGAGAAAAAATGTCATAAAAAATTTGCTCATTTTGAGTGGAAAATAGGCTAAAAAAAGTTTGTTTTAGGCAGAAAATGTAATCAAAAAAGACCATTATTAGTAGTAATAAATGGGAATGTGATAAATGAGCGTAAAGCCAAGCAGTACTTTTAAATAGAAAAGAGAAGAACTCACCGATCCCCACTCGATTAAGTTGATGATATCCTGGACATAACGGAAGATGCTTTCCTCCTCGTTGGCCATTTCAATCGTCACATTTTCGACACCGCTAATATTTGGTCCTCTGAGGAAGAGTCTCAGCCGTTGAGCCTCCCTATCCACTGCCTTTTCAGTCGGATCTGCGACGACTTTCGGCAATTCGACTTCTTGAATCTGGTTGACATTAGTCCTCCCTGGGCGAGGATCAAACGCCGGAATCAGCGCTTGGAACGGATATTTTAGAACCACTTCATCATCCAACGATCGCATCCCACTTTTTGTTGTTGCAAAACGAATTCCATCTCGTCGCGGATCGAAACCAGTAGCTCCCATTAGATGGGAGAGCTGCTTCCAATTTAGTTTTAAAGTCGGGCGAGAATCGCTTCCCATTCCGCTCAAAACAGAAGCCAGGGTGGCTGCATCACCAATGTGATCGAATTCCTCCGACATGTCGATATCTCCTTCGTTTTCGTCTTCCTCATCATAATATTCCTCCTGGAACTGAAATATTAAGAATGCTTTAGCTAGGGAATATAATCAATCTCAAGTTTTTTTTTGAGATACTCGTTTAAGCACATAAAGATTTACACTCACCTCATCCAGCAATTCCTCGACATCGATGGGAGTGGAAGAGTCGCTGAATGTACTGACCAGTCCTCTTAAAACCTCCGCATAACTTCCCAATTTTTGTTTCAAAAGCGATGTTTTTTCTTTCTTCGTTTCTTTAGAAGTAGAGGATGCTTCAGAAGAAGTGGAAGCTCGATTACTTGCCCGAACGAATCTGGGAAGATCGCTGGTCTCATCTGCAGCTGTAGAGACGCTGAGCGTCTCCATCGAATCTTCTGGGAGTAATTCGCGGAGTCGGTCAAGAACATTTGTTGAGGAGCCGCCGGTCAAAGCGTCGGCCATCATGGCGGCGAAGACTTTCTCAGCTGAATCGTCGTCTTCTGTTTCGACCTCTTCGTCATCTTCATCGTCTTGGTCTTCGTCCTCTTCGACTGTTTTATCCACATCATTTCCGTCGACACTCGATTGTTGTCGTTGGCGAACAGCAGCTAGATCAGGTGCCGACACGGAGAGACTGAAAGATAAGGGAGATTGCAATAGAATGTTTTGAGCAAACCTGTTGAGTTTGGAATCGCCTTGGGGAGTGGTGCCTGGAGCGGCTTCTCCTTCGCCATTTCCTGCGACAACCGATGATTGCGAAGAACAGACAGATAAGGCGGCATTGGAGCTCATAGCACTGGCTGTTTCACTCTCGCCATCCACAATGGGAGTCTCTCTTCCTGGCTCGGGTGTTTCTGGGACTTCGACTGTCTCGGCAATTCTTCCAAAGTAGTGGGTATTCGCTCTGGCTAGGAGATTCTCCAGCGAGGCGGTTTGATGTTGGAGCGATTCGGCTGATGCAGCCTGCCCTGTGCTGGCCACAGATGGTCCTGGCTTAGGCTTGGGTTCGACCAAATTGGTTGTAGACATTGACTTTTTGCCGATTGAGCTGCTTGTTCCGGATGTGGAAGGACCACTGGCTGAGGCAGTTTTTGGCACGGCGAATCGAGAGAGAGGAGTGCTGGCGCCGCTTTTTCTCGCTTTCCCGAATGGAGCAGAAGCAAAGCCGGCCAACGCAGAGAAAGGAGATTCTCTTGATTGAGTGCGATTGATGATATCTCGACTGCGATTTCTCATAGCTTCCAGCATTGAAGCTGTGCTGGTTGGAGTCACCAATGGGACAGATTCATTCTCGACTCGTTTGATATCAAAACGACCATCCAGCCCATATCGATAGGAGTTGACATAGCCCGAATCCCAGGCAACATCAACCCAGCCGTTATCTGGATGGGAGACTATCCTTCCCTCACCGTGGCTGTCTTGCTCATCCCATCGCCAATCAGGCGAGCGGACTACTCTTGTTCCTCTAATGTCTGGGCCTCTCAAGCGGTGTCTTAGCCTAGCTGAGCTGGACATGCCTTCAGGTGGGGGACAGCCTAGCTTCAAACGATTGTTGTTGCTTCCTTGTGGGAGGCGTTGGATCGCAGCGACGACGCTTTTAGCGTTTTTCTCTTCTTTTTTCGATGAACTTTTGGGCTTTTCTTCTTCCACCTGCTTAGGGAATTCTTCAACAACTACGTCGACTATATCCCCGTAGATTTCGAAGCCAGACAAGCTGAGGTAGTGCGTCTGACCGGAGGAATTCTTGCCATTTTGGGCTATTCGAAAATAGCGATAGGGGCCGCGATTGCGGTCGTCTTCTATCGGCCAAGTGGCTGTTGAGCCTGGATCGTTGAGACTCGTATCGTCCGAATGGGCGACCAACAGTTCCCAGACTTGCTTATCCTTTGAGCCCTGGAGTCAATCAAAATCATTGAAAAGAATCTACAAAAAAGTAACCTGAAGGAGCCAATTTCTCAACGCCGATCGACCATAGCCGCGAGAATGGCGAAGGGTGTAAGCCGATGGATAAAGATGAACTCCCAAATCGATGGTAAAATTGGCATTTCTAAATTAATTTAATTTGTTTTAAAGCTGACTAACAATTATGGGCTCAACAAGCAACGATTAGTAATGAGTAATTGAGCAATTTTTGTAATTTTCTATGCGGGACAAATATGTGGGCTCCTTTTTTCTCCACAAATTGATTTTTTAGGCGGGGCCCAACTAACCTTGGGTTACAGTAACTCAAAAATTAGATCATTCTTACGCGATTTTTTGAATTTTAAATGTTCTACAAAGTTATAGAGCTTGATTTTGTCTATAATTTATCACCAAAATTGGGCTAAAATCCAGAAAAAATTGATTTTCTAGGCGAGACCTTACAGTAACTTAAAAAATTAGGCAATTTTTTGAATTTTATTTGTTGTTCTATAAAGTTGCGAAAAAGAGACTCACTTGTCATCGGAAGTATGGCAATTAATGGGGTTGTGATCTCTGCTGAGAATGTCCTCAGCTTTTCCAAATGGCTGCTTGGCGTCCGAGCAGAAGATCTGGGTGACGTTGACTCCAGCTGGGTTCGTCCATTCGGTTGTTTTGCCATTGCTTCCAATCCAATAGATGACTCCCTCTTGATCGAAATCACTCGCGTAGGCGCAATGGACAACCTCGTTGATCTTCTTCAATTCCAGTATGTGTTGGACATACCGCAGAGCGCTTCTCTCTCGGTCATACCATTGCTTGGCGATCAATTTTAAGAGGGATTCTTTCAATTGGCCGATGCTCGTTAAAGGCTCTGATTTGATAATCTTTCCCGTGCGGTTTAGCAATTCCCCGAAGTCTTTCTCCATATTTTCCGAGAGCTCCAACTTCATTCTGACCCTTCGTTGAAGCAATTGAAGACCATAGGCTGAGCCGCCTGGGGAATCGTAGAGATATTGAGGGAATTTCTCATTGGCTTCCAGTACGGAGACCATTTTCTGTACGAGCGAGGTCAGCGCAGTTCCTTGATTGAACGCCTCTTTGAAGATCTTCCCCGGCATGCTGGTGGGCGATTTTTCTACGAGAGTTAGGAGCTGATGCATGGCGGGAACAATGCCTGAGACGGAGAATTCGAAGGTCGACAGGCGGCGTTCATCAACCACCGAGTCGCGGACCACTCCAAGAGCGGCAACCAGCTGGAAAAATAGAATAATTTCGAGTTATTTCAATACAAAAACGACTAATTTTGCTCTTGCTTTTGCTAAAAAAGCTTAAAAAATTGAGGTTTTTCGAGATATTTGGAAGAAAAAAGAATTGTCAAATTACCTCTTGAACCTTCTCAATCCTGGCTTGTTTGACGTGCTTTGATTTGGCTGAATGTCCCGGATGTTGGTGAAGATTTACGGTTGTTACAATCACCTTGGCTGCTGATTCCAACTCGATTAGGGCTTCTCTCGGCTTGGCACAGGCCTCTTTTAGATGATTTATCCAGAGGTCCCATGCCAGTTCTTGAACTTTTCTCTTCTGAATGTCATTGCGGAATTTAGCTCGGCGGGGTGAGACGCCGTTCACACACCAGCCGGTATGAAACTCTGGGGGAAGAGTCGTCTCTGGGAGGTGTTGTTGCTTCGCTTTATTTTCGGCCATCTCGTAGGAGAAGCCGCCAACCTCATCGCGGATAGTCAAAATGCCACTTGATTGGCTGCTTTTAACAATGAGCTCCATTGCTCTCGGCGACGAGATCTCCCATTGAGGCGCCTCCAATTTTTTGGTAGGACTTGGCAGGGCCAGCACAGCCACTGGGATGTTGTCTTCCGGCCAAAGCGATTTGGCTTTCCTCCATCTCGAAATAAATCCTTTTTTAGCTTCAATCTTCGCCTCATTTGCCATCGAATCACAATTTCCATTCGTAAACATCAGTCTCACATCCGAGTCGGACATAAAGCGGAACCATCCATTCGAAGTGAAACTGAATTCCAAAGCGAGGATATCATTCCAAATGAAAAGGCTCTCCTCTCCTCTGGAGAGACGCCACTCCTTCCAGCGATAGGGTGTTCCCAGCTGGATAATTTGCTTATTCTTTTTGTCGTCTTTATGTGAGTTGGGCATTAGGACTTGGGCTAGATTGGAGACCAAACTGGAGGCTGTTGAAGAGACCGTCTCTACCATTTCTAAGGTGGGAGGAGGAGTCTCCGTACTGCTGCTAAAAGATACTTTTTACTGTATAGTCTCTGTTAATAAAAAAATAGAACAGCTGATACGCCGAGAAAAGGGTTTTTTGCGCGGCGCGACCCATTTTATCCTAAAATAAATTAGATATTTCATGGATTTTGATCGTTTCTATTCATTTTTATATGCTAGGAGCGTAAAACCCGAAGATACGAGCAAAAATCCATGAGATATTATTTAATTTTAGGATAAAATGGGTCTCGTAATTTTGAATCAAAATATCCCGGTGGAAGATACCGTACGAACCCAAAGCTCACCTGGATCTGTATTCTTCAGCTATATCCATGGTGATATTCAGCATGGAAGCGCGCTCTCTTTCCCTCGACTCTTCCGTACTGGCTGCTGATGATGTGGCTCGATCGGGATCGATTTCTATATTAACTGAGGGCGTTGAGGTGGTTGATCGAGAAGCCGCCAAATTGCGGGAGTTGATTTCATCAATTTTGTCTGTTTCTTCAACATCATCGTCAAAAGTTGGTGGCGGCTCTTTAGCCATAGCTTCGACTCGCTCAAAAACCCCTAGGCGGACTAGCTCCCCAACCCAGACTTCGGGATCTTTTCGTAGGAGGGAGGCCAGGATCAGCATTACTTGCTCTTGGCCGTCGAAGTCTTCTTCTTGGTCGAGCACGGAGACGACAACAGCTACGAGGCTTTCAGCTCCTTCGGGAATATTCGCTGAGGATGCGTGGGGGGAGGAGGCCGAACAGCGGGAGGCTGATCGCAGATTTTCTGCTTGCATGTGCTCGACGATTTTTCGAAGCAGCGAGAGGGAAGTCCGACGAACGCTGGCTGACAGCGATTTCTGGAATATATATGTTGAACTGATTCCATATGCTAATTGAGGGCTCAAACTAATGATTTGAATAAAAACAGTGGGAGAAACTTAATAATTCACTTACTTGGAAAATCTCGCAGAATAGCGGCAACAATTGCTGAAGAACTTGCTCAGCTAGCTCTCTATCTGGCAATTCGGTCAGCATAGGCTTTTTGAGGATACTCGATGAAACAGAGGCTTCCGTTTTGCTCACTTTCTCAGATTCTAAAGAAGAAAAAATAATTTTAAAAAATTGTGATAAAAATCCTACGGGAATGCATATAAACGGTTGGGCTCTCAAGTATCGCAGCGACTTGGGTATGATCCTCATCGCTTCTCTCCCTAGCTTTGTCTAAAGCCGTTTTGCCGTCTTCATCTCTTAGATCTGGATTGGCTCCGCGTTGGAGGAGCAGCTTCACAATCTGGAAGAAGAATTTTATAATTTCAATAGTATGATATAAATAAAGAATTTCCTCTAAATCTAATGCTATAAACATAAATATTCTATTGCGGTTTAGTAATTTTTGAATTTTTAAAATCAAAAAGACAAAAGATCCTTCTTTTTGGGAACTAAAGATCCCGCCTGGAAAAGCCCTAGGGGTTATCCTAATTTAATGAAGGGAAGTTTTGTTTTACAATTTATGCAGAGAAAATCAATGTCTAAAATTTTGTAGAACATAGAAAATTTAGAATTCTGCTTTAAAATTGATTAAAATAGCTGAATAAATGATAAAAAATCCATTAGTCCGATTCTATGTTTTTGAGAGAGATTGCGCTTTATAAAATTAGAGATTCAACTCACGTCTGGCCTCCCAAAGCAGGCGGCATAATGAAGGCTACTACTTTTATTCCCTTTGTTGACATCAGATCCCTTCTCGCAAAGATACTGTACCATTTCGATTGATCCAAATGCGGAGGCCCAATTGCACAGCGTTTGGCCAACATCGTCAGTGAAATTGACATCCACCTAGAATTGGAATCATTTTTCAATGAGGGGAAAAAACCAACCGATCCATTTTCGACTGCTTCTACTAGAGCTGATAGATCTTTTTGGCGAATGGCATCGATCAGATGGCGATGGGCTCTTTCGGCATTCGCTCCGGATGAAGAAGATTCTCCAGCTGACTGAAATTCGGGCATTTTGAAAGCGAAACTGTTGAAAAAAAGCTAGATTTATCTTCTTCTTTTTTGCAGAGAATACGGGACAATAGCTAGGAATCGGCCAAAAAGCCTGGTTGATTTTTTTGCTTTGGAGTTTGTACTTTTCCCAAAAAGATTACGATTTTCTCAACATTTGAGCAGCTTTTTGGATTTGAGATGTTCTACAATTTTGTAGAACTTGATCTCCTCTACAAAACTTTTTTTGCTACAACCAGGCGCTCAAAGCGGGACTTGACATCACGATGGAGGTTTTTCTTTTTTTGATGACAAACAAAAGAGACAAACACACCACAACAGTATAAGGTAGGCTGCTCCTTCCCTCGCATAACAGAACGACCAGTAGATCAGCCAGTCGGAGACCATCCGTCACCACTCGATCATCCTTATTCGTCAAGACGGCATGGACAGCTCGCATTAAGTGAGGAGAGCTGAAAAATTTTTTCTTTTATTCTCTATTTTTAGTCTCTTTTTGGCCAAAAAATACAGTAATTCATGGATAAAGGAAGAATTACAAAAAATAGGGTAGAAATTGCTCGAAATAAGTAAGGAGAGAGCTAGTAAATTATGTTTTATGTGTTATTTTTAATAATTATTTGAAAGGGTTGCCATTCCAGGGCTTTTCGTCCTTCAACTAATAGAAATTAAAACTTTTTTGCCAAAAAATCGCCTAGATAAGGCTGTTTTTCTCCAAAGAAACCCAAAAACTGATGAATAATCCAAAATAAAAGATGCCTTTAAAGAATCCACCGCGTATCTAGTTAATAACAACCTCAAGTTGGCGAAAGATTTACTTTTAAAGATAAATTAAAGCAAAAAAAAAACAGAAAATACCTGAGAACTTGCTCGGTGACGGTGGCGCTGCCCCTGCAGAGATTGCTCAAAAGTGAAAGAACGATGGAGACGAAACTCGTCGATTGACCCGTATTGCTGCCCGAGACTGATGTCAGGAGGTGTTCCACCAGATTACTGTGCTTTGCCAGCTCGGCTGGATCCATCATTTTTCGAATAAATCGATCTGTCAGGGCTGCGAAGCAGCGCAAAGCACTCTCTGATACCTGGAAAATTTATCTTTTAGAGAATCTAGGAGAGAATTAGGATCTTTGGGATTTTTAAGAGAGAACTGAAATTAACATTTCTTTGCCTCTCTCTCTCTCTCTAGAAGAATAGAGAACTTTTAGGATTTTCTGGCTTACCTTGACATCATCGTGGCAGAGAAGAATTCCCAGAGATTCAGCGCACTGTGGGAGATCATTATCTTGAGGTTCCATTTTGCCGCACAATCTTGTCACAACCGACATCGCTGAGTGCATAGTATCCTGGAAAAATGCTTTGAGCTGAGAATAAATTGATGGCTCCCCGATTTTTGAGCTCTTTTGTAAAAATTTAGGAGAAGCAGACTAGAAAAGAGCCACAATAAGCGATTCCCTATTGCCAATTCGTTAGAGAGAAAAAAAAAGGAGACAGTAAAAACCCGTCAAATCTCCAAAGTACTAGGTGAAAATCTCAATAGGCCCCTTCAAATTATCCTATAAGCATTCAACTCCGACGGCTCACAAAACAAGGCTGGAGATGACGAGCGTAGAGCAGCAGCAAAATATCCAACAAGAAGCTGTCAACCTCGGCACCCAGATGACTGTAGCTGAAGCGCATAAAGAGGTCGTTGTCACTTTGATCAAAGCCGTAAACAAAAGTGGCCAAGCGCCCGTGGAAGGACTCAAGCTAGCTCATGCTGATGCCGTCGCCTGGCTGCACAGGCCACACGGGACTGTTGCCGACAATATCTTCCAAAACTTGGAGCAATACTTCGCCATGCCGGTAAGCTTTTTTGTTGGGGAAATTGTAAAACCGCGTTAAAAACGATAAATCAGCCATAATATCTTTTTTGCTGATTTTCATCATTTTTGGAGAAATGATGTTCTACAGAGTTATAGAGGAGGTCAAGGGCTACAAGATGCTATATTGAATGTATCTTAAAATGAAAAAATTCAGCGTGAAGGAGTCGCCTATGTGCTCGGCGCTGTCTGGTTAGTCTATATGATGATTGGAGGTGGCGCTCAATTCCTGTCAAATTTGATCGGCTTCGTCTATCCCTGCTATGCCTCCGTTTTAGCGATTCGCACCGAAGGACAGGACGACGATACGCAATGGCTAATCTATTGGACAACATTCGCTAGCTTTTTCCTGGTGGATGCGTTTGCGAGCGTTTTTTTCAAGTGGTTTCCTTTCTATTTCATCCTCAAGTCGGCATTCTTGATCTACCTCTGGCTGCCGCAGACGCGCGGCGCTCAATACCTCTACAAGAAATACGTCAATCCAGCCTTCACTTACATCGAAAAGAACTGGCTTTCCCTCTATATCTAAAATTCATAAAAGAAAATAAACTTTACTGACCCCAAACCACTAGACTTTTTAACAAACATAATAATAATTTTCGAGGAATGGTCAAAACCAAATTGAGATCGTCTATTTGTTAATAGGTTTGTAGATTCACTTACTGGATTCGGGTAATTACGGCGATCTTTCAAGTTAAATCGCATTTTCCTTCCGGAATTCCGGTAATTTAGCTACTAACTTGAAAAAAAAAATCTTTTCTAGCTATGGCTAAAACGGAAACAGACCAACTACCGGTTTTTTTACCGCATTTCTGCGAAGCCGGTCCAACGAGACGCCGGCGTTGAAAAATAGAAGCCCCAAGACAAGGTGGTTGCTTTTAGTTGCATTTAATGTTTAAAATCGGGTGAAATCAATCAATGACGATTTTAAGGTGCTTCATTATCGCTTAGAAGTAAGATAATTTTACCGCAAAATTTAGAAAAAAAAGTTTGTTTCTAGAGGTCGTTAAAAGGAAAATCACGGATGGTATTTATTTACTGATACTTATAAGTTAAGATTATGTGGATAGGATTATTAGTTAGCCGGATTATCCATAGTTTTATTTTTCATTTGGGCATTTTGAATTTTGCTTGGAATGACTATATTTGATTTACCAAAGACGGAGGAAGAGGCCATTGAATTTTTCCAAAATAAAAACATACTACCTACTACTAGGGTTTGCCCAAACGGACACTCAATGAAATTATATTTCTCAGAGAAGCCAATGTGGAAATGTAATGTTACCAATTGCAAAAAAATATAGCTTGAGAATCGGTAGTTGGTTTGAAGGCGGCACTCGAATTCCATTTTTTGAAGGCGGTTCGCTTTAAAAAAAAGAATTTTCCCTTTTTATCTTTGTATTTTTAACCTGGAACAAGGTTTATTTTTATGCGTGACTAAAACTTGATGGGAAAGGGGACAAACATTTAGGGGGAAGGGCATGAAAATTCGAGGGGGGAAAGGGCCTAAGACTTGAACGGGAATAAATGAAAAGCCCAATGCTTAAAATTAAGCGCCGCCAAAGATGGCGCAGCCACATCTTGTAATATACATAAAAAGTAGATCTTGCTGATTTCAAAGACTTTTAAATCCCATTGGATAAAAGAGGAGATCATTTCAATTGCTAATTCTAGTAGCCAGCTGGTGGAATGAGTTATCGAATCCTTGAAGATGACGAGCAATTTTACCCCGAGCCGATCTGGTTTATCGTCATTTTGGTGGCTTTAGCTGTGCTTGTCTGTGGCATCTTCACTTATTTGATCTACCAACAGCAGAGAATTCTCCGCCTCGAGTTGTTGGATCGCCGCAGGAAGAGGGAAAAAGGCAAGGAAAATCACGAAAAATGGTATCTGGAGGATGCTCTCCGCAAGGATATTGAGAAAAGGAATTGGGCGAAAGCTAATCGGCAATAAATGCATTTCGTTTGACATCATTTTTTTGCTGGAAAAAGCCCCCAAAAAGTAAAAAAAAAACACCCACCTTGTGTATCTTCTCTCCGTGGGATCTCACCAAAGTCAGCATTGCATTCATCCCTCCGGCGTCGTAGACAGCTAGAGTTTCTCGCTGGCAGACATGTTCCAACAGCTTGACGCACTGCTCAGCTAGGTCTTTACTCGCCCGCTCGGTCATTTCAGCAGCAGCCAGCCGATTGCAGATGGCTTTTACTGCTCCTTCCACCTGGAATATGAAGAGAATTTTCTTTGAAAAAAAATTGATTCAATTTGGGTTTTTATTAGCTGCTAGACATATGGAAGTGGTTCTATAGTTCTATTTTTAAAAATACAGAATTTTCAATACTGAAAAAGGCCATTCAGTATTTGGTAGTTAGAACAAGAAGACAAAACTGAGAGAATGGCTCAAAAGCTAGCGAAAAAGACACTGTTTTAGCTAAACTTGGAAGGCGACTTTTTTAATGAAAAATTTGTTTTAAAATGGATTTATAGGAATTGAAGGTAAGCCTCTTTTTATTTTATTATGGTTCCGGAAACAAATTGTTTCTAATAATTTTCCCGTCGTCAGAATATTTTTTGCTTTGTGTAAAGCCTTTCTAAATTAGATTAGAGAAATATCCCCCTGTTTTTTTTCTTAGTTGGCCAATCTGCTGATAAGTTCGCTAAACCTGATTACCTGGGTGATTCGCCTCGTACACTCGTTGGAAACATCCAAATAGTAGGTGATGGCCCTGGCTGTGACCTCCAAAATGTTGTCGGGAGCTGAATCATCTAGGAATATTTTACAAAGAGCTGGCAGGAAAGTTCTCGGCGGACAGGATTCAAAGCAGCGGTCGATGTTATCCGACATCAGGAGGAGCATGCATAATTGCTCCAAGGCCATCAACTTAAATAAGTGAAAAATAGTAGAAAAACAACAAAAGAAATACCTGAAGATCTCGCTCATCTCCCATACCCGTTTGAAGCCATTCCAATAGAACATCTGGATCTATGCCCTCCATTTGGCTGGGATTGATCCCAACAATTGGAGGGAAGAGGAGCTAAAGTCCTCTGAAATGAGCGATTGATTGGCGAAGAGAAAGAAAAGGCGCTGTAACTGTACGAACGGCGGGAATGAATAGTTCTTTTGAGGGGAAGAAGAGAGAAAGAGAGAGAAGAGAAGGAAAGAGGAATCTTAACTGAGATACCAGATTTTTTAGGCGAATTTTGAAACGTTAAGTGGCGCTAGGCATTGGGACTAATTTTTTTCGAAATTAGCTATTGGGAAAGAGGTAAAATTGAAGAAAAAAATGCAAAATTAACTCTTTTAGACAAAAAATTGCCGTTTTCAGTTGACTATTGATATCAACAGCTCAGTGGAACGCTCAAATCTTGAAGAATTTTATTCAAAGGGGAGTTTATAAAAATTATCTGAGCATTCTCTAATTCAGAAAGTCACCAGTTTTGAAATTTTCTTTATTCTCTGAAAGCGGTTTTTAATTCCAAGGTGAAGCCGCTAAAAACGTGAGAAAGATTGCCCAAATAAAAAGCAGCTTTAAAGGAAAAGCTAGGAGGAAGGAAGCAGCCCGCAGATTGATAAAGTGAAAGAGAAATCGAATGAGAAGATAATGACGAAACTCAGATAGTGATTGAAATTGCGAGTTATTCAAGCTTAGAGCTCAAGTTTTGGTGGAAATTATCTGATTTTTATTCATTTTTCGAGGCAGTTCCTCAACAAAATGTCTCATACGATCACGCGGGCAGCGGCGCTGTGTACCTTGCCCTCTCTCAATTAGATCTAAGAGCTGCTCCAAGCTGAAAAGAAAAAGCAGGAAATAGCTGAGAGGTTTAATCAAAGAAAAGTGGGGAATAAAAAAAAAGTCTCGATCAGCTGGCAGAGAGAGAAAGACTTGGAGAGTTGGGTGTTGTCGGCAGCTGCAGTGTGTTGGTATCGATGGGAGGGGAGAGACGCAGGGGGCGAGGAGAGAGAGACACCCGTTCTAAACGAGAAGAGAGAGAGAGGAGGAGGAGGAGAGGCTAGTAGAAAAATGCTGAATGAACTACAAATTTTGATTGTGCAAATTGGCGGGAAGTTCAGATTTTTTCCATCTTCTTTATCACTTCTCTCAAAATTTTTAGCCTTTGTCCACAAAAATCTTGCTTATTTTCCATCAAAAATACTCATTTGCACCTAAAATGCTTGAATTTCAACGCAAATTTGCTTTTTTTGCTTAATAAATCCCCAAAAACCTGAATTTCACCTTGAAAAGTGATGCAACATTGATTTTGATGGTTTATTCATCTATTTGAGCACGTGCTTAGCGCGAAAAAAATGCCTAAACTGCTTTTATTTCTTTTCACCGTAGGATTATTAATGGGAAATTAAGGAGAAAAGTAATAAGCATCTTTATTGCATTTTTTAATCCCAACTTCAATGACTTTATTCTTATTTCTGCGATTCTTTTATTAAAATTTGATTCACGAGTGAGAAAAAGCAACAAAACTGGTTCGAATTTGAATGGGAATCGTCGTTCAAATTTATTACATCATAGCGCTCCAGCTGGGCGAACGGCTGCATTGTAGTTTTCAATGGGGATTATTTGCGCCTCGTTGAAAAGAACAGCGTTTTTAGCGAAAGTTCTTGTAAATTTGCGCTTTTGATCAAGCTGTCGTCAAAAAAATTGTTTGCTATTGGCGTCACGAAGTGTTTTTTACGCAAAATTTACTAATTTATTTGCGTTGAGTCGTATAGCAGAAAGAGAAAGGAGAATTAACTCAAGAGGTAGATCAACAGGTCGGGGGACTGGAAAAACGTCACAAGGCGCCAAAACAAATGCGCTATTTTTGTCGATCTTTTAAGAAAACAATGTCATTCTATTGAAGAAATATAAACAACTCTTTCTCAATTGTAAAATTCTTTATTAATTATTATTTTTTAAGCATGCTGCCTGACGGACGTGAAGATGTCTACAAAATTGAGGAGTCGAATAGTGATGATGAAGTTATTCCCAGGCCAGCAGTGGAGAGCGCTCTAAATCGGAAGGCAAATCGCGGCTCCATTCGTCAAAAGACGGTTAAATTCTTTTGGTTTACACTCAGGAAATGTAAGTTTTCAGACAGCCGTTATGAACAGAAAGACGACGGAAATGGAGCCACTTGACTCACTTCCCGATGGGGCGCTGCATAAGGTTGTGAAGAATAAAAATGTTGAGATAAGAACTGAAAGTAAGGGGTTTTCACACATTTTGCCGTTTCAAAAAGGTGGATATTCTATTTGTTTTTATGCTAAAACTCGCGTTTTACTATAATCTTTACTAATATTTAACCTTTAGTGTGCTTGCCGACAAAGTTGAACAAAGGATCTCCTGTTATCGTTGATCAAACAGATGGTACAAATGATACAAATAGATTAGCAAAGAACATCAAAGCAGGCAGATCAAATAGTTTGAAGAATTACTTCCAAAAGGTTAGTTTTTTAGTGTTTTGAGTCTCAAAATAAACGTTATTCTACTATAAAAAGTATATTTCAGAATGGTCATACCGTTTCAAACTCCGCTTCTCGAAAACAAAAAGCAATTGAAGATCAAAAAAGAGAAGAAAACGCTGCAAAGGTAGTTTTTATATTTGTTTAACATATCAAATGTAGAGACCGAGATCGGAAGGCAATTCAGAAGACGAAAGTCCTACTGGTCAAGAGGATATAGAAAAAAGAAGAAGAGATCGATTGAGAAGGGAAAGAGCTGGCAGTGAGAACAGCGCAGAAAACAAGAGTATTCAATATAGAAGGAAATCTCCTGTAAAAGTAAGCTTCCTTCGTTTTTCCTATTTTTCCAAATAGAATCCATCTCCTGGACTTGAACTTACTAATACTCTCGGTAATATACAATTAAAGGATAACAGTCCTAAGGCTGTTTTGGATAAAACAAATGTAGACACTCAGTGTGAAGAGAAAGAAAGTAACACGAGTCTTGTTTACCCGGTTAATGAATCCTTAACAGAAGGCCAAACTTTTGACGATTTAGATTTTGTAATGAAACTTTTAATTAGGATAATGATATCTTCAGAATAATTTGGCCAAAAAAGCATCAACCACTAAAAGACCTAGGTGGAATTTAGATGATTGTCCCTTTCTCCCGGATAAACAACCTTTACAGGTTTGGCTCTAATATTTTCGAGTAAACGCCGTGTGTTTCTTTCTTTATTTTCAAGCGCTAATTGTTATTATTTTTAGCAACACATCATGGAAGCGGATGAACAGTTGGATATAGAAGAAAACAGCCCCAACAGACATCCTGAAGATCGAAACATGGAAGCGGACAGCCCTCATAGTGGATATAGGCCAGTTACTCCACAAAGTCCAGTGATGGTCACGCCTCCAAGTATGAAGGTTAGTTATTAATATAGGTTATTCACTCTTAGTTTATAGTTTGAAGAATTCGTTCATACTATCGGTAGAAATCTTGTACCCTCGTATGACAATGTTAGAAGCATTAGAAATGTCAATAAACTTTTTTAGAAAGAACTAGACGAGCCTCCACGTCTTACTATGATCGATCCAAATTTAGAAGAAGAAAATGAATATATAGATGTAGACGATTCACCAGAAAAGTGAGTTGAAGCCTATATCTATTAGAATTTATTAAATTTAGGCCAAAAACTCGTGCAGTACAAAGAGAAATTGAAACGAATGATTTACTGCTAGAGGGGGAACGTGCTCTTAAAATGGCTCTTGAAAAGGAATACGGTATGTTTTAAGCTTTTTCTTGATTTCTTTTAGTTTTGCTACCCGACCTTCACAGGCGAGAAAATGATGTTTGTATGATAAATATCGATAGTTTATCACCAGAAAATCCAAGCACACCTACACCAAATCCACCACATGCTAGTCCACGAGAAGTGTTAGTTTTGTTGAATTTTAGTGTTGTTTAAATGCCTAATTTCAGCTTTTATGGACGAGAGTACTTTGTTGACTGTTGGTGGTCGGACGACTATGTCAGTGAGGATGGACTTAAGCTTGGCACGATTATTCGAAGAGAATTGAATTTTTTTGTTAAAGAAGGATTTCAAACAATCGAAAATTTTGCGGTAAGAGACAATATCGTAGTTTTTTTTTTAAAAAAAAAGCTAATTTAGGTTTTTATGAATCGAGTACGATCAATGAATAGGATTGATGGATTGCTCAAGTTTTATGGTAAATTAGAGGAAGGACCGCGCAGGGTTGGACTTCTGAACCTCTTGCATAAAATTACTATTTTAGCGGCAAGAGCTCCTGAATTGATTACAAGGGTAACAGCTTCTTGAATGATTTAGTTTTAATTTTTAGCCACTTCCATTGCTTTATACTGATGAAGTGACTGTTGAATGCTCAATCACCTTATCTCAGGAGCAATGCGCCTCTATTTTGGCTTCTAGCTTTCTTGGCTTAATGCCAGTTGCAAAAGAAGACACTGAATGCAATGAATTATTCCTAAGTGACTTTATTCGAAGAAATCATCGCGTGAGCAACCGAAAATTGCCATTCATCCTTTCTTACTTTGCGGTATAGTTGTCTTTCTTCGTTGAATGCTATTTCGCTTCAGTCTGTCGTTACTAATATGCCTGATGGAGTTGTTACCTTCCGTCGTGTTGCAAGTAGATGCGTAGATTGGAAAAGTGACAAAAATAGAACAAGAGAGGTAAAGAATCTTTTAAAAATTCATTAGATTAAATATATTTTAGCTTAGTAAAGTATATCTAGTAAGCAAACCGATTGAAAAATGCCAAAATGCACTACAAGTCGACTTTGCAAATCAATATATTGGAGGAGGAGTCTGCGGGCTTGGATTTGTTCAAGTAAGATTGCTTTAATTGTTGAAAAAGACATGTCTTAGGAAGAAATTCGCTTCCTTTGCTATCCAGAAATGTTGGTATCTCTGCTCATCTTTCCTAAAATAGAAGCTAATGAAGCTATTTTTATTGCTGGAGCTCAAGAATTCAGTTCCTATACAGGTTATGCCAGTTCCACGAAAATGGTACCTCTAGAAGTGACAAAAAAGCCTCCAAGAGATAAATTCAGGTTTGAAGGAGTCATTTTTTTAAAATATCTTTTTAGACGAATTATTAACGAAATGGTTGCAATCGACGCCACTTTTTTTAGAAGCCACTACACCAGTATGCAATATAGACCGGAAGCTATTGATAGAGAAATTCGCAAAGCCTTCGTTGGATTCAACACACCACTAGTTGAAAAAGCACCCGTAGCTACTGGCAATTGGGGCTGTGGAGCTTTTAATGGAGATTTAGAGCTTAAATGTAAGCCAGAAGTTTGTTTTTTATGCGTTTCTATAGGTTTAATTCAATTGATTGCTGCAACCATGGCTGAACGAGAAATCCTGTATTCTGCTTTTGATCAGACGCAGAAAATAGCCGAATTCTGCCAGCTTGTCAATAAAATGAGAGACAATAAGTGGCTTTTAGGTTGGTTTTTGTTTAAAAAATAACGTTTATTTTCTAATTTTCAGGAGATCTTTCTGCGCAGATAAGCAAATTCAAGTACTATAAAGAAATGTCACTATTTCAATTCCTTTCTCGCCGCCTCCACGGTTCTATTTCGTAAAACTCGATCTCTGGAATTTATCCGGTCTCACAGCAAGAGTTTCTTTAATTTTATTTCTGCTTGATTGCAATTAATATAAAAGATGTTTATATCCTTGAGATTTTAGATGGATTATATCAAATTTAGAAAAAGGGCTAATTTGTCGGTCATTGTCTTTCGTGGATGCCGGCGCCTACTCCGTACAATTCGATCTACTCGATGATGGCTCCGCCGAGCAGCGGCTCATCACAGATGTCGAGCAAGAAGAAAAATAAGAAGGGACCCTGCTGTCTTCATGAAGATAAATGCCCGAATTTTTCGAATCAAAGCGATGACACAGCGCCCTACGTGAATCTCGTGCCAGTCGATCCAGTCCCAATTCCGAAGACTGAACTTGACTCGATCAGAGAAGGCTCCAGCAAGAGCAGCAAAAGTCAAAAGAGTCTGCGTCGAATACTCCGCAGTATGCAGGCTCTGCAATTGGGCGAGAAGACCTCCAAAAAAGCTCAAAAAGAGCGAGCCAAAATGAAGAAAAAGCGCCGTCAAGAGGGCCTCCTCTTCACCGAGGAGGATAGAAGCAGCAAAAGTAGTCCCGAATCGATTAGCGCAAAAATTCGACCAAGTCGCAAAGCTGAAAAGAAAAAGAAGGCAAAGAAGCGATCAGCCAAGAAGAAGGAGGAGCCGTTCGATACTCTCAACAATCTGGCTCAAAGCGTCAAAATCAGGCCGCCCATTCGCGAGAAGGACGAGATCTTCGTTGGGATCAAAACCTGCCAGCAGGCTGAAGACGAAGTCAAAATTGATACAGACTTCCGGCTTTATTATCGAATCGGTCAGACGCATATCTACGAGCTGGAGCCGTCTCTTCCGCTCTTTATCGTCTACCGCACGACTAATGGCTCATACAGGTTAGTCACTTTCTTAAATTTCAGCGCTTTTCAATGAAAGAAGGGCTTGATTTGAAGAATTTTTATATACTCTTTGCAGGCACTACCGCATACGAGAGCAGGTGCAGAACAGTCAGAAGGTCTACATCGTAGAATATGGCGATATGGACGCTCCGGCGCATCCATCAATCAACCATTTGATTCGCTTCTATCAGACGCAATTTGTTGCCCACGACTCTGAGGGAGAGCAGCGCTTTGATGCCTTCTACTAGGAGGAGGGAGACTCATCTCATCCAAATAAAGGCTGCTGCAAATAATGAGTTTGAATTAGAAAAAAATCTTGAGATTCTTACTTAGTTAAATAGCTACAGGCCCTTTTGGGGGAGTTGAGTCGAAATTGAGGGAAAAAAAGCCTGTAAGGTTTATTTGGAAGGAATTTACTCCGTTTGGATCGGATGCAGCTCAAGCTTGTCTCTGCCCGGCTAGACTTTGACCTCGTCTCTGACAATAACAGCTTCCACTTTCTCCACTTTGTTCACCTCGCTATAATTGGAGAATTTGATGTCCGACCAGATGAGATTCATACTATTTTCTTCGTATCCTTTCCTCTTCGACTGCGGCTCGAGGAGCCTCGCTGCACGTCTGGCTTCGCACTTTTCCATGATCTCTTTCATTTGCTTTTCTGCTTCAGCGAGCTTACTACAACGACTGTCTTTTGTTCTTCTTTTTGCTTTCCCTTTTTGTGCAAAAGGACAGGGAGGTGAGGAAGGCCGCAAGGCTCAAAATAAGAAGAGCTACAGTGCGTTTCCTAAATATGGGTTCGCCTCCTAAACTGCCATATCTTGGTCGGGTGAGGCTTTCATGACCTGAGAGTGGTTATATTATGTTTCTCGCATAAAAATACCCCGGAAAATGCTTTTCAGTCTGTTGCAGCTTATTGGTCAATTTTGACGGGCCACACAAACACTTTGAATTTCAAAAAAGATTGGAAATGAGCCGAGTTATGACTTAAAACTATGAGACTTTTGGTCCAAAAACAGATGAAAATTGACGTCTCCTTTGAGTCATATTTCCACGAATTTCCAACCTTTTTGAGATTTTCCTCTGCGTCTCTGCCTGCTGGGGAGAAAACAGAGAAATGGTCACAGCCGGACTTGGCGCCCATGGCGCAGTCGGTAAGAGGCCCGGCCCACAATACGGAAGGACGACACGTCACAGTTCGACTCCCATGGGTGTCCAACGTTTTTGCTATTTGTACTTTACTTATGATTTTGATTTTTAGGATAACATCAAGCGAAACTATTCCACCCTTAGGGCCCCAGTGATTATGCCTCAAATGGTTGAATTTTTAGAAGCGCCATGGTTGTCAGCCGATTGAATTTGCGACTTATCGAGCAGTTGGAAGCAAGACATTCAATTGGCATATTTATATGACCAAAAAGAAAATAATGGAAATCGCCAGCTGGCCGGATAAACCCTTCTTTCCTAAAGATGAGGGGCAATTCCAAGATTTTTATTAAATAATTGTTGGCCAAGCAACCATTGAAGTTACTTCAATCTATATAAGACGAGAAGTTTTGGTGGGAAGTAAGGAGAGTTATACAGTATCTTTTTCAACGCTTGAGAAGATTGAAAGATGGAAGAATTATGCCCTGGGAAGCATATCCAATACAGCCAAGGCGTTTACTGGGGAAGATAAAAGAGTCTACAAGAAGGATGCAAATATTCCTGATTATCGAGACATTTTCCAAGAAGACGTAGCGACTAGATTTTTTGAAAATGGTTGGTTGATTTTGAAATCTCTGAAAAACGCTTCTATTCAATGGATTACTGCTTATTTTTCAGGAAAATTAGTCTATCCTCCCTTGACTCCTCCAGAACCAGCCAGAGAGTTTGTGAAATTTCTAAAGGAATTTGAGTATTTCAATATCCGACCAAGTATTTTCTCTTTTATTTGACAAAAAAAGAATTCCCAGAAAAATTGGCGCCTCATAAGCCAAAATGGAAAAAGACCGAGAAATTGCCCGATTTGCCTCGAAAATTACCAGAAATTCATTCAAACAACTGGCTAATTGAGGCCAAGGAGGTCATCAAACTCAGAAAATTCTGGTAACTTTTTTCTCTACATTTATACCAAAATAGGATAGCTTTTCTACAAAAAGGAAAGTTCATTTTGAAGCTATTGCCTCACAAAAATGTTTTGGAAGTGATTCAAAAGGTAAGGAACTACCTTAAAATATCGGAAAACGTTCTATTTTAGATGAAACTCTCCGAGTCGTTGAGTTTTTCGGAACTATTGGCCTTTAGGGGCCCCAGTAGCCATGATTCAACTTTTGTGTTGTCAGGAGGGTCGCGGATTCAATCCCCCTCCCTGACTCACATTTTTGCTTTATTAATTCAAGTCTTTTAAAAATATTTTTGACTCATTTTTATTGCATTATAAGCAATATGCATTGGCATCTTCTCATTATCCAGCGGCAAACTCATTTTTGAGCAATCCTATTGATAAAAAGATGCTTGCCTGTTGAAAAGTTGATTCTCTTTAAATAAAAATCCAATTTCTCGACTCAGACCAACTCGATAAGCCAGAGAATTCCAATGCTACAGAGCAGCAAAGGAGCAGTAAAAGGCCAATTCAGTGTGCTTAGTGCTGCTGAATTGAGTCAAAACGTCAAAAAATATGAAAAAAAGACTTGAATTAATAAAGCAAAATAAAAGTCAGGGAGAGGGATTGAACCCTCCTGACAACACAAAAATTGAATCATGGCTACTGGCCTGGTTTACTGGTTCCAAAAATCTTCACAAAAAGCTACGGACGAAATGAAATGAAAATTCGCGCTGCGTATTAATCCCTACGGGACCAATCTATCCGGATCCAGATAGATTTCGAAACTGCGGGACTGTCCCTTTAACAGCCAGATTCGATTACTCTCAACTTTTATCCAGTTATCCATTCTCTTCTCACGCGGTATCTCTGGGCTATTCAAAAAGAAGAGGATCAGGAGTCGCACAAGAAGAGATACCACGTCGAATCTGCTGCGACAATGTTGTGAAAATAAAAAGAGTTGTTTATAGTCGAGTAATCTATATTTCCGCTTTTTTTCCTATCCAATTCACCGAATTGAGTTGGCAACTCGTGGGTTTCCGTTGCTCAAAAATCGACTATAAATCCATGATTGGGTAAAATAAACAACGCTTAGCTCAATTTCAAATGTAATATTCTCCATTTTTTGGATAAAAGTCTCCCCAAATCGGCATTCCTTTCAATCGTGCTTACCCGTATTACTTCGAATGTAAGCACGCTTTATAGCAATTCTTGCAGGATTTAGTCATGCTTTAATTTTACTTGGCTTCTGGTCTTTTCTCTAAGGAAATATTTCGGATTGAATAGCAACTAGGATATCGGTGAGAACCAGAAATGGATATCTCTACTGCGTCTGGCCATGGAGTGGATATTTCTTCGGATCTAATCGACCGTTTGTGATGATCTTGGTACCATATGAAAGTCCAGAGTCTAGCACACATTGCTACATCGAACACCAATCTTCGATGGCCTATAGCTTCTCGGCTTTCACGAGGAGTTATCAAATTTTGGTGCCACCTGAATTTAATGCCAAACTTTTGCACCGAACTTGACCTTATTGATAACCCGGAGAACTAAAACAAAAAGAAAATAGAGACTACGTGTCTCATTGGTACAAGAGATAAGCCTATCAGTTCTTCTTTCTCCTTGTTCAGTCACCTCTCTTTTTCTGCCTTTTTGTTAATAATCAGTTCAGAATGGTGCATTCATCAAATGGTAGAGAATTACAGCAACAACTTGAAAATGCTCGACAAGAAACAGAGCGATTGAGACTGGTTAATGAGCAGCAGAGATTTAACCAAGCAATTGCTGCCACAGGTAGGAAAGGGGAATCTTTCGGTGAGAAATTCGGCAAATTCTAGAGAGAAAGTTTGAGGACAAACTCGCCGAAATGAGGCGACAAATTGAAACTGGAGTGACTACTACTTTGCAAGAAAGCATAGGTAATATTGAAGACAAAAGGACTAAATGGAATTTCAGTTAGAAGGGTCGAAGCTCAATTGGCTGAAAAGGGAGAAATGATCGACGGCATCAGACAGCACTTTGAAACTAAAAATGAGGCTTTACAACGTAGAATTGATGAGCAATCTGGAGAAATTGAAAAACTAAGAGCTGGGCAGCTGGAAAAAGTCGCTTTGGTTGAAAAAGCAAATGAAGGTTTGTTAGGAATTTAAAGAACGCCGGCAATTTTAGAAACAAAAAAGATGGTGGGAAATATGTCAATTCAATTGAAAAATGTTTCCTCAGAATTCCACTCTTCTGTAGGTTTAGTTAAAACCTTTGAATAAGCGGTGTAGGCGTTGATTCTTGGAGGATTGCATGGCGATATAACTGACTCCATTTGCATTTTCGATTCCAAAGAGAACAAATGGCGGATGTGTAAGCAGAAACTTCCTTTTAAAGTGAAATGCCACGGATCTGCTATCTTAAACGACAAAATATATGTTATGGGAGGTCACAATAATCTATATGAACCATTAGCAAGCTGCTACAAGTTGGGAGAGAGTGGTAAATGGACCAAAATGGCTGAAATGAACGCGAAAAGAAATTACATCTCACAGAGCACAATTGTTTTTGGCTCAGAAATTTGGGTGATTGGTGGATGGAATGGGAGTAGTCGACTAAAAACAGTGGAAAAATACAATCCCCAAACAAATATTTGGACTAAAATGCCGTAAGTTGTCTTTTAAAAAATACAAAATGAAAGTGATCTCAATTTTGAACGAGGCTCCTCATCTGCTTCAATAATTGGTGGAAGAATCTTTGCTTCTGGTGGTTTGGGTACTTTAAAATCAGTGGAAGTCTATGATCCAGCCAAGAACAAATGGGAAATATTCTGTGATATGCCGCTTGAATTATCTGCGCATTGTTCGATAGTTGAAGGAACAAATCTAATAATCATCGGAGGATTGAAATATGATAATACGCTCTCAGATGAAGTCTGGAAAATAGACGTCTTGGATCCAAAAAAGGAGTGGATCAAGATGCCCAGCTTAAAACAAGGAAGATACTGTCATGGAGCTGTCAAATTATCAAATGGAATTATGGTTTTTGGAGGATCAATTGGCGGCATAACTCGAATAGATTCCGTCGAAATATTCGATGGAATCAGCTGGAAAGAAGGACCTAAATTGCCAGAAAAACCTTGTGCATTTTCTTCTTTTCCTCTTTCAATAAAAACTGAAAAACAATTGCTGCTGCAACTTTTCTAATATCTTTTCATAATAAAACTTTTTTATAAGAACACAGTTTTTTCTTTCTCTACATTAAGAGACAATAACAGCTTTATCCCGCGTGTCTCATTTGGACCAGCAATTGAAAAAAAAAAAAGTTTTTCTATTGTTTGTTTCTTCTCAAAGAAGAAAATCAAGTCAGAGGATTTAAGATTCGCGCTTGGTTATAGGCTGCTACAGTAACCCTGAACACTTGAAAGAACCTTTCTCTCCTTGGAAGAAGTCTCTCTAGGGATTAGCGAGCTCTAGTCTTAGTATCTTTCTGGTTGTTAAGATAAGCATTAAGAATGCCTGAAGGGTTTATTGTTCAGCAAAAAGAATTTGATATAATGGAAGGAGTGAGGGATGATTGCTTCGGCGCAGCATTGTCCCTAGACAACCAAGCTCGTGTAAGCACGATTGAAAGGAATGTCGATTTGGGAAGATTTTTATCCAAAAAATGGAGAATATTACATTTGAAATTGAGCTAAGCGTTGTTTATTTTACCCAATCATGGATTTATAGTCGATTTTTGAGCAACGGAAACCCACGAGTTGCCAACTCAATTCGGTGAATTGGATAGGAAAAAAAGCGGAAATATAGATTACTCGACTATAAACAACTCTTTTTATTTTCACAACATTGTCGCAGCAGATTCGACGTGGTATCTCTTCTTGTGCGACTCCTGATCCTCTTCTTTTTGAATAGCCCAGAGATACCGCGTGAGAAGAGAATGGATAACTGGATAAAAGTTGAGAGTAATCGAATCTGGCTGTTAAAGGGACAGTCCCGCAGTTTCGAAATCTATCTGGATCCGGATAGATTGGTCCCGTAGGGATTAATACGCAGCGCGAATTTTCATTTCATTTCGTCCGTAGCTTTTTGTGAAGATTTTTGGAACCAGTAAACCAGGCCAGTAGCCATGATTCAATTTTTGTGTTGTCAGGAGGGTTCAATCCCTCTCCCTGACTTTTATTTTGCTTTATTAATTCAAGTCTTTTTTTCATATTTTTTGACGTTTTGACTCAATTCAGCAGCACTAAGCACACTGAATTGGCCTTTTACTGCTCCTTTGCTGCTCTGTAGCATTGGAATTCTCTGGCTTATCGAGTTGGTCTGAGTCGAGAAATTGGATTTTTATTTAAAGAGAATCAACTTTTCAACAGGCAAGCATCTTTTTATCAATAGGATTGCTCAAAAATGAGTTTGCCGCTGGATAATGAGAAGATGCCAATGCATATTGCTTATAATGCAATAAAAATGAGTCAAAAATATTTTTAAAAGACTTGAATTAATAAAGCAAAAATGTGAGTCAGGGAGGGGGATTGAATCCGCGACCCTCCTGACAACACAAAAGTTGAATCATGGCTACTGGGGCCCCTAAAGGCCAATAGTTCCGAAAAACTCAACGACTCGGAGAGTTTCATCTAAAATAGAACGTTTTCCGATATTTTAAGGTAGTTCCTTACCTTTTGAATCACTTCCAAAACATTTTTGTGAGGCAATAGCTTCAAAATGAACTTTCCTTTTTGTAGAAAAGCTATCCTATTTTGGTATAAATGTAGAGAAAAAAGTTACCAGAATTTTCTGAGTTTGATGACCTCCTTGGCCTCAATTAGCCAGTTGTTTGAATGAATTTCTGGTAATTTTCGAGGCAAATCGGGCAATTTCTCGGTCTTTTTCCATTTTGGCTTATGAGGCGCCAATTTTTCTGGGAATTCTTTTTTTGTCAAATAAAAGAGAAAATACTTGGTCGGATATTGAAATACTCAAATTCCTTTAGAAATTTCACAAACTCTCTGGCTGGTTCTGGAGGAGTCAAGGGAGGATAGACTAATTTTCCTGAAAAATAAGCAGTAATCCATTGAATAGAAGCGTTTTTCAGAGATTTCAAAATCAACCAACCATTTTCAAAAAATCTAGTCGCTACGTCTTCTTGGAAAATGTCTCGATAATCAGGAATATTTGCATCCTTCTTGTAGACTCTTTTATCTTCCCCAGTAAACGCCTTGGCTGTATTGGATATGCTTCCCAGGGCATAATTCTTCCATCTTTCAATCTTCTCAAGCGTTGAAAAAGATACTGTATAACTCTCCTTACTTCCCACCAAAACTTCTCGTCTTATATAGATTGAAGTAACTTCAATGGTTGCTTGGCCAACAATTATTTAATAAAAATCTTGGAATTGCCCCTCATCTTTAGGAAAGAAGGGTTTATCCGGCCAGCTGGCGATTTCCATTATTTTCTTTTTGGTCATATAAATATGCCAATTGAATGTCTTGCTTCCAACTGCTCGATAAGTCGCAAATTCAATCGGCTGACAACCATGGCGCTTCTAAAAATTCAACCATTTGAGGCATAATCACTGGGGCCCTAAGGGTGGAATAGTTTCGCTTGATGTTATCCTAAAAATCAAAATCATAAGTAAAGTACAAATAGCAAAAACGTTGGACACCCATGGGAGTCGAACTGTGACGTGTCGTCCTTCCGTATTGTGGGCCGGGCCTCTTACCGACTGCGCCATGGGCGCCAAGTCCGGCTGTGACCATTTCTCTGTTTTCTCCCCAGCAGGCAGAGACGCAGAGGAAAATCTCAAAAAGGTTGGAAATTCGTGGAAATATGACTCAAAGGAGACGTCAATTTTCATCTGTTTTTGGACCAAAAGTCTCATAGTTTTAAGTCATAACTCGGCTCATTTCCAATCTTTTTTGAAATTCAAAGTGTTTGTGTGGCCCGTCAAAATTGACCAATAAGCTGCAACAGACTGAAAAGCATTTTCCGGGGTATTTTTATGCGAGAAACATAATATAACCACTCTCAGGTCATGAAAGCCTCACCCGACCAAGATATGGCAGTTTAGGAGGCGAACCCATATTTAGGAAACGCACTGTAGGAACTGAATGTCAAACAATTTTTGAAGAAAAATCGACTGACCATCTTCCAACTCGGCGGGAGACCAATGTAAACTGACTTTGGGATTATTTGTTAGCCAACGATAGAAATAAGACAAAACGAAATGAAGTTTATTAGAAAAATGAACTGATCTCGCGAGAGAAAAACGACTGAAAGCTGAAGTTTTTAGATAAATAATGAGGCAGTGAACGATTTTGACGACTCTTCTTGGCTACTCTCAAAAGAAAGGAGAAGAGAGAGTTTAACAGCGCTCTTGGATTTCTCCCTCCTTGAGTCCGAGGCAGATTCCCCACTCTTTGATTGAGATATTTCCATCATTGTCGGCATCACATCCCTCGAGGAAGGGCTTGATGCAGGACTCCATGGGGATGACGGGAGCGGTGATGGGGATCAGCTCGTGGTGGGAGACAGACTGCAAATTATTTATTCATCTTTTCTCCCATAAAAAAGTGGGGGAACTCTTCTAATAGTTTAGGTTTTTTCCGAACGAATCTTAAAGCTTTTATAACGACCATAATCAAAATAATTGACTTATTAATCGTCTAAACATAGCACAAATGAATTTTTGAATGAAAGGATTGCGATAATTTACTGAGAACACCTCTTTCTGCAAGCTAATGCCTGTCATGCTGGAACTATTCCTCATAGTAGTCAGACAGGCGGCTTGTTTGCTTTTTTCTTCCCCTTCTCCCTTACTAATGCCCCGCCTGGAAGCTTCTCCAAACAGTTGTTATGAGCGATTGGTCAATTCCGGCTCGCTTTACACTTCAAGCGTTGTTCATAAAATCAACTAGCTGAGCTTTTCCTCACTGCGGATTGGCGGGATAAAATCAGCCTAATCTAATTTTAGGAAGGAATCTTGCCTTATCGTGGGGCTTGGTGTCCAGGTCGCAGAATTTCCAAATGACAGGGTAGACGTGGCGCTTCTCGTCGTCATTTTCCGCCTCTTGGAGGAGTTCTTCCCATTCCATGTTGTGGAGCTCGCGTCTCTTCTTCAACTCGCGCATTACCTGCAAATCTCGAACTGCTAATTGGATTGAATCCTGCAGCAAGCTGATTTTTTCGTTAAATTCCAGCTGAAAATTAGGAGAAAAAACTTACCTGGAAGAGCCAGTCGGACATTCTTTCGGGGAATTGAGCCATCAACTCCTCAGTGCACTCGTTGAGCTGCTTGCACTCGCCCAAGTATTCCAGATGGACCTTGGCGTAGGTCTTCTTCTCACAGTATTTGGATCCCTTCTTGCAGAGACAACGCTGGCGGTAGAGGTCGCAGAGAGAAGGGAATGTCTGGTTGTTGTTGGCGCAGACCATATCGTTCGGGTCGCCGTCGAGCTCAGGACACTTGGAGATGCACTCGCAGATGGGCTCGCCCTTCTTCGTCACGACACACTCCTTTCCCCATCCGCAGACGTGATCCTCGCAGGGGTTCTTCACCTCAACTGAAAGATAGATAGATTAATTGAGAGAATCGACTTTATTTTCTGAAAAATTATTAAAAATCCGAGGGGAAGAAGGGCTTCTACTTTGTGACGGGGCTTTTAGCTTTTTGATGCTTTCTAATCTAAAAAGTGAATGGTTTTTGATCGGCTTTAGTTGAATTTCTCTCTAGTCTTCACAACCCCGCAGAGTCTGCTGCCTCATAAATACCAGCTGTAGGAGGACTTTACTGCACTTTTCTCATCAAAGAGAGAGAGAGAGAGAGAGCTTTCTTCGAATATCAAGGTTGTTCAAATCAAAAGGATTCTTTTTTCAACGGAAAATGGTGGATTTGGGATAAAAGTGACATTGAAAATTGATTTGTTGGGTTATATTTTCCAGCGAGAATGCCATATTTTGGTTAAAAATCGCAGATTGGAAAGGAGAAAATCTTATAATAAAATGTTTTTTCCTTCAAGAAGCTTTTAAAGGCTCCAGGGTAGAATTAAGACGTTGATATTATAAGATTGACTTGATCAGAGCTTTCAATAAGGATCTCTTTTGAAACAAACTTTGTTACTAACTAGTAAGACATTAATTTTTCCCTTTAAAAAGCTTTTAAAAGGCTTTTGTAGCTTAAAGACTTTGCTGGTATTGACCTTTATATTTCCCTACTTTACAGCGCAAATTCGTTTTCTCACCGACTCAAAGCTCCCTCCAAAAAGCCAATGGCTACAGGGTACTTTTCCCCCTAGCTTTTGTCGCCGCGCGACGCTGCACTTTGCCGCTACAGCTGCTGCTACAAAAAGCGGTCATCGTGTTACAAAAACAGCCGACGGCAGCTGTCTTTTCTTCCGAACGGAGAAAGTACAGCTCTCTTTTGCAGGACGAAAGGAAAGAAACCTTATTAAATGATTGCGAAAATAGGCAAGTG
Organism: Oscheius sp. JU1382; assembly: GCA_932521405.1. Taxonomy (NCBI): domain Eukaryota; kingdom Metazoa; phylum Nematoda; class Chromadorea; order Rhabditida; family Rhabditidae; genus Oscheius; species Oscheius sp. JU1382. The sequence goes on along the minus strand of OW051478.1, from coordinate 833,802 downwards.
AATTTAATGGATGGATGAAACAAAGAGAAAAACCTTTGTTGACTGGCTTGCCGTCATCCTCCTGTTCCTCATCGATGTTCTCCAAGAGAGATTCCAAGTCGTCAAGGTCCTTCTGCAAATAAAAACATTGATTTTCCTTAAGTATAAGCAAGTAGTTTCTCATATTTTTGTTTTAAATCAGCTATAAAACCTACCATAATTCTCTAATAAGATGTTCCTACTTCTTGTAATTTAGAATTTTTATTTTTTTAACGCTTGATCTTTTCTTTTTTTTCGTTTCGGTTCAGTGGAAACAGCGAAAATTTAATTCAATTCAATAAAAATTGAGCTTGAAAAGCTGCTAAGCACAAGGCAACAGAATTTTAATAAGAAACCTAGCCAAACGATCAAATAAAAGAAGGCGCTGAAAAATTCTGGCATCTAACTCTAAAACTTTGAACAGAATAGCTTTAAAAATTGACTAAAAAGGGCTAAAATACTGAAAGAACAAACGAAAATCAAGGAGAAATGGAGATTGGCTCCAAATTCAAAACCGAGCTGACCTTCTTCTGCTCGGTTGGCAGGAAAGAGGCTGCCAGGAGCAGCAGGGCAAGGGCGACGCGCATGGCGGGAATGCCCTCGGCGCTCCGCCTCTTTTCTGAGCAGCCCCCACGGGGTTTGATTGATCGACTAGTCTAGTACAATTTCAAAGGAAAGATTCTCAGCATTTCGAAATTTAGAAAAAAGAGGCTTCTCTTCGTATTTGTTAGAAACAAAAAGCTGGAAGAAAGTTCAATCATATAGAATAAAGCTCAGCAGCTGAATTGGCGAAACCGAGCGATTTTCTTCTAATAAAAGTCTCTCGAAGCGAAGAAGCTTTTTTGAAATTTTCCGCTTGCTTTCATCATTTTGATGTTCTACAATCTTCTAGAACTCGATCTCCTCTACAACTTTGCAGAACATCATTTCTTACAAAATAAGGATTTCTCCCAGAAAATTAGAGTTTTTAGATCCATTTTTAGCACTTTTTGGGAGCTAATGCAGCAAAAAATCTTCTGGAATTTTGAAGAAAGAATTCTAGAAATTTAAGATTTTTTTCTTTCAAATTCTTCAAAATATTGGATATATTCTTGTAGGATTATCATCCCCCTTCTTCTAAAGATGAATAGCCTGTGGCTGCTCGCCTTTTGCTGCTCTCTGCTCGCCAAATCGTCCGCCCTCCTCTGCTACAAAACAAATGAAATCGATACCCATATCAATCCTATTAGGGAACGATGTCCCAAGGAAAATGCTACCGGCTGTGAGACGCGATTAATCCCCCTGGCTGACAATGAAGAGGACTATTCGATCGAATTGAGCTGCAATACTCACAGGGAGTGCAGCAATCGGAGGAATGTCAAAACGAAGGTTTATACAATCTGCTGTAAGCGAAGCTATTGCAATCGTCTCCACCAGTTTGTGAGTATCGTCGTGCCGCTGAGAGAAGCAGCTCAAGAGATGGCCATTCTGGCAATGGAACAGGAGAATGAGCTCGAGCGATTACCAGATCCAATCCCCATGCCCAGAGAAGGAAGTTCTACAGATGGATACCAAGCTCGCTGGATCTATAAAAATGGCTCTTCGATTTATTCTAAAATCTGCTTCTTTTTTCTCATAATTGTGGGAAATGCCTACTAAAAAAGGAGAGAATCTCTCCATTATTGTTTAATAAACTCCTTACAATCCTGTAGGCTGACTTTGTGGAATAAAGTGCCAATCAGTTTGATTCTTTGAGGGGTGATTGATTGTCAGAAAACATTCCCTCGCCGTAGCTTCTTATGCCAACATCTGTCTGCTAGATAAAACCACCAAAGATTGATTTAGGTCATTTTAGTGGCTAAAGTAGCCTAAAAATAGCCAACTTTCCGGCTTTTTTCACAACTTTAGTGAGAAATGATATTCTACAAAGTTGTAGAGGACATCAAGGCCTACAATTTTGTAGAGCATTGCAAATCCTAAAAATTAATTGAATCGCCAGAAAAATGACACAATTCGAACACTAGAGCAACCCAAAATTTAGTTTATCTCCCTCCAATCATAAATCTTAGAAATCCAAACACTTAGCAGATCTCTCTCCTCCTCGGTGTGACTAATGACTGGTTGCGCGAGCTTCATTAGCATAGATTACACCTCAATCTGACGGATTAACCGAGCCGGATGGAAGATGAGTTGTTGTAACATTTTGATCATCGCAGATTGACAGATTTCTCATTTGTTTTGGGTTATTCCACTCTTATTGTTTAGACTGGGACTAAATAAACGATCAGATGGGGAGACCAGATGGGATGAGAAGATCTTCTGCACTTTTCTAGGGGATGAATCACAGAGGGAGTTGAGCGACAGCTGCGGCTCAATTTTTTTGAGATCGCAACAGGCTCTGCTAGGTGATTTACGATGAAGATCGGAAGGAGGTAGAGATCTAAAAGAGTAGATCAAATCTTAGAGGAATTTCAACCAATTGGACGGCTTATACCCCATTTTTAGGCGTTTTCTTGATTGGAAATCAGCAAAAAAGGTTTTAAAGGAGTCATTCGGCTTGAATTTTGTTCAAAAATGACTAGAAATGACTATACAGTAAGCCAAGAAGGACTGATTTTGAGGTCTCTTCTTCAATTTCTATCCTTCCGTCAATCGTCCTGACCACTGGCGTCAGTTGTCCCATGTCTCTCATAAACAGAAGTCCCTCCATCATGTTGTAGGATCGGCTCTCTCTCCCTCCCTCGTTAGAGACGAGGGGACCGACAGCCGGGTTTACCGCTCATTTTGGGATTAGCCGGGTGCTGCGGGGGACGAGAGAGAGAGTGAGAGCCTGGAGAGAGCCATAATCAGGAGGGAGGGAGAGACCTAGGACACTTCACCATGGCGACCGACCTCTGTCAGCCGGCTGTGGCCCTTCGCTCCCGGAATGATGATGGAATTGTTTGTTTTTTTAAAAGCAATTTTGATTAAAATGAGGTTTTCAAAAAAATAAGATAAATACCTTTAATCTAGCAAAAATCCCCAAAAAAAACTGGCTAAACCCGCGATTTTGCGGCAAACTGGGACTCTTTGGGAGGTCTCTTTTAAAAGCGACCAATCTGGCTGGATGATTGTAGCTTTCGATTAATTTTCCTCTCAAAAATTAAAGAGCATCCATTTTTTTTTTCAGAAAACTAACCCTAATTTTGATGAGAAATTGACTAAATTTTAAGCTTTAGTAACCCAAAAAATTAGAAAAATCCCCGCCGCTATTATAAAATTATTTTAGGGCTGGTTCGTCTGGTTTCTCCTAGTTTTGCTAGCCTTTTTGCTGTTTTTCTGCTTCCTCGTCTATCGCTTCTACTGGCTGCCGAGGAAAAAGGCCTCGGAAGCGCCGCTACCTTCGCACGAATGGAGGCCGACCACATTGAGATGGAGCGACATGACTCCAGGTGAGTCGGAAGCTGTTAGCGCGCTATTATGGCACCCGGCGACACACACAATGGCAACAAATTTGCATAGCTTATATGCACCGCTGATGGCAATAATTAGCTCCTATTTTCCACTAAATTAGTCTAAGCTTCAGTATAAGCCGCTAGAACCTTTTTGCCCTAAATTTGGGTTATTGTTGCTCAAAAATCCCGAAAAGAATGGCTAAAGGTTGATATGCAGCCACAATTTCAAATTTCCTCGTTATTCCTGTTTCTATGAATTAGGGTATGTCGTTACCATTTTTCGATGTCAAAAAGTAGTCAAAATAGGGCTTTTTGGGGCAGAATAAAATATAAACTATTATTAAAAACAAGCAGGCTGCGCCGCCTCTGGCGGCTCTTTGAAGGTCCTCCTAATTTTTTCGCATTGTGAAACTTCTTTACAAATTTTAGGCCCCTTTCTCTTCTAATTTTAGGCTCCCTTCCCCTCAAATTTTATCTGGGACTTTTTTCCCCAAGGACCCATATTCATTGTCGCTAGGACCGGTGATAACTTAAAATCGTGCTAATTTTCTCAAGGAAGTCTAAAATTGCGGGGAGAGGGGGGACCCCTATAAACTCAACGATCTATATCTTATGAGCCGATTTAGGTTGCTATTTCAAGAAGACCAAAAGAATTCCCTAGCTTTTATAGAGTCAGAAAAAAGATTTCACTACTTTTATAAAGCAGTCCGCCCAAACCTAAATATGCTTTTACAGAAACCTGACGTTTTCAAATCCCATAGCTTATCAGGGAGTCCCTAAGACTTTACCCCTTTCGACCCGACCTTCTACCGAATCCTTGAAATTTCCTGAAAATTAGAAAAAAAAACGATCGCTCCCCTAAAAAAATAAAGAAAAAAGGATTTTGACCGAATTTACAAAAAGGCCACGGACGGACGGACAGACAGGATGACACGGAAGGATTTTAACTAAATTAAAATTTTAGATATTGTGAAAGAGGATAATAATTAGATTAAAAACGCTGGCTGAAGCAAGAAATATAACAGCGAATTGATTCCCCAGTCGGTGTTTGTGTTGTCGCTTGAATCAGCTGCTGACTCCTCCACTCTTTTTTAGGAACCATGCAAGCTCCCTACACAATTCCGAAGACTTCCACCCTTCAATTGCCGCACTCCTCTTCCATTCAGGTATTTAGATTTTTCATTCATTTTTGATGAAATATTTGTTCTAAAAGCTGTTTAAAAGTAGCAAAAGTGTTAAAAATGATATTGACTTTATAGCATGCCTGAAATTAGTTGGTTCTAAATCTGGTTTTTAGGGCGCCTAGTCTTTCGTTTGAAATATATTTCAAGTCAAATTCTTAAAGAGAAGATCAGAATCTACAAAATTGGACTTACGTCATTAAAAAACGTTGATTTTTCCACAAGTTGTAGATCTTTTTGGAGAAATCAGTCACAGAATTGAGTCGAAATGGAAATCTTAAAGCAAAGTTCTACAACTTTTTGCCAAACAGCCATCGAAATCGAACAAAGCGAAACCGAATCACGTGGGCTTATCGGTCCTCAAAACGCTTTGGAGCTTTTGTTTGGCCTCCGACCGACCCGATCGGCAAACATTTTCACGTTTTCAGAGCCATGAAACTTACTGCTGTTCGCACAGAATTTTTCCATATTTTTTTTACAAGAATCTTTTTATTATTTTGTAGGGAACAACTATCAACTATCCGTCGCAGGGACCGCCTGTTGTGGTTATTCCTCCTGATATGGATTTTACTAAGGTGAATTACTACTTCTGCTTCAGCGTTGAGAAACCGTAATTCAACTTTATAATCTCATTTTGAAACATTATTTTCTACTATAAGTGGAGAATCTTTAGAAAAAAAAAATTGAATTGAATTTCTAAGCGACTTTTGTGCTAATTTTGAGTTACTGTAGCTCTAAAATGGGCTTTTTATTCTCAATTTTTATGCGAAATATCGTTTTTTATTTGAAAACAAGGTTACCGTCGTCGTCGGGGCCTTCGGCGCGACAAAGCCTGTAACCAGGATTTTGATAGGTTCTGAGAGGCTTTACACAGACAGAGACCGACGCAATTTTAGATCGAGGGGCCTTCGGCGCTAAATGTGGGGTCATCAAGAGGTTTTCTAAAGTTTGAAAGCACATAAATGTTAATAGATTCTTCCCTGGGATTTTCGGCTCATCCCCCTTCCCCCGAGTTTGTCGTCTCCTTTTTTCTTGAATTTTCGCCCCCTTCCACTGGATTTTAGTCACGTCCCGCTCAAATTTAGTCTCCTTTCCCTGGAATTTCGGCCCATTTCTTCTGGGTTTGTCAGCTTTTTCCGCTCGAATTTTATCTGGGAGTTTCCCTGGAATTTAGGAAGAAAAAAAGGCTTGTCCAGGGTTCTCGACACGTCTTGCCCTGAGAGACTTCACACACACAGACAGATAGACAGAGACGGACGCACTTTAGAAAGATAAATTATGATAAAACTAGTTGGACTCAAACGAATTTTTAATAATTGTAATTGTATCTAAAATCTTTTGAAAAAAATTGATTTTCTAAGCGAATTTTGAGTTATTGTAGCTCTAAAATTGACTATTTTCTTAATATTTTAGTCGAAATTGTTGAATTTATAGAGCCCTAGCCCTCATCCGGTGATTCCCTACTCTCCTCAGCCGCCTTACCGTGTCCAATATGCTGAATTGAGTCCCTATCCAGCTGGTATTTTTTTGCCTTTTTTCCCCTTAAAAATGGATTTTATAGGAATTGAGGGCCAACGGCCCAGTTATAATGTGAATACAACTGTTTCGGCTGATCCTCCCCATCCGTATGAGGCAGTGGCGGTTAGAACGACAACAACTACGCGAAGAACTACTGTACTCAGTCCGCAATCTCAAAGCCGAATCACAACTATCGTCTGAAACTTTCGTTTGTCATATCAAAAATAATAAATGAATCTATTTCTTCTCAAATTATAATTCTCTAAAACTCTCGGAACTACAGTGAGTCAAGAAAGTTTGGATACACCTCCTAAATTGACGTATCACGGCCGGGCGAGATTCTTTTGGGCCGAAATAACTTTTATCTAATTCTCTGGCATTTTGGTCTTATTTTCCTTAATAATCTAGCAGGCAAGTTTGTTGAGTCAAAAATGATAGCCTCATCTCCAAAAGTTGCGTTTTCTGAAATTTCAAAAGCCCAGGCTATAAAAATTTGGCTGATGCAGTTCGATTCAGCTCGATTTCGTGATTCCAAAACACTTTAAATCTCAAAAAGCGGTTGGAAATTCGTGGAAATATGATTCAAAGAAGACGTCAATTTCACCAGTTTTAGGATAAAAAAGCGCGTTTTTTCTCAAATTTGGACCAAAAGTCTCATCGTTTTTAAGCCATAACTTGGTTCATTTCTAATCGCTTTTTGAGATTTAAAGTGTTTTGGAATCACGAAATCGAACTGCATCAGCCAAATTTTGATAGCTCGGGCTTTTGAAATTTCGGAAAACGCCACTTTTGAAGATGAGGCTATCATTTTTATTCAACAAACTTGCCTGACTAGATTATGGAGGAAAATAAAGCCAAAATGCCAGAGAATTAGATAAAAGTTATTTCGGCCCAAAAGAATCTCACCCGGCCGTGATACGTCAATTTAGGAGGTGTATCCAAACTTTCTTGACTCACTGTATTAACCTTTAGGGGCTCCAGTTGGCATGATTCAATTTTTGTGTTGTCAGGAGGGTCGCGAATTCAATCCTCCTTCCTGACTTACATTTTTGCTTTATTAATTCAAGTCTTTTTTTTCATATTTTTTGACGTTTGGACTCACTTTTATTGCATTATAAGCACATATGCATTGGCATCTCCTCATTATCCAACGGCAAACCAATTTTTGAGCAATCCTATTGATAAAAGGATGCCTGCTGAAAAGTTGATTCTCTTTAAATAAAAATCCAATTTCTCGACTCAGACCAGCTCAACAACTCGATAAGTCAGAGAATTCCAATGCTACAGAGCAGCTGGAGCAGTAAAAGGCCAACTCAATGTGCTTTGTGCGGCTGAATTGAGTCAAAACATCAAAAAATATGAAAAAAAGACTTGAATGAATAAAGCAAAAATGTAAGTCAGGGAGGGAGATTGAATCCACGACTCTCCTGACAACACAAAAATTGAATCATGACTACTGGTTTAGTTTGTTTGTTCCAAAAATCTTCACAAAAAGCTACGGACAAAATGAAATTTGAAAATTCGCGCTGCGTATTAATCCCTACGGGACCAATCTATCCGGATCCAGATAGATTTCGGAACTGCGGGACTGTTCCTTTAACAGCCAGATTCGATCACTTCCAACTTTTATTCAGTTATCCATTCTCTTCTCACGCGGTATCTCTGGGCTACTCAAAAAGAAGAGGATGAGGAGTCGCACAAGAAGAAGAGATATCGCGTCGAGTACTGCTGCGATAGTGTTGTGAAAATAAAAAAAGTTGTTTGTAGTCGAGTAATCTATATTTCCGCTTTTGTTTTCCTATCCAATTAACCAAACTGAGTTGGCAACTCATGGGTTTCCGTTGCTCAAAAATCGACTATAAATCCACGATTGGGTAAAATAAACAAAGTTTATCTCAATTTCGAGTGCAATATTCTCCATTTTTTGGATAAAAATCTTCCCAAATCGGCATTCCTTTCAATCGTGCTTACACGAGCTTGGTTGTCTAGGGACAATGCTGCGCCGAAGCAATCATCCCTCACTCCTTCCATTATATCAAATTCTTTTTGCTGAACAATAAACCCTTCAGGCATTTTTAATGCTTATCTTAACAACCAGACAGATACTAAGACTAGAGTTCGCTAATCCCTGGAGAGATTTCTTCCAAGAAGAGAAAGGTTCTTTCAAGTGTTCAGGGTTACTGTAGCAGCCTATAACCAAGCGCGAATCTTAAATCCTCTGACTTGATTTTCTTCTTTGAGAGGAAAAAAATCAACCATTTTTTCAATTGCCGGCCGTAATGGGACACGCGACGGTAAAGCCGTTATTGTCTCTTATTATAGAGGAAAAAATGTATTATACAAATTTTATATTGTAACAAAATATTAGCACAGTTGCAGAAGCAATTGTTTTTCAGTTTTTATTGAAAGAGGAGAAGAAGAAAATGAGCCATGTATTTTTGGCAATTGAGGTCCTTCTTTCCAACTGATTTCATCGAATATTTCGACAGAATCTATTCGAGATGTCATGTTAATTTGTCCGCCGAAGACCACAATTCTATTTGATAATTTGGCAGCTCCGTGTTGAAATCTTCCTTGTTTTAAGCTGGGCATCTTGATCCACTCCTTTTTTGGATCAAAGACGTCTATTTTCCAGACTTCATCTGAGGGCGTTCGATCAGATTTCCATCCTCCGATGATTATTAGATTTGTTCCTTCAACTATTGAACAATGATCAACTAATTCAAGCGGCATATCACAGAATATTTCCCATTTGTTCTTGGCTGGATCATAGACTTCCACTGATTTGAGTAGCTTTATCCTACCCCAACCACCAGAAACAAATATTTTGCCACCAATTATTGAAGCAGATAGGTTTCTTCGTTGAAAATTGAGGTCACTTTCATTTTGTATTTTTTAAAAGACAACTTACGGCATTTCTGTCCAAATATTTGTTTGGGGATTGTATTTTTCCACTGTTTTTAGTTCTTGATTTCCACTCCATCCACCAATTACCCAAATTTCTGAGCGAAAAACAATTGTGCTCCGTGAAATGAAATATCTTTTCTCATTCATTTCAGCCATTTTGGTCCATTCACCATTCTCTCCCAACTTGTAGCAACTTGCACATGGTTCTGTTGAACGATCATAGCGGCCTCCCATAAAATATATTTTGCCGCTTAAGATAGCAGATCCGTGGTACGCCATTTTAAAAGGAAGTTTCTGCTTACACTTTCGCCATTTGTTCTCTTGGGAATCGAAAACGTAAATGGAGTCAGTCATATCGTCATGCCATCCTCCAAGAATCAGCGCCTACACCATTTATTTAAAGATTTTAGCTGAACCTACAGAAGAGTGGAACCCCAATCCTGAGGAAAAATTTTCCAATTGAATTGACATATTTTCCACCATCTTTTTTGTTTCTAAAATTGCTGGCGTTCTTTAAATTCCAAACAAACCTTTATTTGTTTTTTCAACCAAAGCGGCTTTTTCCAACTGCCCAGCTCTTAGATTTTCAATTTCTCCAGATTGCTCATCAATTCTACGTTGTAAAGTTTCAATTGTTTCTCCCTTTTCAGCCAATTGAGCTTTGATCTTTCGAACTGAAATTCCATTTAGTCCTTTTGTCTTCAGATTTGTTGATTTTTGAAATTTTCTGCGTTGACTCGCTCCTCTCTTTCATCCACAACCAGGGATGCACGATCTCTGGATTTTTGTCGGTTCGGTTTCTGAGTTTTCAAACCGACTTCGGTTTCAGCGTTCGGTTAACCGCAATTTTTCAAATTGACCCGCAGTTTGCGGTTGTTTTAAAACTACCTGCATCCTCTCTTTCCCTTGCCATTTCCTGCCCAACTTCAGCCAGTTGATTTTGGAAATTTCGTTCTAAAAGATTCTCAAATAGATTCGAATATAAAAATGCCTGTGGCGGCTCGATCCTCTCTTTCTCTCTTCAGCAGCCGTCTTGCTTCAATTTTGTTTTCTTCGGCCAGAATTTCAAATTGTTGTCTCATTTCGGCGAGTTTTTCCTCAAACTTTCTCTCTAGAAATTCGTCTAATTTCTCACCGAAAGTTCCCCCTTTCCCACCTGTGGCAGCAATGGCCTTATCGATCCTTTCTATTAGCATCGCTTGCGCTTCGTACATTTCCATTTTCAAATCGGCAGCCATTCTGAAAAAGTAAGTAGAAAGACAAAGAAAAGTGGCAGCAAGTGCAATAAGCAATGGACACACGCCTGATAAGAAAGTCATTTGTGGACTGGTGAGAGAACATAGCTTCCTTCCATTTTGTGGCTTAATCATAAGGAAAAAAGCCTCTTCTTTAGCCATAAAAATCATCCGAAACATCATAAGACCTACGAATCTTAAATCGATGAGACATGTGGTCTCTACTTTTCTTTTATTTCTTTAGTTCTCTGGGTTATCAATAAAATAAAGTTCGGTGCAAAAGTTTGGCATTAAATTCATGTGGCACAAAAATCTGATAACTCCTCGTGAAAGCCGAGAAGCTATAGGCCATCGAAGATTGGTGTTCGATGTAGCAATGTGTGCTAGACTCTGGACTTTCATATGGTACCAAGATCATCACAAACGGCTGATTAGATTCGAAGAAATATCCACCACATGGCCAGACACAGCAAAGATACCATCTCTCTGATATCCTAGTTGTTATTCAATTCGTAACATTTCCTTAGAGAAAAGACCAGAAGTCAAATATAATTAAAGCACGAAAAAATACTACAAGAGTTGCTATGAAAGTGTGCTTCTATTTTTCGTTTAACCATTTTTGGCGTGCTTCTATTCTAGGGGTGTTTACATTCGAGGTAATACGGGTAAGCACGATTGAAAGGAATGCCGATTTGGGAAGATTTTTATCCAAAAAATGGAGAATATTGCACTCGAAATTGAGATAAACTTTGTTTATTTTACCCAATCGTGGATTTATAGTCGATTTTTGAGCAACGGAAACCCATGAGTTGCCAACTCAGTTTGGTTAATTGGATAGGAAAACAAAAGCGGAAATATAGATTACTCGACTACAAACAACTTTTTTTATTTTCACAACACTATCGCAGCAGTACTCGACGCGATATCTCTTCTTCTTGTGCGACTCCTCATCCTCTTCTTTTTGAGTAGCCCAGAGATACCGCGTGAGAAGAGAATGGATAACTGAATAAAAGTTGGAAGTGATCGAATCTGGCTGTTAAAGGAACAGTCCCGCAGTTCCGAAATCTATCTGGATCCGGATAGATTGGTCCCGTAGGGATTAATACGCAGCGCGAATTTTCAAATTTCATTTTGTCCGTAGCTTTTTGTGAAGATTTTTGGAACAAACAAACTAAACCAGTAGTCATGATTCAATTTTTGTGTTGTCAGGAGAGTCGTGGATTCAATCTCCCTCCCTGACTTACATTTTTGCTTTATTCATTCAAGTCTTTTTTTCATATTTTTTGATGTTTTGACTCAATTCAGCCGCACAAAGCACATTGAGTTGGCCTTTTACTGCTCCAGCTGCTCTGTAGCATTGGAATTCTCTGACTTATCGAGTTGTTGAGCTGGTCTGAGTCGAGAAATTGGATTTTTATTTAAAGAGAATCAACTTTTCAGCAGGCATCCTTTTATCAATAGGATTGCTCAAAAATTGGTTTGCCGTTGGATAATGAGGAGATGCCAATGCATATGTGCTTATAATGCAATAAAAGTGAGTCCAAACGTCAAAAAATATGAAAAAAAAGACTTGAATTAATAAAGCAAAAATGTAAGTCAGGAAGGAGGATTGAATTCGCGACCCTCCTGACAACACAAAAATTGAATCATGCCAACTGGAGCCCCTAAAGGTTAATAGTTCTGTGATTTTAAATTCAGCTTTCCACCCTCTTGCTCATCCTCTTATTCGCCTGTTTGGCTACTTTGCCCTATTATGGGAAGAATAGAAACAAAAGCAAAAAGAAGAAGAAAAGAAAAAGCGAATTGAAGAAGAGAAAATGCAAATTCAAGATTCAGAAAGATCGTTTTCTCCTCATTTTTAGAGCAAAATTAGTCAAATTTTTAAGCTAAATTCATCACAAAATTGCTATTTTTAGTTCAAAAATGACCAGCCAAAGATGAGCCAGAGAAATCAACTTTTTCTGGAGATTTAATAATTTTTTTAAAAAGTTGGATTCAACTGTCTTGTAGAGGAGACACAACTTTGCAGAACATTTCAAATCGTGGAAAGCAAGTAAAATCGCCTAAAATGGCTGACCTTTGTCTCATGACTGAATGACGCTGATAATTACAAAAACGAGCTGGGACTCCTTTTGGAACAGAATCTCCGGCAACAATCGCAGCTAATTAAGCGCAACGGCGTCTCAGCTCCGCTATCTATTCGATTAGGTGTGCTCGGGTCCATATATCCTCCCTAGGGGGAGGGAGAGAAACTTCTTTCTCTCTCTCCTTAGCCTGAATAAACTTCAAATAACTTTAAGGAAATTATTATCTTCGAGAGAGAAGACAGACAAAAGAGTGCGCGCTGGCGCCTTTTGTCTCTCTCGCTCTGCAGGCCGCCCAATGTCTTTGAACTCATTTCCGAGGTCTCCGCCATTTAGCTCCAGTCTCTGGGCTCAAGACTGCCTTTTTTGGTCAGATTTTCCCGCCCTGCCAGAGGACGGCTTTGAAGGAAGTTGAAGCTACAGCACTACGATGGACCAGATTTTGACGATTGATTACGGTTATTTATGTATTTTCTAAAGCACTTTTTATCTCAATTAATTTTGCTATTTTTTCTACCTCATTTGAGAGGTTTTTCATCAGATTTCTACCCGGATAAGGCCCGGTTTTTTAAAGAAATTAAAAATACAGTAATCCCACCGCGATTTGATTCAAAAATTGAGATTTTTTTTTGGCAATTTCTTAGCTTAAAATTACGGTCCTTATTGAATTCTTACATTTTAATTGAAGACTTGAATCCTATTTGGTATTTTTTGAACTTTAGATAGCAAAAGGGGGATAAGAAGCCCAAAACCTACTTGGATTATTGATTTCTTCGATTAAGAACTTGACTCCTATTTTGTATTTTTGCCTTGCTGCGTTTAGCCTAAAGTGTCCGGAAATAATTTGAATATCCAACAACTAAACTCTCGTAGCCTCGTCCTTGAAAACATAAAGATATGGAGCTCATCTTTCGAAATGACGATTTTTCCCTCCCTCTCAACCGGAAATACGAATAATTTGCGTTTGGCCATTTTGAACTCCCCCAGGCGATGCCAGGAAGATCTCCGAGGGAGAGTCAGGCTCGCATAATTCCCACCCCCTCGGGCGTTGTTTGTTCCTCCGCCTCGGAGAGAGGAGCAACAATTATTTTCCTCAATTTCTCCATCAAATCTCTTCGCTTTGCCGCTTTTAATGGCTCCAAATTGAAGGAATTACAGTAGATTTTTGGGATGAATCCCCTCATTTGAATATTCCTTCAGGGCGCCAAAAAACACTCCCTTTCGAGAGATTTGCGTGTGTGCTGGATGGAGCTATTTCCTACGAATTCTCAGCCCAAAAATAGTCTTAGCTCCTTGAGCAAGAAGGCCAGGTTAATCAATGTGTTTGCTGGATCAAAAGAAGCAGCAGAGTTGTTAATCCGCTTCCGTTGCCATAGCAGGGAAGCAGCCGAGAAAAGGCAGGCGCTTCCTCGGGAGAACAATCTCCAAGCAGCTTTGATCTTTTCAGCTCTCTTGTTCTTTTTTCTATAAAAAGTCTTCAAATTAGTCCTTTTTGAAGAGCTAAAAGGCTCAAAATTTAATTCTAAAAGGATCATTTTGTATCATTTGTCTTCCTCTATCGAATGACACCAAGATTAAGATTTAATTGTTTGAGAAAGCCTTTTAAATGCGAGATAAATGAACAGACTTTCCTATTGAAAAAAGAATCCAAAACTACTCATTTTTTTGAGGATATAGAAAGAACAAAGATAAATTCAAAAATCAATCATTCAGCCTAGTTTTTATAAATAAAAAAAGCCCCACGTGCTGCTTTTCTTTCTGAGGCGTTTTGAGGGCGAAAAAACCTCCAAATAAAATTCTAAAAGCATCAGATTTTTATTTCTTCCTCTAAAAATTCTAAAAGACTTCTAAAATTTGGAAAAAAAAAAGTTCATATATTGAAAAAGATCGATTCCATATTTTTAATATTTGCCTTCCCTCTGTATTTACTCACTTTCTTCATCTTTCTCCTTCATTAGTCCCTCTTCACTTCGCAAGAGAGAAAAAGAGAGAGCTTGAACGTCAGGATTCCCAGATGACGCCAGGAATATTCTGGAATGCGGACGTTTCCCTCCCTCAATCCCCTATAATATGCCATTTTCTTCGGAGAGGAATGAAGAGCTTCTTATGATTGAGAGAGCGCCGCTTCTTCACCATTTTTTGGGGGAGATTGGTGAGCAGATTTGTCGCTCTCATTATCAGAGGAATTTTTGAACGTTTGTCTAACAATTTTTTCAAGATTGCCCAGTAAAAATCGAGAAAAAAAACCAGTTGATGTAGCCCAAAAAAGTCCCATTTGGAAGCGTTTTTTCCTAGATTTTATTCTAAATTTTTGAGACTAAATGATGGCTGAACGAACCAATACCGCAGTAAGCTATTTTTTGAAGGTTTGTTATTTATTTCAGTTCTGAATTCTAAATTTCTTTTCTTTTGTCGCTTAGTCCACATTTAGTTCATGAAAATTGCGAGAAAAAAAAGAGGCTATTTTTGGAGGTATCCACAAAAAAGCTTCCAATTCTTGCCTTTCAGGGATCATTCTGAGGGAGTTAAAACGATTAAACTTTGCCGGCCGCAAATTTGCTTTGATTTCGCGCGTTCCTCGCCCTATTATATTATTGGCTTCGTATAGAAAGGCGTCGGAGTTCCGCAAAATTTTAAGCGGCTGTCAGAAGAAATTACAATTAGGCCTTCTTTCAAATTCTTTCCGATGGCTGGGCTCACAACTGGCATTTTCATCTAAAAAACACATATTAAGCAGAAAAAAGTTGGGAGTATTTATTTTGAATATAAACACATCTTATTTTATTCTCTCCATTGTAAGAAAATGAATTTAGCAAGCAGAGTTTGTTGGATGTTGTAGACTCCAATTACCGTATTCAATGCGTCCAAAAATTATAAGAACACCCATGATATGGCAGGAAATCTACCGTATCCCAGCCAAATTGGGCGATTTCACCTCTAAATTCAAGCCGTCATGTCAAAATTCGGTTGATGCCGTTCGATTCAGCTCGATTTCATGATTCCCAAAGCACTTTAGAGCTCAAAAAACGGTTGAAAATTTACGGAGATATGGCTTGAAAAAGTACTAAAATAGCTTCAAATTTTTGAATTCTATTAATTGATTTTAATTAGAAAAATTAGTCGATTAAGCCCATTTCCAGCAAATTCACAAGTTAACAAGTTAACATCAACTTTTTGATTTCCAAGAATTAATCGAAGCAACAAAACAAATAAAAATTTATGAATCTACTGTATCCAAGGCGATCTCTCTCTCTCCCTCTGGCTCTAAGAGAAGAGATATTTTCTTTAAATTTTGAATCATTTTCGAATTAGTTTCTCTTTTCTCACCACACTGGGTCAATAGAACTTTCAGAGAAATCTAAAAAAATTGTCACAATAAAAATCTATAGGCTACCTTAGCTAATTCTCTCTCTCTCTCTTTTTATTCAAAATAGAGGGAAATTCCAGTATTGGAGTCTCCACTAGACTTTTTCTTCTTCCTAGATGATCTAATTGATTGAAAGAGAGAGAATATATTTGATGAATTGGACTTTGCGCGAAGATGAATCAGTTGGTTGTTTGTCGATGTGTTCCTTTCGTTTTCACATCATTCCCTTTCATCTCCTTCTTCTCCAAGAATTCTGGTACAAAATTCCCAGGCCAACGGCACGTGTAAACCGCGGGAGCTATGTGCATCGGAGAGTAGTAGTTCTCGCCAAGAGATAATGAGAGTACTAAACGCCGGAGGAGAGTAGCCTCATCTGACAGCCGGAGGGGGGACTTCTTCTGTTTTCGTGTCTCGCTTGTCCACTCTCCCAAGTGTCTGGGAAAGTTCTGTGGGAGGCGCTTGCTCTCTCAGTTTGAAATCTGCTGCAAAGTTGTAAGCTTCGATCTCCTCTACAACTTTGATGAGAAAAGATGTTGGAGAAGAAACAATTCGACCTGGCTGATTTGGATTAAAAATGACCAATTTTGTTCAAAATTTTCCTCCAATTTTGGGTCAAAAAAGTCATCCGTTATCCAAAAATTACAGTAATCTTGTTTGTTTTTGGCTCAAAACTAAAACTTGCCTTATATAGAAGGACCCTAATTTTAGGCTAAGAAATTGCCAAAAAAATCTCAATTTTGAACCAAATCGCGGTGGAATTACTGTATTTTTAATTTCTTTAAAAAACCGGCCCTTTTCCGGGCAGAAATCTGATGAAAAACCTCTCAAATGAGGTAGAAAAATGGTGAAATTAATTGAGATAAAAGAGTGTTTTAGAAAATACATAAATCACCGTAATCAATCGTCAACATTTGATTTTTTAATTACTTGGTCTGAAACACAAGCGACACCAACAGCCGTTAATCTAATGAGTCGAACTAGGTGCTGACCCCGATACCTTTGCAACAGACGACGATGCAGGACAACTGTTCTTTGCCCTTCTTGTCTCCTATTCTTTCTCTTCTTTAAGCATTAATTTCAGAGTAGATGTAAAGATGAAGTTCCGTTCATTGGCTCTATCGCTTCGTGTTTTCAACGTTCGGGCGAGGTTCAGCCGGCCGGCGACGCCTTCAGATGTGAGTTCCTTTTTTTCTCAGCCGCTCTTTAATTTTTTTTAAATTCATTTAAATTTGAGAGTTATCAAACAATTAAAATCCCTTTTTTAAACCAATTTTTCACAAGGCTTTTCTGCTCGTTACTGGCCTCAATTAAAGAAGATTTTTATACCATTTTGTGGAGAAAATCAAGGACTACAAAATGCTATTTTTAGAATTTTAATATCTCATATTTGCGGAGAGATATGACCCTAGGAAGGCTACTCACAGCCTCAAAAAGGTGGAACTTTTCCTCCATTTTTTCCACAGATTTTAGTATTTTTGATGTTCTACAAGCTTTTAGCCATTGATTTCGTCTACCCAAAAAAATATTCACAAGAAGCCCCCTCTCTGTACGAATATGGAGAGAGCGCTGGAGAGAGAAGTAACTAAAACCGGGTTTGTGACGTCACCTCCGGGGGTCTTATCACAGCAAGAGAGATTTGGCACTGTGCGGCCTGACAGCCAACTTCCCTTTGTCACGCTCAGTCATCTTCTCCAAAGAAAATGTCTTGATTTGATTTCAATTTTATTATTTGAATGAGAATTCCAGAGAATTTCTATGTCAACAGCAAGGGTCGATTGATTTAATTTTTCAATTGCTCTCGTATTCCAATTTCGATAAATTTGTAGCCCTCGATCCTCTCTCCAACGTTATTTTTAGGGAAAAAAATGGAATAAAGCAAACAAAAAATCCCCTTTTTTCTGTCGAAATAGAAAGAGACCAAAAAACATTTTCAGCTCGGGTGATGACTCCCCCCCCCCCCCCCCGACAGGTGAATCGACAAAACCCTTCGGCATTCTGCAAGAGATTTCTGCGCGCGATATAGCTGCCACCACCGCTGGGGGAGAGTAAAAATCATAAAATCCAGTTTAGTCGGGTCTTATCGAGACAGCAAATCAGTCAAGTTGTGGCCTTTGAACTGAAACCTGAGCCGATGGTGGGGACTACCCGAGGCCGCGTCCTTTCGACTTTTTCTCTTTCTCTCTATTTTCTAGAAAGAACCTTCTTTGAGTCACAAACTTCCTGGATTTTCTCAGAAATATTTTGGATTCATTCAGGCTTTTTAAGATAACTCCTTCGAGCAAAGACAATTATTTTTTTTAACCAGTAAGAGAATATTGAGAAAATCATCCCATTTTGCGCTGATTTAAAATATTTAAATTAAAAAATTATAAAAATCAAGATTACGCGTAAAAAAATTAAAAAACAATGGCTAAAATCCGCTTAAAATAAAGAAAATTGTCGAGTTCTATACATAAATACCGTATTTCCTCTAAATAGAGCCCTCCTCATAGCTGTAATCATTTTGAATTTTGCGCAATCTTATTACAAGAAATCAAGGACTACAAAATTGCAGAACATCAAAAAGACTGAAACTCGCGTTAAAATTGAGAAACCACCCGCATTTTTAGAGCTACAGTATAACTCAAAAAGTGAGACAAAACTCTGGAAAACCCTCAATTTACTAGGAGTTATCCTAATTTTTACGGCGAATGATGTTCTACAAAGTTGTAGAGGAAATCAAGGCCTACAACTTTGCCAGACTTACAGAACATCACAAATTATGAGAATCACTTTAAAATGAAGATTTCTGCTTCTTTTTTGACTGCATTAACCCAAAAAACTGTTACAACTTTGAAAACATTCAATGAAATTTTAAAAACTTTCAGTTAATAGATAAAAGCCGGAATCATTTTTTTCAATTGTTTAGTAGCGCTCCTTACGCATTGTTTTTGCCTTTCCAGTAACCCACTTTATTGGTTCATTTCCGTCTAAAAGGAGGTAATAAAAGCAGCCAATCGAACTGTTTTTCACACCGTTTTGCGTCTTCTTCCAGCCGGCATAGGACTCTCTAATTTTAGGCTATTCTTTTTTGATTTCTGATCGGATTTGATGTAAATTTTGGCTGGAGTCGACTCAAAATGGCAAGTTTGTTGAGAAAGGGCCTCCCCTCTCGCGCACCTGTTGCGTAGTGTTTACACTAGTGCCCCTATCCACCCATATGATTCGGGCCGATCGATTCACGTTCTGTATTTTGCGCATCCTGTCTCTCTCGCCCCGTGACAAAACCGGCAGTGGCTTGGCCAGCCTCAGCCGAAAGCCATCTCCTTCTCCTTCATTTTGTCAGTTTTATTAAATCTCCCCGTTTTTAATGACTCCCCACTGTCTGGATTGTTAAGGAGAAAACTCTTAGATATTTAAAGAAATTCTAAAACAAAACTCTAAGAACAAATGGCCAATTTTTTGAGCATTTCTAGACGACTTTGATATCATTTTGTAGCCCTTTTCAAGTTCTTTCGAATGCTACCATTTTTGGAGTCGAAGACCTCCTAAAAGTTGAAATTTCGAGTGGTTTGATGGTCTGATGACCTTGATGAGAAACTTATCTTTTTTCTCTCCTCATTAATTTTTCTTATCAGCATGGTTTCGAAAGGGAAAAAATTTTTTTGCTACTCTTTTACTTTTCCATTCTTAGGGTTAGAATGAGCGTCTTTTCTTCTAAAAATTTGATTTTTATGTAAATTTCTAATTTTTTGGATAATTTAGGGTAGGAGTAAGTCAATTTTGAGTGCTTTTTTTGTCCTAAAAAGGAGTGAAAGAAGATATAATTAGCTCTCCTCTTCTCCTCCGACTGGAAGAAGAAGTTTTGGTCTTTCCGTTCAGCGGCCAATTAGGCTTTCTCTCTCACTCTCTCTCAGCTCGAAGAAAGAGTAAAAAGAAGCGTACTTTTCATTCATTTCTCTCCTTCGCTCTTTGAGATCTCTCATTCGATTTGACCTTGCAAGTCAGGCGTTATTCATTACACGCTTGGGGAGACTAATACGGGGAAATGAGCGGCACAAGAAGGCCCGAGAGATTTTTCTCTCATTCTCAAGGATCTTTTTTCCTCTTCAAAATGCATTTAAATTTGAGATTTTCGCAAATAATTGATCTTTCAGAAATTCCGAAGGAATTTTTCAACCTAATATTGGTCTCAAATTTAAAAATGATTGATACCAGGTTTTGTAAAGCAAATCAAGGGCTATAAAATACTATTTTTCTTCAGAAAAAAAGGGAGTTTCCACAAATTTGGGGCTAATTTTGACAATTTTTAGGAGTTTTTTCAGCGCTTATGTGCTAAAAATGATAGCCCTCGAGTTCTTCTATCAAAAAAGCCAAAAGTTAGTAGAAATTCTCCAAAAATTAGGGAAAGAATTGCCTAATTTTTGGACATCGCGCTTCATTAAAAGCCTGCCGACCTTTTCGCCTCCCCAATTAATGGATATTAGGGCAAACTTTCGAATAATGGCCAGACGAAGAGAATAACAAGAGAGAATTAAGCCAATTTTTTTTCTCAAAATGATTTGGAAGAAGAGAATTTTGAGGATCTTCCCTCCCTGAGAGTGCGACTTCGAATGAAAAATGAGATTTTGCTGCCTTTCGGCGGCCGTGGAGACGAGAGGACCTGCTGGCCCAATTGACATTCTCGCAGCGCCGTTCATTGCACTCTCTAGGTCCCCACACACGCACAGAGGAGGGGGGGGCCCCCTGACTGGAGTGCAAAAACGACATTGCTGCTGACAGCCCTCTAAAGAGAGGAGGAGACGGGAGAGGGAGGGAGGGAAGAAACGTGGCAAAACACAACACGCTGGACTCATTTCCTCTCTGTCTGTCTCCTGATTCTATTTTCTTTTTGCCAAAAAGTGGGTCCCCTTGAAGAATCTCTTTTCCTTTGCTTTTTTTTGATGAAATTCTCTTCTTTTTTCACCAAATTACTGTAGAACTTTGAGATAAATTTTATTTCAAATTAAAGATTCGTTGTTAGCTGAGTCCGTTTTATCGTAAAGTCGCTTTCCCCTGTTTTTTTAAAAATGAAATTTCTTTTTTGCCAGATTACTGTATTAAATTTTTAGAAGAATTTATTTCAAAAAGCTCATTTAAAAAAGTTTTCGCTTTAGACTTTCAATTTGCCTTTTATTTGCTGTTTTTCTATTTTCTCTCCAGATTATTGTAGATTTTCTTGGAGAATTTTGAGCAAAAAAACAATTATTTAATCAATTTTATTTTAAATTTTGAGGAGGATTTTCCTCTAGCTTTTAAGCTGATATTTACCTATTTTATCAAAGAAGTTCCTAGAATTTTTGAGAGAAATTTGATTTCAAATAATTACTTGAGCAATTCATTGCTAATTGAGTCCGTCCGTTGTCCTCGCTTTTTTCGCCAGAAATTTATTTCGAATTTCATTTCTTGGAAAATTTTGAGCAAAAAGAGTCAAAGAAAAGTCGTATTCAGCCTCTAGTCGATCCGTGAAGGCTGATTTTGTATGTCATTTCGTGTGGGTCATATCTCAGCCAAATCCTTTGAAATTATGGAATTTGATAGGCAAGATATCAGAGTTTTTGTATTTGAAATTCCAACCAAATCGATCAAACCTACAAAAAGTTGTCCAGATCTTATTGGTCACCCTAATGGATTTGATGAAACCGCGTAATTTTCTTTTCTCCTAATCTCTAGATCCTCCGCTCGCCAATAGCTCCTCCACATTTCTACTTCATCCGGCTAACATAAGCCGAAAAAACTTCAACATTTAATCACAGTGCGGAAGACCCAAAGAAGTCAGAGCTTTCTCCCAAGAAGAAAAGCGAAGCTGCGTGGTTATCCATTTTGTTTCTCAAACAAAGCCGTGGGAAAATTAGACATAAGCCCACTCGACGAATGACTTCCCCGCTCTTTTTCTCCTCCATTCGGATCGGATTTCATCGCGTAGGTCTCTCCTTCAAGAGAGTGATCACTGGCTGCTTCCCTGTTTGGGCTCTTTCAGCCAGAAAGACAGGACAGCGGTCCTTTTTTTCAGCTCACCTTTTTAACTCAAATTTCAAAATTCACTGATTTCCTTCTTGCTTTTGATCAAATCCTCACTATTTGGAATATTCCGCAAAAGTTGTAGCTCTTGATCTCCTCTACAACTTTGCAAAACATCAATTTATATAAAAATTGCCCAAAGTAAGCAGAAAAAATGATTTTTTGAATGAGCTTTTCACTAATTTTGGCTTAAAAATTAACTATTTTCTCAAATTTAACGCGACCTTTAGCTTTTTTAATGTTCTGCAATCTTGTAGCTCTTGATCTCTTCAATAAGAAAGATCTAAAAATTAGCAAAAATATCTCAACAATTCACCCTGAAATGTAGGAATATCAGAAACTTCCATCTCATCTCTCTGCCATTAATTATTGACACTTTGCTGTGTTGTCCTCAGGCTGTTGTTGCTCTCTCCCTCCCTCTCTCTCCTCGTTAATTTTGCATCATGAAATTCACAGAGCGCAGCGCACTTTTCTGATTCTTTGACGTGGCTTTTCCCGCATACGCTCAGCAGCCGTCTTGAGCCGGCTTTCAGTTCAGCCTTTCGCTAAATTTTTCAGAGCTTGTTCTTAAAAAAATGTCCAGGAAAGATTATTAGTCTGCAACTTGTCTTATTTTTGATTGATCCTAAAAATGCTTGGCTACTCCCTCTGCTCCTTTAAAATGGCGTTTAAGACCTCCACTTACAAAAATGATGAAACCAATTGAAAGAGCTACAAAAAGATATAAATCTTGCCTTTTTTGAATCCCTGCGGTCAATTTCCAACCTTTTCCTTGGGCTACAGTAGCATGTGCTGACCTAAATTTAATAGTTTCCTGAGATTTTTGTGCTCTTTATCGACGTGACAAATCTAAAAAATTTATTAACAAAAAGCCTCCTCTCCCTCCAATATTCCAAGTCCACACATACATTTCGTCCATCCGTTCGTCTGGTCTGCGGATTCTCATTGAGGCCGAGTGCATGAAAAAGTAATTATCTCACAACCAACAGAGCTCACAAGAGAGAAAAGTCATCGAGGAAATTAGATTTTTCTCTCTCGTCAATTTCATAAAAATCAGAAAGAGCTGGTTGATTATTCATAAGGGGGCGATGTTGTCGCAGAAAAGGGCATTGAAATAATAGCAGGGAATGAATTTTTGAGTCTTTCTTTGGCCATTCTCTGTAAAAATGTAAACTATCTTAATAAAATTTTCAACTTTCATATAAAAGACGCAACATTTTTCTGAATTCATTTTCTCCCATTCGCAATTATCTCAAGCAAACAAGCTTCTATAAAATTATAGCTGCTGATCTCCTCAACAACTTTGTAGAACATCAGTTCTTCCCAAAGTTATGGGAAACTCTTGAAAATTGGCGATTTTTCCAGGCAACTTTGAGTTACTGTAGCCTAAAAATGGCCAAAAATTTTCAAATTTGATGCGCAATTTTAGATATTCACAAATATACTCAAAATCATTAGTATCGTTGAAGACTTGGAATAGGTACGATACTTGAAAAAAAGAAGGAAGTGTAATTATCTGAGCGAATCGGAATCACGCCTAATTGCTCCGCTGCTTTTTGCCTGCCTAAATGGCTGAATTGTCTCCGCTTTATACATGCTATCCCCCCTCCTGTGTAGATCTCTCTTTCTCGAGGTAAACAATAATTTTGTTAAGGAGATTCCCACACAAAATGACTGCAATTGACTGGGAACAGAATACGGGGGAAAATAAAATCAACACACTCTCTCTCCCGGCAGATCCACACCTGGACGCCTGTTGATCACCGACAGCTGGGAAGGAGAGTGTTCCTCACTTTCTCTCGCTCTTGGGCGCGCTGTTTATCCAAGGAGCCATCAGGCCTTTGATCTCTAATTTTTATTTGGAAAAAGTGTCATTTCTTGAGTTGAGTTCATTCAAAATTTATGGGTGTTTTGATCGTTCAGCAGACGGCTTATTTTCCATCGAAATTTATGCTTTTTCTCGTCTCGCTTTTTTGCAAACTATCTGAATTAAAAAAATGAATCTCCTGGATTGGAAATTTATAGTTAAATTGTAATAATTTTTATTAAATGTAGAGGACTTGTTTGATAATATGAATTAAAGAAAATCTATTATTTTAAATTTTATCCTCAAATTAATGCCTAAAAATAAACCTCAAACTGGCTTAAATTCTTGATATCTAGAGCCTATTTTTTCTACAAAAGAATCGATAAAATTTTTCGAGCTTTCGACCAGAAAGAATCTCAGACGGAGCACAGCGAGCCAAAATTACAAAATTTATAGTAGTTTTCCCTTAAATCTTAGAGAAAAATCCACAATTATCAAAGAGCTAAAAGTTAGATTTAGTGTTTCTCCTTTTGTTCAAGAGTCACGGAATAACCGTCGAAATTTTGGCTGAATTTAAATCCAATTTGATGCTTTCAGGTGATTTTTTCAACTTCTAAAATTACGAAGAGAATGGATAAAAGCCATTTCTTCCCTCTTTCAAAGAGAATTGTTAAAGGAAAAGCTCTTTCCTCAGAGGTTTTTCTCATTCTCCGACTCAAATTTTTGACTTCTACTGAAAATGATATCAATTAGATATGGGAAAATGGAGAGCTCTCTGGGTGATATTTGATATTCAAATTGAAAAAAATAGAGCTACAGGCAAAAGAATTTGAAGAGGTGAGAGCCTTAGTTCTGCCATAAATCTCCGGCCACCCGAAAACCCTCTCTGCGCTCTCTTGCCTCCGGCTATCGGGCGTAATCAGCGTGCGATTGTTTCTAGTCGTTTTCCCTCGAGACTTCTCTCCTCCTCTGCCCCTTCTTCTACCTAAATTCTGCCAGCCCAAAATAGGCTTCCCCCAACAGTCCCAATTGCTGACTCTCAGAGTGGGTGGGTATTTACCTCCGCTCCGAAGAATTTTTCGACGTTTTTGTTTGTAAATAGTTCAACATCTCTTCCTTTCTCTCTCTCCCTCTGGCCTACTCACTGCTGACTGCCTCTCTTCTTATCAATTTCGTCCCCCCTATGTTCTATTGACGTAACGGGTCAGACCCTAGATCGGTTGGGGGCTTGTCATTCCTTTCATCACTCTCTCCAAAAAAAGGATGGTCAGACTCTTCAATAAGGTATTTTTTTAAAAGGATTCCTACTCGAAAATTGATGAGAAAAGCTATCTTCAGATTTATTGGGAAATAAATTAAAATTTCGCAATTTATCACAACTTTTTTGAAGAATAATCCCACTTTCTTTGGAATTTCTTCGCGTTTTTTGAGAAAACGAGTTTTCTCAGAAGAATCAGAAGTAAAAATTGCTTTTTAAACTCAATTTTGAAGCAAAGAGCCGAAAAATGTGGAAATTTTGGTGAATTTTCCCGGAAAAAAAACTGAAAGTCTTTAGAAAATTCGTGGACTCTGATAAAGCCTAAAGGCCTTTGAGAATTTGAAATTTTTCCAGCTTTTTAAATTTTATTACTATGCATGACAGCAAAGTAAAGAAAAACTGCTTTATTTATTACAATTTTGAAAAAAAAAAGCCGTTTTTTAAATCAAATTTGAGCTAAGATGCAGAGAAAAAAAATGATTTTCGGGAAAAATTTTGGCTTTTTTTCTCGTTTTTGACGCGATTTTTGATGTTTTGGAGAGTTTTAACCCCTGATTTCCTCTATAATTCGAACGTAAAATGTGAATGTCGACTCGCTCGACCCTCCTACCTACAAACAAATGCCAGCTGATAGAGATTTGGAGAGGATCGCCCTATGTACACAGCTTCTGCTTTCTTCATGCAGCTAGCTACTGCTGCCCTACTTATGTTATTACTGTTCTCCCATTCGCGCAGCAAGCGGTAGAGTTCCGAAAACAAATCGTGAAACAAGTTTGCGACTCCGAGCGGAGCCCAACTCGTACAATTCCAATAGCCCGCTCACTATTGACTTTTGTCAGGGGTACCCGCCTACACCACCTCTCCTTATTTTGATTTTGCTGGCTCTGGTAAAAAAAGAAGAAATCCAAATTCCATCTTATTCAATAAGCAATTTATATAAAAGTACAAAAATGCATCTAAAAGAGTTTCGCACATTTGATTTAAATAATGAATGGAATGTTTTTCTATTTTTAGCACAAACAGCTTTGCTTACTGTAGCTACTTAAAAGTGATCAAAATTTTCCATTTTATAGTGCTTTTCTTGATTTGCAATGTTCTGCAAAGTTGTAGGCTTTGATCTCCTCTACAAGATTGTAGAACACCACTTCTCACCAAAGTTGTGATCAAACCTAGAAATTTGAGGTTTTTTCGAGCTTTTTTTGCTATTTTAGGCCGATTTTTCTCACTTTTAACTATCTAGTCTAATAAAATAGGAAGAACTCGTATTTGATTTGGGTTTAAGATCAAGGAGATGGTTACTTTTCCTCCTTAGGACTTCTATTAAAGAAATCAGATAACAAAAAAAATAGATTTTTCACTATTTCTCTCTCTAGCTTACAGTATAGAAGGTTGAGAGAAGAGGATCCAAATGCCATCATCAATTGAAATCAATTGATTTTATGCGGCGTCGTTTTATTGCCCCCTCAGGCCTGTCGCCCTCTCAGCGATCTCTCCTCCAGATTGATGTCCCATTTTTTTTAGAGAATTCTCTATAAATCAAAGAAAAACTCTTGATCTTTTTAGGTAGTCAACGTCTTCGGGCTGCCACACCCGCCTCCGAGTCAGCTAGCGCTTGACAGCTCGCCCACAATGGCACGCTGCGATAGCGTCTGCAGGTGATTTTTATTCGATTTATGGTTTCAAATTCAGTGATTTTGGGCAGAAAAAGCGCTGCTTTTTTTTCTATTTTCTTCGCGGCACAAAAATCACCGAAAAGCCAACAAAAAAGCGCATTCCACTTTCCGCTTTGCCCACATCTTGATCCCAATATCATCCTCTATGACTCATCTAATGCTGACAAAACAGACTGTTTTTTTCAGGTTGAAACTCCTTCGAGCGGATGTGCCAGCAGAGCAGCTCCCAGCCGGTTGCTCTATTTCCGACCTCCAACCGGCGGTAAATGTCAAGGAGAAGATCGAAGTCAATGGTTTTTCCACTTAAAAAAAATAAAACTAACTAATTTTAGGCGAATGTCGGCTGGTTCAAAAGAAGAAGACCTCCTATCCGGAATGGGAGAAGTGCTGGGACACTGGGGTAGCTGAGGGACGAATACTTCAAGTCCTCTTGATGCACAATCAGACTCCTGTGGTCGAGGCAACCATGCGATTGGAGGTCAGTTTTTTAGACTATTTCATTTAAAAAATCACATATCATTCGAAAGAGGATGCAAAGAGCTGATTTTAGAATGTTAAAAATATCTCTAAAAATGCCTCGAAAGAGGTATCTTTGGGGAGATTCTTTTGTTTTCTTCTTTTATTTCATTGTGGTTTTAAAAGAGAGCAGCGGATTGCTCTAGAATTGTTGGTTTTTTTCTTGTATTCGACTCATTTTCAGGACATCATCTCAAAATGCAAGGGAGACGCAATAACTCACATTTGGATAAACACCAAACCAGCCGGGAGAATTCTTGCCCAAACTAGACATCTCCGTCAAAATGGTTAGTTTTTTGTTCTACCCCTTGGATAAAAGCATCATTCCTTTCTCTAAATTAGGCTCATGATCTTGATTTTTTTGCAGTAGAATATAAAAACTAGGAAAAGCGCTATAAAATGGAGAAATAGTCTATTTTTTGGAGCTACAGCACCCAAAATTAGGCAAAAATGAGCTTCAAAACCTTAATTTGATGAGATTTTTTCATAAAAATCTCAAAATGAAGGAGAATTACGGTATTTTTTGCACTCTTTTCTCCTCAAAAAAACTGGAAGAATCTCGAAGAAATGTCTCTCCCTCCTCCTCCAAATCCAGGCCATTTCCCGTGGCCGCTTCCTGTGCATTTGCTTCCCGACTCTTTGCTTCCCTCATTTACGCCCTTTTCGTGTAACCCATCCATTGGCTCTCCTCCAAGGATCCAAAGCAGATGTCTCCTCTCTCCTAACACCTGTTTCTAAGCCATAGTTGAGCCGGAAAAAAGCATCTCTTAACCCCTTCAAGAGAAAGAGAGAGAGAGACGAATTTACGAGCTTTCACAGCTGGAAAATGATGCTCTGCCTTCTCTTTAGAGGTTTGTCCCCACCCCCTGGGAGAACCCGCCCTTTTGAGCTTCGCAGCTACCCCAAGAGAGTACACAATGAGTCGTGAGTTTTCATTTTCTCTAAATTTTTTTAAAAGTTTGCCCAACTCTAGGCATCCTGAAAATTTGGGCCATTTCTATCGTAATCCTAGCTCTTAATTTTGATCTTTTCTTTCATCTTTCATAAAAGTGATAAATAATCGTAACAATTTTAAAATACTGCTTTGGTAGTGTAAGAAGGGTAAAAAGACTCATCTTTTCCCCCTCTGATCCTCCACAATTTGAGCCACAACTTGACTCAACTAAATTTCCCGTTCCCCGGTCACGACCACCCACATGCTAGTTAGAAAGTAAAATATCGCGAACTCTCCTAAAAGCATGGTAAAACTTTTGTAAACGAGAAATTTAATGAAAATCAAGCCGAGAATGGCCAAAATGTTATCAATTTATTAATTCTTCATTTTTTATATAAAAATGAAAAAATTGCGCCAAAAAGTGATGCTGCCAATATTCGAAGTAAATATAAGTTTTACAAAAATAGTGCCAAGACCCCAAAAAATTGAGGTTTTCTAGACCCATTTGCTTACTGTAGCTACCTAAAAGTGGTCAAAATTTTCCATTTTAGAGTGCTTTTCCTAGTTTGCAATGTTCTGCAAAGTTGTAGACCTTGATCTCCTCTACAAGATTGTAGAACATCACTTCTCACCTAAGTTGTGATCAAACCTAGAGTAATTTGGGGCTTTAGAGACTTCTTTATAAATCCCAGAATTTAAATTTTGAGTAAAATTCTTTAAAAATCATAGGTGAATGAATAAAAATCCACAAATTGTTATGGTTTTTTAGGCTCATTTATTTATTAAAGAAATCTGAAAAAAAACTATTTTAATTATCAATTCCTTTCATTACTCCTTGTGTCCTCTCACTGAGAAAAAAAGAGGCAGCAATTTAATCTGTTGCCGCTCTCTCCAGAACAAACGCATTTTGTTGTTTTCCCTAGCGATCAGAGAGAAGAAGCGAGTGGAAAGTTGATTTTGAGAATTAATCAGGCCCCTCTTTCTCTCAAATATTTTCTTCCGCCCCTTGCTTTCAAAAAGTTGAGAGAGGGGCCTCCCCCCCGCCGCACCTTAGGCGACAACATAATCGTGCGAATTCTAATAGAATTGGCCCGTCGGCCCCCAGCTTATCTCTCTCTCTCTCTCCTCAGCTTTACCCCTCCGGCTGAGAGAGAGAGAGAACGCCTAAAACCTTCTTCCTCCTCTTTCTTCCACACAATGACCACTTGTGATTTATTTTTCCGCTGCTCGTAGATTTTTAAAGAGCCCATATTTCTTTGAAATTATAGTCTCAAGTGAGCTGAAATTGTTTATCTCTCTGGAACTTTCTCCGGTCATGAATCGATCACTTTTTAGGCTCAATTTTTTTAATTCTAAAAATGGAACAAATTTCATAAGTTTGCATTTGTCTAATCTAGATTAAATCCCTTCAAACATTGGAATTTAAAATCAAATGTAACTAATTTTTAACCAAAGATTGGCTCCCTTTTTCAAATTTCGAAACCCTCTTGAAAGCTAAATTGATTTTTATTTTCCTGTTGAGGAGTTCTGCAGAAATATAATTACTTTAAAATTGTTTATTTTGTTCCAAAAATGAAGTACAAATCTTTTTTTATAACATAAATTCTCAATTTTTACGATTATCATCATTGAGTTGACTAACTTTTCAAACTTTTCGCTGGATTTTTCTCAAAATTACCATAATTTTTAGGATTTTCAATGTTCTACAAAATTGTAGGCCTTGATCTTCTCTACAAGGTTATAGAACATTGAAAGCTTTAAAAATTGTGGGAAGATTAGAAAAATTGAGTGAGACTCTCCCGCTTTTTTCATTTCGATTATTTAAAGGGCTACAGGACAGGACTGTATGGTAATGTCTCGCTAAATCATCAAATCAACAGAAATCGCCTTTTAGGCTAATCACAAAACAAAAAAAGTTTTTTTTTTCTCTTTTTGGAATCTGGTCTCACGAATTTTCGAAGTGTTCGCCCGACGGCAGCGCTAAGTGCCAAAATCGGAGGTGACAAGACCTCAATGGGAGGAAATTTCCGCGTCCGGAGACTTGTCTCCTCCAGCTTTTAGTCGTTCTTTCTTAAAATTCTTAAGACAAAATTTTCAGATGAGGAGGAGAACCCGCCAGAAGACGCCCCAATGACGACCAGAAATGTCTCCGGTCCCGGCATTCAGCGCCGTAGAGGTGGGTTTTATTAATTTTTACGTAGATTTTTATCTTTCCACTATTCTACAAGCTTATAGCCATTGATTTCTTCTATAAGATGGTTGTAAAAAAAGATCTAAAAATTGCTCATTTTAGACTTTACTGTAGAACCAAATTCTAATTCTCATTTATTCTAACAAAAAATGTACGCCAGGAGAAATTGAATTTGCCCTCTGTTGGTTTCAGCCTCCAATCCAATTTGCCCAACACAACCACAAAAATATGAAGAAAAGTTCTCTCTCCTTTAAGAAAAGAGTATAAACATCGAAGAACTTCTGCTTCTTCGATCAACTAATTTTTGCCCTTTCTTCGTCGCGCATTTTGAAGAGCTCCGCCAGATTATCGGGAGGCCCCGCGCGGAAATGGTCCATTTGTAACCGCCTGGAGGCGAGAAGCTGCTGCTGGGAAAAAAAGCTAGGAGGGGGCCAAATAAACATTTTCTAGGGGAAAAGAGGAGAATAAATAGTTGAAAATTGAATAATAATATTTTCCCCTCCAGGAGCCATCAAGCATGCCCGAGTTCACGAAATCAGAGGCCATCAATTCGTGGCGACCTTCTTCCGCCAGTTCACCTTCTGCTCTCTCTGTTCGGATTTCATGTGGTAAATTATGACTCATTTCACACACCAAAAACTGAAAACTCTAGGGGCCTGAACAAGCAGGGCTACCAGTGCCAGCTTTGCTCCGCTGCTGTCCACAAAAAGTGTCACGAGAAGGTCATCATGCAGTGTCCTGGATCGGCCAAAAACACTAAGGAAACCATCGTAAGTCCTTCTTTATTAGATCAATACTCCTTGGCAATTTCAGTTGCCATTTTTAAAGAAAACTATTTGTTTGTCGCATTTTGTTGTCCATCTTAAGTGCCATTTTATCCTGAAAAAAGTCGTTTTAGTACATTTTAGGATAAAAATGAGTCTCGCAGCGAAAACCCTCTTTTCTCTGAGCTTCTTAGCTGTCATCTTTTTTAAATGAAGAGTTGTCGCAATTCTTGACGGTTTTTACAAATATTTGAATAGTTACTGTAATTTTTGGCGGTTTCAGTAGTCATTTTTAAAGAAAAATATGGTTATTGCAATAATATATGCAAATTAATAACTTTAGGCGCTGAAAGAACGCTTCAAGGTGGATATCCCTCATCGCTTTAGGACCTACAATTTCAAAAGTCCAACATTTTGCGACCACTGTGGCTCAATGCTTTATGGCCTCTTCAAGCAGGGACTCCGCTGTGACGGTGAGTATAGTGGCTACAGTAATCGAGCAACAATTCGAATCTTCCAGTTTGTAATGTGGCTTGTCATCACAAGTGCGAGAAGTTGATGTCGAATTTATGTGGAGTCAACCAAAAGCAATTGTCGGAAGCGCTGTGGGAGATCAAACGCGGCACGCACAATGCCTCCTCCTGTCCGCCGAACATTTCTGGCCTCCATTTGAACGGCGAGAAGACGCCTAATGGAAGTCTTCCTAACAAATTGAAGAACTTCTTCAATAAGCACCAATACAGCGTCGAGCAGACCAATGAAAAAGAGGAATACATGAACGATCTGTGGACGGGCGGCGATGGTCCCGTCAAGAAGTTCGGATTGGCTCATTTTAACCTACAAAAAGTGCTGGGAAAAGGATCCTTCGGCAAGGTTTGTGGCCTCTATTATAAATAACGCTGATCTTTTTCTCTTTTCCTCGTTAAATGATCGCAAATTAAAATTTTTTTCTAGTGAAAGTTGATGATTTCCTTTAGAGCTTTTTAAAGTCGATCGCTTTACAAAAATATTCTGGAAGATCTCGAAATTTGAGATAAATTTTCTGAAATTTTGGGTTATTTTCGCCTTCAAAGTGATCAAAATTCTTCATTTTTAAGCGACTCTCACACTTTAAAATTGTAGCCCTTGATCTCCTCTACAACTTTGTAAAACATTAGCTTCATCAAAGGCATAAATGGCTAAGGAAGTTGAGACTTTCGATGCATATAGCTTCTGAATAAGATTTCTCTGGGCTTCATCAGCTTTAATAGTTTTTGATTTTCTGCCAAGTTTTTAGAAAAATACTAGTTTCGATTTATGAAAATCCCACTTTCACTAGAATTTTTTAGCAAACTTCCTTTGAAACAAGAATTGCAGGTAATGCTGGTGGAATTAAAAGGAAAAGGCGATTATTATGCGATGAAATGCCTTAAAAAGGACGTAATTTTGGAAGACGACGACACCGAGTGCACTTACATCGAGAGGAGGGTTCTCATCCTAGCCTCCCAGTGCCCCTTCCTCTGCCAGCTTTTCTGCTCCTTCCAGACGAATGTTTGTTTTTTTTCTGTTTTTTAATTCCAAAATTTAGGAATATCTTTTCTTTGTGATGGAATATCTGAATGGAGGAGATTTGATGCATCACATTCAGCAAGTCAAGAAGTTTGATGAGAATCGGACTCGCTTCTATGCCTGCGAGATCATCGTCGCTTTGCAGTTCCTTCACGCGAATAATATCATCTACAGGTTTTTGGGAGAAAACCCTGGAAAAAGACAGTAATTTTTAGGGATCTAAAATTGGATAATATCCTCCTCGACTCGGAGGGACACATCAAGTTGGCGGATTTCGGTATGGCTAAGACTGAAATGAATCGAGAAAATGGAATGGCCAGCACTTTTTGTGGAACTCCGGATTACATCAGTCCAGAGGTTTGTTTGATTCCCACCGGGAAAACGCATTCTTTTCAAGTTAAGCTACTGTAGCCTCATAAAAGCAGCCATTTCTCTCCAAATTCTTGGCTTTCTTGAAGTTTTCAATGTTCTACAAAGTTGTAGAGAAGATCAAGATCTACAACTTTGTTGAACATCATTCTCTTTTAAAATTGATCTAGGCTGCAGAAACAATTGAATTATTCATCCAAATCTCGCACATTTTGGGTTACTATTGCTTAAAATTGGGTGTTTTTAATCAATTTTAGCGTAATTTTTCTGGATTTTCGATGTCCTACAACTTGAAAAAATGTAAAAACTTTTAAAATTAATTTATTATTAGCTATGATGTTGATCTGTTCAGTATTTCTATTAATTAGCATAATTTAGATAATCAAAGGCCAACTTTACAACGAGGCTGTCGACTTTTGGTCTTTCGGCGTTTTGATGTACGAAATGCTTGTTGGCCAGTCGCCATTCCACGGAGAAGGCGAGGATGAGCTTTTTGATTCGATCCTCAACGAGAGGCCCTACTTCCCCAAAACTATTTCAAAAGAAGCTGCCAAATGTCTCAGCGCTGTGAGTTTTTTACCCAGATGAGGAGAAAATCTTTAAATTTTCCAGTTGTTCGACAGAAATCCAAATACGAGGTTGGGCATGCCGGAGTGCCCCGATGGTCCAATCCGACAGCATTCCTTCTTCAGAGGCGTCGACTGGAAGCGATTCGAGAGTCGACAAGTGCCACCTCCCTTCAAGCCTAATATTGTAAGTCATGAGGAAGTTCACGTATATTGATAGAGATTTGTTTCTACATTTTTAAATCCTACAAAGAACATTTAAAAAAATTTCAAAGCTTAAGGCTGGCTAAAAAATTAAAAGAACTCATCGCTTTTTGAGACAAGTATTCCCATGAAAATTATTACCATATTTTTTCGCTAAAAGAAGCTTTAAATATGGATTTCCCCCCGTTTTTTTGGTCGACTTTTAGCTTTTTAGATGTTCTCCAATCGATTTATCTTCCCATTACAGCCTTGTAGAATATTAGGGCATTTTTTCGAAGAGATCTAAAAGATTTAAGGGACAAAGCTTTGGGCTTTAAATGTTCCTCGTAACAAATTTTTCCCCACTTTTAAATCAACCATGAAAATTGTTGGTTTTCTCTCGCTTCTCCCCAAAGTTTTGAGCAACTTTTTGAATGCTTTATTAGCCTTTAATTTCTGCTGATAAGTTCTTTTTTTCAGAAATCATCATCAGACGCGTCGAATTTCGATGAGGATTTCACGAACGAGAAGGCCCAGCTGACTCCCGTTCACGACAAAAATCTACTGGCCTCCATCGATCCCGAGGCGTTCTTAAACTTTTCCTATACAAATCCGGCCTTCGCCACTGCGTAATCCCCGGTACTGGTAATAATCGACGGAATTTCTTTCCCCTTTGGGGGAGGGCTC
Source organism: Oscheius sp. JU1382 (assembly GCA_932521405.1). Classification (NCBI taxonomy): domain Eukaryota; kingdom Metazoa; phylum Nematoda; class Chromadorea; order Rhabditida; family Rhabditidae; genus Oscheius; species Oscheius sp. JU1382. The sequence goes on along the minus strand of OW051478.1, from coordinate 799,544 downwards.
TTTTTCAGTGCTCATTTCTCATAATATTCCCCACACCCGATTTATTTGCTCTTTGATTTTCCAAGATAAGATATGTCATATCGTCTTCTAGAAAATAATATTTAGAAAGATTTGAGATTATTATTGATGACGCAGAGACTGTGAACAGAATTTTTACTTATTTTCTACGAAGTGACCAAGCATTTTGCTGGCGCATTTTATTACAAAATATATATATATTATTGTTCTTTGTATTCGTTTCAATAAATTTTATATTTTTTTTTCAAATTCTCTTTAAAACAAAAGATTACAATGTTTCAGCATTAAAATGTTGGTAACTACAGGGTGGCGAAAAATGACGTGCGCGTGACATTTAACTCCGTTTTAATTATCATATAAAGCATTTATGCATGCTTTTTAAAAAAAATATATTTATTTGTTGCTTATTATTGGTTTGTAGGAAAAAATTTACTTTCTAAGCTATGGCGAAGACCTGTCCAAGTCGTGACGCGGTTGCATAGTTAGCAAAGAGTGGGATGAAGAACTCAGTAATTTCTTCGAGGCTCGGAATTCCTCTAAGAACCGTCCAGAAGATTGTAAAGCAATGGAAAGTGGAAGGGCACGCTCAAATCAAACCCAGAAGTGGACGAAAATGGACTGTCAACACCCGACAGATGCGTGGGATTATTAAAAGAAGGATTGACCGAAAAGATGATCTGAGCTTAAACAAGATGGCTAAACAGCTCAATATTTCTCGCAAGTCTGTTCAAATGATAGTAAAAAATGAGCTTGGACTTCAAAGTTATCGTCTGCTTAACGGACAAGCTCTTACCGACCAAGCAAAGCAAAATCGAAAGGAAAAATGCAAGAAATTACGAAAATGTTTCAAGGTGAGGCGAATTGAGGACGTCCTCTGGTCTGACGAAAAAGTTTTCATCGTTGAAGCGGCTGAAAACTCTTAGAATCATCGCCAATTTCTTAACCCGGCTCTCAAGAACAATCGCAAGCGAAAAATTGCCACAAGAAGTCTGTTTTCTAAAAGCTTAATGGTTTGGGGTGGTATCAGTGCCTCGGGCGAGACTCCTTTGATTTTTATCGATAAAAACGTGAAAATCAATGCAAAAGTCTACCAAGAAGAGATCCTCGAGAAAGCTGTGGAGCCCTGGAAGCAAAAACATCCCAATTTAATCTTTCAACAAGACTGGGCTCCAACCCATGGAGCCAAGACAACGATCCACTTCTTGGAGACCAAAATCAACTCTTTTTTGACGAAGGATTTGTGACCTGCGAACAGCCCTGATCTAAATCCATTGGACTTTTCTGTTTGGGGATTTATGGAAGAGCAGCTTAGGAGTCGAAATGTAAAAGATCTGGTGACTTTGCGAAGAAAATTGATTAAAATTTGGAACAATCTAGACGTTAACTACCTGCACCGCACCATCGATTCCGTAAAGAGACGATTTGCCACCTGCATACAAGCTGACGGGGGCCACTTCGAAAACCTCTTGTAATTGTTAAATTTTATTGCCCTAGTTGTTAGAAAAATAAATGTTGCTATAAATTATTTGAGAAAAAAATTAAGTTATAGCGTATTTTGGCGCACGTAATTTTTCGACACACTGTATTTCTCCAAATAGAAATTGAATGATAAAAATGGGGAGGTAAGACGATCCGGAACTATTAGGGTGAGTAAAAAGTTTTGCACCAAAAATGTTAACAGCTCATAACTCTGTGCCCAGTTGATCGTTTGAGTTGAATGTTTTTAACTGAAAACTTTGTCATCTTGTATACCAAAAATCCAACATTTCAAGTAAGTTGCCATCATCGCGTTCGAGATCTCGCTCTACCAAGATGACCCTCAAAATCCTCACCTGTTCAAAGGTTTACCAAATGCTCATAAGAGATCCTTAAAGCCTCGCAAATGGATAATTTTATTCCTCTTTGAGTAAAGAAGACTACTCAACCGATCATTCACAGAAGACATTTTAGCGCACTTTATGAAGAAAATTTGGGATTTCTCAGATCTTTTGCAAAAATTTAACAGCATTTGTAAAAAACTGACCTCCTTCAATTTTTGTGTTGTCAGGAGGGTCGCGGATTCAATCCCCTCCCTGACTTACATTTTTGCTTTATTCATTCAAGTCTTGTTTTCATATTTTTTGACGTTTGGACTCACTTTTATTGCATTATAAGCACATATGCATTGGCATCTTCTCATTATCCAACGGCAAACTCATTTTTTGAGCAATCCTATTGATAAAAGGATGCCTGCCTGCTGAAAAGTTGATTCTCTTTAAATAAAAATCCAATTTCTCGACTCAGACCAGCTCAACAACTCGATAAGTCAGAGAATTCCAATGCTACAGAGCAGCTGGAGCAGTAAAAGGCCAATTCAATATGCTTTGTGTGGCTGAATTGAGTCAAAACGTCAAAAAATATGAAAAAAAGACTTGAATTAATAAAGCAAAAATGTAAGTCAGGGAGGAGGATTGAACCCACGACTCTCCTAACAACACAAAAGTTGAATCATGACTACTGGTTTAGTTTATTTGTTCCAAAAATCTTCACAAAAGGCCACGGACGAAATGAAATTTGAAAATTCGTGCTGCGTATTAATCCCTACGGGACCAATCTATCCGAATCCAGATAGATTTCGGAACTGCGGGACTGTCCCTTTAACAGCCAGATTCGACCACTCTCAACTTTTATCCAGTTATCCATTCTCTGCTTACGTGGTATCTCTGGGCTATTCAAAAAGAAGAGGATGAGGAGTCGCACAAGAAGAGTTACCACGTCGAATCTGCTGCGACAATGTTGTGAAAATAAAAAGAGTTGTTTATAGTCGAGTAATCTATATTTCCGCTTTTTCCTATCCAATTAACCAAACTGAGTTGGCAACTCATGGGTTTCCGTTGCTCAAAAATCGACTATAAATCCACGATTGGGTAAAATAAACAAAGTTTATCTCAATTTCAAATGTAATATTCTCCATTTTTGGATAAAAAATCTCCCCAAATCGGCATTCCTTTCAATCGTGCTTACCCGTATTACCTCGAATCTAAGCACCCCTAGAATAGAAGCACACTTTCATAGCAACTCTTGTAGTATTTTTTCGTGCTTTACTTATGCTTGACTTCTGGTCTTTTCTGTAAGGAAATGTTACGAATTGAATAACAACTAGGATATCAGAGAGATGGTATCTCTACTGTGTCTGGCCATGTGGTGGATATTTCTTCGGATCTAATCGACCGTTTGTGATAATCTTGGTTCCATATGAAAGTCCAGAGTCTAGCACACATTGCTACATATTAACACCAATCTTCGATGGCCTATAGCTTCTCGGCTTTCACGAGGAGTTATCAAATTTTGGTGCCACCTGAATTTAATGCCAAACCTTTGCACCGAACTTGATTTTATTGATAACCCAGAGAACTAAAACAAAAAGAAAATAGAGACTACGCGTCTCATTGGTACAAGAGATAAGCCTATCAGTTCTTCTTTCTCCTTGTTCAATCACCTCTCTTTTTCTGCCTTTTTGTTAATAATCAGTTCAGAATGGCGCATTCATCAAATGGTAGAGAATTACAGCAACAACTTGAAAATGCTCGACAAGAAATAGAGCGATTGAGACTGGTTAATAAGCAGCAGAGATTTAACCAAGCAATTGCTGCCACAGGTAGGGCAAGGGGGAATCTTTCGGTAAGAAATTCGGCAAATTTTAGAGAGAAAGTTTGAGGAAAAACTCGCCGAAATGAGGCGACAAATTGAAACTCGAGTAACTGCTACTTTGAAAAAAAGCATAGGTAGTATTGAAGATAAAATAAAAATCGATAAAAAGAACTATCAGGAAAATATGACGGTTATGAGTACGTTCTTTTCTAATAGTTCAAACATCTCTTGAAGAACAATCAACCGAAGAAAACAAAATTGAAGCAAGACGACTCCTGAAGAGAGAAAGAGAGGATCGAGTCACCACAGGCATTTTTATATTCGAATCAATTTGAGAATCTTTTAGAGCAAAATTTCCAAAATCAGCTGGCGGAAGTTGGGCACCAAATGGCAAAGGAAAGAGTGGATAGAGTTGCTGCAGGTAGTTTTAAAATAACCGCAAACCGCGGGTCGATTTGAAAAATTGTGGTTAACTAAAAACTGGAACCAAAATCGGTTTGAAAACTCAGAAATCGAACCGACAAAAATCCAGAAATCGTGCATCCCTGGTTGTGGGCGAAAGAGAGGAACGAGTCAACGCAGATAATTTCAAAAATCAACAAATCTGAAGACAAGAACTAAATGGAATTTCAGTTAGAAGGGTCGAAGCTCAATTAGCTGAAAAGGGAGAAATAATTGAAACTTTACAACGTAGAATTGATGAGCAATCTGGAGAAATTGAAAATCTAAGAGCTGGCCAGTTAGAAAAAGCCGCTTTGGTTGAAAAAGCAAATGAAGGTTTGTTAGGAATTTAAAGAACGCCGGCAATTTTAGAAACAAAAAAGATGGTGGGAAATATGTCAATTCAATTGGAAAATGTTTCCTCAGAATTCCACTCTTCTGTAGGTTCAGCTAAAACCTTTGAATAAGCGGTGTAGGCGTTGATTCTTGGAGGATATCATAACACTTTTACTGACTCCATTTGCATTTTCGATTCCAAACAAAAAAAATGGCGAAAGTGTAAGCAGAAACTTCCTTTTAAAGTGGCAAACCACGGATCTGCTATCTTAAACGGCAAAATATATGTTATGGGAGGCTACGAAAATGATTCAAATAAACCATATGCAAGCTGCTACAAGTTGGGAGAGAATGGTGAATGGACCAAAATGGCTGAAATGAACGCGAAAAGAAATTACATCTCACAGAGCACAATTGTTTTTGGCTCAGAAATTTGGGTGATTGGTGGAAGGAATGGAAGTGGTATACTAGAAACAGTGGAAAACTACAATCCCCAAACAAATATTTGGACTCAAATGCCGTAAGTTGTCTTTTTAAAAATACAAAATGAAAGTGATCTCAATTTTAAACGGAATCACACATCTGCTTCAATAGTTGGTGGAAAAATCTTTGTATCTGGTGGTTGGGATGGGACAAAGGAACTCAAATCAGTGGAAGTCTATGATCCAGCCAAGAACAAATGGGAAATATTCTGTGATATGCCGCTTGAACAATGTTTTCATTGTTCAATAGTTGAAGGAACAAATCTAATAATCATCGGAGGACAGAAATCTGACGAAATGCCCTCAGATGAAGTCTGGAAAATAGACGTCTTTGATCCAAAAAAGGAGTGGATCAAGATGCCCAGCTTAAAACAAGGAAGATACTGTCATGGAGCTGTCAAATTATCAAATGGAATTATGGTTTTTGGAGGGTCAATTGGCGGCACAACTCGAATAGATTCTGTCGAAATATTCGATGGAATCAGCTGGAAAGAAGGACCTAAATTGCCAGAAAAACATAGCTCATTTTCTTCTTTTCCTCTTTCAATAAAAACTGAAAAACAATTGCTTCTGCAACTGTGCTAATATTTTGTTACAATATAAAATTTGTATAATACATTTTTTCTCTCTCTTTATAATAAGAGACAATAACGGCTTTACCGTCGCGTGTCCCATTACGGCCGGCAATTGAAAAAATGGTTGGTTTTTTTCCTCTCAAAGAAGAAAATCAAGTCAGAGGATTTAAGATTCGCGCTTGGTTATAGGCTGCTACAGTAACCCTGAACACTTGAAAGAACCTTTCTCTCCTTGGAAGAAGTCTCTCTAAGGATTAGCGAGCTCTAGTCTTAGTATCTGTCTGGTTGTTAAGATCAGCATTAAGAATGCCTGAAGGGTTTATTGTTTAGCAAAAAGAATAAGATCTAATGGAAAGAGTGAGGAATGATTGCCTCGGCGCAGCATTGTCCCTAGACAACCAAGCTCGTGTAAGCACGATTGAAAGGAATGCCGATTTGGGGAGATTTTTTATCCAAAAATGGAGAATATTACATTTGAAATTGAGATAAACTTTGTTTATTTTACCCAATCGTGGATTTATAGTCGATTTTTGAGCAACGGAAACCCATGAGTTGCCAACTCAGTTTGGTTAATTGGATAGGAAAAAGCGGAAATATAGATTACTCGACTATAAACAACTCTTTTTATTTTCACAACATTGTCGCAGCAGATTCGACGTGGTAACTCTTCTTGTGCGACTCCTCATCCTCTTCTTTTTGAATAGCCCAGAGATACCACGTAAGCAGAGAATGGATAACTGGATAAAAGTTGAGAGTGGTCGAATCTGGCTGTTAAAGGGACAGTCCCGCAGTTCCGAAATCTATCTGGATTCGGATAGATTGGTCCCGTAGGGATTAATACGCAGCACGAATTTTCAAATTTCATTTCGTCCGTGGCCTTTTGTGAAGATTTTTGGAACAAATAAACTAAACCAGTAGTCATGATTCAACTTTTGTGTTGTTAGGAGAGTCGTGGGTTCAATCCTCCTCCCTGACTTACATTTTTGCTTTATTAATTCAAGTCTTTTTTTCATATTTTTTGACGTTTTGACTCAATTCAGCCACACAAAGCATATTGAATTGGCCTTTTACTGCTCCAGCTGCTCTGTAGCATTGGAATTCTCTGACTTATCGAGTTGTTGAGCTGGTCTGAGTCGAGAAATTGGATTTTTATTTAAAGAGAATCAACTTTTCAGCAGGCAGGCATCCTTTTATCAATAGGATTGCTCAAAAAATGAGTTTGCCGTTGGATAATGAGAAGATGCCAATGCATATGTGCTTATAATGCAATAAAAGTGAGTCCAAACGTCAAAAAATATGAAAACAAGACTTGAATGAATAAAGCAAAAATGTAAGTCAGGGAGGGGATTGAATCCGCGACCCTCCTGACAACACAAAAATTGAACCATGGCTACTGGGGCCCCTAAAGTTAAATAGTTCCAAATATTGTCTTATAAGCTTTGGTTAAAAAAACGACAAGATTGCTATCAACCACTGCGTATTAACTTGCTTTAGGACCCAGTTTCTATCTTTAAAAGGTGTAAATTTTAGGATAAAAATGGGTGTCACCGTGAAAAAAAGACATTTCGTGAAACCTATTTTTTGTAATATTCGTTTCAACAAATTTTATTTTTTCAAATTCGTTTTAAAATAAGATTGCAATAGCTACCGTAATCGTCTAAATATGTTATTACTAATTCTAAACTCTTTTCGCAAAGATCTGAAAGAAAAAAAAGCGGATTTTCCGTGTGAGACTTATTTTGGGCGGCTAATACTGTAGCAAAAAAATCAGTCATTTTTCTCTAAATTCTTGGCGTTTTTTTTTTAACTTTTCAAGGTTCTACAAAGTTGTAGAGGAGATCGAGGGCTATAAAAAGACTTGAAGAAGGGTTCAAATTGTGAAAAGCAGATTAAACTTTGCGGCGGGGGTACGATAGAATTGTGAAAATAGGCTTCTCTATAAGAATAAAAGCAACAGAGATCAAAGTAAAAAGATTTGTTGCTGCGCTCAATTTCATGAATTTCCGCCATTCGATTTCACAACCGCCGCCTGTGTTGAGGGAAGAGTGCAAAGAACTGCCAAACCACGTGGGTCAACCCCACAGCTCTAGGCTGCGCCTTCGCTTTGTTTACATTTCTCTCTGCCGAATTTGGTCTCAATCTCTTGGTTTCTTCTTCAATGTTTTGGTTTTTATTATGCAAACCACACATGTACTAAAGCAAGCTTAGAAAAATGCAATTTGTTTGCCGTTCAAAACTTTTTTACGTCAAATATTGCGGCGCTGAAAAGATAAGTGACGGCGCGTCACTTTGACGGTCTATTTAAACGTTCCGAATGCGCTTTCGTCCAAAAATTTTACTCGCTTTTCTTTCTATTTTTGTCAAATAACCTTGGAATTCCCCCCTCCTCAAGGCTGACTCTTCTCTCTTCATGTGATCTTTCAGGCGAGATGGGATTGGTAATTTCTGCGCTGGAATTGCCCCTCCAAGCTACTTTTGCCATCAGTTTGAAGGTTTTGAAGACATTTAGACCGAGGAAATCCCTCTCGGGGAGGTGTTTTCATCCAGAAGAGGCCGGCGGCATCCTCCCGGAAGAATGGCAATTGGATGCTGTCCAGCCAGGGGTGAGTTGCTCGTTGCTAAGCGGCGTGATTGTCCTAGGAATTTGGCTATTTTTAGAGCCAGCGGGGTACGAAAATTGATTGCTTTTGCGTCGACAAGAAGCTAAAATCGCTTTTTTTAATCCTAAATTTGCAGAGAACTTATCTGCTGGAAGGAAGTACCAAAGATGATCAGCATATTCAAATAGAAGTCGTCACTCATCAAAATTACAATAGTGTTTCGCTTATTTTGGCTGATTCTTCTCGCATTTTGGGTGGTCATTTCACAGGACCAACCGCTGATAAGAAGACCATTAAATGTGGGCCCTTCTCCATGGAGATGAGGGAGCCTTTTCGGCGATGGAGAGTCAATTTTAAAGGGTATTTGGGGTAAATTCTATTCTTTTTTGTGCTTTTAATCTATAAATTAGAAATGAGGACGACAGAAGCTTTGTAACGATCGCTGGCTGGTGGAAACCCACATCAGATGGTCGATTCTTTTATTCAGATTTAGATTTTTCTGACCTAAAGTTCAAGAAAAGTTTCGATCTAGCTGGGAATTTAAGCGTAATTTCAAGGTAAATTATTTATTCGAAAATAATCAAATTTTAGGACTTTTTTCTCAGAAGATATGTCCCATTTTGGACAATTACTGGCAGAAGTTTCTATTGACGGCGAAGCAACAACTGAGATGAGATTCCGGGGAGTTAGGCAGATCTCCTCCTACCAGGAGGACCAAAATATCAGAGAATTTCACCTCTATCTCGAGGTGACTCCTTCCTCAAATTTGAATCTTTTAATTTAGGATGGAAATCGAGTGACCCATAGAATTGTCGAAGATGGCGAGAAGAATCTATCCAGCCATGGTTTCATGGAGAAGACAGATCTCCTAACTTCGTCGATTTCGTTGAAGAAGGATGAAACCATCAATATTGGGAATTATCAACCGATTCAATTCAATCTCCTCGATGGAAAACGGGCCTACGGAAGTGAGCTATTTTTATTCAAAAAGTTTAAAATTTTACGCTAAAAATATTAAGCTACGGTAATTTCTGACTAAACTAGCCCAAAACTGGTCCTAAAACCTCAATTTGTCGCAAATTTTTTAAAATTACTCTAAAATATGGTAATTTAGATCCAATTCTCACAATCACCAAGGTCTCTCCCTCTGCCGACTTCTCTTATTCTTCTTCTTCCGGTCATGTTGTGGATCTCCAATGGGTTCAAGTATCATTTTTCTCGTTTAAAACCCCAATTTTTTTAAGGTAAAATCCGTAAAAAGTAGAGGATTTGCTCTCCTTCGTACCATAAGGAAAGACATTTCTCCGGTAGAACATCCAACTTTTATGAAAATTCAAGGTTTTTATCTAAAAATTGGGGAAAGAAGACTAATTTTAGAGGTGATTGCCTCTTCAAAAGAAAGAGAATCGGCCGTTCTGCCTTTCAGCTCTCTCGCTTGCCAGGATAAGTCCCTCACTGGAGGAAAAGGAGCCAATCTGGCGAAGCTTAAATCAATGGAGAAGGAGGTATTCTGTAGCTTTTTTGCGAAAAAAAAGTCAAAAATTCTAGTATTCCGTCCCAAATGGAGTTGTCATCACCACAGCCGCTTTTAATTCCTTCCTTGATGCCAACAAGCCCATCAAGGAGATGGTCAAAAAGCTATCGCAAAATGGTCTCTCAATTGAAGATTATGTCAAACAAGGAGAAAAGTGAAGCCATTTTTTGAGAACAATCATCTTCTTTTTAGAATTGCCGATGCCATTAAAGCAACAGACCCAGTTAAATCATTGCTAAATAGTCTTTCCTTGTCAAAAGAGGGTCGCTTTGCCGTGAGGTTTCAGCAGAAATTAGCTAAAAATTGAATGAAAACATTTAGATCTTCAGCTGTCGGAGAGGATGGGTCAGATTTATCCAGCGCTGGCCAGTTAGAATCCATTCTCGATGTAAAATTCGAGGAGGTGAGAGAGAGAGATCTACAATATTATTCTTTGTCTCAGATTCCTTCTAAAATCCTCGACTGTTGGAGCTCCAATTTTAGGAAAGAAGTCATTTCCTATAGAAGGTCTTTTTTTTAAAATTTTAAGCCATTTATTTCCAGAAATTATGGACAAATTTTGAATCCTCTGATGGCTGTTGTCGTCCAAGAGATGATAAAAGACGGCGTAGCTGGTAAATCCACTTTCTTTTTCAATTTTCAATTTAAATACTGTAGCAGGGGTTATTATAGCTAGTTTTGTTATAAATCTAGATGCACAAGAAATTCCCTTTATTTATTTTTATGAATAAATTCCCCAAAATTGGAGCGATTTATTTTTTTCAGGAGTAATGTTCACCTGTGATCCGGTGAAAAACGACGACGGCTGGATGGTGATCAACGCAATCCAAGGCTGCGGCGAGGATATTGTAAGCGGCGCAGTAACTCCCGATGAAATCCACGTTGAAAAGAGGAATCTCAGTATAAAAAAGGTGGCCAAATTCATCAAAATTAATCCCAATTTCAGCCGGAAAATTGCTGTTTGGATGAGGAATCTCTCCAAAAATTGATTTCTGTAGGATTGAGCCTTGAATCCTCGTTTGGAACTGCTCAAGACGTGGAATTTGTCATAAAAAATGGAGAGATCTTCCTCGTCCAAAGTAGGGATGTCACAGGTAAAAAGGCGAAAGAGAAATAGGTTTTTTAACTGTATTAATTTCAGGAAGAGATAGAGAAAGCCGCTTCGAGTTGCTGACAGAATTCGATTCAGCCACTCTATCTGACAGTGAGCTCTACAGTACTGCCAACGTTGGGTGAGGGGATCCAATTATTAGCCTATTTTCCCTTCTCTTTTAGGGAAGTAATGCCAGTACCGCTGACTCCTCTAGAAATTAGTAATGCAATCGATCAAGGAGACAAAATATTAGCAGTGAGTTTTATGGTTTCATTTCGTTTTTAAAAGTCCCAATGGACTAATTGGAAATTAATAACACTTTCCAGAACTTGTGGTTATTTTAATCCAAAATTGGGGGATTTTCTCATGTTTGAGCCTATTTCTGATTTATTTTGATTTTTAAAAGCATTGAGAAGCAAAAAAACTACGATTTTTAGGACTTTTGTTATAGTCTGTTCATAAAAAAAGTCGACATCCTTCGTATCCAAGAAGGGGTTATCGCGACAGGACCCATTTTATCCTAAAAAAAGGCCTTTAGTAAATTTTAGGATAAAAATGGGTCTCGCTGCAGAAACCCCCCCCCCCCCCCCCCCCTTTCTCGGAGCATCAGCTGTCGTCTTTTTATGAACAGACTATACCTCAAAACAAAACTTTTAAAAATAGTTTATTTTGAGCTACAGTAACCCAATTTATTAATTATTGCAACTTTGAATGTGATCGTTCGGATTTTTTAAAGTTAAAATCATCTTCCAGAATCAAATTCTAAAAGATCTGGAGGGCAGCTATAAGCTGCCTCGCCACCATTTGGTCGGCTTTTTTGTCCATGGCAATCGCCTTCTCTTCAACATCGGCCAGGTTTCTCCCCCTTCTCTAATCGCTCAAAAAGAATTTCCTCCTTCCAGTTATTTATGCGCCTAGCTGAGGTTGTCAGCAAGGATCGACTCTCAGAATATTCGCTGGCTGGCTGTCAAATCTTCACTCCTAAAATGTTCGCTGAAGGATTAGAGCGCTATGGAAAGCTGCCTCGCTTCTTTTTATTCAAAAGGCTCAAAGTTATCTTCAATGTGAGCTCAAGTATTTCCACTTTGAAATTATTTAGCTGATGTTCAATCGAACTTATAAATTGCCGGAGGAAATAAAAAAAGAGCTTAAAATTATTGAGGATTTAACTCCAAAAAGCGGGAAATTTGAATTCGAAGAGCTCGTCGAAATCATGCACAAGCAACGTATCGTTTATAACACGGTGAGGGACTTTTAGGATAGAATTGGGACTTTTTTTTCAGCTCTTCGACAAGCACAACGAGGCGTCGATGTTCTCTTCCTTCACTTATGTTGTGGTTGGTAGTTTGATTAGAGGAGAAGGCGGTATTTTTTTCGATTTTTATTTTAAAAAGAACTGAAATTTAGAAGGAGATCTCACCCTTGATACTCTCTCAGATTTAGCCAATATCTTCTCAAATTCAACTTCTCTTGTAATCAGCGCGGATGTCCCTTCCTCCCTAAGAGTGAGAAAACAATAATTCTCGGTAATTCCTTCTTTTTTGTCCAGAAATTGGCAAACGCTATCCTTGCTGATGGATTGAAGGAGGAATTTATTGCCTCAGATGATGGAGCAGCTCTGACTCTGCTCAAAATTAAGGGAAAAGAATCGAATCATCAGCTGACCGAATTTTTAAAAATTCATGGCCATCGAGGTCCAAATGAGCTCTATTTGAGGACAAAAACCTGGGCAGATAAGCCAGAAATATTGACAGCCACTCTGAAAGGAATTCTATCGACTCCAGTCGAAGAAAAAGAGAGCAATCAATCCAAGTCCCTCGATGAATTGGTCGATTCGTTAAAATGTAAACCTCAGGGATTCAGAAGGTGATGAAAAATTAGAAAAAAATTAGTTATATTAGATGGCTGATGAAATATATGGTTGGACAATCTCATCGCGGAGTGGCTGGCCGTGAATTTGCCAAGAGTTGTCTCGTCAAAGCGATTTCAAACTTCCGCATTACTATTCGATTTGTTGCGAAGATTCTCTACGAAAAAGTGAGACTTATCTTCTTCTTTTTAATCAAAAAAATCTAGGGAATACTTCCCGATGAGGATTTGATCTATTTTATGCCTTTCGATGAGGTCCAAGAGCTCTACAAAACTAGGAATCCGAAGTTAATCGCCAGAGCAATGAGAAGGCGTCAGATTTTCCCACAATTTGGCGAAAGAAGATATCCCCATTTGATGGATGGCCTCCCGGAGCCGATTGATTCCAATAATCTTACAAAAACCATAGCAGGCAGCAGCCTCAATGGTACTGTCGTTTGCGAAGGAAAGGTGAGAGCAAAAGCCCGAGTGGCGATCAATCTAGACGAAGCCAAAGAAACCCAGGTGAGTTTTCCCCTCTTTTCAAATGGAGATTTATTCCAGCCTGGGGAGATCCTAATTACTCGCTGTACAGACATCTGCTGGTCGCCATATTTCCCAATAATTAAGGGAATTGTCACGGAGATTGGGGGTCTCTTGAGCCATGGAGCTGTCGTCGCCAGGGAGTACGGATTGCCAAGTTTGATAGCCGTCCACGAGGCTACAGTCGTCTTCAAAACGGGTGATCTAGTCGAGCTGGATACGTATAAAGGAACCATATCTAAAGTCGAAGATAGTCAATAAATATTTTATCGAGTTGAATATTGTTCTTTTCTAAAGAAGTTCTTAAGAAATCCACTTGAAATTTATGAAAAAAGATGAGATCAATGATAAAAATTGGCTAGGGAGTCCCTTTTTTCGCTTTTACGGTCTTGAACTATCCTAAGAAGTGTTATAAGCTGCTTAGAATGGTCGCCCAAACTGATAAGTTGTTCTCCCTCCAAAATGGCTGTATTATCCCAGCTCTTTGGATTTCTCTCTTTCCTCCACTTTCAGATTTTTGCTTCAAATACCTGCCTTCCAATTGCTATAACCAACACCAGCATTACTAAAAATCCGTGCAAAAGTGAGTTTTCTCTCTTAGTTTATTAATTAGTCTTACCAGTTGGGGAATATTGCAAAGAGCAATGGGAGATTGTGACGATTTTCGCGATTAAAAATGAAAATAACTATATCATGTTGAATAAACTGCTGGCGAAGGTTAGTTGGGTTTAAAAAAAAGTTAAGATGGGCTTTTGGACAATGATAGATTGTTCCTACGCTAATCGGATTTATTATATTTCTCCTTCGAAGCTAAATAAAGAAGGAAATGGAATTAAATTTGAAAAGGTGGGTGGATTATTCTGAAAAATACCTTTTTTCAGTTGGAGAGGAATTTTTTTACGAAAGAATATAAAAAATATCCATATGATGGGAGTTTGAACGGAGGTAATGCTGGTCTTCTTGTTTCAAAGATGATCTATTCTACTGTAAGCTTTAGTAACTTATTTAACACGTTGACGACAATGTAGTCCACATGTGGACTACACTTTTTTGGCCGCGTGGGACCGTGTAGTCCACATGTGGGCTGCAGTCGCGTTTTGGGAAAAAAGCGCCGGTCCCTCGCGACTCTTTTCTCCCAAAACGCGATTGTCGTCAATGGGTTAAGGCTGATTTAGAAGCAATTTATTGACAACAAAGAATTCAAGAAGAGTGACAATTTCGGCAAAATAATCTACATTTTTGTTGATGTGGATTGCTCCTCTTTGTGTTGCAAAGAGCTGAGCTATAATCAATCCTCCTTCATCATTGATATGATCTATTTTGGCTTTTCAATTCAAATTCATCCAATCGGGGGAGAAACAGAGACTTATTGCGCCAATATGGCTTTTTCGCAGTGTTCGCTTTACAAAGCTGAGCAATGTCAAATTCTACAGTATCCAGACAATTGGGCCGTCACTTTGGATGCGCTTTGTCATCGTCCAAGCAAGAAGAATCAAATGATAAGTGAGCTATAAGACAAAACTGCGTATTGCGCAATGCGTCGGGATCCATTTTTTGCCTTTAGTAAGAATTTTAGGATAAAAAATGGGTCGGCGGAATACGCAGGGTTGTCATTTTTCTACTAGATTTTAAATTTTCCGCCCTTTTTGAACTAAAACTCTAACTCAAAAAATTTCAGTGGAATTTACCTACTTTGGTCTTCTAATTTTTCTAATCCTATTGGCTATTTTTGTCGCAATTTATCAAAAATGGAGAGAGATACGTTATTGGAAGCAGATACAGCGATTGCGCGAATGGAAATAAAAGCTTCAAATCTTATCTTACTAATAAATAAAGCTGATCCTGTCCGTCCGTTCGTCCGTCTGTCTGTCTGTCTATCTATCTATCTATCTGTCTGAAGCCTTGCCAAATCCTGTCAAAATTCGGATTACGACTTTTCCACGGGCGTCGCTTTTTTTAAAAAAGAATTTCCCCTTTTTATCTTCGTGTTTTGGAAACCTGGAACAAAGTTTATATTTTATGCGCTTCCAAAGTATTTTGTACAAAAGTTATTGCTTAGCCTATAAGAATAGATTAGAATTAAAAAGTTTAAATTGAGAGTCTCGAAGGCCTCTCGATTACCCCAATCTGCCTTTCGCTGGGCCTAAAATTAAGCGCCGCCGAAGGTGACACAGCTCCATCTTATTTTAAAAATAAAAAGGTTTTTCTCCAATTCTGCGATAATCCAATTATCGTATTTCTTTTAATTTCAGCCACCTCGGGACTAAATTTGGTGTGAATTTTAAAAAAATCTCGCTTTTATATTAATTTTCGAGGTTCTGCTAGCAAGTAAGATGTAGTTTTTGATCTCGCCCCCTACAATCTCCTTTGTAAAATAAATTATCTCACAAAAATGAGGGTAGAGCTCGATTAGAAATTGAAGTTTTCCAGGTGGGACGCATTCCATACTTTTTGGGCTACTGTAACCACAATGCTTATTTTTCCAAAAAGGAATAAAATGATTAGCGCCTGTTGCTCTGCATTCCAAAGCAAAAAATTATTTTGAATTCTTACTGTTTAAACCGATCAACCTTGTCAATCTCCTCAAGAAACCTAAATCCTTCAAAGTTGTATTTTTTATTTCCAACGTGTCGTAGATTCTCTCTACTTTGCTCAGATTGTTTTGTCTCCTCGTGGCCCTTTTCCTGCTGTTACTTCCTGTGCTGACGACTCACTGTTTTGTCTATCGCGCCGTCATGTCGAGCATATAAGAAACAGGAACCGAGCTATGGAATCGTCGCTCTCCTAAGTTTGCATTTCTTTTTGTTTTTTGCCTCAAGCCAAGACTGAACGATAAAAATTTTTTTTTATTCGGAACTATTAACCTTTAGGGGCTCCAGTAGCCATAATTCAATTTTTATGCTGTCGGGAGGGTTGCGGGTTCAATCCCCTCCTGATTTACATTTTTGTTTTATTAATTCAAGTTTTAAAAAAAAATATTTTTTGACGTTTTGGCTCAATTCAGCCGCACAAAGTGCACTGAATTGGCCTTTTACTGTTCCGGCTGCTCGGTAGCATTGGAATTCTCTGGCTTATCGAGTTGTTGAGCTGGTCTGAGTCGAGAAATTGGATTTTTATTTAAAGAGAATCAGCTTTTCAGCAGGCAGGCATCCTTTTATCAATAGGATTGCTCAAAAAATGAGTTTGTCGTTGGATAATGAGGAGATGACAATGCATATATGCTTATAATGCAATAAAATGGAGTCAAAACGTCAAAAAATATGGAAATTATTTTTTTTTTTTGCTTTTCTCTGCTTTGTCTATTCTACGCCTCACTTTTCAACTCCGATAAAGTGAAAACTTTGATTTTAGTAAGCCAGATTGGCCAGAAATAATCAATTACCGTATCAATAAGGCTGAAATCTCCAATCCCTCTTCAATATTTGGCCGATCTCCATTTAAAATTCGATTAATTTGCTTGTACGGAGATATTACCTCCAAGTGACCATACGGCCTTCTAAACTTCTAACCACTATTTTGAAAAATTTCACTAACTCTCGGTGAATAATCTCCCAAAACGTAATGGTTAGCGAATAGATATTCGCCGGTTTGCCATATTTAGTTGCATTATGGAGCTCCGGAGCCATATAATCTACTGTTCCAACTCTTTTACAACTCGTTTAACCAAAAGCCACACTCACTCATAAGTATGAGAAGCAATTGTCTGTCGCTCAACCGCTTTAGCCCATCCAAAGTCGGAAATCCTCAAGTTGTCTAAGGATTTCCCAAGTAGAATGCTGTAACTCCGATATGAGAAGAAGGAATATCTCACTTTTGAGGTTTGATATCTCGATGCATTATGCCTTTTTCGTGGAGATATTGCAGACTACTTGAAGCCATTTCAATCTACGAATAAACTTGCTTCATATCGTATTCTACTGAGGTATTATGAATAACTGAAAATGACATTTTAATGTCTCAAGTTGAAAAGAAGCAAGTTTTTGTTTAAAAAAAACCAAAGATTTTTGACCAATTTGTTATGCTAATGTCTTTAATCGAGTCCCACCCTTATAGGCAGAAAATGCCACTTGAATAAACCCAATACACTATTCAAAAAGCAATGAATTGCTATTACACTCAACATAAGGAAAAAACCAAACAAGCCACTATATAAGCTCCCCTCTCCATGTACTTCATAATGTAGCCAATGTAGAAAGATCCGTTATTAGGTAAACAGCCTTCTTCTGGAGTTAAAAGACCAAAAAGACGGATGATATTCGGATGATTGGAATGCTAGTTGGAAAATTATTGTAATATTAACAAATAAAACTAGCCTTCGGTAGGAGGATAACTTCACTCATATCTGTTTTATTGACCGGTCTATACAATTCCTTGACAGCTACTTTTCTGCAAATCGATCTCTCTATTTTAATTTTTAGTCAGACTTTCATAAACTGGTAATATTGCTTACCCCAGTCGAACATTGTAGCCGCGAAAGACTTCTCCCTCGCCTCCGCTTCCTATCCGTTCTTTCTCTGTGAAATCGTTGAGACTAAACTCAGAAATAACTTAAGAAGCATTGATTGTTAGGGTAGATTTACCAGAATTAACTACTAGACCACTCATCAAGATGGCGGATACGCGAACCCGGCGTTAGACTTCTATTGGTTCGGCCGCTGTTTGTCTTAATAAGGCGGTTTAGTCTTTATTCCGACGCTACATCTCCCCAGATAGAATCCTAACAGCATGATGCAATGCGTCCAAATCAGATGTAACCAAGAGAATGAAGAAGGGCGATAGAACAAAATCGGAAAAAAATAAAGCAAAAATCTTCTAAAAAAAGTTACAACTTTTCAAAGTAGAGAAGATTCTTCGGCCTCAGCCCTGTAGCTAAATTCACATTGATATCGAAATAGTTGGAACCGGCGAGACGAAAAGGCTCCCATTCTTTGTCGGGAACTCCCGTTTTGATATAATTGATGAAATATTGAGGATAAAGACGAGAAAGAACTTCTTCATTTTCATCGTAGACAAATTTATGAACTCCCATTATGTAGGCCAAATCGCCGGTGCAATAAGAATGAGCCGGATAGCGGTAGGATAAAATCGTCATCAATATATTACTTCTATTTGCAAATCGCAGGAAGTTAAAGTTTAGATTCAATGCTTAAAATTAAGCGCTGCCGAAGGTGGCGCAGCCCCACCTTGTAGAGAATATAATAAAAAAACAACTGTAATTCGGAGTTTTAATCCACAATTCTTGCAAGATTGTAACTCAGAGAATTATTATCTCTTCAAAACTGCGTATTCGCTTTCGCGGTAAGACCCATTTTTATTCTAAAATTAGAAGTTTCATGGCTTTTTTGCATCTCTGCATGCTAGGAAAATCCGTAGCAACCAACAAATTGAATAAAAATCACTGACTTTTAATGGGTCCCGTTGCGAAAATCCCTAACGAGAATAATACGCAGTTTTGTATTTTTGAACAGACTATGGACAATTCTCTTGGAACTTTGTGCTCTCTCTCTCACTCTCCTTCTTCCTTCCCGAAAAAGGGAACAGTTCGAGAAGAGTGTGGGGTTTCAGTGTTTGCAAAGCCTCGGCTTCATTAAAGACTGGAGGGAATTCTTTCCTTTTTCTCTGGTGGCTGGGCTCCTGTTGTTGAAATTCGGTGATGATTGATCTCTTCTTGTTCATTATTTATTTCTGGCGTTCATTGAAAATTCAACGATTTTTTAAAGCCCTTCTACTCTGCGATTTGTGAAGGAATTGGCTTAAATTCATCGAAAGAGCGATAATCATCCAGTATAGGCCAGGTTTTTATTCCAGCTGAGAAGCAATTTTCTTTTTCTTCAGTAACTAATCGTGAAATTTGTGCAAAAAATGACTTAAATTTCAAGTCGAAAAGGCAACCGCTTGGGGATCAAATAAGGTCCTCCCCTTCGCTCCACAAAGCGCCAGCCGTAATTGCTCGTCTTCCAGCAAAAAGCTAAAATGTGTCGGTTTTTAATTGCCTCTCTCTCTGTGACTAATTCGTCTCGGCCGCAGGAAGAATTAAAATGTTTCTAAAAAGGAGTGGGAGGGCGCTCTCTTCGCAGCTTGTGGTCAGATTCAATTTCAATGTTTTGTTTGTCGGCTGTGAGAGGAACACCTTCTCTTTCTACCCCTCGAACTCAAAAGCGACACCACACATCGACGCCATCGCATCGGTCTCGTCGTCAGGCGGCTTGTCGCCACGCCATTTGAATAAAATCCATCTTGATGTCCATCTTTTCTGTTTTCCGGCTGTGCTCTCCAGCTCTCAAAAAATTCATTTAAGGCATTTAAGCCACACCAATAGGCAGAATTTGCATCAAACATTGGTTTGGCATTTAAACTAATTTTAAAACAATTTTCTCCAAATTATTTGGCCCAACTTTTCACAAAAAAATTCATTCATTTTCAAGAGAATTTTTTAAACTCCCAGGGTGTGAAATATATCATTCGAGAGAGCATAAAATAGGCCAAATTTCAGCTGCCGAAAGGCCAAAAAGTCTCAAAATTGGGGAAAACATTCTTCACTTTTTTTTAAAGAGAACCACCTTAAAATCTTGAATCTTTTGCTGTTACAACGCCTTTTTCTTAATTTTTAGGGGAGAACTTGATACGGAAATTTGAATAGTTTCTTGCTGCTTGTAAAGAGGCCTTGAAACCTTTTTTTCGGATTTTTTTTCATTTCAAAAAGAAAAGAGATGACAAGCCTTATGTTGTTTAATCCAGATTTTGAATGTAGCCATTTTTAGCAGCAAAGGGATCCGAGAGGCCATTAAAAGTAGAACTTTTTCAATTAATTTTGGGATTAGAGATCTCCCTCAAAAAAAGGAGAGAGATCTCCCTCTCATGTTTGTCTCGCTAGTTTGCTCGCCGCCGGTAGCACCATAAATCAGTCTCTTAATTTATTCCCGTCCAGCTGGATATTTTCCCCGGCGATAATTTTAAAAGATCATCTCATTGTGGCTGCGCTTTCGCGAATTTGTTGAAGAGTTTTTCCCAAATTTTTTGGCGTCAAACATCATGACTCTTATCACCAATTTTGACCGATTAGTTAATCAAAAGAATGCGTTTCCCTTGCTATTTTCTGGTAATTTTAATCTCCCCAACTGCTGTTTTTTCTGCAAGAGAAGAACAAAATAATTTATTCCAACGGTGGCAATTATTCATTTTAGAGAAACAAGGAGGACTAGCACTCGCACTTTTATTTCTAAAATTGTTTATTTTATCCAAGTCGTGAAGCGCTATAAAATCGAGGAAGCTACCATAGTCTAAAAATCAGTCTAAATCTAATTTTTCTAGATATTTTCGCAATTTTTATTAGAAATGATGTTCTACCAAGTTGTAGAAGAGATCAAGGTCTACAAAATTGTGTAAGATTTAAATGATAATTGATAAGAACTTCCCTCCACACCCTAACATCTTGACCGCAAGAGCGTGATAAGCATTCTCAAACATTCTCTTCTTGATAGTGGAGGAGTTGAGAGAGCGAGAGAAATGGTATCGTTTTAGCGAACATTAATGCTATTGATAGGCGGCTAGCTGCTCCTACGTATTAAGAGCATATAGTGTACTGATAAGGCTAAACCACAAACGCGTTGGAACTTCTCTCTCCGCTTTCTTAGCTAATTTGAGTAAAAAAAGTACAATATTATTCATTCCCTATGTCATTTTGATCAATCGCTGGTTGACTAACAACCGGAGATGAATAATCGTCTGAATTGCCAGCTCAAATTATTTCAAAAGTCGTAATTTTCCAGGCTGCTTTTCTTTGAGATTTTATGCTTCTAACTAAAATTGAATAATAAATTTCTTGCTTTAATTTTTTTTTGCTATTTATTTGGGGGAATATTGGCTAAAAAATCGTGGTGGAAGTCATTTTTCGCAAGCAATCTGTCATATTTGGTGAGAGTTGTCTAGCCGGAGCCAGCTGTCGTGTAGTCTGTGCAGGCTGGTTTTCGATTGCATTAACCGGGCAACTTTTTGCACCCCGAATTGACACCTATCGCCTGCGCTCTTGACCTTGCCCACGAGCCTCAAAGCCTACTTGTGCGATCTCTCACTTTTTTTCTTCAATTTTCATTTAAAACCACTATTTTCCGCTTAGGATCACTATGAAAATTACTACCGTAGTCTCTCAGCAAAAGAAGCCTCCCAACCGTTCATCTGAGAATGCGTTCTTTTCTATAGTCTGTCTAAAAAAGACGACATGCGCGCGATATTGTATTCAATTTTAATGGTTTTTCTTATCCTAAAATTAAATGAGCAATTTCTTTGCTTTTTTGCAGACATTAGAACGATAAAACACTCCAGAAACGTACAAATTGATCAAAATCGCTCAATTTTTGGCCTCCAACTTTGAAAATTAGGAAAGAAAGTGGAAAATTCAACAAATTTAAGACAGGATAGAGACTGACTGAACTAATAAACGCCATTCACTGGGTGGGGGGTTTCGGCCGGCCATTGTTGATCTTTAGAAGTGCCTACAAGAGAGAGACTTCCCCCCAACTAGGCTCATAGATCAGAAGAATTCTAGCAGACAGGCAGCTCTTTCAAATAGATAATTAGTCTTTTTTGTCGATGTGAAATGTCTTTTGGCTTCTCTGTCTGGAACTCCACAATATTTACTGAAGAGGCTTAGCTCTTTTTGTAGCCATTAAAATGGGCATAATCCTCCTCTCGAGCTTCCAAAATGTTTATTGCCCGGCACAGATGTGTTGCTCGCAATGGCTTTATTGTGCATAGGCTGCCACTGCCGATGGAACATTCAGGATCACTTAAAATCGCTATTTTTATACCCCTTCTCTGAAAAATTTCATTAGTAGCTCAGTGTTTTTATTTAGTTTTGGCTCTTTAGTTCTTAATAAACACGAATTTTATAATTCACACTTCCTCGTTGAATTCTTCCAGCTGAATTCAGCTGAATCCATCAATTTTGCGCATTTCATCGCAACAGCCAAGCCACACGCACATTTTCATTATTATCCCAGGAAAAAAGTATATAGGAGAGCAACAAAAATTACGAGAATTTTACATTTTTGACTATTTTTAATCTGCAGTGACCAAAAATAGACAAAGAAAAACCTTTTTTTTTCAGAATTCTTACGCCTTTGGCGAAATTATGTTTTCAAAGTTTTAGATGAGATCAAGAGTTATCGAAATCGGTTTAAAAGATGAGAAAAGGCCCAATTTTGAACTACAATTAGTGCCTATACTAGCTCAAACAAGAGACAATTGTTCATTTCGTTTTTTTTTAACTTATAAATACTCCCTGAAGCAAAAAAAAGTATCGCTCTCTTGGCTGACGTTTGCTCCCAAGAAAACTAGTTCCCAGATTTATAGTTTACTGAAAGGGCTCAATGATTACCTTCATTTGCCACGAGCGTGAAACTAGCTCCATTCGCTTTTCCGGAACCGTTTCTCCCTCACATATAGTCTCACAGATCAGGGAGGGAGCTCTCTCAGTCTGTATTTACTCTATTCGCCATAGGCGACAACTTCTCCGAGTTGTGCTGGGAAAAGCCGGCTTCAACAAACTTTTTTTAAGCCGAGTGTCCAGCAGAGAGATCAAATGTTAAAAGATCTCCGCTAAAAATTTACGGGAGGTGGGAAAATCTTTTATTTTTGATATGATGACGGTCAGTTAAACTCGTGAACGCCTTCGAGTGGTGTTTGGTTTCATCTCGCTGATTTATTTATCTCTCTAATCCACTTTTTTTGCTTCGTCTTTCATTAGTTTCGCCGGGATCAAACCATTTCAAAGTCAGGCGGAATTCTTCTAGGTTCTTTGTATTATTTGTAGGCCTTGATCTCGTCTACAAGCTTGTAGAACATCGTTTTTCATCAAAATTAGTCAAAACTTCAGAGAAATTGATTCAATGCGGGACTTTTTTTCGCTTTCTCAGGGTTACGATAGCTAAAAAACGACAATTTGTCTACTTCTCACTGATTTCTCCCATCACTTTCTTCTATTTTTACCAGTTTCCGCCGCTAACAGGTTCCAATGATCAGCTGGGAGCAAACTCGAAACTCTGCTCCTTCAGCTGCTCAGTATGCGAATGAATCTTTTAGTAAAAATAGACTCAAAGGCTGCTTTTCTAGTCGATGAGGAGCATTTAAAATCGTGAGGACTAATAACAAATTACAGCGATAGATTTTTCAACCAACAAATAAATTCTTTCCTTCAAATCTCCTTGAAATTCTTCATCATTAATTACTACGTAGATTTTTAGGTTTTTTTTTTCGGGTATTGCAGTTGGTGAATGCCTTCGTGCTATTCCGGCCGATGATTCGATTCTCATGGTTGCGAACATGCAAGGGGCGACTATTAGCCGTACGCTTTTTTGTTTGTCTTTCTAAATTCTGGATGATTTCAGCTAACCATCGGTTGTGTTTTTCTCTTCTGTTTTACAGCCAATTACCATTCCACGACTTCATTCCTGCCGAAAGAATTAAATTACAATAGCCAATCCCTTAGGCCAGCAACCATATCTCCATCAATTCGACATCACCCCTTCGAAAATACGTGTAAATTCCCCATCATCAACAGCTACCCAAGCGACATATCAGTAAGAAGAAATCTTTCTTATTCAATTCCTCCTTTCAGAATTGGCACGTTGCCGAACGACTTAGGACTCTTAAATGTGCAAATGACTTCCCTCTAGCTACAATGGTTTGTTCTGGGTTAATCGGGGGAAAAAAAGCTTTTTTTAGGATTCTGACGGTGCTATTTATATCCATCCGCATTATGCTCGTTACCCTTTAAAACAGGAAAATCACCTTTGTAAGGTTCTCATAATGGAAGGAGCTCTTCGAAATAAGACAACTAACAAAGGAAAAGATGATGTTAAAATAGTTGCGGAGATCAATGTGAGTTAGAGACGATTTTTTGCTATTCTAGACCTAAAATAGGCTGAAAAATCGTTTTCTATGATGTATTTTACCACAGGAGGCATGTATTTGCTCAAATCATTTCTCTCCCCCTTCTTTTTTGCTCTTTTGACGTTGAGATTAAATGGTCATATCTCAGCCTAGAGATGAGCAAATTAAATTGTAAAAAATGCGTTTTGTAGCCTTTGATCTCCTATTCAATTTTGCAATTGATCACTTTTTGATTAGGCCTTACTTTTTAAAAAAAAAGTTAAAGTTTTCAAGGCTTTAATATTAATAAAAAGGACTTGTTGGCATGCTAAATTCACTTCTTTATTTCAGGTTTTCGAAAATACTCGATTCTTTGTGAATGCCGACATCTTTTCGATCTCCTGCTCAGACACGAAGACGAAGGCCATTGTCTGGGAGAAACCGTTTGCTGGAATGTATAACTCGATGCAGCCGAAGAATGCCGTAATTTTAGCTCTTTTTTCTCTCACATTGATCGCTTTCCAGATAATTCCTGTGCCAGATACGCCGAATTTCAATCAATTTGGAAAAAGACGAAAAGTTAAAAAGGCGTTGGCTCCAGAAAGGCTGTCCATCGATATTCTGGGATTTGATTCAACTTCGAGATCGATGTTCCAGCGACATATGCCCAAAACCTGGGAGACGATGCATCGCCTGGGATTTGAGGTCCTCTACGGATACAATAAGGTTTGCCAATTTTAAGCTATTCTTAAAAACGTTAACTTTGCCGGTAGACTTTTGATCAATTTAATGGGTTATTGCAGCTAAAATTATTTAAATTTATAAAATTTCTCTTCAAGGTTGGCGACAATTCGATGGTCAACCTGGCTCCAATCCTCATAGGCGACGTCAAAGAGGCAATCGAAAGCCCAAAATTAGACTCAAGCGGTGATATTAACACAGAGTGGCTCCTTCCCACCGCAAAGCGACTCGATCCAACAAATCTCAATTTTATTTGGAAAATCATGAAAGAAAGTAAGCTTTTTAGAGACATTTTTCTAATCCAAAGCGATAGAATATGGCTGCAAATCGATGTTAAACGAGGATATTTCGCAGAAAAATCTCGGATTATTTCATTACCCTCCGATGGAATTTCAACCGGGATTCACCGAGCCCCCAGCTGATCATTTCTACAGGGCATACTATCTAAATGTCTACAAGGTGAGTAATAAAAACAATGGAATTTTTGCCAATTTTTATGATCACCTTGTAGCCCTTGATCTCCTCTACAATTTGATATATAACTCATTTTAGAATTGGACCTATGGGCCTTGTAAGGACGGAGCCCAGATTCAACAAGAATTCGTTGATTTGTGGTATCGCTTCGCTAAAAATTACAAGGATATCTGTCATTTTGGGTTTACTTTTGTCACAACGTGGGGAAAATTGGATATAAAAAGTACAAAAAAAGTGCTTCAGATTGACTCACGAACAAGCGTTTCTTTTGGAGCCACTGGATGAGCACATTAGTCAGCGATTGGAGAATTTAAACGTCAATGGTTTGTTGATTTTTTTATTCGGCTAGATGATAAAATGCTTAATTTTGCTGCTCTAGGTTCAGCTCTAGGTCCACCACTTTCTATATTCATTGTGATTTGTAGGAGCTTTGGATAATTCTCTCTCGATCATCATGGGAGATCATGGCAATCGAATTGGAATCGTTCAATATTCGTATTCGGGCCGAATAGAGGAGAGAATGCCCTTGATGGCGATACGAATTCCGCCAAAAATACGAGAAAAATACCCGGAACAGTATAAAAAATTCCAGGAGAATCGGCACAAACTAACCAGGTAGGAGCACTAAAATATGATAACCTTCTTTTCCAGTAATTTCGATATTCACCAGCTGCTGGTCGACTTTTCGGAGATGAAATTCGGAGAGGAGAGAGAGCTCCCCAAGACTCGAGGGATTTCTCTTTTTAGAGAAATTCCACAAACGAGGTTGGATTTTGACGCATTTTTTTGGGGGAAAAATTGCCGCACAAAATATATATAAAGGCGATTTTAGTGTGGCTAGTCGATTTCACTAATTTTTGTGTAGCCTCAAATATAAATGGTTTATTTCACCCCAATTTGCCTCATCTTTTAGATTTTTAAAAATCACCTGGAAAGTTTGTGAAAGCCAATAGGTTTTTGCAAAAAAAAAACTCAAAAAGTGAGATTTCCTCGGCTAATTTTTGATAAATTTTGGCTACTGTTGATTAATAAAGTTCACTTTTTAAGGATTTAGAGGTTTCTCATCGTTTTGCAGGTTGTGATTTCCTCGTAGAGGATTGAAAAATTAAATTTTTAATTTGTTGATTTGATTTAAAGAAGATTATGGTAGATTTGAGCTTATTCTTTTAAGAACCTGCTTTGATGCCTATATCATGGAGAATTTCTGCAGCTGTTTGATTGATCGATCCTCCCTAAAGGAGCCGATTGCTGGGATAGAAATGCCAACTCAAAAGAGAATCGCCAAGGTTTTTTTAAAACAAAATGTTGAGAACCAACCAAAATATAGAAGTCTTTGGTTGCGATTGAGAAATGGCTGGAGAGTGAGGGATTGTCGAATTGTGTGCTGAATTTCTCGCTGCCGGAATCAGCTTCTTTTACGATTATCGGCTCCAATCCGCTGGTTCGCCACGGCTTGAGGACAAAAACCAATTCGACTGTTGTCGACGCTGCGAGGAATAAAAATCCCCCCAAAATGGAGGTAAAGCTCGCCCGAAAATTGACGCAAAAAACCAAACAATTTTCAGTTCCTTTGGCACGAAGTGACCGTCCCATTCAGCCTCAAATCCACCCCGCCTAGCAAACTAAAGCTGCTCTTTCGAATGGAGAACAATCTCAATCAGCAATCAATTAGCGTAAGCTATGAGCCGGCCATCCTCCTGCCGCCTTCCACCTGTCCATACAAAAGTCTCTTCGATGTCTGCGAATGTCTTGGCTTGCTTTAAATTGCTCCATCTTGCTTCTGCATATTCCTTTTGGTATTTCGACACGGGTCAGATGAGAAGTTTCAAACAGCAAATAAATCTTTTTTATATCTTTTAACGGGACTTGAAAATCGCCTATTTCAATAAAATGTAGACTATTTTTATAAAAATTGAGAAAGCTAGTAATACAAAAAGTGGTTGTAGTTCGGCTGGCACCCCCATGGGGGTTACTGTAGGCCCAAATATCCTTGCGCGAATTTTGTGAATTTCATTTTTCGCTTTTTATGTTTTTCATCATTTTTGTGTTTTTTTCTACTTCTATTCTGATTTTTACACTTATTATTGCTGTTTTTAGATTTACATTATGATGTTTTAGATAAATAGATAAAAGTTTCAACAACGATGTCAGTTTTTTTTCTACAGTGCGTTTCATAAATATGGGTTCACTACAGTAGCCCAGTGATTTTTCTTCAATTTTCCCAATTTTTTTATTGGAACGCTTTATTACGTTGTATCACCTCCGAATTGTCTCTATTCGCCATGTTCGGACAGATTTTTCCTGACTTTTTCGACTCCTTTGGCTGACTATTTGGCTCAAATTCTGCTTTTTTCGATATCAGCTGCTTAGAGGGCAGACGTGCTATAGAAATTGGCTGATGCAGTTCGATTCAGCTTGATTTCGTGATTCCAAAACACTTTAAATCTCAAAAAAAGGTTGGAAATGAGCCGAGTTATGACTTTAAAAATATAAGACTTTTGGCCCAAAAAACGCGTAATTCGAGAAAAAATGCGCTTTTTTATCCAAAAACTGGTGAAAATTGACGTCTTCTTTGAATCATATTTCCACAAATTTCGAACCTTTTTTTGAGATTTAAAGTGTTTTAGAATCGCGAAATCAAGCTGAATCGAACTGCATCAGCCGAATTTCTATAGCACGTTTGCCGTCTAAGCAACTGATATCGAAAAAAGCAGAATTTGAGTCAAATAGTCACCCAAAAGAAGTCGAAAAAACACCTACTTATTGCCATTTTTCAGCATAAATTTATCAGTTTCACCAGTTTTACTCAATTATACCCCTTTTTTCGAACAAAATTTTTTTGGCCCACCTCTTCGGTCCATTAACTAAGTCAGAGAAAAAAACAAAAAAAGTAATTTGTACAACCAAAAAATAGTCGACAATCTTTCTCCATAAATTCCATTGAATCTAGACATTACGCATTATTATTCGCACCAAATTTATTAATTATTTTGGTTTTATTGCTAAATTACACATTATCACAAAATCTTTTTATTGAATTAAATCTGGTCTTACAATAGGCAAAAAAATATTTATTGCTTGTAGAGTTGGAACGTCCTGTTTTTCCAATAACCACGCATCCAGAGCTTCAAATCGCGTAACGCATCCGCTCCCAAAATGTTGGCTTCCTTAAAATGAGCTTTCGAGACTTGGCATTGAATTCTGCTGTTCTGATCCTAAACATTTGAATTATTCATCAAATTCTAATCAAAAAAGCAAACCTGGATAGCAATTTCAACGCGGTCATCCTCGTAAATTTCTTTGTTCGCGCCCAAGATTGCCTTCAGTGACTTCATCGTGAGACAAGTAAACGGTGAGCCTGTGTCCACCAAAAACCAGACATTGACGCTTGGCTTGGTCGCCTTTCCGGCCCACTGGCAGACCAACGGGATCATAAAACGCCAATTGTGATCCAAGATATGGCCATCGACCGGAAAAGCTGGAGAAGGGAAAACGCCGGCACTCAAATTCGGAATTTCATAGCATCGGCCAATCTAAAATTAAACAGAATAAGAATTTATACTAAAGCAGAATAATTACCACTTCAAGTTCACGCTCGTCGATATCATTCACCAATACGTCGAATTCCGTGTAAGGAATCTCCAACCACTGCCATTCTTCCGATGAAGAAGACTAAAACGAATGAAATTAATGAAGAAATTGTAAAAGTAAAGCGTTTACCTTGTTGTGTTGATTAGCTCATGTATAGACTAAGGTGTTTGTGGCGGGGGCCGCAGCTCTCCCTTCCCTGTGCCCTCCTATTTTCCGTTGCACGCACTCGTTATTTTTGTTGAATCTTATTTTGGACAAACATGATTTTTGTCCAGATTTAATGTTTGAAATGTTTCTCACAAAAAATGAGACATTATGCCAGGGCTTTATTTTTTCTTGTTTGTTGAGAAAAACAGTTCTTATATTGTTTTCAGTTGCATAGTTTTCTCACATTTATTTTCGCCATTCATTTGCTGATTTTTAGGTTATTCTGCTTTGCGCTTCCTCAACATCAAAATGTCGGATCAGCACAACAAGGTAAACGCTTTACTTTTACAATTTCTTCATTAATTTCATTCGTTTTAGTCTTCTTCATCGGAAGAATGGCAGTGGTTGGAGATTCCTTACACGGAATTCGACGTATTGGTGAATGATATCGACGAGCGTGAACTTGAAGTGGTAATTATTCTGCTTTAGTATAAATTCTTATTCTGTTTAATTTTAGATTGGCCGATGCTATGAAATTCCGAATTTGAGTGCCGGCGTTTTCCCTTCTCCAGCTTTTCCGGTCGATGGCCATATCTTGGATCACAATTGGCGTTTTATGATCCCGTTGGTCTGCCAGTGGGCCGGAAAGGCGACCAAGCCAAGCGTCAATGTCTGGTTTTTGGTGGACACAGGCTCACCGTTTACTTGTCTCACGATGAAGTCACTGAAGGCAATCTTGGGCGCGAACAAAGAAATTTACGAGGATGACCGCGTTGAAATTGCTATCCAGGTTTGCTTTTTTGATTAGAATTTGATGAATAATTCAAATGTTTAGGATCAGAACAGCAGAATTCAATGCCAAGTCTCGAAAGCTCATTTTAAGGAAGCCAACATTTTGGGAGCGGATGCGTTACGCGATTTGAAGCTCTGGATGCGTGGTTATTGGAAAAACAGGACGTTCCAACTCTACAAGCAATAAATATTTTTTTGCCTATTGTAAGACCAGATTTAATTCAATAAAAAGATTTTGTGATAATGTGTAATTTAGCAATAAAACCAAAATAATTAATAAATTTGGTGCGAATAATAATGCGTAATGTCTAGATTCAATGGAATTTATGGAGAAAGATTGTCGACTATTTTTTGGTTGTACAAATTACTTTTTTTGTTTTTTTCTCTGACTTAGTTAATGGACCGAAGAGGTGGGCCAAAAAAATTTTGTTCGAAAAAAGGGGTATAATTGAGTAAAACTGGTGAAACTGATAAATTTATGCTGAAAAATGGCAATAAGTAGGTGTTTTTTCGACTTCTTTTGGGTGACTATTTGACTCAAATTCTGCTTTTTTCGATATCAGTTGCTTAGACGGCAAACGTGCTATAGAAATTCGGCTGATGCAGTTCGATTCAGCTTGATTTCGCGATTCTAAAACACTTTAAATCTCAAAAAAAGGTTCGAAATGAGCCGAGTTATGACTTTAAAAATATAAGACTTTTGGCCCAAAAAACGCGTAATTCGAGAAAAAATGCGCTTTTTTATCCAAAAACTGGTGAAAATTGACGTCTTCTTTGAATCATATTTCCACAAATTTCCAACCTTTTTTTGAGATTTTAAGTGTTTTGGAATCACGAAATCAAGCTGAGTCGAACTTCATCAGCCGAATTTTAATAGATTGAGTTTTTGAAATTTCAAGAAACGCCACTTTTGAAGGTGAGGCTATCATTTTTTACTCAACAAACCTGCCTTGCTAGATTATGGAGGAAAATAAGGCCAAAATGCCAGAGAATTAAATAAAAGTTATTTCCGCCCAAAAGAATCTCATCCGGCCAAGATACGCCAATTTTGATGATGTCTCCATAATTGTCTGTCGCAGTGTATTAGGACGTGTTATTTTTAATTGTTAATAATAAAAAATATTAAAATATCGTCGTTTTTCCTCTCTGCCTATATCATTTTGCATCAACAAAATTTGACAGATTTTCTCTCTCGGATTGTTACTCGCTCTGGGAACAAAGAAAGTGCGCTGAATTTCCAGATACTGGGGTTTGAAAGAGCGCTAAAAATGACTACGGAGTCAGTTTTTTGAAAGAATTCGTCTATCGTCCAGGACAAGCAAAATGAGGGGTGCCTATATCATTTTGCACCACACTGTAGATGTGCGTTAGGGACAAAGGGGAGAACTGGTCGTAATAAGACTTGGCACCCATGGCCGCAATGCGGATGGATGATGGGTCGACTCCCATAGGTGCCGAAATTTTTTGCTTTTTTGCATTTTACTTATTATTTTGATTTTTAAGATAACACCAAGCCAAAAAATTTAAAATTTTAAAAAATGGCTATGTAATTACACGAGCTTTAGAATTTTACTAATTATTAAATGACAAAATTCCGAAAAGACCTCGCTGCGCTGAGCAACGTAGACCTCCAGGAATTAGTACAAATAGTAAAAATTAAAAATTTCCGTGGTGTTTTCATGCGTGATGGTCTCCCAAATGAGTCAAAAGAAAAGGAAATAGGAATTTTAAACCTTGACTCAATCTCTGGAAATTTACACACTGGGTTTGCTACTCAAAATCAAACAAAAAGATCTTTTACTTCGATTCATTTGGATTAGACCCTTCTGAAGAAATACAGAGAGAGGGCAAAAGTAGGATAAAGAGAAGGATGGAATACTTCGAAACTTGGCAACATTTTTATTTTAGTCTTCAATATATTGTGGCACAGGTTGTCTTCTAATCGAAGAGATCAAAAACAAAAGTTTGCAAAAATGTAATAATATACAAATATATTAGCAAAGTTGCAGCAGCAATTGTTTTTCAGTTTTTATTGAAAGAGGAAAAGAAGAAAATGCACCGCGTTTTTCTGGCAATTTAGGTTCTTCTTTCCAGCTGATTCCATCGAATATTTCGACAGAATCTATTCGAGTTGTGCCGTTAATTTCTCCTCCAAAAACCATAATTCCATTTGATAATTTGACAGCTCCATGTTGATATCTTCCTTGTTTTAAGCTGGGCATCTTGATCCACTCCTTTTTTGGATCAAAGACGTCTATTTTCCAGACTTCATCTGAGAGCGTTCCATCAGATTTCTCTCCTCCGATGATTATTAGATTTGTTCCTTCAGCTATTGAACAATGCCAACTCAATTGAAGCGGCATATCACAGAATATTTCCCATTTGTTCTTGGCTGGATCATAGACTTCCACTGATTTGTAAGCACCCAAACCACCAGAAACAAAGATTTTTCCACTAACTATTGAAGCAGATGAGTTACATCGTTTAGAATTGAGATCACTTTCATTTTGTATTTTTTAAAAGACAACTTACGGCATTTTAGTCCAAATATTTGTTTGGGGATTGTAGTTTTCCACTGCTTTTAGTGTATCACTCCCATTAAATCCACCAATCACCCAAATTTCTGAGCCAAAAACAATTGTGCTCTGTGAGATGATAGATCTCTTCTCGTTCATTTCAGCCATTTTGGTCCATTCACCACTCTCTCCCAACTTGTAGCAGCTTGCACATGGTCCTGTTAGATCATTTTGGCCTCCCATAAAATATATTTTGCCGTTTAAGATAGCAGACCCGTGGTATGCCACTTTAAAAGGAAGTTTCTGCTTACACATCCGCCATTTGTTCTCTTTGGAATCGAAAATGCAAATGGAGTCAGTTATACCGCCATGCCATCCTCCAAGAATCAGCGCCTACACCGCTTATTCAAAGGTTTTAACTCAACCTACAGAAGAGTGGAACCCCAATTCTGAGGAAACATTTTCCAATTGAATTGACATATTTCCCACCATCTTTTTTGTTTCTAAAATTGCCGGCGTTCTTTAAATTCCAAACAAACCTTCATTTGCTTTTTCAACCAAAGCTACTTTTTCCAGCTGCCCAGTTAGTTTTTCAATTTCTCCAGATTGCTCATCAATTCTACGTTGTAAAGTTTCAATTATTTCCCCCTTTTCAGCTAATTGAGCGTTGATCTTTCGAACTGAAATTGCATTTAGTCCTTTTGTCTTCAGATTTGTTGATTTTTGAAATTATCTACGTTGACTCGCTCCTCTCTTTCATCCACAATCAGGAATGCACAGTTTCTGGATTTTTTGTCGGTTCGGTTTCTGAGTTTTCAAACCGACTTCGGTTTCAGTTTTCGGTTAACCGCAATTTTTCAAATTGACCCGCGGTTTGTGGTTGTTTTAAACCTACCTGCATCCTCTCTTTCCCTTGCCATTTGCTGCCCAACTTCTGCCAGCTGATTTTGGAAATTTCGCTCTAAAAGATTCTCAAATTGATTCGAATATAAAAATGCCTGCAGTGGCTCGATCCTCTCTTTCTCTCTCCAGCAGCCGTCTTGCTTCAATTTTGTCTTCTTCAGTTGATTGTTCTTCAAGAGATGTTTTAACTTTTAAAAAAGAACGTACTCATAGCTGTCATATTTTCCTGGTAGTTCTTTTTATCGACTTGTATTTTATCTTCAAATTGTCGCCTCATTTCAGCGAGTTGTTTCTCAAACTTTCTCTCTAGAAATTTGTCGAATTTCTCACCGAAAGATTCCCCTTTCCCACCTGTGGCAGCAATTGCTTGGTTAAATCTCTGCTGCTCATTAACCAGTCTCAATCGCTCTGTTTCTTGTCGAGCATTTTCAAGTTGTTGCTGTAATTCTCTACCATTTGATGAATGCGCCATTCTGAACTGATTATTAACAAAAAGGCAGAAAAGAGAGGTGATTGAACAAGGAGAAAGAAGAACTGATAGGCTTATCTCTTGTACCAATGAGACACGTCTCTACTTTCTTTTTGTTTCTTTAGTTCTCTGGGTTATCAATAAAACAAGGTTATTGTCGTCGTCGGGGCCTTCGGCCCTAAACTGTGGGGTAATCGAGTGGTTTTCTAAAGTTTGGAAGCGCATAAATGTTAATAGATTCTTCTCTGGGATTTTGGCCCATTTCTTCTGGGTTTGTCAGCCCTTTTCCCTCGAATTTTATCTGAGAGTTTACCTAGGATTTCCTCAAATTTAGGGAAAAAAACGACCGTTCCCCCCAAAAAGAATTAAAAAAGGGTTCTCGACCTGAGAGGCTTCACACACACAGGCAGACAGACAGAGACGGACGCACTTTAGATAGATAAAGCCCAGTTCAAAAGTTTGGTATTAAATTCAGGTGGCGCAAAAAATTTGATAGCCCCTCCAATTTAGAAAAGTGCACCGTATTCAGAAACCCCAAAATGGCTAGAATTTAAAAGAAAATAATTTCTTTATCTTATTCCACTGGATTCAGAGATCGTATGAGAAAGAAGGTCATCAGTATTGTAGAAATCTATTCGATTTCAGCTTTGAGCCAAGGCCGAACAAGCCGTTCTATCAAAATTCGGCTGATGCAGTTTTATTCAGCTCGATTTCGTGATTCCAAAACGCCACTTTAAATGGCACAATTTGGTTAAAAATTGGCTGAGTTATGGTTCAAAGAAGATGTCAATTTTGGTCACAAATCGCGAAAAAAAACGTGCTTTTTAAACTAAAATTCCTAACTTGTTCAGGCCATAATTCTACGAATTTTCAGCCACATTTTGAGGCTTAAAGTGTTTGGAATCACAAAATCGAGCTGAATCAGTACGGTAGATTTCTGCCATGCTGATGATCTTCGTTCTCACACAATCTCTTAATCCAGTGGAGATTGACGTTGAAGTGGTCGATTAATAAGAAAATTACAAATTCAGCGATATCTTAATCAAAATATTTGTTCTCTGTGTCATAACATCAGGTTTTCAACAAAATATCGGGAAGCTCCTCTACAACTAGAGGAAAATGTCTTTTGGGCTGATGAGTCCATCTAAATGTTTAGAAGATAAGAGAGAAAGAAGGGTTACCTTTTTAACTATTTCTTTGATTATCCATGAATCCAATTCATTGAATTTCTTAAATTTTGGTCTAAAAATAGATAGTAGAATTGAAGTAAGAAAACCCACCCAAATAGTCGAATTCTTGGGAGAAGGATGATTCCAATCCATATTTGGAGCAATTTCACTTGAGCTTTTTTAAACAAATCTAGAA
Source organism: Oscheius sp. JU1382 (assembly GCA_932521405.1). Taxonomy (NCBI): domain Eukaryota; kingdom Metazoa; phylum Nematoda; class Chromadorea; order Rhabditida; family Rhabditidae; genus Oscheius; species Oscheius sp. JU1382. The sequence continues at coordinate 764,577 of OW051478.1, read as the reverse complement.
GAACTAAATATATCTATTTTCCTTCTTACTGTTTTCAATTGATATTACAAGAAGAAAAGGCAATCCAATTGAGAGGAAGAAAGGCCACATTGAGGAATTATTTCCCTTCAAGGAGTAGTTAAAAGAAGAAGGCAGATTGTTATTCGATTGAGATTCGAACATGATGATGAGAAATGGAAGAGGAGGACGATGTTAAAAATGAGAAATTAGCTCGAAATTGAACACAAATACAACAATCAATTTGAGAAATAAATACGCTTACAAGGAAACCTTTTAACCTTGCCGTGGAAATTCGGAATGAGACCTATACCATTGGATAGAGCGCGAAAAATTATGTCGAATAAGGCAATTTCCAGCTGCAAACTAGTTAATTTCGAACTACTTTTGGCCTCCTCAAAGTTGAAAAACCGTCTAATTTTCACCAACTGAATACTCTGCAAAGAAATTACCTCTTTGGAACGTGAAGCCGTAATAGAGTGGATAGCACTATAGTTTATGAGTTTAGTCTTCTTGGTTCGGATCCATTTTCGGGTCACTTTTTTGTTTTTTTTTCAACGTCGAACTCGGAGTATTCTAGCTCTTGCAAGAAGCTCTTGATAGAGACGTAGAGCTTCTTTTCCTTGGGTGAAAGAATAGCAGCAGAAGATCCATTAGGAAAGTCGGCAGACAGAAGAGCAACGATGTTGCAAGCTATGACCACTACAAATTGTATGGGTATTTATAACGTTTTTGAAACATTTTCAAGGAATAGATTTAAAGAAAAAAACAAAAAAAGCGACCCGAAAATGGATCCGAACCAAGAAGATTAAAACTTAAACTATAATGCTATCCACTCTACTATGGCTTCACATCTTTAAGGGGTGATTTCTTTGGAAAGTATTCAGTTGGTGAAAATGAGACTATTTTTCAACTTTGAGGAGGCCAAAAGTGATCCGAAATTAACTAGTTGGCAGCTGGAAATTGCCTTATTCGACACAGTTTTTCGCGCTCTATCCAATGGTATAGGTCTCATTCCGAATTTCCACGGCAAGGTCAGAAGGTTCCCTTGTAAGGTCTTCCAGCTTCTTGAAGTAATTTTCTCTATCTTCTGCACTCCGGAATGTCGACTCGGGACCGTTTAGGAGAGAAATCACCGGATCGGAACTCTCTTTATGAGCGTGACATTTGATCCATATTTCGATTTTTTTTCAGTTCCTTCTCTTCAGGCATTCGCTCGGGTAGCTTCTTCCCTTCGCTTTTCTCCTTTTTCTGCTTCTTTTCTTCTTCAGCAAACTTTTTGGTATTTTCTTCTTCCGCTTACTCTTCTGCTTTCTTCGTTTCTTCAGCGAGGTTTTTCGCATCCTCTGATTTTTTTCTTCTCCAACTTAAGCTTTTCCTTTTATTCTTATCAGCTCAATGAAGCAGAAGAAGGAAGATCGCTGCCAAGATGAGCAGAGAATCAAATAGCTTAAGAAAAAGACTGGAGCTGACCATTTTCCAGAGCAGTTGGAGGTCAAATTAAAAGAAATACGATATTTGGATTACCGCAGGATTGGAGAAAAACCTTTTTATTTTTTAAACAAGGTGGGGCTGCGCCACCATCGGCGGCGCTTAATTAAGCATTAAACCTAAGCTTTAACTTCCTGCGATTTGCGAATAGAATTAATATATTGATGGCGATTTTGGTTCTGGAAAAAACTCTGGGCTTTTCATCTCTTCCCGTTCAAGCTGTAGGCTCCTTCCCCCTCAAAATTTAGTCCCGTTTCCCCTCGTATTTTCATCCCCTTCCCCCTCAAGTTTTAGTTCGAATTTTAGGCTCAGTGAAAGGCAGATTGGGGTAATCGAGAGATCTTCAAGACTCCTAATTTAAACTTTTTAATTCTAATCTATTCTGTTAGGCTTGATTCTGATTCAGCTGGATGTTGTTCAACTCACCGAAAGCCGAAATTATAAAATTTTTATGAGATAGGAATACAGTAGCTTTCTGTATTTTCCATAAGAGAATGCGATGAGAATGAAGAAGTTCTTTCGTAATTAGTAAACCTTTGGGGGCCCGGTGACCACGACCTCAAAATGAGTTGCGCGAATATGGTCCAGAGGGTCAAGGGTTCAATGCCCTTCGAAGACTAAATTTTTTAATTTTTTTTAATTGTATTATTTTTTAGATAGTTTTCTCATTTTTTTTTCATGGCAAACCCACTAATTATAAAATGACAGCTATCTTGCGTGCTCAAAAGCTCCTCAGCTTGACCTTAAGAGATGTTCTTAGAAAAGTAGAGTCTCCTCCCGCAAATTTTGATGAATGGCTAAAGCGCTTAGGACTTCTACCTACTACTGTTGACTGTGATTCCTGTGATCAAACCATGCTACTAGGGCGAGACCACAAATTTGTCTGTAACCGCCGTTGTTGTATCCCAACGGGCCAAACCAAACCGAAAAAGGGTAATAAGGTGACTATTTCGAGCTTCTTCCTAGTTTATCTCGATACATTTCTAGACGGGTTCTTATTTTGAGCAATCGCTGGTTAGCCATCAGTCCATCTTTTACTTATCCTGCTTATGGAGCTTATAATATAGCAGAGCTATTGATAAATGTCGGGAAACAGGATTGAGCAATGTCACTATTATCCAAATTGAGCGCAGCTTTCGGCAAATTGCAGCAAACTACTATAGCCAGAATCAGCCATCAATAGGAGGACCCGGAGTAACAGTAGAATTGGATGAAACATGCGCGTTAGTAGTATACATCGGTCCTTTCTGAGCCACTTTTTAGCCCACATGCCCAAATCGAAAAAACACCTACTTATTGCCATTTTTCAGCATAAATTTATCAATTTCACCAGTTTTACTCAATTATACCCCTTTTTGCGGACAAAATTTTTTGGCCCACCACTGGACTACCTCTTCGGTCCATTAACTAAGTCAGAGAAAAACTGAAAAAAAAACAAAAAAAGTAATTTGTACAACCAAAAAATAGTCGACAATCTTTCTCCATAAATCCCATTGAATCTAGACATTACGCATTATTATTCGCACCAAATTTATTAATTATTTTGGTTTTATTGCTAAATTACACATTATCACAAAATCTTTTTATTGAACAAGCAGGCTGCGCCGCCTCTGGCGGCTCTTTGAAGGTCCTCCCAATTTTTTCGCATTGTGAAACTTCTTTACGAATTTTAGGGCCCTTTCTCTTCTAATTTTAGGCTCCCTTCTCCTCGAATTTTATCTGGGACTTTTTTCCCCAAGGACCCATATTCATTGTCGCTAGGACCGGTGATAACTTAGAACCGTGCTAATTTTCTCAAGGAAGTCTAAAATTGCGGGGAGAGAGGGGACCCCTATAAACTCAACGATCTATATCTTATGAGCCGATTTAGGTTGCTATTTCAAGAAGACCAAAAGAATTCCCTAGCTTTTATAGAGTCAGAAAAAAGATTTTACTACTTTTATAAAGTAGTTCGCCCGAACTTAAATACGCTTTTACAGAAACCTGACGCTTCCAAACCCCATAGCTTATCAGGGAGTCCCTAAGATTTTACCCCTTTCGACCTGACTTTCTACCGAATTTTATCTGGGACTTTCCCCGACATTTCCTGAAAATTAGAAAAAAAAACGACCGCTCCCCCAAAAAAATAAAGGATTTGACCGGCTTTACAAAAAGGCCACGGACGGACGGACGGACAGACAGGATGACACGGAAGGATTTTATATATATGTAGATTAAATCTGGTCTTACAATAGTCAAAAAAAAATTTATTGTTTGTAGAGTTGGAACGTCTTGTTTTTCCAATGACCATGCATCCAGAGCTCCAAATCGCGTAGCGCATTCGCTCCCAAAATGTTGACTTCCTTAAAATGAGCCTTCGAGACTTGGCATTGAATTCTGCTGTTCTGATCCTAAACATTTGAATTATTCATCAAATTCTAATCAAAAAAGCAAACCTGGATGGCAATTTCAAAGCGGTCACCATCATAAATTTCTTTGTTTGCGCCCAAGATTGCCTTCAGCGACTTCATCGTGAGACAAGTAAACGGTGAGCCTGTGTCCACCAAAAACCAGACATTGACGCTTGGCTTGGTCGCCTTTCCGGCCCACTGGCAGACCAACGGGATCATAAAACGCCAATTGTGATCCAAGATATGGCCATCGACCGGAAAAGCTGGAGAAGGGAAAACGCCGGCACTCAAATTCGGAATTTCATAGCATCGGCCAATCTAAAATTAAACAGAATAAGAATTTATACTAAAGCAGAATAATTACCACTTCAAGTTCACGCTCGTCGATATCATTCACCAATACGTCGAATTCCGTGTAAGGAATCTCCAACCACTGCCATTCTTCCGATGAAGAAGACTAAAACGAATGAAATTAATGAAGAAATTGTAAAAGTAAAGCGTTTACCTTGTTGTGCTGATCCGACATTTTGATGTTGAGGAAGCGCAAAGCAGAATAACCTAAAAATCAGCAAATGAATGGCGAAAATAAATGTGAGAAAACTATGCAACTGAAAACAATATAAGAACTGTTTTTCTCAACAAACAAGAAAAAATAAAGCCCTGGCATAATGTCTCATTTTTTGTGAGAAACATTTCAAACATTAAATCTGGACAAAAATCATGTTTGTCCAAAATAAGATTCAACAAAAATAACGAGTGCGTGCAACGGAAAATAGGAGCAAGGGAAAAGAGGAAGGCGCAGAGAAGGGAGAGCTGTGGCCCCCACCACAAACACCTTAGTCTATACATGAGCTAATCAATACACAGTGAGCCAGAGACGCAGAGGGAGTATAACGAATGTCTATTGTGAAGGCGGTGGGTGCTAGTTACTATGGGTGATTGGTCGGAGTAAATCAGTGAATTCAACCAACTATATTTTACCACAAAAATACACGAGTAGAAAACTGCACTAGGCACCAACCGTTCTCCAGTCACCACACCAGCCAACTCTTCTTTGATCCTTCTCCAGATAATCCTTTTGTCTTGACCATCGTTGACCCAGGGTCATCATTCTATACAACAATTAAATACGAAATTAATAGGCCTGCTTCAGAAGAAACTACACCCCGTAAAATAATTATAGCCTCACCCCCTAAATTGACGTATCTTGGCCGGGTGAGATTCTTTTGGGCTGAAATAACTTTTATCTAATTCTCTGGCATTTTGGTCTTATTTTCCTTAATAATCTAGCCAAGCAAGTTTGTTGAGTCAAAAACGATAGCCTCATCTCCAAAAGTTGCGCTTTCTGAAATTTCAAAAGCCCGGGCTATAGAAATTCGGCTGATGCAGTTCGATTCAGCTTGATTTCGCGATTCTAAAACACTTTAAATCTCAAAAAAAGGTTGGAAATGAGCCGAGTTATGACTTTAAAAATATGAAACTTTTGGCCCAAAAAACGCGTAATTCGAGAAAACACGCGCTAAAACTGGTGAAAATTGACGTCTTCTTTGAGTCATATTTCCACGAATTTCCAACCTTTTTTTGAGATTTAAAGTGTTTTGGAATCACGAAATCGAGCTGAATCGAACTGCATCAGCCGAGTTTCTATAGCACGTTTGCCGTCTAAGCAACTGATATCGAAAAAGGCAGAATTTGAGCCAAATAGTCAGCCAAAGGAGTCGAAAAAGTCAGGAAAAATTTTTCTGAACATGCTGAATAGAGACAATTCGGAGGTGATACAACGTAATAAAGCGTTCCAATAAAAAAATTGGGGAAATTGAAGAAAAATCACTGGGCTACTGTAGTGAACCCATATTTATGAAACGAGTCAAAATCGATGTTTAGCCCGTCAAAATTGACCAATAAGCTGCAACAGACTGAAAATCATTTTCCGGGGGTATTTTTATGCGAGAAACACAATATAACCATTCTCAGGTCATGAAAGCGTCACTCAACCAAGATATGGGCAATTTATGGGGTGAACCCATATTTATGAAACGCACTGTACAAGCTCGAGCTTGTAATAATTTAATTTGATTTTAGTCATACTAGCCTTACAATACAGGAACCAGGAGTTGATCACCGCAGTTTGTGTTGGAAGATGAAATAAAAGTCTAATATACCGCTTAGTTGTCTTTCTCACAAACGGTGTATACAAAGTGATTGAAGAAGATTCACTCCGTATATAAATAGCAGAGAACGGAGACAAAACAAACGGAGAAAGGCGCTTGAATCACGATACTGAAATATCAATAATATCTAATGAATGAAATCATATGAAATATCGGAACTATTCCACATTTAGGGCCACAGTGATCATGGATAAAATTTTAATGATAAAACGTCATGCCAGAGGGTTGTGGGTTCGACCCCCCCCACCCAGACAAAATTGTTTGCTTTTTACTTTTATCATATTTCTTAAGATTTTAAATTTTGTAATACTTTTTATTCAATTCTAATTTAACAAATCTAACAACTACGAAACAATGGCAAGGAAAAGCTATTGAACCGAGTCGAGGCGGCTTATCTGGTCTCACAGCTCGTAGAAGATCATATCGGGCGAGCCGAATTCCCTACGACATGTTAGAATGAAATAAAAAGTATTACAAAATTGAAAACCTTAAGAAATATGGTAAAAATAAAAAAGCAAACAATTTTGTCTGGGTGGGGGGTCGAACCCACGACCCTCTGGCATTACGTTGTATCACTAAAATTTGAGGCATGATCACTGGGCCCTAAAGGTGAGATAGTTCCTTAATTTCTTGATAAAACACTTTAAACCCTAAAAAAATTAAGATTTCTTGCCGATCGCCTCCATTGCATTCAGCATTAAAGATCAAGTCCTCGACCTTTATAGATGAAAAACACTCGAATGAGAATACCTCACAAGCTGGATGCCGCAGGCGGAAAGAAACAAAGAAACAACAGTTTGCGAAGGTCGATGCGAAGAGAATAAAAGGATCAATTGGGTGAATGAAAGACGATTTTGATGAGATTCTTTCTATTTTATGCTGGAATTTTAGTTGTTTTTGGGAAGGAAGGTGAGCTCTTTTCCTTGAAAAATGATGAAATTTCAGTCCATCGGAGGAACACCTATGGAGATGAGAAGATAATTCCTTCGAATTCTTATCCAAAAGGACCGTTGCCCCCTCTTCCTGTAGAACAGCCTTCCTCCTATATTCCATCTCCTCCGCCTTGCAATCCCTACAATTTGAAGAAACAACGACGAGTCGCTAGAAATACCTATGGAGATGAGCAACTAACTCCGCCGCCTTCTTTCCTTCCAGCTGGTTATCCATCTCCTTCAGAGCAAACAGCTTCCTATCAACCGGCGCCTTGCTCCCCTCCTGGATATCCTAAAGCCCCAGCTCATCCTCCTCTCCCTTCAAGTTACTCGCAATCTCCTCCTACTCCATCTAGCGGCTATAGAAAGGCTGTTTTTAGGAGGAGAATGAAACTCGCGAAATAGCATTAGATTGAGATAAAGAAATAAAAGTTATATTGAATGAATAAAGTTTGATTTTCTCGGCCCCTTCTACATAACAATCGATAGTAAACTATAAAATGAATCATAAATCGATTGAGAGCAAGATGAAGAATATAAAGTTGGAATAAAGTCATAAAAAATCGATTAAAAACCGCCAAAAATCGAAAACAAGCTAACCAAAATTTGAATAAAAACCTCTCAGAAATCGAAGAAAAATATCAAATTTGAGTAAAATCCGCCGAAAATTGAATAAAAAGCGCTAAAATTTGCATCAAATGACCTAATTGGCAATGACCTAGGCGTCTTTTCAAAACCGCGCCCCACAGCTAAGAGGCGCGAAAGCATTGCATTTGATTAAAGCGTTCGACTCCTTCTCTCATTTGAACTAATTTCGCTCGCTTTTATCCAATATTTTGCAGAAATTTTAACTTTTTTGTAGGAAAATGGCCCAAGTTAAGCATAAATACGAGGATTATCTCAAGATGGACAAATTGGGAGAAGGTGAGTCCTGCTGGACTTTTGACAATTTCAGCAAATCTTAGGAACTTACGGCGTCGTCTATAAGGCGAGATCCAAGCTGAATGGAAGCATTGTCGCCATGAAAAAGATCAAATTAGAGAACGAAGATGAGGTTTGTAAAGGGCTCTTTCCCACTAAAAAAGTTTACTAAATTCCATTAAATTTTAGCTGATTTGGCTAGTCATGAGAGTCGGGAAAAGATTCATTTTTTTGTGAAAAAAAAGTCTCTCAAAGAAAGCCATTATTCACAAAAAAAATATGTTGCGCTTCGCTTTTGCGCATTCCGCAGCCTAATAGATTGATTAATTTTCAAGAAAAAAATCTAAAAATTCCAGGGAGTTCCAGCCACAGCGATTCGAGAGATCAGCCTCCTAATGGAGCTCAAAAACCCCAATGTTGTTGCTCTTTTGGATGTCATCATGCAGGTTTTTGGCCACCTTTTTCACCAATTTGTTTTGTCTAAAATAGGAATCCAAGCTCTACCTTGTCTTTGAGTTTCTTTCGATGGATCTCAAGAAGTTTATGGACCAACAGCCGGCTGGAAAGATGTTGGATCCAGCAGTCGTCAAGAGCTATTTGTTCCAAGTGAGAGATTGTAATTCTTCTTCAATCTCTTGCAGATTTGCCAAGCTTTGTGCTTCTGTCATCAGCGACGCGTAATCCACCGCGATTTGAAGCCGCAAAATTTGCTCGTCGATGAGAAAGGCGCTATTAAGCTTGCCGATTTCGGATTGGCTCGCGCTATCGGCATACCAGTTAGGGTCTACACTCACGAGGTTTTTTCCCATTTTTTAAAACTTTGAGCTCAAATAGATTGTGACTTTGTGGTATCGCTCGCCAGAGATTCTGCTGGGCGGACAGAGATATTCGATGGGCGTTGATATGTGGTCGGTTGGAACCATCTTTGCTGAGATGGCCACCAAAAAGCCGCTTTTCCAAGGAGATTCAGAGATTGATCAGCTCTTCAAGACATTCAGGTTTGTTGAAAATTTGTTTGACTAACTATCTAATCACATCTAACTTTAAATAAAATTCTTTCGTGTCATCCTGTCCGTGCATCCGTTCGTGGCCTTTTTGTAAAATCCGATCAAAATCCTTTATTTTTTGGGGGAGCGGTTGTTTTTTTTTCTAATTTTCAGGAAGTCCCAGATGAAATTAGAGAGGAAAAAGGCCTAATATTCCAGGGGAAGGGGGCGAAGTTCAGAGGAAAAGGTGACTGAAAGTTTCACAAAGTTTTTGGAAGAACTTTCAGAGGCGGCGCAGCCCGCTTGTATAAAAATATCGACGAATTACAGATCGAATTTAATAGCGATAAAAAATGAATAAATAATCTCTAAGATTGCCCCTTTTTCTAGCGAATTCCTTTAAAAAACTTGCACTTTAGCCTAACTTTTATCATTTTTCATATTCAGCGATCTTAAAAGAGATCAAGGGGGCTACAATTTTGAAGAAAATGTTAAAATTAGCTTAAGAAATGCTGTAAAATAACCGATTTTTAGTTTATAGCAATTTCCAAGAACAATATGAATTTAGGAACCATTGTTGGATTAGTCTAGCTCAAAAATGTTTGCCTATTTATTGGCTTGATCTCCTCTACAAGATGATTATAAAAATCCGAAAAATTTAGAATCCTCGGCACGCCGAATGAAGAAATCTGGCCTGAGGTGTCCCACCTTCCGGATTGGAAGGTCTCCTTCCCGAAGTGGAAGGGAACCAAGCTGGAGAATGTTATCAAAGACAAATTGAACGCTGATGGCCTCGATCTGCTCTCCGTAAGTTTTGTTTCATTTTGAGGATTTAAAAACATCTAAAATTGATTTGAATTAATATTTCCATCAATTCTTTTCAGAAAATGTTGAGTTACGACCCGGCTGGTCGCATCTCTTCCAAGGCTGCTCTCAAGCATCCATATTTTGATGAAGTTGATACGGATTCGATCCCGGCTGGCAACTTCCGCGGCGAGTTGCAGCTCAACTAAGCTTTACAATAATTTATCTTGTGAAATAAATCATTTATGATGGATTCAATATCAAATTGACATTTTCTTGCAGATATTTTCACGCTGAATCAAATTCTCCTCAAATAGCCCACAAATTGGATAAAAATGATATCAAAATTGGACAAAGCTTAGTTATTTTTGGGTTAAAAAGGCCTCCTCTCTTTTGAAAAAATGAATTTTATTTAATATCAAAAGCTCCATTTAATTTAATCGCTAGAGCTTTTTTAATTTTCAGAAATTAAGCTCTAATTAAATAAATCAATTTGAAAAACGAACTGAATTGACCCTAAACTCGACTTTTTTTGGGTGATTTTAGCTTAGAATTATTTACTTTTAGGCTTTAATTTTGTGGTTAATTGTGGTAATACAGTAAGCCAATAGGATAAGAAAATAACCTGTGCCATTTGAATGAGCTTTCATTTTTCTGTTCCTTTTTAACAAGGTGGGGCTGCGCCACCATCGGCGGCGCTTAATTAAGCATTAAACCTAAGCTTTAACTTCCTGCGATTTGCGAATAGAATTAATATATTGATGATGATTTTGGTTCTGGAAAAAAACTCTGGGCTTTTCATCTCTTCCCGTTCAAGCTGTAGGCTCCTTCCCCCTCAAAATTTAGTCCCGTTTCCCCTCGAATTTTCATCCCCTTCCCCTCAAGTTTTAGTTCGAATTTCCATAAAAAGGGTTTCCCTTCGAATTTTAGGCCCAGCGAAAGGCAGATTGGGGTAATCGAGAGGCCTTCAAAACTCCTAATTTAAACTTTTAAATTCTAATCTATTCTGTTAGGCTAAGCAATAACTTTTGTACAAAATACTTTGGAAGCGCATAAAAATAAGCCTTGTTCCACATTTCCAAAATACAAAGATAAAACGGAAAAATTCTTTTAACACGTAAACGACAATCCCTCTTTAACAAAAAATGACGCGGGGGAGAAAGTTATTTTTTTCACGCGTCTGTTATAAGCCACCGGTGGCTCACGTTGTCGTTTACGTGTTTAAAAAAACGACCGCCTGTGGAAAAGTTGCAATCCGAAATTTTGACAGGATTTGGCAAGGCTTCAGACAGACAGACACAGATCTGCTTTATTTAATTGTAAGATTAAATAGACTGCCAGCCAGAAGCCATCAACTGAATTTTGAATCTTTTAGAGAGCTATTTAAGCTGAATTTGATACATTTTGAATTAGATCGAATACTCGAAAAATCAATGAGGAAATGGCCTTCAGAGGCTGGGTGACAAGTTCCCGGAGCCGCCAGCTGATAGAATCATTCGCCGCCAGCTGGCTCATAATTATGTTTTATGCTAGTTCAGCCATGTTCCTTCTGATATTATTTTCTTCTCTACTTCTTATTTCATCTCTTCAAGGTAAAAAACCCCCTCCAAGGCTAGATATTTAGCCACAACTATTTTAGTCTGCAATTTGAGTGTGGATGTGCTGACTTTTATTAAAAATAAAGCAAATCAAAAGCCTTGTCACATAGTCAACGGGAATTTTATCCTTAGGAATGAGAATGTCTTCCAAGGGCTGCCTCCTTCCAACTGGGAGATTTCTCCACCAATCGGCGGAGGATGGGATGCTTTACCCCAAGAACAAGAAAAGACAGCAAAACCGCCAATTCCTGTGGATAATTCGAAGAAAGAAGAAACGCCAGCTGATGCGTTAGAAAGAATTTTTTGGAATCTAACTGAGATTCGTGGCTGCCTCCAAGTAACTGAATTCAGTGGGAATAGCAATTTATTCTTCTTGGGAAGGCTGAGAAAAGTCGTTTGCTCTGAAGATCAAGGTGAGCTTTTTTTATATCAATCGAAAGAGCATATTTTTCTCTTATGTATAATTTAGCAAAAAAGGATGGAATAATAAATGTGATAAATATAACATTTAACGAAGTCCATTATATGGGACTCAATTCACTGGAAAAAGTGGAAGGACCTGGCGGAATTTTCGTCGAATTCTATCATAATCCACACCTAGGTGAAACAAATGATGACACATCTCATGGAGAATGGTACTGCTTCACCAAAAAAGAGATGCTCTTTTATTCAAGGAATAAGCAATTCCAATCTCTTACTGCAGGATTTGCAGCCGGTTTGACTTTCTGCGAGAAAGGTTAGATTATTGTAGCTCATTGATTTTATAGAATATGATGTAGCTCGCTTTTTTGTTGAAAAATTTGCGATAAAAATCGGTCCTAAAATTTACTAAAGGCCTTTTTTTGGATAAAATGGGCTCCGCCGCGATAACCCCTTTCTTGGATATGAAGGATGATACTATGTGGAACGCTTGAACAATGTGGCTTTTCCCCCTCTTTTATGGGTTAACTGTAGCGCATAGAATTAGTTTTCTTTTCAAATAAAAACTCGCAATAATTCTGCGCCAAATCGGCTAAATTTATGATTTCGGGCTCCCGAGTAGCATTTAGTTATGGTAGTCCATTTTTTTAAAATAAAGCCAACTATCTTCATTGCAACTACTGTAACCCGCGGATTTGAATTCAAATATTTCAGATGAAGATCCTTGTCTGAATAAAGGAACCTACAGTAAGTTTTCGCGGCTTTTTTGAAGAATAAAGGTTCTTTTAGTACTTGGTTTAGACTTGCCGTGGCGAATGATTCCAAGGAATTGCACTCTCTACAGGGCGGGTATTTCAATTACAGGTTTGACTCCAATTTTGCGAGAAAAAATTGAAATAAATTAAGATCATTTTGTGGCAGAAGGCTCGGAATTTGATCATCTCTCCTCGATTGAGATTGTCTTTGGAATTATTGAAATTAAGAATACGCTTTTCGTGAATTTTAGCGTTTTTCCTAATCTCCAGCGAATTTATGGCAGCCATGATTGGACAAACACAATCAGAATGGGTGGAAATCTGCGACTGAAGGAGCTCCATTTGCCCAAATTGTGGAGAGAAATCCCGCTTTTAATCGAATTCGCCGATGATGTGAATAGCATGAATTTGCCTAATACAGCCATTGATCCACTGCTTGGAAGATATTGCGAGGTCGTCAAGAATTTTGAGAATGGAACTTGTTGTAAGTCGTTTTCTAAGATAAGCATCCCACTCTTTTGCTTATATCTCAATCAAAAATTGACCAAATTGGACATTTTTGCACCCAAAATGCTCAGCAAAATCTTAGGATTCTTTTGATATTTTCAATATTTAAAATAGTCAATCGTGGGCCGAGATAAAGCCCTTAAAATTACAGTAAATTGTACTATTTTGGTTCGAACTTCCCTCCTTTTCAATCACATTTTGGCTAAAATCCAAACTGTTTAGAGTAAAATTGAAGGAGAAAAACGATTTTTCACCTTACTTTAGCCCTAGACGAGTAAAATCTTCCAGCGGATGACAGGGAGGCGGCCAAGCCGGCTGACAAAACAATCCAAATCTACACAGCCTATTTCCACCAGCTAGTCGCTTGGATCAGCACGCTTCTTGGCCTCCTTTTAGTCAAACGAGCAATTTCACTTATTCTTTTTGGCGCAGGCCGTAAGATTCTTGGGCCCTTCAGGATGATTTTTGTGGTTGCTTTGATTTCTTCTATTTTCTTCTCCATCGAGATGTTGTGCATCCAAGAGGTTTCGTCTTCTTATGAAACGAATAGTTTTTAGGAGATTCAAACTGATTACGATACGAGTCTTACGGGGATTCCGACATATCAGACCGTTCCCACCGTAAAAACCATCTATTTCATCAATTACAGTACTCAAGTTGCGGTATTTCTTTAGTTTTTCTAAATAAGATTTGGAGCATTCGAAAGAGCTTGAAAAGCTGATTCGAATAAGCCTAAATTTGAATCAAAATTCAGCTGAAATTCAACGCAGCTATTCGACATGCCCTTATTGTGATTTGGCCTGTGATGTACCTCGAAAGGATCTTAAATTCGCTGCGGTTTGTTTGTCCGACAGAAAAATGGTCAACTCATCTTTCTCTCTTAATCCTCATCCTATTCTATTGCCTTCTCGTCTTCTTGACAGGACTACTGTATTATTTCTATAATTCGTTTTATATTTTCATCTCATCGATTGTCTATTCAGTTGAGGCTGTTGACAGTGAGATTTTGCCCGCATTTATTTGGCATTCTTTCGTTTTAGTGAGCGGTCTTTTCTCCACTTTTTCTAAAGAATTCTTTTAGCATAAAGATAGTCTAAATACGGCTACTGTAGTAGCCAACGTCAATCCATATGTCGAGGTTCCTTTGAAAGATTGGAATACTGGCAGTGGAGAATTGCTAACAGTTGATGCGTTTGTCAACGTCGAGGGGGTGGGTGGCACTACCATATTTATTCAAATAATTGGAGCCAATTTTGAGATGATTGGATTAGTTTTCAAGATTGGCCTGAAAAAATAAAAATAAGATCAAAATGGAACGAATAGCTCATAGTCAGTTCCTCTTCGCCACAGTTTTAACAATCGACTCCATATGGAAAAGTCGATTGTGGCGCTTCTGTCATTTTGGTTCACAAGTGAGCTGCACCACCGTGAAACTTGGTGAAAATTTGAGTTCTATCCTCATCAGTTTAACCTAAAATCTTACTATAAATAGGCGAAAAGCTGAAAGAATGTATAAAAATAAAGAATCAGCTGTAAAATATACACAACGGCCTAAGAATGTATTTTTAAGACAACCTTCCCTGATCTTTTCTTCTACTGCGATTGCTTCTTTGGTCTCTCAGCCTTACTTTATCATCTCCTAAGCTTCGTTCCAAAGCTATCATTGCGAGATGATTACATTATCTATGTTATAATGGTCAGTTTTTCCTGGTTTTCTTCTTAGATTGTCTCCAATTCTATCAAAAAACCAAATTACAGTATCTTCATCTAAATATCTATCGAATTAGGCGCTACATCACCTTGGATTTGTTCATAAGAGTGAGTTTTTCCAGCAATTTCTGCCACCCAAAATTGTAGAGTTTGTGTCTATTTAAAGAGACAATTATTCTTCGCGACCGCAGGTAGTTTTGATTATTTCCATCGATGGATATTTTTCAATTAGACCCGGCAGATGTGAGGACACGATGGATCCAATTTCTCCATTCTTTTTCTTTCATTTTATCTCAAAATTGCCGTATCTTTCCTTCCCAATTGTTTGTTTCTTCAGCTGGCGATTTGTTAAGCAAGTTTTAAAGAATTTCTGAAGAAAATTAGGAGATTAGGACGTACCATTATTATGGAGAATTGAAGAATCGACAAGAAGCGAAGAGGAGATTAGTGGAGTCTGACAAGTCGGCAGAAGAATTCACTTTTTATTCGATTAAAAGTGCCACTTCAGTAAACAAAAAGCATCCAAATTTGTGAGATGCTGTCCCAGACTTTTCGATCCGATGTTCCTATTATTCTAATAAAATTGAGAAAAACAGAAAGAAACTTGCTTGAAAACTAGTCTAAAAATTCCTTTCTCCCAGCAAATTGGGTGTTTGGCCCGTTTCCAGCTTCAGAATTTCGTTCAGGCTCTCTCTCTCATATTCGACGAATTCTTGTTGGGCTGCAGATCGCCTTATTTTCTTTACTTGCCGTTTATAATAAGAGTCTCTTAAAAGAAAAAGTTCTTACTATTATCACTTTCTCCGCGTTGAATTCTTTTTTTTAGATGTCGATTCCAGATATTATCTTTCATTTTTAAGACCAAAATCGCCCAATTTTCTATTTTCCACCTCAATTTTTAGTTTTTTTAAGTTTTGCAAATTATTGAAAGCAATGAGAGAATTAGTAATTAAACCTAAATTTTTTATTTATAATGCAATGGCAACATTTGGCCAATATTTTGGTTAGAAAAGTGATCGCAAAATTACAAAAATGTGAAGAAATCAGATCATCGTTACCCGGGCGCTTATAGCTGAAGGGAACTTCTCTAATTGGCGGCGAGCTCCTCGGGAGGAATCCAAAAGTTCTAAAAATTATTGTTTTTCAATTAAATCGTCGAAAAAAGCTTACGATGAAATGATCTGCCGTCGCTAACATACAGAACTTGGGATTCCATCTTGCAAATCGAATTACTCCTCTCTCTTCAGGGTTTTGCAGTCTGGCGGCTTCTGCTCCTAAAATAAACTTTTAATAATAAAAAAACGTTTTTATCCCACCTGTTTCAGCATTATAGAACACAACGACGCCATTCGTCGAGCCACAAGTCACATATTGCGAATCTGGAGAGAAGCCAGCTTCCAATTCAACTCTCTAAAATCAAATTTTACTCATTTCTCCATCTCTTTTTCTTCTCCTACCGAGTCGTTTCTATGTCCTCTGAAGACGTGCTTAACGTCGCCTTTGAATGCATCCAACAGCTTTAAATAATCGCCATTTGTATTCAAAAGGATCGATCGGCCATCCGGTGCGAATTCCATGCTCGTCCAGTCGATATTGTTATGATCTTTATCCACTTTGAAGTTGGTGAATGGTCCCTGTAAAAAGCTGGCTTATTCCCAGCAAAAAAGTAACCAATTCAATCAAAAATTATGAGCTCTTGAGAAGGAAAAACTGTCTAATTATCAAGATTTAGCTCAATTTTTCTCAAATAACAACTAACCTTGTCGAAGGAGCGAAGATCGTAGAGTTTTACGGCCTCACTATTAATCCCAGCGGCGAAAATTAGGCCCTCCGGGTCGAAGGCTGTTACGGGCCGGCCGGAGACTTGCATTAGACCCTTAAGATAGATTTACTTACTTTAAAAAATGGCGAATCCAACCTGGCAAGAGTTGGTTCGAAGATCCCATAAGCGGATAGTTTTGTCGAGGGAAGCAGAGAGAAACATGTCGTCAACTGGAGACATCGAAAGGGCAGTTACTCTGAATGATTAATTGAAAAGCTAAAGAAAAAACTTACTGCTGACTGTGGCCTTGGAAATAGCGCAAATATTTGTTGTCATAGAGGGAGAGATATCTAATTGTATCTGGAAATTGATGATTAGCTTCGCCCAAAAGACTTACTGTCAACTTTAGTTGAGGAATGAACAGCACTGTTTAAATTGTGCGTAAAGCGGATCAATCCCACTCCATATTTCTTGCTATTTACCTAAAAAAAATGGTTATTTTTCAATAAAAATCTAAGCCAAACCTGTGATTTATCCCTCGTCCCTGTCTTGAGATCATAAATTCCAACAGAATCGTCGCTGAAAGCCGCGATAAAGCTGGATCCATCGGCTACAAAATCGACTGAATTCACACGAACTTGCGGCTCTCCGTGCTTTTTAGCGGGAGTCAACCGCTGAAGCAAGGCATCATCGATTCGAACCATCGCTGGCTCGGCTAAAAGTTAGTATTTTTGAGAAGTGACCGAATAGGATAGAGAACAACACGGCACTGAACACAACAGCCTAAAAAAAAGTAAACCAACACTGAGTCTTTAGGACCGCCGGGGGGATTTTTGGCATTTGGCTATAAAGATTAGCAAATTGATGAGAAAAAAGATCAAAGAAGGAGAAAATGAAAGCGAAATCGATCTTCGCTTTTTAAATTTTATAAACGAAATAAAAGGAAGAGCCTGGTTTCAGAAAGATTCTCGAGAACTAAAAAATTGAACCAATTTTGAGTCACAGCTAGCCAAAAATAGGAAAAAAAAATCAATTTTCCTGTGGTTTAAGTCCATTTTTATGGAAAAGATGAAAAATTTTGGCAATTTGGAGAGGAGATGAAGGGCTGTTAGATTACAAAAATTTGGTTATAAGCCAACCTAGCTGTAAAAATGACCGATTTGGCTTGGAGACTCTTCTAAAAATTGAATTCTCTCCTATTTCTGATCAAATTTCAATCGAAATTTAATTTAAATATTGAGCTTCACTCCTCTCTTTTTATTTCCACTTCCTCTCTTTTGATTTCTTAATCGAAATTATTTCAGTTTTTTATAGCTGTGAATTGTCGTTTTGACGAGATTTTGATTAAAAAAACTCTGAAAGATATTAGAAATCTCCAATCGAAATATCGTCCGTCGACAGAAAAATCCCGGCGTCCAGTCCGATCGAAGTTAGATGCGCAGGAGAGCCGCTCAGTCGACCAGCGTCGCCAATCCTATTTTCATTTGAACTACCGTTTTTGAAAATTATTTAAATTTGACTTACTAAAGCCGATCTTCTAATTCGTTATTATAGACTCACCAAGGCCAAAATTTCCCGATCAAATTGATTCTTTTCACTAAAAGTTATTGCTTCTTACGCCGTTTTTAAGCTCTTTCGATGATCCCACTCTAATTTTTGTAAGGTATCTGGAGGTCCCTCAAAGTTGAATTTTTGTCCGCTCTGTGATTGAGCTGAAGAGTAGTAGTTCGGCTGAAAGCCATAACTTCTCAGGTTACTGTAGTTCCATTTTGATTTGTGCTTGTTTGAGAAGGAAAAAATTAAATAAAAGGCACGTAGACATTAAAAGATCATTTAAAAAATGGGCTACAGTAATCCGAATGCTTAAAATGAAGCTATCATTGAGCCGATTCTGTAAGTTCGAAGGATTGGAAAGCCGCCTGGAAAAGGGGTAAACAACTATTATTAACAGCATTTTTCCCTCTAGCTCTTTGATTCACTCATCTCCCTCGAAATTTTTGGTCGATTCTTCAAAGCAATAGATCGAGAAAAGTTGATTTTCTCTTGATCAATAGCTCCTTTTTATTCCTTCGCCAGGGTTCGATACAATGGCCTCTTTTGTGGGTGGGAGGGGGAAGAGAACAATCAATTTGGAATTCTTCTTTAGGCTCAATTCAATTGGATTTTGTTTTCAATCTGAATTTAAATAGTCAGGTCATTTTTCCCCGCTCGATGATAATCTCGATAATACTATATTAAAAGCGATGTCTTTTACGCTTTCAAAAAAGGCATTTCTATAGGCAAATGTAGATTTTTGGCTCCTTTCTCCTCAAGTTTAGAAATATAACCTAGTCTGTTTTGATGTGTTTACGGCTATTTGTGATAAAGAGAAAGCCGAAAGTACCGTAATCCCGCGACGATTCAACTTCTTTCTTAATTTTTGAACTCATTTCACGTAGTTCAAGCAATTATTAAAATCAGTTAAATGAGTCTTTCTACTGATTTCATAACAATTTTTTTGCATCAATTCCACCAATCGCTTCTCTTTACAAATATCCCTCTTTTCAGCGTATGAATGACTACCGCGGGCCGTCAAATATGAAAGACGAGCTGCTACCAGATTTCCAGCCGCCAGCTGATTCCTACTTTCCTCCCGACGTTCACCAACACGACCCAATTTACTCGCAGCCACTCAGATGGAGGAAAATCATTCATACAGATGGCAATACTCCCAGGTCTTTTTTTTGTTGAAAATCCATTAATCAAATTTAGATCAAGGCATGGCCATCGGTCTCTCATTGTCAGCAACAATTTATTCATCTTTGGCGGAGGAAATGAGGGAATTGTCGACGATATGACCGTCTATAATATTGGTCAGTTATTCTGAAATATTAAACATAAAAAATAAACAAAAATGCAACCAAATCAAAAGAAATTTTGTAAATAAATAGCAGTTTTTTGATGCCAAGTTTCAATCCAATCGGCTAATTTGAGTATAAAACTATGAGCTCCCAAACTACAGTAATCTTGGCAGAGCTATTAACCCCTTTTTCCACTTAATTTGGCGTTTTTGGTGGGATTTTGATAAAATCTTGTCCAAAATGGCTTACACCATTTGAAAGAGCTCAAAAAGTAGTCCTAAAGAGAACAGTTTGGCATGTTTTGCCATTTTTAGATCCCGCTGTGATTACATTTCTTTAAATAGGCTAAACTCCTTAAAACTAGTAAAATCGTCTTCATATTTCACCTTTTTTCAGACACAAATCGCTGGTCGACGCCCCAATGTCGTGGAGAGAAGATTCCCGGAGCTGCAGCCGCCGGCTTTTGCCGAGGATCAATGAGTAATTCGAATAAACTCTACACCTTTGGTGGAATGATCGAATACGGACGGTTAGAGCAGCTTGTGAATGAATTTGGACAAATTTTGGTTTAGATATTCAAATGAACTCTGCGAGTTGGATCTCACACGATGGGAATGGAAGAGATTGAGGACAAAATCTCGCTCTGGCTCTTCTCCTTGTCCCCGGCTGGGGCACTCCTTCGTCAGTGATAACGATGGGGTCAGTTTATTTGTTTTGCTTTTTTTAAGATTGATTCAACCTTTATCAATTTCAAAGGGCTTCAAAACGCGCTACATAGAATCGTCTAAAGTAGTATGAATTTGAGTCGAGATAGAGCCATTTCTTCCTAAAAATGGTTTCTTTGTTATTTGGAAAAACAGATTTTATATTCAAGTCCGTTTACAGATGATTTATTTATTCGGAGGACTCGTCAACAGCAGCGATGATCCCCGTACCAACACGCCCAAATATCTCAACGATCTCTATATGATTAAGCCATCCTCCAGCAATGCAGAAATCTATTGGGAAATTCCAAGGGTTTGTGCTGCTCTTTTCTAAACAAAATAAGATTAATTTAGGTGACTGGCCCAGTGCCGGGACCGAGAGAATCCCATACAGCTGTGGTCTATGAGTCGGGCGATAGGAAGGAGATGATCATTTACGGCGGGATGGATGGCTCTCGGCTCAACGATATTTGGATCCTCGATTTGAAAAAAATGGAATGGCGACAAGCTATGGTAAACTTCAAATTTGGAATAAAGCTGATATCTTATTTAGACGAGAGGCACATCACCTTTACCCAGGTCGCTCCATTCGTCCATACTAGTTGGCGATAGGATGTACGTCTTTGGCGGATGGGTTCCGATACAACAAGTTCTGGAGGACGAGCAAGCTGAAGGAAAGAGGTGGAAATGCTCCGATGAGCTGAATGTCTTAAATGTCAAGACAATGACCTGGGAAAGAGCAAAATTCGACTACAACGAGCAGAATCTCAGTGAGTTCAACCCGCTATTTTGATCTTTTGAAGGCTACAGCATTTCCTCCCTCTTTTAGAAGCGTCTTTGGAGATAAAAGAGTCAAAAAAATCAACCAACCATACTCTATTTATTCAAGGCGATTCAATGAGAAGCTGAGAAAAGCGCAGGATTTTGATATCAAACGGCTAGGGACATCTTTTTGGTGAATTTTCTCCAATAGTAAAAGCAAAAATGAATAACTAATAGCCAAAAAATTTCCCATGGGGCTTAAAATATCAGCCAATCGCACTCCCAACTAGCACAGAAGCCTCATTATTGATTAAATTTAGCTTACAAAGAATGGAAAATGATGAAAAAATGAATACTTTTGATATTATAGACGGAAATGAATCGCATCCAAAGGCTCGAGCAGGGCATAGCGCTGCTTTTGCCAACAATCGCATCTACATCTGGTCTGGAAGAGACGGCTATAGGCGCTCCTACAACAACCAGGTAAATCATTCAGTTTGTTTATTTGGATTTAATAAGGAAATTCAGGTTTGCTGTAAAGACTTCTGGTACTTGGAGTTGGAAAAACCAGGCCAGGCTTATAAAATCTCGCTTATTAGGGCAGCTGAAAAGAGTTTGGAAATAACTTGGAGTCCGATTCACAACGCTGAGGCTTATATCGTCCAAATTTGTAAGCCAAATCCTGCCAATTGTAAGCAAAAAAGAGGTAGATTTTAATTAATTTTTTAAGTCAAAGGATCTTCTCCGTCTAAGCAAGGCCCTAGAACTTCTCAAGGAACAATCACTCTCCAATCTGCTGTCAAAACTGGCGCAAAAACCATCGTCGTTCCTGGGAGAAATGGCCAACAAGCCAGGTTGGCTTACTTTTTAAACAAACAAACCTAAAATTTTTCAGAACCCTCGTTTTCCCTCAATCAGCTCCATCATCTTCAGAATCCCAAGGAATGCCAGATGTACTCCCCGTTTTTTTAGCGAGTTATTCACAAAATTCTTTTAGGAAGTTCCTGAAAATTTCATGGAAGAAACGCCAGAAGAAAGCGCCAAACAGCCAGAGCAGGCGGATGAACAACCAGAAGAGCAGATGCAAGAGGAGCCTCCTGAGGAAGACGTATGGTTTGATGTTGGAATCGTCAAAGGCAATAAATTCAACATTTCTGAGTATATTGTCCCCGGTGATGTTTATCAAAACATTGGGAGTGATTATGCCGTGAGTTTTTAGCTAAAAAATGACCACTTTTTTTTATAGAGAAACTATGATCTAGACGGCTACAAAAATGAGGAACAAAACAGAACGACAGAGCAATTATACGCCGGGATTCATTATAAAGTCCGCGTTTGTGGAATCAATCTCCTTGGGCAAGGGAAATGGTGCGAAGGGACTCTTTTCAAGGTATTTTTATGCATTTTTTAAAAGAAACCTTTTTATTTAGACAGCACTGCCCGGCTTTCCAGGAGCTCCATCGCAAATCAAAATCCAAAAGTGTCCGGAAGGAGCCTCCGTCCAATGGGAGCCGCCACTGGTGGCGAATGGAATCATCTCTGAATATAGCGTCTATCTGGCTGTTAAAAGCAACGCCACTGTTCAAACAGCGCCCGGTGTGAAGACCAGTCAAGGAGTTGAATTTTATAGGTATTCTATCCCCAAACTAAGCTGTCAAATCAACCAATTTAGATGCTATGTCGGATTGGAGAATAGCTGCGTCGTTCCTCAAGTGAATATAGAGGAAGCGCATGTTGAGACGGGGAAGCATAAGCCAGCCATCATCTTTAGGATTGCAGCTAAGAATGAGAAGGGCTACGGCCCGGCTACTCAAGTCCGCTGGCTGCAGGATAACTTCAACAGGGGAGATGAGCCAAGTCCTATCCAGCCGCCTCCTTCACAGTATATTCCTCGTGGTCCAGCGATAATACAAAATCGTCCAATTGTTGCCTCTCGTCCGTTGGGAGCAAATCCTGTCGTCACCGTTAGACAGCAGCAAATCCGTCCTGTTCATCAGCAGCAGCCGATTCCTTCCATGAGGCAGCCGGGTCCTGGCGGAGTTTCGATGGTTTATCGTCCAGCTAGCAATAATCAGCCAGGCGCTCGATATGTCCCCTATCAGATGCCGAATCAAGGAGCGAGAGTTGGCCCACCACCACCCCAGCCGCCACATAGGCTCATTCCAAGGCCTCAGCCTCTGCAGCAACAGCATCAACCAAGGCAGCAACAGCCAGAATGATTCATTCAAACTTTGAAACAAAAAAAAGGGATGATCTCTATTGTAAAAGTTGTTCAACATCAGATTTCATACTTGTATATCACCTTATTCCTCACATATTTCGATTCACTCATGGAAGATAAGCCTAAAATAAATATTTAATGGGAATAGGACTTTTGGTTGAAATTTAGGTTTTATTTTCTCCCAAATCCGCTTAAAATCCTTTTTTTAAAAAAGTCAGCTCTTTCAGATTTTCGCTGAGAACAACACCCTGAAAATCCGTACAAAGCAAGTAAGCTTTACCTTTCTCTACTCTTTTCTGTTGGGAAAACGCTACCATAAGCTATATTGTTCTACCGCGAATCAGCTTTATTAGATTTCCTCTTCAAAGCTAAATAAAAAAAGGAAATTTAAAGAAGTGAGTTCCTCCAGCTTTTAAAAACTCTTTTTTTTTCCAGTTGAAGAGCGACTTTTTTCAAAATAGATGCAAAAATATCTGATGATGATGGGAGCTTGAAAGAATCCGATCCTGGCCTTAGGAGAGATTGTAGAAGGTTAGTTTTTGGGTGATTTGTGGTTCACTTTCTTGAGCTAAAACTGTGCTCGGTGCGAGTAATTCGGTTCTCGTTTTTGGCCCTGTTTGGCACATGAGAAAGCCGCGAATCAGAATAAACGCGGTCATTCTCTAGTGCCAAGCAGCGGTTCAGTTTCGTCCCCTTTTGGTGCTCCACAACACTCTCTCTGACAAAGGCAAAATGTCAACTATTATCTCGATCGCCATCTAAAATTAGGAACTTGTTTTTTTCAAATTCCCCCAGTTTTTTGATGGATATTTCTCTCCCCTGGGTGTGTGTGGCGGTTGGTGGCTCTGGCCCCCCTCTTCTCCACTCATAATTGCCTCGCATTTCAAGGTCGGTGCAACAATGCCGGCCGCACTCGGCCGCATTCAATAATCGTCGGGTCGGAGGGAGAGAATACCTGTCGATCGAGCGGGGGGCCTCGATGATCCTCTTTTGGCCTCACAATGCTCAAATGAGGCCAAGCCGCGACACAAAAGAGTTTTTATAGAGGTCAATTGCTGAGGATAATGATCCATCAAATTTTTGTCTACTTTTCCCTTCAAAAAATCTTTAAAATTGATGGTTAGTCAGGTCAACAATTACATAATGTTCAGTTAAATTTGAAACTTTAAAGGGAGCTAGGAGCTCTAATCTTATAGTTACTGTAAGAAAAAGCGTGGTACCATTCGAAAAGAGCCACAAAAACATTTATTGAACATTACTGAAGTAAGAAAAGACTAAATGTGCCCATTTTGAATCCTCTGGGAAGCAATATATAATGATTTTCAATAGGCTTAGTTATCGTATTTCTTCTAATAGAAGCCAGAGCCTTCTATTTTTCAACCCCTTTGATGGACCGGCTTCTATTAGAAGAAATACGGTAGATATTTTCTCACTCATAATTTAACTTCTCCCCCTCGCCAACCAGCTGTTGTCGCCGTCCTTGTCGTCTCTTCTCTGTTCATTTCCCGCGGAGAACACGCATTTTGGCGCCAAAAGCGCTCGAAATTTTGACGAGCGATCGCGCGGCCGCTTCGAAATTGCAAGAGACCGTCTGGGAGAGAACACCAACTTTGACGGCATCAAAGGGCTTCGGCTTTTTAATTCTACGCGAAACAAAATAAATTCTATTAGAAAGGATTTTGGAATGAAGTTGGATATTTCCCCTAAAATATTTTATTTCATCTTGTGTTTACATTTAAACATTTTACCGTAGTCTATTTGCTTAATATAGCTCCATTTTTTAAGCATGCGCAATAAAAAAAAAAGAATCCGCCGGCTTTATTGGAGAGATCCTCTCTTCTCATGCCTGTTTAGTCGGCTGAATTGTGTTGTTTGGCAGTGGGCGCTCAACCAGCCAGCCTTTTCCCTCTCACAGTGTCCGAGTATTTGCATGAATTACGACCAGATTCGGACTGTTGTGTGTGAGACTGTTCGACTCTGCGCAGCGCCGCGCCGCCAAACTGAATCAGTCGTTGCGAAACACGCGACGGGAAGGAGAGGGAGATTCTTCTCACTATTATTTTCGTCTTAAGGAGGGAGAGAGAATTACCGTAGCTCCGTGGGAAGATTCGCCGCCGCCGAATAATTTCAACAAAATTTTGGCTTATCAGCTCTTCCGTCACACGAGACTGGCATTCCACTGTCTTTTAATCTAAGAAGCCTAGGATTCTAAGCATTCCAGTGATGTTTCTAAAATAATCAACAGAAATAAATTCATTTTTTTTAAAAATTTCTAGAGCTCTATATATTGATAGACTTCAATCTGTTTGTGGTATTCTAATTTGGCTAAAATTAATCCATAAGAAGCCTCAAAGGATCGACTTTTTGTTGAATTTCCAACATTAGAAAAAGTACTTTAAAAAACCAATATTTTGAAACTTTAAAAAAAGAGGCAATTACTCAATTTATCTAAATGTCTCTACAAAATGAAGAGGTGCTGTAGGGTTCTAAAGAGCTCTTTTTGTTTCCCGCGTAAAATAAATCTTTAGCTATGCTGGATAAGTGGCTTCAGGAACTCTTTTAAAAATCGTATAGGGGAAATTACAAAAATTCGAGCGCCCAGAAGTTAAATGTAATAAAAAAGCGGGTTTTCCTTCTCTCGAATTGCGCGTTTGAGACTGAATTTTTTAGCTTTGGGTTACGGTAGAATTACGATAATCCACGCCTTTTTATTCAGTTTTAATCTCTGACTCTGCCCCTTTAAAAATGGCTTCGGGAACTCTTCTTAGGCTCTGGGGATAATATCTACAATAGTGTGCAAGTTTTATTTATTAAAAATGTACTGTAGGGAGGATTCTATCCGATCCCCGCGTGAAATTCAAATTAAAACAATAAATCTTGAAGCAATGCAATATCAAGCGGTGAAAATAAGATAAAAGGCTGTATATTTATTGAACTACACAATTATTTTTTAGAAAACAGATTAGTTGCGGTGTTTTTTGAGGAAAAACTTCGAAATCTATCAGTAGGGAGGATTCTCTTCGATTTCCGCGTAATTTTAAAACTTTGTAGACATCAATAGTTCTGAGTTCGGGATTCGAGATTAATATTTTTCCAGTAAAGCTAATGTAATTTCCTAAAGATTGGAGTAATAAAGTCTCCCAGAAAATCATTCTTTTTGAGCCCAAAGTTAAAGAAGAAAATGATCTCCAAACACTCCAGTTTGAAAACATAAAAATCGCTCGATTTCTCGTCGTCAATAGCCTACGTGAGGACATTAAATGCCCTGACTCACCGCTTTCCTTTTTCAAGGAAGAAATATCTGACTCAGCCATCGCCTTCGAGACAAAACATCTATTTTTAGGGGCAAAACTATTAGGGGAGAGAGGAATCTTCCATCGTTAAACTTCAAGACGACCCGGCATGCCACCGCAGAGACCACGGAACTCATTTAGTCAGCCGTGAATTCATGCAGTGCCATTGCGGAGAGCCGTACTGCGACGGGAGAGGAGAGCGAGGGACTGTCGAATGGCTGGGACTGGCCGATTCGGCTCCGCCCCCTCTCCCCATCCAAAAACAGTCCTCGCTCGCTCGCACTCTCTCGCGCTCAATTTTTCTCTGTCAACCTCTCCTCTCGCTGGCTGCCTCCCATTCTCGCAGTTGACAAAAACGGGCAAAGGCCATTTTTTGTGAGAGGAGGCGAGGGCGCGCCAAAAAATGGTTCTCCCCTCAAATTTCCTAGGAAAATCGACCAACTGACAAGGGGAGGAAGATGAAAATCTACTAGAGCTTTTCTCCACGAAAAGATTCAAGTTAATTTGATGGATAAAGTCTAGAAAAACAACAGTAATCCAAAGCGAGTAGAAGCAGAGATCCGATGGCTAAACATGTTGTGAGCATTGATGAGTCTTATTGAAGCGTTTCAAGCAATCAGAATTTAAGGAGGTTCTAAAGCAAAAAGCTACAGTATATTTGCCAATTAGATTGGGAAAAAATTGGAT
Source organism: Oscheius sp. JU1382 (assembly GCA_932521405.1). NCBI lineage: Eukaryota > Metazoa > Nematoda > Chromadorea > Rhabditida > Rhabditidae > Oscheius > Oscheius sp. JU1382. The sequence goes on along the minus strand of OW051478.1, from coordinate 737,626 downwards.
TTCCTGAGAATTACAGCAATAAATTTATGTAAATAGACAACAGCTGATGCTCTGAGAAAAGGTGCGAGACCCATTGTTATCCCAAAATTTATTAAAGGCTGTTTTTAGGATAAAATGAGTTTCGCAGCTTCTTTTCTCGCCGTATCAAGATGTCATCTTTTTTATAAACAGCCTATAGAATTAGAGAATCGATAATACTTCGTAGAGAACAGCAAAAATGGTGTAACAATTATTCCCCCCAATAGAAATCTTTTTAATATCCATATTAAACTTTTTTTAATTTTTGCATTCTTCGTGAGAAAATAGCCTCCCCTAGCTGAGACAAAGGAGGGGTCTTAGACACGGTGCGAACGGAAAATAGCCGCCTGAATATTAAAGCAATTAACGCGTACAATTAGTACAGTAGCCCGAGAGGTTTCCATCCTTTTTATCCTAAAAGTGCAGCATGCATCCCACCTGTGGAATGAGAGTAGCGGCTGTAGTCGAGGAGCTGCATCTTCTCTCCGAATATCCGGCCGAAGGGGAGTGGCTCCGGAAGCCATTTTGGCCTAATCCGAGCACCTGCCTGGCTCATCCTAATCGATTCTGAGGCCATAGCGCTGATTAATATTAGTTTATTTTGGTCAGCTGAGTTTCGTCGGTCTTGTTTGGGCAGCTGGACTGTTCAGAACAGTCGGGGAAAGGCTACGAGAAAGGCAAAAGGGGCTATTACTACCAAAATTGGAGCCCCGGATCTCCTCTACAAGCTAGTTGGCCATCATTTTTCATAAAAATTGGTCAAAGTTTGAGAAAAATTGATTTTTAAGCGGAACCTTTTGAGTTGGTTTAGCTCAAAAGTAACCATTTCCTCGCTTTAAGATAATTTTTAGGATTTGCGATGCTCTGCAAAGTTGTAGGGTTTGATTTCTCTCCTTGTAGGTGATTAAAAAACCTAAAAATTAAAATAAAACCCTTGGATTTCGATAATCTAATCCAACATCTGGCATCAACATATTCTTCTCAAACCCTCTATTTAAAAACAATTTGGTACACAATTCTGTTGAAATTTAATTGAACCACAAATCTAAAAATCAGATGAAAAAGTGAATTTTTTAAAGCTAAATTTCCTCTCCTCTTCCTCCTCTATACATAAAACTACCGTAGTCACTGGCCGACTTCCCACCAAAATTGAGGCAATTATGGTAATGGACAGGGTGATATGAGGGACGGACGAGGGGATTATCGTCGTGGATTATCCCTTGATGGCTGGCTCTCTCAACTAGTGGCGGATACGGGCGCAATCTCTGCCAGAAGGGGCAATAATCTGACGAATTTTTTGAATAAAATTTAATAATTCTTACTTTAATCTTGACTTTTAAGGTTCGCCTGAAGCGAAGGCGAATTTAAATTTAAGGATTGGGTATCTTCGCATTTTTGGGGTGACAGAAGCAATCTCTGACTTGATCTGCCTGTCGTGTGTCTAGCGATACTATCTTGGTCGTTTCACCCGCAAAATGAGGCAATCCCTCCGCCGGTGGGGACAAAGAGCCATCAGGGGGGCAGAGGAAAGAAACAAAGAGTCGTTCTCACTGGTGAGTGGCCTTTAAATTTCATGAGAGAGAGAGAGAGAGAGAGAGAATTCAAGGAGGGGATTTTCACACAACAAATTTTTGCTAGATTCCGGCTAAAAAAAGCCAATTTTTTTAGAATAAATTGTGATCAAAAATCGAGAAGTATGCTAACTTTTGCTTAAATAATCTAGAAAGTCTTTTCATTTGATCTCCAGTAAGAAATTTAAATTTCCCCCCTTTTTTCTTTCAAAATTGTACGACTTTGGGATAAGGTAAGAAGCTGTAAATCGGCTACTGTATCTTCACGAATGTCGCCTTATCAGCAGAAGGAAGAAGCAACCAGATCCGGATTCCTGAAATAGCAAATTGTTGCAATTTTCCGCTCAGCAGAGTGATCAAATTTTGATTTTCTGACTGCAGCTTTCATCATTTTGTAATTTATTCTGACAAATAAAGAAACTGCTAAGACTGATCAAGGGTCGATTTTTACTAGTTATTTCAGCTGAGAAACATTGAGAAAACCTTCCATTTTGAAGTTAGAGTTGAAAATCGCTCCGCGAGATGAGGAATAAAGTCTCAAATTGTGGTGGGAAAGCTCCTCAAGTCTAACCATTAATGATTTATTTTTCTAAGAGCTTATAAAAATCAAAGAAAAAGAAATTATTTTAATTTCTAGCTTTTCTTCGAAGATGATTTTCAGCAGATCAAAAGCACTTTTTTGTAGCTCATTTTTATCAAAGAGAACGAACTCAAACTTTTTGATATTTTGATCTCCAAAGTTTACAACAAGAAGTTGTGTCTTCAATCTTCTCGAGTGAACAAAAAGGAGAGAACCCTCGTGTAAAGCGTTTTCCCGTTTGCTTCTTACTGCGCCTCTGCTCTTTTGATTCCATCTCATCCGCTTTTATTGATTTCTCCCCTTTTTTTAAAACTTGTTTGACATAAATTCTATCGTATTCCTGGGACGTTTCTGTCTCAAAGTTGGTCCCGCTGGGTTCAAAAATCGTTTCGACAATCCTTTTCTCGGAGTTATTTCTGTCCACCTCCCGCTTGACGACAAGTTCAAAGAGGAAGCAACTAATTGATGATCATCGGTGTCGTTTTTATTGGGAAAGAATTCTGATTTGAAATTAATTTTGATTTTAAGAAATTTGTATAACACAAAATAACTTTTCTGACTACAATTTGTAAAGTTAGTGTGTTCGCCTCCCAAGAGATTTAAAATCACCCCATCGACGGCTAAAAGTTATATAATTTTGTAGCTCTTTTAGACGATATCATTCTTAGAATAGGAGCTCCTAATTTTAAACTTCAAAAGCCACTTATAAAGCGCGAACTCTGAATGCTGGGCTGGCGTAATAAATGACACTTTTTGCTTGCTCAACGGTTTAAAATGAACATTTGTCTTTTTGCACTCTTCACGCTCTTTCAAATGATACCATTCTTGATTACAGAACTTCTAACTTTCCTAAAAGTTGAACGAGAATTGTGAGATGTTGAGATGTCTATCCGCCAATTTTATAGCTATTTTGAAGGGAAAAGTCGACAAAAATTCGAATTTGAATGGATCATTATTCCCTCCCAATTGCCTCTTTGCAAAACGGTACTATCAAAAGCCTTTTTTATGTCCGCCTATTTTAGGGGCTGATGAATCAAAATTAACAGTTATTTCTCACGTTTTCGAAATCGAATTAAGGGTACAAACTACTGGTCGAAAGTGAGCTCAAACTACGGTCCACCTTTCGTGACTACTTGACCCTTTTAAGACGAGGAAATCAGCGGACAAAAGTGTTTTTCTATCAAAAGACAGGCAGTTAGTTTTTAAGTAAAGTCCTCCTGGTTGGCTCTCCCTTTCCTGCTGGATGGTCTGATAACTAGACGCGGGATGATTTGGAGTGAAAGGCGTTGAAAAATGATATCAGCTGGGGGAAGTTTCTCTTCTCATATTTCCGGTTGGGATTCCAGACGATCAAATGATCACACGTCTCTTTTATCAGAGGGGAATCAATTTGTGATCTGATTCTGCAACGTTGGACTCCTTGATCTCATCATTTTCCAAAAATTGGCCTAAAACTCAGAAATAGATTTTCAATTAGGACTCAAATCTCCCAATTTCAGCGATTTTTTCTTGCTTTTAAGCTTTTTCAATGTTCTGCAAAGTGATTTCCTCTGCAAATTGCTACAAAAATCCGTTAAAAGTTATTCCAAAATATAATAGTATTATGCACAATGAATTCGTACCAAATTTCTCACAGAGTAGTAAGTGTTTCTTTGAAATGCTCGATTTGTCATGAAGGTGTCAATGTTCAAATAAAACCTCGCAATGTGGAACCGTCTGGGAGAAAAAGGAGCAGAAAAGTTTCCAGTTTCAGAACTGGTTTTACCGTAATCCAGCCAAAGCAGTGGCCGAGAGCTTTAAAAATATTTTCTTTTAGAGCTAAAATATAAAAAATAAACGAATTTATCTCAGTTTGATACTTCTCAATGCTTCTATATTTGCTAAAGGCGATTTTCTGCGATGTTCTAACTAATTTTATCGAATCCAAATCACTAAAAATACTAGCACACGAAACATAATTCCAATAACAAGAAGAAATGTTTTAAATTGTCTTTAAATAATAAAATTTCGTCAAAATGGACTTCAGAGTCTTTATTTATTCTCTCAGTCAATTTTAAGCCAAAAAAAGTGAAATTTTTAGAACTTCCCTTAAAATTGAATCAACGTCTCAACTAAATTAGTGCTCTTTGCCCCCTCTTTTGGGACGCAAAATGTGCCCTAATCCTTTTCCGCCACGCCTTCTTTCTTGTTGCAGAAATTCAACGACCGTACTTCTTCTCGCTAATCCATCAAATTCTTCTACCCCGTTTGAAGTTATTTCTGTCGGAGTTCTTGACCTTCTCAAAAAGAGAAATTACTTGTGACTTTGACTTGGATGACTACAGTACTCCTTTGACGTTGAGTGGTTCAAAGTGCTTAATCTGTGCGCTAAGAGTCTATTTTTGGAAAAATTTGGGGGCTTCGAGTACACGACCGTACACGGGCACAAGTGGACAGAAAAGTTGTGTTTGTGGCGACGGTATAAAAATGGCAAACGGCTTGGCAGTTAGCCAGATTCACTTCTCCTATCTAACTCGCCCTTATTTTTGATTTTCTATCTGATCTTGTAGAGAAAATCAAGGGCTACAACTTTGCAAAACATTGAAAAAGCTAAAAGAGCGGAAAAATGGTCGCTTTTCCTGAGAAAGAGCGCAACAAAGTCCCCAGATTGAATCAATTTTTCTGAGGTTTAGACCAATTTTGGTGAAAAATTATGTTTCAAAATTGAAATGAAGGCAATAAGTCAGTTAAAAAAATTTGGCTATTTATTGAGCAATAGTAGCACAAAAATGGAACTCAAAGTCTTCAATTTTCTGAATTTTTCCGCGTCTTTGGTCAAAAATGATTTTCCACAAAGGTCATTCGCTATTGCATCAGAAAGCCGTTACAAATGCATTTTATTTGTCAACTCTCAAGCCTACAAAAATTGCGCTTGACGATCGACTCAAATACGTGACCATCTGATTTCTGAAAAGAAGGACTTCCCTCTATTTCCATCCGATTTTATCCTCAGTTCTGACTCATGAAATTCTCTCTAAAAATAGACACAAGATGAGTCAGGGATTTGTCAACAGAGATCTGATGTCTCTCCTGCAGCGGCCAGTAATCCCAGATCGGGAAGCCGAAGGTCGCTCAAAAACATGACCAATTGGACTAATGCGATCTCCTCCGCGTTAAAACTGGGGATCCAACTAAAAGTATATAAATAGATCATGACCAATTTCTCTCTCACTCTCTCTAACTTTCGTGCGGTTGGCACTCATTTTTGTCTTTGAACTTTGAGTTCTTTCCCTCCCTAGAATCAACATTGAAGGAAACTAAGCAGCGGTTTGACTAAAAAGGGAACTTGAAAAATGGGCAAATTACCTTAATTCTTACCTAAATCGCACTTCATTTCTAGCTATTGATTAAAAAAATCACAGAACTTTTTACACCAAAGTTTTCACAAAAAAAACCACCAGAAAGTTGAGCATTTTCGCTGAAAATTCTTTAATGTAGCTCAAAATCGGTCAATTTTTAGCTTTTTTGGTAGCCATTGATCTTCTCCACAAGCTTTTAAAACATCATCTCTTCAAAAAGTTGTAAAAAGAACGAGAAAACTGAGGCTTTAAGATCAATTTTTGGTCCTGCTGTCACTCAAAAGTGGCCATTTTTCCAACTGATTGGAGTCTGCTGTCTGTGTCATTTTGCGGGTGCAATGAGAATCAAAGCGGGTTCGGGTCGCGTTCTATGTAGCCGCTAGCTGTTGATGTAGAGAAAGGTGGTTCGACCCGACCAAACATTTTGAACCCACTGCTCCCAATTACTTGGACGGGCGCTAATCGTGTTTATCAGGTTACGGTAGTGTGAAGAATCAGGAAGTTTTTTGGGGGATATAACCTCCAAAATTCGACTCAGTTTCCGCCAATTTTTGTGGGTCAAACTTCAAAAAGTAAAATTCCACTCCAAGTCATTTGTCAAGCCATCATCTGCCCCACTCGATCTATCATCTCCTTTTTGTAAGCGAGTCGCGTGAAAAATTTAAAAAATTTGCACTCTCTAGTCGTCACTGTACTCCACCCAGACCATTCGAGATGACGAATTGTGGAAGCTCTTGAGCTCTGATCAAAAAGCCACACTTTCGCTCTTCCTTCGCTAAATGTCTCTAAAAAGGCGCCTTCTACAGTACACTCGAGAACTTTTTTGATTGGAAAATAGGCTTCATTTTTGCTACAGTAATCGCCAGAGCGAAAATAGAAGCCGCCTTTCTACAGTAATTCGGCTGACTTTTGAGAGCGAAAAGCTTTAAAAATTATGATTTTCACTTTGAGTTTTAAAGGGAAAAACCTCGAATTTTCTGTCTGGGAAAGACAAAAAAACTGTAATTCTTGAAAGGTGAAGAAGCATTAAAAAATTCAAATTTTCACGCCAATTTCTAGCCTAACTAAAGCCTAATTATTGATAAATTTCGGCTTTAAAAGGCCCAATAATTTCAGTTGATTTTTTATAGAAAAATTAAGATTTTCACGCCATATTTTTAAAGGAAAGAGCCGTACATTTTCTGTTTTAACTGCACACAGCTGTTGGAGGAAAGCGTCCTAATTTCTCTGCTTTTTCTAAAATAGCCCAAGTCGTTTGGATTTTTGGGGAAAAAAATATTCGCTTTCTACAGAAATCAAATGTTTGATTGTGTTTTAAAAAAGTTTATTATTGATAAAATAGTTGAAGTAATTTATTGCTTATTGATATGAAAAGTTGGCTTTTCTAGTGAAGTCTAGCAAAAAAGAGTAGAAAATTCCGCTTTCTGCTTCAGCGAGAGAGAGAGACAAAGAGCTCATCAACATGGCATCTGGTTTTATCAGAAGCGATCTTTGAGAGTGACACAGAGGACGGCACTACGTGCGTTTTAGATAAAATTTCTGTTCAATCACCCATCAACCCCGAAGGCTCCTCCTACTCGTGCCAGACGTTCTTAAGGAGTTCTCACGGGAGACAAATCATGATGCTGGCTGCTGTCTTTGGTCTCTCTCGACCGCCCCTCCCATCACGCGGGAAAATTCTCATTTTTGAAGTAGTCTCTTCTAAAAATAGACGAATTCTCTCCTTCTCTCTCTCTCTTTCTCTTAGAGACCCGTCGATTACACCACAATTTGCTGCAAGTTGGGCAGCAGCGCTGATAAAAACCAGGAGGAAGCTGGTCTAAAAATATAAAAACGATGATCATCATGCGCGCGAGAGTGGTATCACTAATTCGTCTGTATAAGTGCGTGCGCGAACCCCACCCGAAAACGGAAACTTCCCGTCTGAGAGAACAGCTGTTGTGAAATATTTCGATTCCCCTATGATTAGATTGAGCTAGGTCTTCTACTCTGCTGATCTATTCCTAAATCAGATTGAAAAACAATAAAGAGAAAAATCTAAAACCAAAGGGTTCAGATTTTTCTGCGCTGCGAGTTTTAAATAAAGTAAACGAACAAAATATTTTGGTTGCTCCTGGTGATTTCAATCTGACAGCTACTGTAATTTAGTCTCTCCCCCTCCCTTCAACAAATTTTCTCTCTCTTTCTCTTGAATTCTCCAGAAAACATAAAAATACAACCAAAGTTCACACAATTTGAAACACAATCTCGCCACCTTTCTTGTTTGGTTTGAGTTGAACTAAATAAGTTGTTGTTGAGGGGAGAAAACAAAAATTTGAGAGAGATCTTTGTGAAAACAGGACAACTACAGCCCGTCATTTTGAGAAAGTATTTCTGGTTGACAAGATTAGCCCTAAAAACAAAAATCTCTAAACGAAATGTGTTTGGAAGTCTTTCGGATTCAAGGCGACTATTAATTCAGTGATTCATTCTAGTTATGATGGATGAGACAAAGGACTCTTTCGAGAAAATGGTTAAATTACGTTAGAAAATCGTTTAAAAGACGATTTGAAGCAAAAATCTCTCTCAGGGAGCCCTTTATCTACCGTAATCTTTACCAAATTTCTCCAATTCTCAAATAAAAAAGGATTTCTTTCAGTTTTCTCTTAAAAATCCAGAAAATTTTAGATTTAATTGCAAGGAAAGTTGTTCCAAGAGAAAAAATTGGAAATTGTCTTTCAGAAAATGATAAAAAAGCAAGAGAAGAACTCATATCTTAATTCATTGTTTTTCATGGATCTCAATATCAAATCATAAAATTTTTTGATCGCTTTCATCTCCAAAATGCTTCAATCTCTGAATAAAAGATAAAGAAACCCATTGTTTTTAATGGGTCAATAAAGTTATGTGATTAAAAGTGGCTTTCGATTTTTGCCCTAGATTTTGAGAAAAAGTCTTGGAATTTCTTTCATCTTTGGCTTAAAAATGAACGTGGAGTGACAGCTTTTGATCTATTTCCTATGTACCTGTAATTTAAACATAAAAATGATTGTGAAGCCATAAATTTTGCTCCTAGTAAGTTCATATTAGAGAAAATTCTACAATTTAAGCATAAAAGCGGGTTTTTGTCGACTTTTGCCATAGATTTTGAGAAAAATGCGTGGAAATTTCGTCAATTTTGGGCATAAATCGCTCAAGTTAATACAAATTTTTCCGAATCACAGATCCGCCGCTATTTTGCCGAAGAGTTGATCGTTCCATTTCAACGCTAGCGCATATAATGTTTTGCTTGCTTTTTACCTTGAACTATTCGCTCCTGTTTATCACTAAACAACCTTGTCAGCAGAAAATATCTCTCCGTCAGTTTATCAATCAAAAACTTTTTTGTTTTCGCCCCACTCCTTGGTGGCTTCTCTCCTTTTTTTGTCCTTTCGCCAGCCTGACGAATCTTCAAAAGTCCTCGGCTGACCAGAAGTGGCCGAAAAACTGGTCGTGCGAGACGATAGACGTCTCCAAAAATACGGTGACGAGACCATGATGACAGATTGACTGCGAAAAAGTTACACCCGGCCGGGAATCTATAAGACGACTTTTGTATCCAAACAACAATCTCTATATAAAGGGCTGCCTGCCAAGTTCATTCGGGCCAACTGCACTGGCAAACTACAGACTCATCCTCAGTTAATTTCCAATCGATTGTTTAGCTGAACTGGCTAATCATTCGTTTCAAGAGGCTTTTACCTATCCAGAAGAAGAAATCACTTCACTAGAATAGGCTAGAGATAAAAAATAGGTCGTTTTCTCATAGCTTTTAAGCTCTTAAAGGGACTGTCCAGTGCCCTCCAATAGGCTTGGCGCGTGCCGAGACCCAAATTTGAAGGGGCTGTTTTACATGTTGTGTAATTTTATGCTCTGATTATGATTTTATATATAAAAAGTGTAAAAACTAAGAAAGCAAAAATGTGCATGAAAAAGTCGTGACCACTCATGCCCATTTTTAAATTGGGCATAACCGTATAGCTCACGTGCCTACTTTTTGCTTTCTTTTTGTTTTTTCTTTCTTAACATTAATTATTACGCTTTTTTATGTACAAAATCGTAATCAGCGCATAAAATTACATCTAATAAAAGCAACTTCAAAAAGGTGCTAGACAGTCCCTTTAATAGTTGATTTTCACAATTTGAAATTTTTTGCAAAGTTGGAACATCATTTTCTACAAAATTAGAAAAAATGTCGAACAAATTGCGGGGATTCTTTCACTTTATCGGGTTACTGTAGCCCAAAATTAGCATCTTTATTTTTGCGGTTTTGATTAATTTTTAGACTTTTCTTTTGTTCTTCGAAGAAAGTCTAAAAATTAAAATCAAAACTCTAAAAGCCGAAACCTTGAAAATACGGTAACCCAAGAATTAGGCCCCTTTTATAGTTATTTTTATCAAATCCTCTATTTAAGACCGACTTGATACGCAATTCTGCTATTGCACCTAGGAAATCAGCTAATCTCCTAGAAATTAAGGCTAAAAATTAGAATAAAAATTGAATCATCTTGCCAATTCGGTAATCTAATAAGCAAGCAACTGCTAATAAGTCTACTTATTTGCAAACTTTTATTTAAAATAGATCTGATGCGCAATTCTAATGTTTTTTCATAGCCTGCGGCTAACTAAAATACCGGTGAAACAAAATTTTTTTGTAGAAGATCTCTAGCTAATGCTGATTCGAAATTCTTCTCTTTTTCTTTCAAAATTCGAAGAGGAATGACTCTTTTAGAGAATTTGACGAAGGATCTGAGCGCTTGTTTCCTAAACTCATTTGGTCACAATGATCTACAACATTCGGTCACAAAATTTTGAGGGACTTTTTCGCTTGGTTGGCCTTCGAGCAAAAAAAAACTGCTTTTTGCTTTCATTTTAGAGAAGTTATAGTCTAGAATATCTCTCGCGACTAATTCAATCTTGAAATAGTCACGGACACCAGCGAGGACTATTTTCGTCCCGAGTTCATCGTCAAATTTTACCGGTTTTTCTCTATTGCCCCGCTCTTAATTCTCTGTTTCTCGCCGTTGATCTTTAACTTTTTTATATTTCATCTCGAAATAGAGCGAGACTAATTCAATTATGACTTCTCTCGCTCGCAAAATTGTGACTTCTCATGGTGTTGGGACGGCGCCAGTATTTTAGAGGTCATTCCTACGGAAGAACAAGCTATTTTTATCCAAGATGGGGGAGAATTTTTTTGAATCAATCAGTAGTCTTTTTTCTTGCAAAAAGGAGCCTACTCACCAGAAATTATCACGAAGCGGATTCTCTTTTATCAGCCGGAACTAAAATTTGCGTAGTTACCCCCAGCCTCCCCACCGTAAACAAAACCGTATCAGTATCAGTTTGGGCTTCTTCCTACCTAAGAATCTCTCTCTCCCAAGAAAGGAGAAAAAATCAGACCGCTCTCTACGTAGTCTCACGTCACTGAAAAGTTGGCGTAAAATCGTAAACATAAAGTGTCTAAATATTACCGGACCTGTATCTGTCAATACTTACTGGATTCTCTCTCTATTTTGGGCCCAAGCAATGATCATCTTTCTAGAATTCTATGGTTAGCCAGCGCAGAGTAGCCGTCGTTGGTGCCGGAGCGTCGGGACTTCCTTGCATCAGACATGCTCTCCTGTATGGACTCGATGTCATTTGCTTCGAGGCGTCAGAATATGTTGGAGGACTTTGGCGATACAGGCCGAGTGAGGAAGAAAGTAAGCTTTTTCTGGGTTCCATTAAAAGCGATAAGAGAGCATAAAAAGATTTTTCTCAAATTTAACGCAGTTTTGCGCTTTTTTCATGCAATCTTGTAGATTTTGATTTGCTCTATAAGACTATAAAAGATTGAATGAAATTAAATGGAAAATTGAACAATGTCAGCTTCTTCTGTAATGAAATCGACTGTGATCAACACCTCAAAGGAAATGACTGCTTATTCGGACTTCCCGCCAGCTACTACGACACCCAACTTTATGCACAACACGGAGATGTATAAGTGAGCTTTTTTTCTTCTTCTTCTCTCTTTTTGAAAGATCGGTCTCTCGCTGATAAGCCGGGGCTTATTGCTGCAAAAAAGCACGAAGAGACATCCGGCACGAACGCTATTTTTAGAAGTTGGTCGTGATTTTTGAGGGGAAAACGCCGAAAATCCAAGCACATGAAACGATCTTTGACTTACACGTTTGGTCGGATGACGTAGTCTAGCCGGAAAATTACAAAAAATTCGAAACATTCCGCGACGTTTATGGCTCCAGATTAGTCCAGGGGGCTTATCAGCGCTCGTCTATAGTCTGTGATGTTTTTGAACTATCTGATCGTTTGGGAAAAAAACTTTGACCAGCGAGGACGAGGTCTCCCCTTATCTAACCCAAGCAGCCCAGACAGATTGACGGGAGAGACTTAACTCCTCTAATAAATATTTATTATCTTAAGAAGCCCCAGAGCTTCAGGAGAAATCATCAAAATGACGCGATGAGGGGACCTCCATTTGGGCAAAATTGTATCTAAAAGTTGAGTTCTTTTTTTAGGTATCTTCAGGCCTACGCTGATCATCACAATCTCCATCAATACATCAAATTCAACCATAAAGTACACAATGTTTTCCGCAGTGAAGATTATTCAACTACTGGCCAATGGAAACTCACTTATTTAACACCGTAAGTTAAGAATTTTAGCCAAAATATTAGGCAAAAAATAGGGAAGGAAAAGAAATAACTGAGACTTTTGATGCAGTTTTGATGTGCTCTGGACACCACTCGATCCCCTATTGCCCAGAGCCTTACGAGGGTCAGGAGAAGTTCAAAGGAAAGATCTTCCACTCGCTTTACTACAAGGATCAGAGAGGTTAGTTGGAAGCCAAAATTCGACTTTTTCCCACAATCTTGTTGAGAAAAATCAAGGGCTATAAGATTGAAAACTAAAATCTGCGCAATGGATCTGAAAGCCATGGAAACACGCTAATTTTCTAAAAGATTTCCTTATTTTTGAGAGAAGAGAGAATCTTCTACATAGTTGTAGAGGAAATCAAGCGCTACAACTTTGTAGATCTTTGAAAATTATGGATAGAAGCAGCTTCATCATTAGAGGCTAACTGTGTGCTAACCTGTGTGGGAAACGAAGAGAAAGTGCAAATAGTATAACTTATCTGCATTTGATAAGCACCAAAACCTCATAATTTTGGCCACTACGATTGGTCTTTTGATTGCTCTTTTGGTTTTCCTACTAGACTCTTCTCTATTGTTTTAACACTTTTTTGAAATTCAGCCTTAGAAGAGGCAAGAGTAAAGTTGGTTGTACTCTGTTTCTCTGACACGAGAGGCCAGGCTCCGGTTCATTGTTACCTACGATAAGAAAGCCTGCCTTTTCGAGATTAAAGTTCGACCAAACTCGAAAGAAAGAGAGAGATTTTAGGCTATGAGGACAAAACTGTGATTGTCGTGGGGGTCGGCAATTCTGGAGGAGATGTCGCCGTTGAGCTGAGTCGTGTCGCCAAACAAGTAAGCTAATCCACAATTGATTGAAAAAAAGGCAAAATTCTCCAGGTTTACCTGGTCACTCGTCGAGGAACTTGGGTCTTCAATCGAGTTTTCGACTACGGCAAGCCGCTCGACATGGCTCTCAACAGAAAATTCCTCTACAGCATCAGAAAAGTCGTCCCCGAGCCGATTCTCAACGTCGCCATCGAGACCATGCTCAACAAGAGATTTGACCACGCCCAGTATGGACTCAAGCCCAGTCATCACGTCCTCAAGTTAGTTTCCAACTTTTTTAAACGATATCTTCGCCTCTAAAAAAGCTATTTGAAAGGCTAGGCGTACCCTCAAGAGTGAATTTCTTACGATTTTCTCCTGAATTACGGTATTTTTAGCTCTTAAAGATTAGCATTTGAGAGTTAAAGTATCCACTCTAGAAATCTCTTCAAATAAGAATAAACTTGAGGCAATGCTGGTTATTATGATTGGAAGGACGATTTGTTTTTTAAATTCAAGCAGAAACAAATTAATTTTCTTCTAAAAAAAGGTTTAAATTACGGCTTTTATAACTCTTGAATTTTAAGCCACAATATTTTATTCATAGCTTGGAAAGATCAGCGATCAAATTTTTGGCAAATTTCGAGAAGAAAAATTGAGAATTTTCAGCGCCCATCAGACTATAAATGACGATTTGCCGATGAGAATCGCCTGTGGGAGCATCAAAATGAAGCCATCGATTCAGCGCTTTAACGAGACTGACGTCCAATTTACTGATGGAACCATCGTCAATAATGTAGACGCTGTGAGTCGAGACTAGGCTATGGTTTGGTGGAAAAGAACCTATTATAGGTGATCCTCGCCACTGGCTACAATTTCGAGTTTAAACTCTGCGAAAAGGGAAAGCTGTTCAATGTGATCGAGAATGATGTTGACTTGTATTTGAATATGTTCCCTCTCGAGACGGCTGATCACAATTCTCTTGCGATTATCGGCCTCATCCAGGTACACATTTTTTTTTCAGCAAAGTCTTCTTTTTTTCAGCCGTTTGGATCAATCGCCCCAGTCTCGGAGATGCAGGCTCGCGTATTTTTTGAGAATTTCGCCGGTACTCAGCATATTCCTTCAAGAAAATTGGTGAGTTTTGCTTCAACTTGGGTTTTTATTCAGTCAATTTTAGATTTTATCATTGATCTAGGTACTCACAATTTTCACGAGCAAAAAAGTTTATTAAACCCCCAGAAAAATGACCTATTTTTGAGCTAAAAGCAGCCAAAAGTCAAGAATAAAATCGCTTTTTTTTCTGAAGATTTGACCAATTTTATTGAATACAGCGTTTTGAAAAGTTGTCGAGGAGATTAAAGAATCCTTTAAATTGATGAAATTTTTGATTTTTAGATGCAAGCAAATGTAGCAATGAAGAAAAAGGATCTCCGTGAACGATATGTACATAGCAGACGCCACACGATCCAGGTAATAATTTTTTTTTTGATAATTTGACCTCCTGCTTAAATATTCAACCCAAAACGGCGATTTTCATTTGAAATAACAATTTTCAGATTGAATTCATCGATTATATGGACGAATTAGCGGAGCTTATCGGAGCTAAGCCAGACTTCTTCCAAATGCTTTTGAAAGACCCTTATCTTGCCGTCAAGGTGAGCTCTTTCTGTTTCAATAATCTGTCCTCTGGACCCTAGTCTATCTCAACTCTAATCTTCTAATCTTCAGGTTGAATTTGGACCTCGCGTCTCGTCAATCTATCGCATCCAGGGGCCACACGTTTGGGAGGGAGCTAGGTCTTCCATCCTCTCGCTGGATCAGAGAGTTTATAGGGTAAGTCCCCATCTCCTCAAAATAGAAAATCTTAAATCCTTTTTCAGCCAGCTTGTACCTCGAGCAGTAAGGAATCCCTTCCCGTCTGGCTGACGGCAATAATAATCGTCCTGGTTATCCTCTCCTTCTTGTAAATATAATAGCCTCCCTGTCCATTCTCCCCACCCTCTCCCAAAAAAGAATTCCACGAGTTCCTACTTATTTTTCACCGGTGAATATTTGTACGAAAAAACGAAATAAAATGATACTCTTCGCTTTTATATATACAGAATATTTGATCGAGTCAGAATTATTATTGCTGAGGAATAGAGGCGTAGATGAACTCCTCAAAGCTGACTTCATTTACCCCGCGGAGAACGCGGAAAAATCCTGGAAAAAATCCTCTAATTTTCAGCGGAAAAAGACTCAAAACCGTTCTCTCCAAAATCGTCGTGCCAGCTATTCGCTGCAATCCAATAAGGTGTGCCATTTTCAGTGCCCCAGCCGATTAATTTCACGCAATGACCTCCTAAATAACTTCCTCCAGTGTGCTGAAAATTAAGCTATCTTTAGCTCTCGTCAAAATTAAAACAAACCACGTAGATTCCTGATTTGTAATTGTAGATATCCGAATAGCAGTCAAAGCAATCAACCACTGGACCATTCAACAGGATCTCCTTTTGAATCGCTGCCACATCATACGCCTTCACTCGATAGCCAGCTTGACCAAAGAATTTATCCTTTTTGTAGTCGATTTTATAATTCTCATCGCAAGAGGAAGAGCATTGAGGAGTTGAGACCTCAGAAGGACAGCGACCATAATACATCCCATCGTGGGTGCCACATGGGGAAAAAGCGTAGGATTTGCAGCCAACTTTGGAGTCAAATCCTCCCCCAGTGACGACTCCCTGCTGATGGTAGTAGTCCAAAGCATAGTCTGGGTAGCCTCCTTCGCAGCTGAATATTTTAAAAAAAGCTCAACTTCCCACAATTTTTGATGAGTTTTCGTTTTAAAAATAAAATAAAAGTTAGCTAAACTGAAAAAAAGCATTGACAATTTGTTGCATTATCATATACTGATTTGTTCTTTTTTAAAAAAGATTATTGTAATTCAAAAGAAATAAAATCAAAAATTATTTTTAAAAAAAGGCCTCTCTACCTCCCGCAATCTTTGTTGAAAGACGAGCAGCATGTGAGAATATCCTCTGGAGAGATGACTGGCTGTTTTGTCCCATTGGAAGCTATGCAAATCCGATCGGTTATCACTTCAGCCACTCCGAATGCCCAACAGGAGGCTGAATTCAATCAACTTCTACCATATTTATCATCATTCATACCGCATTGAGCCTGATCGCGGATGTTTCCAATTGAAGGACAGTTGTACCATCTCTCGCGGGAATCAAAAAAATCGGGGATGTCTTCATCCCGAATTGAGTCGATTTTTGGAGCGAAGTGGAGCTCTCCTTTTTTAGGTTGGAGATACTTCCTATCCATCACTTTTTGTTTCATTTGATCCAGCGAGTAATCATGACTTCCCGCCTTAAAAAAATAGCTAAATTTAGAAGTAAAATACCTTGAATAATTTCTGATGAGAATTGAGATAATCGACGAGATCATCGCCTGTGAGATGCTCGACTCCTCTAGGAATCACAATGGCTTGGCTAAAATAGAGGAGTAAAAGGACGAGAAAAGCCTTCATCATTTGGAGTCAAGAGCCAAAACGATGAGCATTTTTAAAGGGTGATTTGGTCCTTTGTTTTCAGAAGAAGGAGATAAGTGAATAAAGAGATTCGTACAGTGACCCGGGAGGCTTATCTCCAGACTTATTGTTATCTTAAAAAAAATTAGCTGTACAATTTATTTAAAATGAATAAATTCTCCTGCCACATCGATAGACAAGTTTATATCATATATCAACAAGCAAATCAAGATTAATATAAAAAGTGGAGAATAATTTCTTCATTTTGGGAGCTACAGTAAAATCCAAAAAGTGCTCATTTTTTCGTCTTCTCTCCGTCAATTTTGAAGCAAAGTATAGAAAATCTAAATTCAAATGAAACCGCGCCGTAATCGCGCCCAAACTCGAAATTCGAAAAGGTGAGATCGACGCGTTTTTGCTCAGATTTTTCGACTGAGCATTTCATTGTTTTCCATTTTATTTGCTGATTTTATTATTGCTTTGAAAAATAAATAAAGAAGAGAAAGACAAAATAATTTACTCTTCTTCCTCTTTTAATAACAATTTTTTTCAAATAGAAGCCTCCCCTAAATTCTCGAATTTTGCTTAATTCTTGTTTTTTTTCTTCAATTTTCTAGAGGAAATCGCTGCAAAAATAAGCTAAAAAGGCCAAAAATTTGATCGCCAGGGGAGAAGTTGGGCAGCAATCACTGCCATAACCATATAGTCGTAGAAAAATCGTTAAATCCATTCTGAAAAACAAAAAAAATTGTCTTCTTCTTTTAGAAATGAAGTTGGTCCGTTTTTTGATGAAGCTCTCCCACGAAACTGTCGTCGTTGAGCTGAAGAATGGAACCCTCGTCCATGGCGCAGTCATGGGCGTCGACGTCGCGATGAACATGCACCTACGATCGGTCAAAATGAGTCTGAAGAATAAGGAACCCATCAATTTGGATTCTCTCAGCATTAGAGGTTCTCTTTTTTTAGAATTTCCTTCATAATTCATTTCATAGGAAATAATATCCGCTACATAATCCTGCCGGACGCGTTGCCTTTGGACACACTTTTGGTGGATGATGAGAAGAAGAAAGCCAGAGCTGCTAGACCTGGCCGTGGAAGAGGAAGAGGTGGTCCTCGCGGTCGAGGAGGCCGAGGTGGTGGTGGGCGTGGAAGAGGCCGTGGAGGACGTCCATAATTCTTATGCTTTGATAATGTTAACTCTATGAAATAATGATTCTCTTGTTGTTTTTATTCCGTCTATGAAATAAATTAATTTCTCTTCTTCTTTCTCCGCTCTAAGGAAATGGTAAGAGATAGGATCTCTTCTTTCTTTCTCGATACTTTATTCTAATCGAAAGACAATCCAATCGCCCGCCGAATTGCTCACAGATAGTGCAATTTCTAGGCGAGACCTATTCCCCCAAGCCTAAACTGGACTACTTCTCCAAATTGTTCATTTTTAATAAAAGACCTTTACAATCTTAATTTGATTTTTGCTCTCTATAAAAATGCACTTTCGCTTTGGAAATTATCTTATTTTGATGGCTTTTTGATCCAAAATTTCTAGGTTTTTCAATGTTTTATATACCAAAATTATTAAAAACTAAAATTTCAAGTATTGGATCACCAGGTTATTCTATTTTTTCTCCATTTTCTGTAGCAAACAGACCTTTTTTAAAGAAATAAATGGAGAAAAAGAAAACGTTATTGGGATTCAATCCTTTACATGAGGGTCATGCTAATGTGTCTGAACCATCACATCCGGAGCATCGCAATCGAGTCGACTTTTCCTACCTGAAGCTGAGAGAATCTGGCCTTTTAAGACTCTGCGATGTGCACTATGTAGGCTCCATTTTATTTGTGTTTATAAAGGAAACTTTAGGAAATAGATGATTACATCGAAATTAGGTGCCATTCGCCATTTTATTCGAATCTGTTAGCCAGATTGCTAAATGCTACTCAATATGAAGCGGATGAATTCGCTGATCAATATGACTCCGTTTTTACGTCGCCGGTTAGTTGGATTTTCAGCCACTTTTTCATGACTTTTTTGGTATTAAATTAGAGCTCTTGACCTCCTCTACAAGTTTGGAGAACATCCCAAAGACTAAAAATTGCTTAAAATTCGAGAAAAATGAGCCAAAATTTGAATTCACTCGTTGAAAATTTCGCCTTTTTTCTGAATTTTAGATCAATTTTGATAGAAAACAACGTTCAGCCAAGTTGTAGAGGAGATCAAGAGCTATCCAAATCCATAAAGAGTTGAGAGAAAAATTGGCAGCAAGTTATTTATTTAAAGACTTTTAATTTAAATACAGTAATATTCGTCTTAGGGAAGTGCGAGAGCCGCAGTAAGAGCAATGAATTGCTGCCGAACCCTAGTCACCGAAATAATGGCCGGAAATGTGAGCAATCCTCCACTTTAAAAAAAAACCTTAGTATGAAAATGGATTCGCGATTGTTCGACCTCCCGGCCATCATGCAGAGAAATCCAAGGCTTGCGGCTTCTGCCTGATAAACAACGCAGCAGAGGCGGCTGAGCAGGCGATTCTAGATGGAGCCGATAGGTAAGACTTTTAGAAGAAAAAGAGAGATCGCTTTAGGATTTTGATTGTGGACCTGGATGTCCATCATGGCCAAGGAACGCAGCAGCTTTTTTACAATTCAAATAATGTGCTTTATTTCTCGATTCATCGATACCAACGCGGCCAATTTTGGCCGCATCTTGCTGAATCCAACTATGATCATACGGGTAGTGGAGAGGGCAAGGGATTCAATGTAAATATCCCTCTAAATGAGGTAAATCCAGTTTTTTTTCAACCATATTCCATTTTGACTTTTATAGACGGGCTGTACAGATGCTGATTACTTGAATATATTTTGGAATGTCCTCTGGCCATTGGCAAATGAATTCCAACCGCAACTTGTGATTGTTTCAGCTGGTACAAATTCAAAAATTAGAAGCAAAAAGAATTATATTTTAGGATTCGATTCGTGTATTGGAGATCCCTTGGGCGAGATGAAAATGACTCCCGATTGCTATGCTCACCTGATCTATCACTTGAAGGCATTTGCTGGCGGCAAATTGCTCATGATTCTCGAGGTGCAATCATACAAAAAAATAACAAAAATTTCTTTTTAAAAAAGCCGTTAAATGGCCTATTTTCCCAAATTTTAGAGGAGATTAAAACCTTAAATTTCCATCAAAACGATGCTAAAAATAGAAAAAAAAACAAGAAGAATGGTATATTTTGAGCAGGATTAGTCCAAAAAAATGGCGAAAATATGCAATATCGCTTGTGAATTTAGAAAATTCCAGGGAGGCTATAATCACCGCGTTGTTGCCGATGCAGTTGATCGATGTGTCCGAGTTTTGACTGGAGCCCATCCGCTTCCTTTGAATCTAGAGGCGCCCAAGCGTTCGTAAGTCTCTTTTCTTCGAGATTGACAGAGATTAGTCTAGAGTGACTCAATCGTGTCTCAATGCGATCAACATACTTCGCTATCATTGGAACTGCTTCAATTTGTATAAATTCACCGCAGGCTCTGGGCAATTCTCGATGGAAGTGTGAGTTCTCCTCTTTTTTTAAAATCAAATTCCTTCTTCAGAGGGACAGATGGATACGCTCCGGATGGAGACATGGAAGACCCAGTTCAGCAAAAGCCAGTTCGTCGAAATACCGGCAGGATTAATCAAAACAAGCTGCCAGAATATCAAAATCTCAAGCGGCCGAGTGAGTTTCTCCCCGATTTAGAGCATTCCTCCATTTCTTTTTCTTACAGGCTTGCAAAAATCTGATCCATCATTTTACCCGTTGTCTACCTTTTTAGTCTATCGCCAAAATAGCGGCCACTCAAGGGCTGGTCATGTCGAACACCCAGATAGGGTAGAAAAAGTAGGAGGATTTAATACGAGTAGAATAAAGTGTTTTATTAGATTCAAGAAGCATTTAAACACGAGTTGGAGCAATATTGCCAGTTAATTGAGTCAAGAATAATTGATAAATATCCATTCGATCCGGCGATTTTGGAAGAAACCCATGAGAGATTCTACCTGGAGAGGTTGGAGAGAACAGCAAATGTTCGTTTGATTTTATAATAATTTTTAAAATCAACTAGTCCCTGGATTTTTCGCCTTTTTTCCTTGGGTTTTAATGTTTTTCCCTAGAGATTTTCGTTCCCTCTTCCCTAGAATTGAAGTCTTAAAATAAATTTAAAAAATGATAGAAGTAGGAGTCGAGCCTGAGCCATTTGGATTATAAAGTGCGACACTTGGTGCTATGGTAGATCACTTTAAGGACTCGACAAATGGAGTCTGAAGTTGAACAGACAGATTGTTTTAGAAGCATATGCAAGAGAATTAGAGAAATCCAGAATGATCATTTTGTTCAAAAAAAGGTTATTACCATTTCTTCTGGCTGTCAAAAAAACAAAATTTCTTTTCCAAATTTTTGGCCAAGAAATTACTAAAATTCGAGAAAAAAATCAACAGTTTGAGCTTTTCGAGGCTTTGCTGTCGAATTGAATTGTACGGGATTTTAGGCTAATTTTGATAGCGGGAATTACAATTTTTAGCCTAGAAATTGAGAAAACTACTACGATTTTCCCACAAAAATTTAGACAAAATGAGTTTTAGATGAGGAATGAAGAGCTGGCAGCGATGGGAGAAGAGGACAGCATCTACTTCACTCAGGATACTTACAAGAGTACTATAGACTCTGCAAAATCCTGCTGTGCGGTGAGTTTTTTTCTCTCTCTCTCTCTCTCTTAAAAACAAAAATCTTTATTGAAAGATCTGCGGCAGATATCCATAGTCTTTGTCCCGTATCTCATTCCATTTTTTTCTCATTTTCTGCATCTCGATCGCGGGTGCTCTTGAATTTCTCGCCCAAATAGCCATCAGCAGCTAGGATGCGAACAAAGAGGATACCGTTGATAACAGAGAAGAATAGCTCCCCACCAAAGCCGACAATAAAATAGTAGATGTGCATCAGATTGCGATGGGTGAAGATCCACTTGGCAAAGCTTAGCTGGGCGACAAAGCGGAACAAAACAAAACTGGGATTATTTTCTCAAAAAAATAGAGGGAAAGATAGAGTACCTGAGAATGTTGGCATGAACCACAGCGCTATAAAGCAAGGGAGATGACTTCGCCTTCCCAGTTAGTTGCATAATCGTTCGGAGGTGCAGGAATACACTGCAAATTAGGATACGTTTGACTAAATCGCACTATGAAATAAGCGATGAAGACGCTATTATTCTTGGCTAGAAGCAGTAAAAAACTTATTTTTATGGGTAAAGCTTCTCGCCAAATTGGATCTCATTTTTTTGGAATTTTTAGCAATTTTCGAGAAAAATAAAGTTCTACAATCTGTTATTGAGGAAATCAAGAGCTTTTTTTTCTAGAGAATGTAGCCATTTTTTGAGAGCAAAACAATTAATTTTTGTTTTGATTTCGTTTTAAATGTATTAGAAATTCGATCTAAAGATTGGAAATGCAATTTTGGTTTGATCATCTAAGTTTTTAAAACTCCTCCAAACCTGTTGACTTCCATGAGGAGGGCCCAATAATCAGCGAAGAGTAATTTACCACTCAGCATACCAGTCAGAAGAGCTGTCGTTGTAGCCACATGGTGAGCCATAAGCTCAGCCGTCCAGGGCGACCACTCGTGGCGCAGCATATGAATAGCATCATGTACAAAATAAGCCACAGAGAGGATCGGCAGCTGGACTGCCAGCTCGGAGTACCAGTCGATTATATCATTAAACGCCTCATCTTGATGAGTCAAAAAGACGGCTAAACACCAGCTGCCGGAGATGAGCGAGTGTAGCACACAAATTGTCAAATTGTGGAGGCGATATTGTCTAAAAAAAGATTATTTTTTTCTTTCTAAATCCAGTTAAAATTTGCTCAAACAATTCGTAATTTCATTTCCGCCTGAATTGTTTAGTTACGATAATCCACGCCTTTTTATTCAATTTTAATCCGTATTTTTGCCTTTTTTATGCTATTTTAAAGAAAGGTGCACATTTTTGCCAAATCTTGTCAGTTTTTTCACTCCCTGACTGTCCCCTTAAAAATGGACTCGAAACCTCAATTTTCTGAGTATTTTTGCGATTTTTCACAACTTTAGCGAGAAATAATGTTTGCAGAACATTATAATTTAGAAAAACTGCTCAAACTTGGAGAAAAAGGAGTCTAAATCTACTGAAGTCTTTTTAAAAAGAGATTTTCTTGAAAAATTTGCTAAAATCTTTTGGAATTCTCTATTTTTTTTTAAATTTTGAACTAACCGAAAGCCCTTTTGATCCTGGAAGGTGTGCTTTCTGACGATATGGCTGGCCACGGTGAAGAAGGCGAAATAGACAGCAAACGGGAGGTAGAACCTTGGCAGGAGGAGGTTGCCAAACGGCGGAAATTGCATCTCAGCTCTCGGCAGCAGGTCGTCAGCCATTTGTGGTCTCTCTCTCTCTCTGAAAATGAGAATAGCTCTGTGCGTTCGTGTTTCCCCTGGCCACTCGGGGGGTCTGCATGGAAAATTAGCGACACCCGGAATTGCCCTTTCTCGCCGCAGCTTAGCTCTTTCTCTCGCCTTCAGGACAGGTGGAATTTTTTATTTCTCTTCGCTTTTTTTTAGTTTGCCAATCAATCGCATCCGCATCGACAGCGCTCTTTTGTATTTTTGTGTATCTTTCTCCAAGCGGCAAATTTTGCCAACCTTTGGAGAGAAAAAATCTTTTTACCCAAAAAAGAAAAAAGTCGACTCACTTGATTTATCTCAACAGTTGATTGAAAGAGCAAAAAGCAGCTGGATGAGCTCAATCTCTAGCCTTAATCTGGAAGCGATTCAGTCTTGTCGAAAGCGATTAAAATCCAGAAATGGAAAAAAAGGAGACAAAACTTTTGGCCAAATTCGAATGGTGCTCTCTGTTCCACAGGTTCTATGTCAACATTTGCCTCACTCGGTCAACAACACTTCCCAGCTGGCTCTCTTATTCCAATAGTTTTGAACTATATTCTACACTTTTGTAGAGATTAGATTGAGAGCTAACCCTCTTTGAGAAAATTGATGAAAATAATTATTCTTTTGAGCTTCAGTACAGCTTTTTAAAAAGAAAGACTTTTTTTAGAGATTCGATTATCATGGTTTTGGAAGAAATTGGACTACAGTAATTCTAAAAGAGGAAATAGAAAATTGCGGAAATTAAAAATTTGGAGAAAAAGGGCCTAAAGCTATCATGTTCGCCCTAACAGGGAGATCCAATTAATAACAATTTGAAGCTAATTTTTGAGAAAAACCCTCGCTGAAGCCTAAAGTAGCAAAATTCTCATGAATTTGGAAAGTTTGTTTTGAAAAAAATTCCTTCTTTAGTTTTGTGATCTCGCACTCGAAAAAAAGAGGAAGAAAGTCACCAAAAAGTTTGAGATAAGGAATGATCTCCCCTCAGTTTCCAGGCTGAGTAAGCATTTTGGAGCGGAAATTTGAATCTATCCTTTTAGAAAATTGAAGTCAGAAACGCAAAATAGAGCTTTATGGGGGCTCTTGGAACATAATTGAGAGCTTTTGAGAGCGATTATCTTCCGCGAGAGAGGAATACGGTACTTTTATGGGAGTTCGTTTAGTTCAAAAAAGGAGGTGGAGAGCTCAAATTTTGATCACTTTGGCTGAAATTGTGCAACAAAATTTGAAATCTTAGCAGTACAGAAATCCAAAATCTCCATTGAGAAATGAGTCTTTTCTATTCCAACAAGACAATGCATTGAATACTTAGAAAGAATACTACTTTTATATTGGGAGCTAGAAGCAAAATAAAAGAATTAGAAAGCGCAGCTAAACGTGTCAACTAATGACTGACAACCGGAGATTAGCACGTCGGCTTAGCAGGAAATCCTGTAATTTTGAGGGCAGATCTCCTTCGAAGCAGCGCTTTGTCTCAAGGACTTTTCCTTCTTGGAGAGAAAAACAAAATTATTGGGAATTGCAATGATGGCACAGCCAATCTTATCAGTATTGTAAAAGGTTGGACTGACCACCTGCTCAAACAGAATTTAATTTATTCGGCAAAGGGGTGGGAAACACCATTTTCTACTTCTTTTATATAGAGAAAATCAAGGCCTCCAATTTTTCTGAACATCAAAAGGATAAAAATTGTCATTTTTCCTGAGAAAGCGAAAAAAGTCCCAGGAAATTGGTTACTTTTGAGTTACAATAACTCCAAAAAAGGGACAGGAAAAATCCTTTCTCGGCACTTTATTCTAATTTTGTACGAAAGCTCCTTTAAAAACAAAAAACTCGTCCATCTTTCTACCAAATTTCAAAGGATTTGGTTGAGATTTCTCCTAAAGAGAAAGACTAGGCTTGAATATTTTTCTTTCACCTGTATGATTTAATCAAATTCTTTTTGCAAAGGAGCTTTTTTTTCTTTTCTTTTTAATTTACAACATTTTAAATCGCTAATTTTTTAGGTGATTGACTATGTGATGAAGTTCCGAGGACCAGCCAATGCCTTCGCTGTTGTTCGCCCGCCCGGCCATCACGCTTCTTCAAATACTCCTAGCGGCTTCTGCTTCTTCAATAATGTCGCAATCTCTGTCAACGTAATTCCACACTCTTTTCTTAATTTTTTTCTAATCTTTCAGTATGCGCGGAAAAAATACCAAGTAAAAAAGGTGTTGATCCTAGATTGGGATATTCACCACGGGAATGGGACCCAACAGATCTTCGAGGAGGATGGCGACGTGCTTTTGATTTCTCTCCATCGATCAGATGGGCACGAATTCTATCCTGCTAGCGAAGTGATGGCCAGCACTCGAACTGGAGATGGAGCTGGTCGCGGCTTTAATGTGAACATAGCTTGGAATAACGATTGCATGGGGGATTCTGAATATCTCGCAGCTTTTTCAAAGGTACGAAATACTATCATTGACTATTTTGCATTTAAATAATCCAA
Organism: Oscheius sp. JU1382; assembly: GCA_932521405.1. Taxonomy (NCBI): domain Eukaryota; kingdom Metazoa; phylum Nematoda; class Chromadorea; order Rhabditida; family Rhabditidae; genus Oscheius; species Oscheius sp. JU1382. The sequence goes on along the minus strand of OW051478.1, from coordinate 712,196 downwards.
TTTATAGTGTGACTGTAGCAGCAAAAAAACTTGCCCTTTTCAGATAGTCATGCCAATTGCCTATGAATTCAATCCCGAGTTGGTGATGATTTCCGCCGGATTTGATGCAGCTCTAAATGATCCACTCGGCGGCGGGTACTATGTGAGTCTCCACCTCTTCTAAAAAAAATAATGTTGAAGGTTTCTCCTTTCGCTTACTCTATGATGACTTATATGCTCTCCTCGCTAGCCAACGGAAAAGTAGTGGCTGTCCTAGAAGGAGGTTTGTTTTCCCATTGGATCCAAACCCCTTTTTAGGATATAATATAGACTCGATTGTTGAAGCCTCTTGTGCTGTGTTGAAGACATTAATCGCTGGAAAACCGCTAGAGCCAATTTGTCCTTTGTTAGTTTTTTTCTATTTAGATCTAATTGGAATTGATTATATAGGAAAAAGGTCAACTCACACGCTATTGATGATATTCGAAATGTTTTGAAGATTCAATCCCCCCATTGGAAGTGCTTGCAAGGCTATCAGGTAAGCACTAGTTGAGAAAGATAAGCTGATTCTAAATATGGTTTTTGTTTTTTTTAACCTGAGGAATTGAAGCTTCGAAATTAGTTTGAAAAGCGTTATCGAGTGATCTAAATCTCAAGCTGGTTGGGCTAAAAAGATAAATGAAAGTTTTTAGGTTTTAACGCCCGATGATCTCTATCCAGTCGTCAACGATACTGAAATGGAATGAAAAACTTCTAGGAAACAAATTCACAAAACGGGTTGATTTTAAATAAAAAATGTTACTTTTGTAGCTCTTTTATTGAGCCTTTTGTTTTTCGTCTTGAAATGAATCTATCAATGTTTGGTTCAATTTCCCTCAAAATTATAATTACCTTGTCGAGCGAAGATCGTAGAGTTTTCTCACTATTGATTCCAGCGTCGAAAATTAGGCCCTCTGGATGCCGATTGAAACCTTCGTTGAGCAGATCTTAAAACTCGTCTCGACATAGTCACCTTCCTCGCAATAGAGCAGCTCGATGAATGGATGGAACATATCCATCCTATCCAGCTTCATATTATAAATAAAGAGACAGCCTCTGATCTTTTTTATTTTCATGCGGGGCTCCGACTTGCTCACATTGTTATAAAAGGAGCGTTATACTTTTGATAAATCAGTCTTGCCTTCTCTCTTCTCTATAGGGGGTGACCTTCGGGTCATGGGAAACATGGATCTATAACAACATTATAAAGAACTGGCTTGTGATTCCACATCCGATATCGTTACTACTACAAATGTAACGATTCTCAGGGATAGCGAGTTTCCTAGGGGATATGGGTAGTTAGGGCCGCCCACAGTGTCCCCATATATATATATATCGAGCCTCTCTGAGCGCGGGGCTCAGCTTTTTATTCAAATAAAACTACATTCTTCCTTCTTCCTTCGTTACACCGATCAGATCAGTCAAGTCGGTTACTTTCGACTTGGGGAGGGTGCAAACCAGGAGCGCCTTATTATTCCCAGCTAGCTTGAAAAATCTATTAAAATTTGCTTGATGTAGGGAGCTATTAATATTGATATTGATGGTTATTTCAGCGCTGCTCAAAACAGTATCGAGGGAGAGAGAAATATGGTCGAGTTTTTTTTGGGGGGGGGGCAAAGTCTTAGGAATATCGAGAGGGATAACGAGCCAAGCAGCCAACAATGTTGGTTTTAACGTAGAGCTCAGAAAGAAGCCTGGCAAAAATTCGAGATAACAGCCAAAGTTTCTGTGGGATTTTGGCTCAAAATATCCACGATTTTATGCTTTCTAGGCTAATTTTAACAGCAAGAATCGATGTTGCAACCTATTTGTTCCCCTCTCAAAAGGATTCACACTTAGACGAATTAAATACAAATCCTTTATTGGAAGAAGTAGTAGAGAGAAAGTATAGATAGTGACGGGGAGACAACAGGAACGCTCCTTCGGACTGTGAGTTCGAATCGGTGGGGATGGATACTAGTCAAGCAATGACTTTCTTTTGATTATTCAGTGTGTCTGGGACACACTATTTTGGCTTAGAAATGACGAAAAATCGAGAGAAAACGACTGAAAATTTATGGCTTTGAACGATAGAAACAATGTTCCCCGATGCGCTTGATAAAATCGACATTTGGCACCCAAGGAGCTTTTTCTTTTGCCGGATTGTTGTAGTGATCGCAACCATGGGTGAGATCCCCTATCTTCCCAGCCAGCACATCTCCCAGCCAATTGTCGCTTGCAGCAAAGGTTTCCTGATCATTAATATAGATGTCAGTCTTCCCATTCCAGCATTCAAACTGAAAAGGGTGGAGACAAACGCCAGCGATCGAGTTGCCTCCCCAATCGGGGCGATTCGCTCTGACGCGATTTAAAATCACATTCACAACGGCAATTTGTCCCTCCCTTGGTTCGCCTCGAGCCTCAGCGTAGACCGTCTTCTTTAGGATGTCATAATCCCGCGCGTTGTAGCTAACAGCCATCCTGAAATTTAAATTTACTTTATCTTATAGCAATCCTCCTAGAAAGCGATGTTCTACAAGCTTGTAGAGCTCAATCTCCGCTACAACTTTGCAAAATATTGAAAAGACTACAAATTGCTTCAAGAGCTAGAAAAATGAATAACTTTGAGGCAAAGTAGCCCAAAAATTGAGGTCCCTTGAAGAAAGAAGCGTGAAAAAGACCAGGTGAAGGTAATTGCGCAATCTCGCACAATCGGTGAGAGCGTTTGATCGGGCATTTTCAGATAAATGAAACGAGATCAGTTGCTTCAGAGTGTTTATTTGGAAGAGAGCGGCTCTTAAATACTCCCTAAATTTCAATTTCTCATTCTTGTTATCACGCAGCAGAACTTTAAACTCGAGACAAGCACATGACCAGCAGGCTAAGATTTCGACACCTCCAATCTATTTCCATATTTCCCAAATTCAGATATAAATTTCCAAATTCGGATATAGATGGGATGTACCAAGATTTCGAAAGAGGTTAAAAGAATAGACTGCAGATAAGGAGGAAAACGGCGATTGATTGGGCTGTTTTCACTGACATTTTCCCCAATTTTGGCAAAAAGAAAAACGGCTGCCGGAGATCAGCACACAAATCGTCAAATTTTGGAGGCGGCATTGTCTAAAAAACTATATATTTTTTCTGCATTTTTTCACAACTTTAGCAAGAAATAATGCTCTACAATCTTGCAGAGGAGATCAAGGGCTACAACTTTGCAGAACATTGCAAATCTTAAAAACTGATTTGACGGCCGAAAAATGTTCTATTAGAGCAACCGAAACTTTTGCAGAAGTTTCAGAGAAGATATTTATTTTTCAAAAAATCTATGTACATCAATATTTTTTCGATCAAAAATTCGGGAAATTAGCTTATTCGTCTGAGTTTGCCTTCCCTCCCTGGGGTACAAGTTGACCCTACTCCCGGCCGCTCATAGGCACAGTATTATTGATGCTGGGATCGCGATAGAAGTCGATCTCTTCGATCCTCGCTGTGTGCACGAGCTTCCTGAAATGATCAGCGTTTGGGTCTTGGATCCTGCTGTGGAAGTGATCCGCGCCGAAAGTTGGATCCTCTATTTCTCCCTTTAAAATCAACGGAAGCCAGGAGCCAATCTCAGTGAAGATTTCTTGCTTGATGATTTGGATCGAATCCCTCCCGTTCCAGGAGCTAAACTGTGCGCGATGGCGACATACTCCTTCGAAGGTATTGCCTCCATACCAGGCGTTATTATCTCTGCGATTTTTGATAACAAAAGCGATCGCTTGGCAAATCTTCTTCGATTGATCGCGTCCTTCGGCGTAGACGGTCTTCTTGTAAATCTCATAATCCGACCAAGGTATTCCCCTAAATTTGTTGATTTTTATCAAATTCTCTTTGAAAACAAACAATTCGTCGATTTCTCTTCTCTCAAACTCGGAAATTTCCGCCAAATTTAGTTGAATTTCCGGCAATTTGGTCAAAATGAAGGGCGATCGGCTATTTTGTTGTCTGGCCTTTGCGAAGTTGTTTATATCCAAAAGGCCGGGCCGATGCGCCTCATTTCCACTCCATCCCCTAGAAAAAAGACTTATTTTCTAAGAGAGGAAGCAACCAACATGCTGAAAAACTTGCCGAGTTCGTTATCAACCATCTCACCAGCAGCTTCACCTTCAATTTTTGGTCTCCATCCATTTCGAATCTCATTAATCAGTAAAATGCTGTCGGTCATATTGTTAGGATAAGGCTCTCTGAAATAGGAAATACTTTTGGTAGCGCGGCTACTAAACTGTGTATTCCATTTTCCCCGAGAGATTTTTTGCAACAAAACCTAAAATTAAGTGGAAATTTTGGTCATTTCTCGCCGCGAACAACTCCCGAGGAAATGAAATACGCAGTTTAGTCTTTTTTCCCAACAAAAGGCCCAACCTTCTGAATATCATCACCCAAATGGTCATAGTTAGCGAGAAGACATCCGCCTCCGGCCCATACCTTGTCTCTGACACCTCAGGCGCCCGATATAGGCCTGTTCCAACTCTAAAAAAGATAAATTCCTCTTTGAATCAAAAATACCCTTTGGTGATGGATCCCCTGGTGATAGATCTAGCCATTCCAAAATCGCTGATTCGAATTGTCCAAGTAGTTGGATCAGATAAAGAGAATTCTTGAGCCAGAAGGATGCTAAAAAATAATACAAATAAGAACATTTTGTAAAAGAAAATGAACTTTTTTGGATTCAAATCCCGATGAAATATTCCCATGTCATGGAGATACAGCAATCCGCTGGATGTTTTCTCTATCCAGGTGTAGATCGGGCGAAGATTGTAGAAAACATCCTTATTTTCGAGAGCAAGAGAGTGGAGACTCCCCCCCTTCATGTACTCCATCAAATAGCCACAGGGCTCCTTCGCACTCCCACGGTTTTGGACAACCGTAGCCAAGATTTTGATGATATTTGGATGGTCCAACTATGAAAAAAGTTAGTTTTCCCTCCAAAAGTTTCTTACTTTTTTTAAGTTTTCAATCTCCCGGCCGTAGTCTGCAACGTTGACGAACAATTTGTAGGCGATTTTCTCCTCCGAAACCTCTGGAAGATATCCAACGTAGACCCTGGCTTCACCTCCATATCCAATTAGTTTCTCAAAAGCACCCTCAATTTTTTCCTTTTCGAAGATTCTCAACGCTAAATTCGAGTAGAATTAGAGAAAATGAGGGAGAAATCCTACCAGATTGAGGAGGAGCTGACTCTGACATTTTGGAAAAAGCAGAAGGGAAGATAGAAGCCCTGCTCTGAGCCTTTCTAGAGAAGAGATTACGGTACTTTCGAAATATATATCAAAGAGGGTGTGGCATGATGTACTTAGAACACGTGACTTACTTGAGGACGATAATTCATCTCTTGGAGATTGATGATTTGTGAGAGTCTTTAGCTAATTTTAAAGCCCTCAACGAGCTCTACAAGGACCTGATCTTTCCTTCATCGAAATCTGCAGCTATCCGCCATGAAAATCGTGTTTTATCTTGAATTTCCCAATTTGCATCAAGTTGACTTTTTTGATTTTTTGCTTTCATTCGAACAGCTGACTGTTCGTTCTTTCTGCGTTGAAACAGATAACGGCGTAAGAGTTCTAAAAATGACGAAATATTGAGCGAATTTCTAACCAATAGGCTACTGCAGCCACTAAAAATTTTTGTTCCAAAAGGTTTTTCATGCGAAATAAATTAAATTTTATAAATTTATGTAAAATTTAAAACGAAAAAAAAAACAAATTTAATAAAATTCGATGTCAATAAAATCGTTGGGTTCTCTATTAGCCAATTCTTTTCTAAACAATTGAGAGCTAACAAAGCTATTTCCTGCGCTAAAAATGACCGAAATGGTGAAGAGAGTCGGCGGAGGATCCTCAATCTTGATGCTGGTCCTTTCCAACGAAATGTCGATCGACTCGATGAATTTATTGACTTCCCCGCCGCCTGGAAATCGATCTCCGGCCTTATTTTTAGTCAAAGCTGTGAGGATAAAATCAAAATTCTGTAATATTCAGGAGAGAAACAATCCGTTTGATAACGTTTATTTTTTTTTCCTACATTAACCACCGTTTTCCCTTTTTTCAGCGAATTGGCTTCTTCTCGATTTATTTCGCTTGCGTTTTGTCTCCATCCGACAGAAAAGAATTCAAAAGAAGGGTTCAATGAAGGGCTCTTCTTATATGATTTTACGATTGATGGGCAAATTACGATAGTACGAATGAGCCATCGTTTTTGCTTGCTTTTTAAAAAAAAACTTTATTAATCAAAATAAAAACCAGTAGAATCACAATACTTTTGCCAACGAGCAGCAAGTGTATTTATCCCGCTAGCGTAGAAATCCGGATTTCTGGGGGCGATGAAAGCATTGAAGGCATTTTTGGCGTCGTCTTGGTTTTTGAAGCATTTCTCATGAAGGAAGTTCTCGAGGTGCTTGAAAAAGTGGTAGTCGATGGGCGAGAGGTCCGGTGAGTATGGAGGATGAGGCAGAGTTTTGTAGCCCAATGCGTTCAGCTTCTGCAGGGTTGGTTATGCGGCATGTGGTCTGGCATTATCATGAAGCAGAATTGGCCCCTTCAAATTGACCAATCTAGGGCACATAAGTCGGAGCTTCTGGTACATTTCGTCTATTTGCTGGCAGTATTTCTCCGCTGTAATCGTTTCGCCCGGATTTAAGAAGCTGTGGTGAATAAGACCGGCTGCAGACCACCAAACAGTGACCATAACCTTCTTCTGGTGGAGTTTCGGCTTCGGGAAGTGTTTTGGAGGCTCATCAATGTCCAACCATTGCGCCGAACGTCGCCTATTGTCATAGAGGATCCACTTTTCATCACAGGTTACAAGCCGGTCGAGAAACGGGTCGTTTTTGTTTCGCAAAAGAAGGGCAGATGCCACTTCAAAACGACGGTTTTTTTGAGTTTCGTTCAATTCATGCGACACCTTTTATCGAGCTTTTTTGACTTTCCGATTCGTTTCAAATGGTCGGAAATGGTCGCAATGCCTAGGTCAAGATCCTCTGCAAGCTCTCGAACAGCTGTGCGCGGGTTTGCTTCCACTAGGACCTTTAATTCGTCGTCGCCGACAGCATATGGCCGACCATCGCGCTCTTCATCTTCAAGGCTCTCGTCTCCGGTGCGGAACTTCTTGAACCACCATTGTGCCGTACGTTCGTTAGTGGTTCCTTGGCCAAATACTTCGTTGATATCACGAGCTGTCTCGGCAGCTTTTCGACCTAGTTTGAATTGGAACAAGAAAATCGTGCGAATTTGCCTCTTGTCCATTCTATATTTAAAGTCTTGAAAAAATTTACCAAATTACCGTAAAACAAAATGAATACCACGACAAGATAGAGGGAAAAACGAGCTTTAAAATGATATATAAAGGCAAAGGATTATAATTAGTTTTGACTGGAAAACACATCATTTAAAATATAAATAACAAAAACCGCCAGAACTTTCCGAACAACCTAATATTTTCTACACTTTGCCAAGGTATCTAACAGTTTTTTGCCCATGCAGACTGATATTTGTCGAATGGTTTTTTGAATGCCAAAAAAGAGTCGACCAAGCATGGTGCAAAAATTCTTTAGCCTATTCCGTTCAAATACATTCCAAATTCTGACTACAGCTTCTGCAAAAAGATTTTTTCTTTAGAATTTTTACTGTTGTTTACGCCTTTTCAACGAAAGACAAGGAAGAATTGGGTCAGAGGAAGTGAAAAAAGCACAGTCATAGGTGATATGAAGAGGTCAGAGTGATAAGTTTTTAAAAACAAACTCGGAGGTATAAAAAAAGCTGTGCAATTGATATGGAATTATTTTCTTCGATTTTTTCCTAAAATGCTGAGATTTATCCTGGTTCAGCTGACGGTTCTTTGGTGTGTCTCGGGTGAGTAGTTCACACATTATTATAGAAGTTGTCATGTGCTCTTCAACCAGGGAGAGCCAGCAAATGAGTTCAAGAGAGCTGTCCAGGAATAGAACAAGTAGCCAGCGCGAACTGTTTGACGAGGAAAAATACTACACTCCGAGAGTTGATCTCTGAGGCATCAAGAGACTTAAATTCACACGTTAACTGCAAAAAATCTTCTCTTTTTTCAGCCATTTTCTACACAGAATTCGACACCTCGAGTGTTGAGAAATTTGGTTGTCAGAGCTGTGTGCCTCAGCTCGTCTGGAATGATGTAATGGTCGTCGTCGAAAATTCTGATGTCTACAAGCAATTTGAATTCCAAAACGTACTTTAATCTCCAATTTGTTGAGCTCTCAGGTAATCGACTATGTGCGATCAGTCTTTGGCTACGGACACTATAACCTCCAAAACAAAGGGAAAACGTCTGACGTAAGCACAAAAGTCTTTCCGGTTGAATAATTTTAGGAACACTTTCTCCGCCTCGGCTTTATCTCGTATGGAACAACTGCAACGCTCATTGCTCCTCTCGGAAGTCTAACAAAAGAATCGCTGAGAACATTGAAAGTTCCCTTCCAAAACGACAAAACGGTCGATATCCAAAAGTATTATTTCTTCTAAAAAAAACTCTTTTTAGTGCCCTAGAGCTGGCCAATTCTGAGCTAAACAGAACGGCAAGCGGCTATAAAACTCGAGCACGAAAAGTAATTGTCCTTCTTGCCAACACTTATGAGTAATGCAATAATTGACCCAAAATTCAAATATTCAGCAAAAAAACTGGAAGTGAAGCCTCACAGTATGCGGAGTTCCTCAAACAAAACGAGTATATTATCATTGTGAACCGTGAGCATATCAATTGAATATACGTCCTTTTAGAGAAGAAAGTCAACCGAGGAGGCTGGTCAAGTGACTTGGAAATAATAGCATCCGAGGGCTACTACTTTTCGGATAAAGATGGACAATCACTCGCGAAAATGAACCAGCTTCAATGCAACGGTAGTCATACAATACAGTACAAATGTCAAGATTTTAGCCAATTGCTTCTGCCCAACCAACTTCAAAGGTTACCAGTATGATCCTTCTACAGGACTTCCAACGGAAGGATGCTATTGGCCTCTTCCAACCGGAGTTGTTTATGAACTGGCGAAAGAACGATGCGAAGACTTGAGTGGAATTGTAGCAACCACCCCCACAGCCCAAAAGCAGAAGTGGATCAGTTCAAGTAGGCTCCTCTTTATAGTTAGTTATAGGTTATTTTAGTGACTATGTCCTCCTTCTGGATTGGACTTCAACGCTATGGATCGAACGCGAATGATTATATCTGGGAAGATGGAACACATGTGAGTCTCTTGGCTTGCATACAAGCTTTCAGTTGGGCTATTATCATCCCTGGTTGTCTAATTCCAATCTACCCAACGATACTCTGGCCTATGTCAAGGACGGCAGGTGGATTAAATCAGATGGAGATGAAATTGTATCTGTCGTTTGTCAAGTAAGCGATCGATGTTGCCAATTTTTATTTCAGGCCAAACCATGCAATTGCATGAACATCTGCGATTTCGAAGTTTAATTGACAATTTTAACATTTGGGTTTTATTAATGTCTCGGGTTTAATAAATTTTAAATAACAAACGCGTCCTCTTGAAAGCTATCCTGATCTCCGATTTCGCGTTCATTTGGCTCACAAGTTCAAACAATAGAGAACGACTAAAAATATTACCAGTGTGATTGTTTGAACTTGAGGAGAACCTTTTTGTTGTGATCTATGAAGCTATCTCCTTCACTTTTGAACTCTTGAAAGGAAAACTTTTTGTCAAAACTGAGCAAGGCATTCTCATCTAATTTTTGCTGCTAATTATCCGCGTGGGGTAATAAATATTACGGAAATCCCAATGCAACAAACGAACGTGACATTCATCTAACAAGGGAACACTTTTAGTTGGTCCAAGCGTTTTGCAAAATCTTTGGTATCATTCGATAGAGAATTAAATTCTAAGTCGTTTTCGACAAAAATTAGCTGCTGAAAGACCAACCTGACTGAGTAACAACCCTCCAAAGTTTAATTTCGTGACGAGTCTGAACATAAGGCCGCGCCACCCTACCAGTAATAAGTGAAGCCACGGTCTACTGGTAAGTGTGCTAGGCTGCTGCCCTTTTGGTCCCGGGTTCGACCCCCGAAACTTTTTTCCACTTTTATTTTTTCTACTTTTTTTGTGTATGTTAAAGAGGTACATTATTTATTAAAGCTAATAAGACAGCCGTAACAGTAGCAACAATAATCATTTTTGGGGGCATTTCGCGCTATGCACTTCTTCAATATTGGCATATTTATAAGTCTAACATACACAAAAAAAAGTGGACAAAATAAAAGGGAAAAAAATCTCGAGGGTCGAACCCGGGACCAAAAGGGCAGTAGCCTAGCACACTTACCAGTAGACCGTGACTTCACTTATTACTGGTAGGGTGGCGCGGCCTTATGTTCAGACTCGTCACGAAATTAAACTTTGGAGGGTTGTTACTCAGTCAGGTTGGTCTTTCAGCAGCTAATTTTTGTCGAAAACGACTTAGAATTTAATTCTCTATCGAATGATACCAAAGATTTTGCAAAACGCTTGGACCAACTAAAAGTGTTCCCTTGTCAGGCTATTGGAAATCTTCATCATAAATCTCAAAATAGCCTTCAAAACTTTGAGAAATTTATATTTTTCAAGCCGAATGATTGCAATCTTATAACAAAACGTTAGAATTTAAGGAAGAAGCATCCATTTTTAGATCTTCAAAGCTGAAACATCGAAATTTAAAAAATTCGCGCAAAAAAGTCAACTTTTCTCTTGCATTTTACCTGCTGAAGAGCTTTAAAATCCGGAGAATTCTCTATAAATTTTGGCGATAATGTGAAAAATTGATTCTCCTTGGCGACTGGAACTATCTGTCGATTCAGCGATTCAGATTTCTCCACTTATTTGACAGGCGCCTTGAAGATGATGTTGTAGGCCTTCATACAGAGCTCAGGCACTAAATAAATCTTAATTTTATTTGGGGAGGGGGTGGTTGAGTACGCTTGGCGCAGAATGGTCGTTTTAAGCGGGAATCACGAGCACAAGCGGATTGGGTGAGAAGTGGATCTCCACAGCTGCATTGCCACTGTTCAGCTTCGTCTTTATGGAGGAAGCGGAGATCGTGCGCTGAGTGGAGTTCCAAATAATCTGAAATCTCCGAATCAGTTTGAAAATAAATCCATCGAGGTGATTTTAACAGCTCACAATTTTTTATTGGATTGCTCGAGGTTTTGGATGTTAAAATAGTCAATTTAATTAAGAATTTCGCTGCAAAGTCAGTTTAAAAGTTGAGCTTTTAAATTGTTCTTTTTTTCAATGATTGAGCTGAATTTCAAAGAGGTGATTGGAAGACCAAAAAAAGGGGAAAAACTTACAAATGTAGCTATTCTGCTCCAGCCAGGAATAAATATTAGGTTTGGTCCATCTGGCGATTGAAACTGGCAATAAAAATATAAAAAAGATGAAAAACATTATCTAAATCTTGCTTTAAAAAATTCGAGAGAAAAGCCTACAAAAATTGACTGAAAGACGAGAAAAAAGGGAGAATCTGCGAGAAATTAGTGATACTAGCGCACAAATCGGGGCAAAAGTAAGAGTCTGAGACGATATCAGATCGGAGTCAATTTATTCGGGGGGAAGTGGGTAAACGGCCCGGCGGAGGCCAGCCTTTTTAATGGGCACCTTTGAGAGAACGTATTTTCAAGCGACAGCGGGTGGCCAGGAATCTGGAGCGTAGCAGTTCTTTACGAGGATCTCTCGAAATTTGAAGTCTTTTCAGCTAGATTTCATGGATTTTTCGCCCAAAAAAATGGAAAGAAAAGAAGAATTTGATTTCAATTTTACTCAAAATACTCAACATCACATTTATTGGTGAGTTCCTTCAATCCAATCGTTTTGAAAATCGCGTATTCGAGAAAGAAATGCACTTCAGCAGCGTGATAGCCAAAAAAGTTGACAATTTTGAATCCAAATTCACTTTGCCAGAGATCTTGAATCACGCCAAATTTTCTGTTTCCTGCAAATGGCGCTGGTTTTTCGGAGACTCCACTTTTCTCCCGCTTCATACCCACACTCAAGTTTTCTTTCGTCGTTTCGCTTGCCAATATAGAATATTGCTTTTACAAATTTGCCGAATCAACCATTGTAAGCGATATTGGTTGCGTTCGGATCAAATAACTTCCTTGGATCGATCAATAAATATTTTCCATTAACACTTTAAATCTCAAAAAATGATTGAAAGGTCGTGGAAATGTGATTTAAAGAAGATGTCAATTTTCATCAGTTTTAGGATAAAAAGTGCGTTTTTTGGACCAAAAGTCTCATCGTTTTTAAGTCATAACTCGGCTCATTTCCAACCGTTTTTGAAGATTTAAAGTGTTTTGGAATCACAAAATCAAGCTGAATCGAAATGCATCAGCCAAATTTTGACAGAATCTCTGCCCTCTAAGCAACTGATATCGAAAAAAATCAGAAAAAATTTCCTCGAACATGGTGAATAGAGACAATTCGAAGGTGACACAACGTAATGAAGCGTTCCAATAAAAAAATCATTGGGTTACTGTAGTGAACCCATATTTATAAAACGAGTCGAAATCGATGTTTGGCCCGTCAAAATTTACCAATAAGCTGCAACAGGCTGAAAATCATTTTCCGGGGTATTTTGACTCAAATCAAAGCGAACCGTTGGCCGCTGGATATTTTTATGCGAGAAACACAATATAACCACTCTCAGGTCATGAAAGCTTCACCCGACCAGGATATGGGCAATTTAGAGGGTGAAGCTGGAACTAATTTATGAATTGATCCTGTGGAAATTTTCGACGAAATTAGATGGAATTATCGTCTCCAGTTGATTGAAGAAATGATGAATTTATTCCATCAACGATATTATTCCATTTACAATGAAAAAACGACTTTTTAAATTTCTCATTGACTCTACGAACAAATCAGCTGGCTGACTACTCAAAAGGGAGTCAGTGAGCCCACTGACTCAACCCAGCCGAAAAGATAAAACTATTAATGCTTTTTTAGTTATTCACTGATTCTACAAACTAATCAACAACGCTTTGCTATTTAATGTGACCGACTACTTGAAAGAGAGTTAGCGAGTCCACTGACTTGTGCAATTTTGACTCCAACCGACCAGCAGTCTCTCCTCGCAGTCAGTCGGCCGTACCAGATGGATTCAACAAGAGACGAAAAAGACTCAAGAATTCATTATAACTGCCTTGCTGCTGACCGAAAATCCACAAATTCTACATCAAGAAGGTGGGTTCATTAGATAAAAGCATCAATTTATATTTAGTCAGTTGAAGAGCTCTGAAGGAAATACTTATGAAGTGTTGAGCACGTTTGAGTCTGGAGACACACCACCTCTCGTTAAAAAGGAAGAGGGAAAAAAGTAGAACTCCCAAAAATATTTTTTTTCTATAAAATGCAGATTGCTGATTCTGTTCATTCTGCTGACTTCTGCACTCTCACTCCTATTTTGCCTTCATTACCTGGAGGTGGTGAACTTGCCAGTTAGGGGGTCGAGTTCGCCTTATAAGACGCGAAAGGCACGAGAGACTGCTGCTGCTCAAACACGAGAAAGTAATGATACGATAATACAACTAAAAAATAATACTGAAGTAAACATTTTTGAGTGTCGATATACCTTTTCCCAGATTTGGTTGGCAACAATTAATGAGCAAAGGAGGATTATTAGTGAAACTATAGACCGTCATGTGGAGGACCTAATTCAATTGAAAGGCAATACTTCGGTAAGAGGTCTTTAATAGATTTTTGAATAAATACAGACTCTGATGAGGAAATTGAATGAGCAGAATGATGAGATCAGCAAATTCAAAAATAATGCTGCAGAGAGCAATTTAAAAGCGTCAATATGCCTCGGAAACATAACAAAGTTAAAAGATAACTCAACAGTAAATTTCAATTCCCACTTGAATTACGATAATTCAGGCGCTTCAACGCACAATTGATGATCTGAAAAAACAAATAGATCACCAAGCTGCTGACTTAATAAAGCTGGAAAATAATTCATCGGTAGTCGGCTTTTAATTTCAAAGCAATTTTTAGAAATTATTGGAAATTAATGAACAGCAAAATCAAACCATAGCTCGTCAATCTACTGATATCAATCAACTTGAAAACAAAATTAATGAGCTGGCTCCAGAGCACACTTCAGTAATGTAACTTTTTAAACATTAATTCAAATTTATAGGTAATGTTGACTGGTGGTTGGATTAGTGGCATGACGACCTCGACTACCATTTACAATTCAGTGGAAAAGAATTGGACAACTTGCAAGCTGACTCTTCCACATAAACTCGCAAATCACGGAGCAGTAGTTCTCAACAATGAGATTTACATTCTTGGCGGTTATGCAGACGGAGTGGGGGATAAGCCCTTCAATACTGTATACAAGATGGGAGCTAATAATACATGGGAGAATATGGCTCCTATGATTGAGAAGAGGGGCTCTATCCCACAGAGTTCTGTTGTTTTCAACTCGGAAATCTGGGTGATTGGTGGATGGAATGGATCAAATGCTATGAAATCAGTGGAGAAATATAATTCAAAAACTAATAGCTGGACCAAAATGCCGTAAGTCCTCATTTAAATGTGATTTAATAAACTCCTCAGTGAGTTAGTCGTGCCAAGAGCAAGCGCTGGAGCTGCTGTAATTGACGGAAAAATCTACATTTCTAGCAGCTTGCGTGGACAAAAGAATTCAGTGGAAGTCTACGATCCAGAAAAAAATAAATGGGAAATATTCTCTACTATGCCTCAAGAAATGCACATTCATACTTTAACTGGAAACCACTCGCAGTTGATAGTTAATGGGGGTAGGGTGAAACATTTTCCAAAATCAAATAATTGATTTCACTAAGAAGCGCTTTGATTCCAAATTTTAATAATTCGCTGATAATTTGTTTAAGAATGGAAAATGGATGTTTTGGATCCCAAGAGGAAATGGGAAGAAATGCCCAGTCTACAACAAAAGCGAACTAATACTGGTGCTGCCAAAATAACTGACGGGTTGATGGTTTTTGGAGGAGCGATAAGTCACAGCCAAAGAATTGATTCTGTGGAGATTTTCGACGGAATCAAATGGAATGAAGGACCCAAATTGCCAGAAATACGTGGTGTTTTTGCCTATTTTCCTCTCACCTGCGCACAAGAGAGACTTTTTCTTAAACGATATTGTTCTTGATTTTTCAGTAATAAACTACACTCCGTAAAAAAGTATAGCCTCATCGCATTTTTTGATGGAATGAGACGATTGAAATTTTCTACAGCCTAAAGACCTATTTCATTCAATTTTTCGGCTTATTTTACCCTAGAATACGCATTTTCAGGCTGCTAGCTCATGTCCTATAAAAATAGTCCAAAATCCTACTGTAAAAAAATTATAGTCTCACTTTGGTTTCATCAAATTTTATTGATATTGGAACAATTTTAATAATCGTTTGTGCTCCATTGCGCTGAACGACTTGGGAGAGATGTTGCCACCTTCTTCAGCATGTTGACATCCAGCTTTGCCCATTCCCTCTTAATGGCCTGAATAAGCTCATTTTTTGTGTCATAATGCTGCCCATTTGCATAGATTTTCCTGGCCAACACCCCCAAATGTTCTCAATAGGGTTGAGATCTGAACTACACGCTGGCCAGTCCAGAACTCTCGCGCCCCCAGCAGCAAGCCACTGGTAAGCCGAACGACTGGCGTGAATGGGGCATTATTGTGCTGAAACATGTAGCCTTGTTGACCAGCGATGTTATCATGGGGTCGTTGAGCTGGAAGATGGATTGATGGCTTTTGGAGGAACGCTGAATGAAACAACTCAAATTGATTCTGTCGAAGTCTTTGACGGTCACTCTTGGAAAGCGGATACTAGCTTGCCGGAGAAGTGCGGCCGTTTTTCCATTGTTGCTCTCAATAGAGAACAAGAAACTATATTTTTAAACGAAATTTGCTAAACTATGTTGTTAATTTTGTTAAATGAATTTGAATATCGCCCGAATTCCGTATTCATTTTCAATTAATATATAGTCGAGTTGAGTTATCCTAAATCTAGCCTTCAGCAGCTGCTGTGAGTCAATTTCTAGAGCTCAACGAGGGAAAGGAGGCGAAGCATTAGCAGCAATATCCAGAAAAATATGACTCACTGTGTCTGTTTTCTTCCAGGAGTGTGAGCTTAGTCAGTAGTGACAAGCCTTGTGATTCATTTTTGCCTCCGGTGGATCGAAATAATCAGAGGAAAGTCTCTAACAAGGGAACACTTTTAGTTGGTCCAAGCGTTTTGCAAAATCTTTGGTATCATTCGATAGAGAATTAAATTCTAAGTCGTTTTCGACAAAAATTAGCTGCTGAAAGACCAACCTGACTGAGTAACAACCCTCCAAAGTTTGATTTCGTGACGAGTCTGAACATAAGGCCGCGCCACCCTACCAGTAATAAGTGAAGTCACGGTCTGCTGGTAAGTGTGCTAGGCTGCTGCCCTTTTGGTCCCGGGTTCGACCCTCGAGATTTTTTTCCCTTTTATTTTGTCCACTTTTTTTTGTGTATGTTAGACTTATAAATATGCCAATATTGAAGAAGTGCATAGCGCGAAATGCCCCCAAAAATGATTATTGTTGCTACTGTTACGGCTGTCTTATTAGCTTTAATAAATAATGTACCTCTTTAACATACACAAAAAAAGTAGAAAAAATAAAAGTGGAAAAAAGTTTCGGGGGTCGAACCCGGGACCAAAAGGGCAGTAGCCTAGCACACTTACCAGTAGACCGTGACTTCACTTATTACTGGTAGGGTGGCGCGGCCTTATGTTCAGACTCGTCACGAAATTAAACTTTGGAGGGTTGTTACTCAGTCAGGTTGGTCTTTCAGCAGCTAATTTTTGTCGAAAACGACTTAGAATTTAATTCTCTATCGAATGATACCAAAGATTTTGCAAAACGCTTGGACCAACTAAAAGTGTTCCCTTGTAAGATCAACATACAGGTGGAGACTGCTTTTCTGGCGGAAACGTGTTAAGTTTTTGGATTTTCTTGTTTTAATCATCCCAAGAACTCAAAGAAGGCGATATACTGATATAACTTCTTTGGTAGAAGAAAACTTGATGGGTTTTAAGTGGCTGGCTAGTCATCATTCTCATCATCAGACTTCATGAAAATCTAAATAAGATAGCTTCCCTTCTTTTCCTTGCTCAGCTATCAAGAATTTCGATTGGTCTGAAAAAAGAGCCTAAACAAATAATACTAAGCTACCGTACTGTTTTTAAAAAAAGTTCAATTAACAATCAAAGTTCTCCTCTGCATTTTTAGACGAATTATCTTTTGATTATCATGTGATTACAGATATTGAGGCTAGTCATACCGAATATGTTATTTTTGATGTCCTCCTGAATACTGAGCAATTTGTTTGACACTTTCACCTGCTATTAGTAGTTTAGTCTTAATCATTCAAATAAGATGTTGTTGTTTATTTCCATCTTCTTCTAGCTCGAATTGGTAAAAAAAGACAACTTCCTGGTTGTATATGTGCTGCCAAAGGTCATTTTCAAGAATTGCTAATGATTTATTCAATCAACAATAATCAAATAAAACAGAAGCGGCCGAGTAATCAGTCTATGATCATTCCTCTTCAAATATGGCCGTTCTTTTTCTAATTTCAACTAGCTATGCGGCCATCGCAATCGTCCTTTACTGTATGATTTGTTATGCCATTATTCGACATCGGGAGTTTCAAACCTCTTATTACAAGCTGTTCTTCGTCATTTCCATCATTGTTTGTTTCATTCTTTGGCCACAAATTCCTTTTAGAATGTAGCGACCTATCTAAATGGATTAATTATGCAACGGCTTCCTCGAAATACGTATGCTTCTTTGTGTCTTTTGCCTGATTTTTACGGCGGCGAGATCTTTCGTGGAGCTGAATATATGCTCATTTTGATCTCATATCTCCCATCGATGCAATATTCCTTTAGCGTCATCATCTGAGCAAATCGACTGATGGCTGTCTCAATGCCGGAGAAGTACGAAAAGGTTCGACGAAAAACTTGGTTTTTTGTGCAAATTTCTGCGAGAAACAGGATTGTAGAAAATGGCTATCAAATGGCATAATTTGATTGCCAAAAGAAATGAAATGTAATTTTTATTGAAGAACTTCTTCACTTCGTCTTCTTCTCCTTGGGTTCTTTTTTGGCCCCTTTCGGCTTCAATTCGTCTTTTTTCTCTTTGGGATCTTTTTCAGCCGCTTTCGGGTTCAATTCATTTTCTTTCTTTTTGATTTCTTCTTCGATCTTTTTCACTTTCTCATCCACCTCTTTCTTCGCCTCCAAAAATATGTGCTGTCTCACCAGTGGGCCTTGATCTAGACCTTTGATTTTAAGCAAATATTTCCTATCTTTTTTTAGCGCTTCAATCCCTTTTTTAAGAACTTTAATCTCCTTTTTAAGTTGGACTATATCTTTCTTAGTTTTCGGCTTCTTATTTTTACTCTCATCTTCATGATTCGTTTCGACATTTTTCTTCTTCGCTTCTTCATGATTGACTTTGTCCTTTTGTTTTTTGTTACATTGGAGCAGACAAAGCAGGCAGATTGAGGCGAGCGTGAGCCAAACGAACAGCTGAAGAAGCGAGAAAATCCAACCAACCATCAAATCAAAACCGAAAGGAGGCGATTTTGCAATTTAAAACAACGATTTTTGTTCGGATGGATTAATTTTTAGCCAAAAGTGCCTTTTGGAAGCAGAATCTTAATTATTGTGGTGAAATCTGCCCGATTTCTCACCACTGTTTACTCGCCCCATTGCGCCATTCATCTGCCAGCTAGTGAATCAGTATCAGAACCAACATATTTCCAACTAATTTCGATCCATTTTCTGCCAATTTTTTAGCAAAAAAATCTCTATATCCTTTCAGAATTGTCTCTCTTTTAACAAAGTTACATTTTTCTTCTTTTCATCTCGATGAATCGATCAGAAGAGAAGTTCAAATCAATCAGAGGTGAGACTAAGAGCCGCAGAAAAAATTTATAATTTTTTAAAGATTTCTCTTTTTGGGCATTTTTTGGACCAGATGATCTCGGAACTCTCGAGTCTGTAGCCGAAGGAGGCACTGGGATGGTCTATAAAACAACCAATAAAACTGAAGGGTGAGAATTTCTATTATTTCCTATCGTTTTCCCTCAAAAATTCGGCTTTTACTTGACTTTTTATATATTTTTGTAGAGGAAATCAAGGTCTCCAACTTCGTAAAACATCAAAACTTATAAATCCCACCAACAAATTGAAAAAAAAAACTTCAATAAACAAATTTAAGGAACTCCACTATTCATCAATAGTGAGTGCAATCAAAAACTAATTCCCCTAAAAACGATGTTCTACAACGTTTTAGAGAAGATCAAGGGGTAAAAAATTGTAGAATATCAAAAATATTAAAATTCGCATAAAAACGAAGAAATAGCCCTCCATCTTTGAGGCTACAGTAGGCTAAAAGTACAAAAATCTCATCAAAAGCGCTTTTTTCTAGATTTTATCCTTATTTTTGAAAGGAATGATGTTCTAAAATCTTGTAAAGGAGATCAAGATCTACAAAATTATATAAAATTTAAAGCATTTATTAAAGAAAATAATGGCTACCCAAAGGATATTGTAATTTGGCTTTTTTCCAGAGTAGTTTGCGTGAAAGATTGCCGTCATAAAGAAGACTTTAATCGCGAAACCTTCCTCCTCGAGCACGTAGCACTTCTTTTAAACGATTCAACTAATCAAATAATTCAGTGCGATCATCCAAATATCGTAATGATTCTCGGCCTATTAGCTCCAGGCGTTAGGGATCACCTAGGTCTTCCCATTGAATTCGGCTATGTGATGGAATATGTCTCCGGGGGGACTTTGGACAAAAGTGAGTGGAAAATTTATTTAATTTTTAAAAATAATCTTCTAGTGATCCATTCCGATGAAAAATATAGTCTTTTCACATCTCTAAATTTGTTGTGTCAGGCGGCAAGAGGACTAAAAGAAGTTCATTCGAATGGAATAATTCATCGGGATTTTAAGCCTTTGAAGTGAGGGAAAAATAAGCTTTAAAATGTATTTCTTTTTCTAGTCTTTTGGTTGATATTGTCCGCAAAACGGCTAAGCTGGCAGATATGGGCATCTCTAAAACTCTCATGGAGACGCGGACTAGCGAGTGGGTGATAGATAACCGCTGGAAAATCATTTTCCAGACGATATACGGCTGTTTATAGTCCGCCTGAAATATTCTCAAATGAGAAGATTGAATACGATAAAAGCTATGATATTTATTCACTGGCCATCAGTCTCTGGGAGGTTCTCCACCGACAGTTAGCTTTTTACCTCTGAAAAGCAAAATAAACTTACTTTTAGACGAGCTTTCGCCGAGATTTATAGAAATAATAGTGAGCTTTTTAGTCGAAAATCATTAAATTTGTAGGGCCTATTAGTGAATTTGTTAAAAGCGGTGGAAGGCCAACGATCGATGATGCAGTGACTCCAAGGAGAGTGAAAGAGCTCTTAGAAAAGTGAGTAAAATTCTCCTTTTTCTAGCAGAATTCTCCCAGCTGTTGGAGTCAAAATCCAGCTGATCGTTGGCCAATCGATCGAATAATCTCCGTCCTCGAAGAAGAGATGCAAGCCAATCGTCTCCCTCACATAATAACCCCCACAATAGATGAAAAATTGTATTTTAAAGTGCTGAGGTATCTCCCTTCATTTGAATAATTGTCCTCCAAAAAATAGGATAAAATATTCGCCAGTGGAGGATGTCTACTACAGAGGGGAGGAGGCCATCTGCGATTGGGAGAGCCTAACCAAATCGTCACTAAATGTCCAAAGGAGGATTGAAGAAGACCACAAGATGGTTTATTTGACTCGAGCTCCTGGAACAGACACTGGCGCTGTGAGTTTTCTGGGCTTTTTTTTTAAAAATTCGCGTAAAAAATTGAGAAAATAATCACATTTTGGGGCAACAGTAATACAAAGTCTTCCAGATAGTGTGGATGATCGATCTGACAGGAATTCCGACAAAATCCATCAAGATAAACTTCTTCAATGCGACGATTTTTGATGAAAATGCCGAAATGGCGATCTGTGTGAGCGGCGGGGAAGTCAATAAATTCATCGAGCCGGTCGACATTGCGTTGGAAGAGACCAGCATCGAGATTGAGAATCCTCCGTCGGCTCTCTTCACCATTTCGGTCATTTTTAGCGCAGGGAATAGCTTTGTTAGCTCTCAATTGTTTAGAAAAGAATTGGCTAATAGAGAACCCAACGATTTTATTGACATCGAATTTTATTAAAATTACAAAATTGTAGAACATCAAAAATGAAATCAATTGGAAAAATGCGATGACAAAGCACAGATTCATCCGAAATTTTTTGCTTTCAATCGAGTTATTTTAAAAAATTCTTCCAAATCAAATTCACTTTTTTTTTACTTTAACACTTTTTGATATCAAAAATCATTCGTTCTTTGATGACTTTAACCCATTCGAAACCTTGGCAGCAAATAGTGTTGCCAAGGATATACCCTCTTTAGACCGTGGCAACACTATTTGCTGCCAGGGTTTCGCACTATATATTTTTGATCTATCGCGTTTTTTACCAGTCTTTTTGGTGTCCATCTGTTGCATAGACTATAATGAACCTATGGATTGAGTGGGCAGAACGTGTTGTAACTTTTATGCAAACAAGTTCTATAACAGAACAAAATGTTATTCAACTAATTAACAGTTTTTATGCTTTTTCGCAAAACAATTAACACAAATATACTTTTGACATCTACTACACTTGGTATTGACTCGTTTCGGGTTTTTTCTAGCTTCTTCTCTTCCTCCGGCGGCAGACTTTTCTTTATAGCAAACATGACATGCCCTTGCAGTTTTAGATTTTTTTCCGGACATCTCTTCTAAATGCTTTGGAGTTGTCGGTCTTGTAATACCATCTTCACTCAAAAGAGCTTCAACTAGATTCATCTTGAAATCCAAAAGTGTTATTTTTTTAACATGTCGACAATATAGTCTGTAAGAATTCACCAAAGCTGTTTGAGTGATTAAGTGAAAAAATAAGCGCACATACCACTTACAAGTTCGTACCACAAATGGATAATATGCCGCCATCTGATCCGAAGTGTCCACAAACAACATTGATTTATTATAATCTTCTACAACGAGAGGTTTTCCTTTCTCATTTGTTTCTGGGCCATGGCATGTCGACATCATCAAGATCGGCCTTTTGTCCTGCCATTTGAATACATTAATCCCATTTTTCTGAAGAGCCATCATTTCTCCTTTCTTGAGCTTCTGGTTCAATATTGTTTTTGGAAAGCCACGTCTGTTCTTGCGGAAAGTTCCTACAAAATCCGTTTTATTTTCCAATAACCGCTCAGCCAGTGGGAATGAGGAATACCAATTGTCTGTAAATAAGCACCTGCCTTTTTTCAAATAGTTCTGCATCAAATCCATAACAATATTTTCTGCAACAGATCCCTCCGTCCTTGGCACCTTTCCAGCATAAACAATTATTTTGTGTGTATATCCTCCTTCAGAACACAACTTGAACAATTTTAACCCAAACTTGTGTTTCTTCAGCGGGATATACTGACGAAAGTTGATTCTTCCTCGGAATGGAACCACTGATTCATCAATGGCAACATTCTTTCCAGGAATAAAAGCAATCTCTGATTGCTGGTTGATATTTTCAAGAACAGGGCGAATTTTGAACAACTTGTCGCTTCCATCGTTATCTTTGTTGTTTGAAAAATGAAGATGACGTAAAATAGCCTCAAATTTAGAACGAGGCATTAAATGGGACATATGAGAAAATCCGCCTACTGCTTTTCAGTTACACGAGTAATCTCGCAATCTTGGAAGCTTCACAATGCTCATTTGAAGGCAAATACCAATAAATTTCGTTAAATCTACTTCATCAACCCAATCTCTCGTTTTTGCAGCTCCGTAAATATTAGTTTCTGTGACAATTTGTTGGATAAGCATATCATTGAAAAAATATCTGTAGAAAGCCAAGGGCTCTGTAAAAGTCGAGAAATCAGCCGCAGATTGATTACTTGCATCAAATATAAATGAACAGTTTTTTGTAACTGTTGACCAACCATCTGGATTAACTGGACTCTCTTCTTCCTTTTGTTCACTATTGTCACTTGAAAAGCTATCATCGTAGCTCGATTTTACATATTCTTCATCAGAATCTTCAAAGCATTCCGCTTCACTATCTACCAAAAGTTCTCCAAAAGAAATGTTTAACCTATCGCTATCGTCACACATTTATAACCTAAAATTAATAAGGATAAAATTCGAAAGACAAATTTCATGTCTTGAAAATTTGAAAAGAAAAAACAAAATAATGCGAAAAATTAAATTTACGAGCCACTGGGACCGTGGCAGCAAATGGTGTTGCCGCTGCCTAATCTTAATATATATAAAATCCTTCCGTGTCCTCCTGTCTGTCCGTCCGTGGCCTTTTTGTATCCTTTTTTCTTTATTTTTTTGGGGGAGCGGTCGTTTTTTTCTAATTTTCAGGAAATTCCGGGGGAAATCCCAGATAAAATTCGGTAGAAAGTCAGGTCGAAAGGGGTAAAGTTTTAGAGACTCCCTGATAAGCTATAGGGTTTGGAAGCGTCAGGTTTCTGTAAAAGCGTATTTAGGTTCGGGCGGACTACTTTATAAAAGTAGTGAAATCTTTTTTCTGACTCTATAAAAGTTAGGGAATTCTTTTGCTCTTCTCGAAATGGCAGCCTAAATCGGCTCATAAGATATAGATCGTTGAGTTTATAGTTGTGCCCCTCTCCCCGCAATTTTAGACTTCCTTGAGAAAATTAGCACGGTTCTAAGTTATCACCGGTCCTAGCGACAATGAATATGGGTTCTTGGGGAAAAAGTCCCAGATAAAATTCGAGGAGAAGGGAGCCTAAAATTAGAAGAGAAAGGGGCCTAAAATTTGTAAAGAAGTTTCACAATGTGAAAAAATTGGGAGGACCTTCAAAGAGCCGCCAGAGCCACCGCAGCCTGCTTGTTTCGAAATAAGCGCGTGGTCCAAACTGAACGAAAAAGAAAAAGGACGCGGTTTCAAATGCGTTCAAGTCTCTTATCTGTTTTAAGGCAGGACGAATAAATAAAGCCAAAAGGCCAATTAGATGCAAACTGGAAAGATAAAACACGATTTTCATAGCGGATAACTGCAGATTTCGGTGAAGGAAAGATCAGGTTCTTCTCTCTTCTAGGTAGCCCAGGGCTACTAATCTTCCTCTTCCTATTTTTTTTTAAATGTCAGAGTCAGCTCTTCGTCAATTTGGTAGGATTTTTCCCTCATTTTCTCTAATTCTATTCGAATTTAGCGTTGAGAGCCTTCGGAAAGGAAGAAATTGAGGGTGCTTTTCATACAGAAATTGGATATGGAGGTGAAGCCATGGTCTACGTTGGATCTCTTCCAGAGATTTCGGAGGAGAAAATCGCCTTCAAATTGTTCCATAAAGTTGAACCCAACAGCCGGGAGATTGACAACTTAAGAAAAGTAAGAAACTTTTGGGGAGAAAAGCTAACCTTTTTTATAGTTTAACCATAAAAATATCATCAAAATCTTGGCTATTGTTGTCCAATACTGTGGGAGAACGATAGGGCACTGTGGCTATTTGATGGAGTACATGGAGGGGGAGAGTCTCCACTCTCTTGCTTTCGACAAGGATGTTTTCTACAATCTTTGGCCGATCTACACCTGGATGGAGGAAATATCCAGCGGATTACTGTATCTCCATAAGATGGGAATATTTCATCGGGATTTGAATCCAAATAAGTTAATTTTCTTCCACAAAATGTTCATATTTGCATTCTTTTTAGCATCCTTCTGGCTCAAGAATTCTCTTTATCTGATCCAACTACTTGGACAATTCGAATCAGCGATTTTGGAATGGCTAGATCTATCACCAGGGGATCCATCACCAAAGGGTATTTTTGATTCAACGAGGAGTTCATTTCTATTTTTTAGAGTTGGAACAGTCCTATATCGGGCGCCTGAGGTGTTAGAGACAAGGTATGGGCCGGAGGCGGATGTCTTCTCGCTAACTATGACCATTTGGGTGATGATGTTCAGAAGGTTGGGCCTTTTGTTGGGAAAAAAGACTAAACTGCGTATTATATTTCCTCAGGAGTTGTTCGCAGCGAGAAATTACCAAAATTTCCACTTAATTTTAGGTTTTGTTGCAAAAAAACTCTCCGGGACAATGAAATACGCAATTTAGTAGCCGCGCTACCAAAAGTATTTCCTATTTCAGAGAGCCTTATCCTAACAATATGACCGACAGCATTTTACTGATTAATGAGATTCGAAATGGATGGAGACCAAGAATTGAAGGTGAAGCTGCTGGCGAGACGGTTGATAACGAACTCAACAAGTTTTTCATCAGGTTGGCTGCTTCTCTCTTAGAAAATAAGTCTTTTTTTCTAGGGGATGGAGTGAAAATAAGGCGCATCGGCCCGGCCTTTTGGATATAAACAACTTCGCAAAGGCCAGACAACAAAATAGCCGATCGCCCTTCATTTTGACCAAATTGCCTGAAATTCAACTAAATTTGGCGGAAATTTCCGAGTCTGAGAGAAGAGAAATCGACGAATTGTTTGTTTTTTCAAAGAGAATTTGATAAAAATCAACAATTTAGGGGAATACCTTGGTCGGATTATGAGATTTACAAGAAGACCGTCTACGCCGAAGGACGCGATCAATCGAAGAAGATTCGCCAATCGATCGCTTTTGTTATCAAAAATCGTAGAGATAATAACGCCTGGTATGGAGGCAATACCTTTGAAGGAGTATGCCGCCATCGCGCACAGTTTAGCTCCTGGAACGGGAGGGATTCGATCCAAATCATCAAGCAAGAAATCTTCGCTGAGATTGGCTCCTGGCTTCCGTTGATTTTAAAGGGAGAAATAGAGGATCCAACTTTCGGCGCGGATTACTTCCACAGCAGGATCCAAGACCCAAACGCTGATCATTTCAGGAAGCTCGTGCACACTGCGAGGATCGAAGAGATCGACTTCTATCACGATCCCAGCATCAATAATACCGTGCCTATGAGCGGCCGGGAGGAGGGTCAACTTGTGCCCCAGGGAGGGAAGGCAAACTCAGACGAATGAGCTAATTTCCCGAATTTGTGATCGAAAAAATATCGATGTACATAGATTTTTTTGAAAAATAAATATCTTCTCTGAAACTTTTGTAAAAGTTTCGGTTGCTCTAATCGAACATTTTTCGGCCGTCAAATCAGTTTTTAAGATTTGCAATGTTCTGCAAAGTTGTAGCCCTTGATCTCCTCTGCAAGATTGTAGAGCATTATTTCTTGCTAAAGTTGTGAAAAAATGCAGAAAAAATATATAGTTTTTTAGACAATGCCGCCTCCAAAATTTGACGATTTGTGTGCTGATCTCCGGCAGCCGTTTTTCTTTTTGCCAAAATTGGGGAAAATGTCAGTGAAAACAGCCCAATCAATCGCCGTTTTCTTCCTTATCTGCAGTCTATTCTTTTAACCTTTTTCGAAATCTTGGTACTTCCCATCTATATCCGAATTTGGAAATTTATATTCAAATTTCCCAAATTCCGATATAGATTTTCCAAACCATTTCCCAAAACTATAATGGATTTTTAAACGTCTTTACAGCTTTGGGCAATTTAATGACTTGTTATTCTTTTTTGTGTTACTAGTCGATTTCTTTTCAACTTATAATTTGTTATTTAAATATTTTTTATACACAATTTCTTTTGATTTGAATAGTTCTTTTTTGTGTCCATCCTCTTAATTCAAATCAAATTTGTTTGTTTAGGTCAGAGAACCGTAAAGATAGTCGTGGAGAAGGAGGAGGAGATAGAAAAACAGGAAGAGGTAAGTAATTTGCAACATTTTCACTTAGAAATTATAGGTAGTGAGTGACGACTTTGATTTTTATACATATTTTTTAAATGATTATCTCGAAAATGCTACCATTTACTTTTACAACACCGCCGCCATCTCCATGTTTTGTAGTATCCAGTCAAAGTTCGTTTATTTGTTATTATTCGGCGAATTGAGCAAGTAGCGACATCTCAGAAAAATTATGCCAATAAAAGTCAAACAAGTCATAAGAAGGTACGTCGTTCGCTAAGCTCCCCAATTTTAAGTCCGGTCATACTGGCGAAGTAGCTATAGGAGAGTCTGTTCATAGTACAGAAGAATTTAAAGGTGAAACCGCTTGGAGGCCGAAAAGAAAACATTCTGTAATTCGATATAGGTGAGTACTATCATTTTGTTCACGGTTGCACGCTTACAGGTTAACTGAAAAGCATCGATTCTACAAGTTTGTTTTTAAAAGGGTTAACAAGAAGTCAGGATCTGCAGTCTACTACTGCTGCAGATGTAAAACTCAATCCAAAAAAGAAGTGACTATCGAAGTTAGTCTCTATGATTTGGATATTGAAATATTGCTGTTAGGTTTGTAATGGAGATATTTTCCAAAGCGATCCTAGCAGACTTCAGCACATCTGCACTCCTTATGATTATAGGGAAGATGTTGCATTTAGAAGTCGTGTAGAAAGCTATAAAGTCCTCAGAGAAAGATCTAATTCTGTCGAAGGGCCTCCACCACAGATTATCTTTAATAACATAATTAATTCGATAGCCAAGAACAACGAATTAGGTGAAAATACCAGCAAAGGCTTATTTAGGAAAAATTCATATCGCTTGAGAAATTAATGGTTAAGGGACAGGGAGAGATCTCATTTGTAGAAGCTTCGAAACTATTTATCTTTCATTGGTTGTTTCTTTCATTTTATCTAATAAACATATGAGTTTACTTTTTTAAAGGTCTACAGTCTGGATTTATAAGTGTAGACGGTAAGTGATTTTGGATTAGAGTTTCTCGATTTGGGCTACCATCTTGATCATTAGAGAATGCGCTAGGGCTTGCTACGGGAGCTATCCGAGAGATTAGATTTCATAATTCTGTAGAAAAAGTTCTCCAGAAGTAGCCTTTTGAATAGGCTGTGTAGTGAAAAGGACTGTCTTTTCTCGTGGTTGCAGCAGCATTAGAAGCTGTAAATACGTTTAAAAATCCATTCTAGTTTTGGGAAATCTATACTCGAATTTGGAAATTTATATCTGAATTTGGGAAATATGGAAATAGATTGGAGGTATCGAAATCTTACCCTGCTGGTCATGTGCTTATCTCGAGTTTAAAGTTCTGCTGTGTCACAACAAGAATGAGAAATTGAAATTCAGGGAGTATTTAAGAGCCGCTCTCTTTCAAATAAACACTCTGAGGCAACTGATCTCGTTTCATTTATCTGAAAATGCCCGATCAAACGCTCTCACCGATTGTGCGAGATTGCGCAATTACCTTCACCTGGTCTTTTTCACGCTTCTTTCTTCAAGGGACCTCAATTTTTGGGCTACTTTGCCTCAAAGTTATTCATTTTTCTAGCTCTTGAAGCAATTTGTAGTCTTTTCAATGTTTTGCAAAGTTGTAGAGGAGATTGACTCTACAAGCTTGTAGAACATCGCTTTATAGGAGGATTGCTGTAAGATCAAGTAAATTTAAATTTCAGGATGGCTGATAGCTACGAGCGGGATTATGAAATCCTAAAGAAGACGATCTACGCTGAGGCTCGAGGCGAACCACAGAGGGGACAAGTTGCCGTGGCGCATGTGATTTTAAATCGCGTGAGAGCGAATCGCCCCTATTGGGGAGGCAACTCGATCGCTGGCGTTTGTCGTCACCCTTCTCAGTTTGAATGCTGGAATGGAAAGACTGACATCGATATTGATGAGCCGACACCCTTTGCTGCAATCGACAATTGGCTGGGAGATGTGCTGGCTGGGAGGATAGAGGATCCCACCCATGGTTGCGATCACTACAACAATCCGGCAAAAGAAAACGCCGCTTGGGTGCAAAATGTCGATTTTATCATGCGCATTGGGAATCATTGTTTCTATCGTTCAAGATCATAAATTTTCAGTCGTTTTCTCTCAATTTTTTGCCATTTCTAAACAAAAAATAGGTTGCAAAATCGATTCCCACTGTTAAAATTAGCCTGGAAAGCATAAAATCGTGGATATTTTGAGCCACAATCCTACAGAAACTTTGGCTGTTATCTCGAATTTTCATCATTAATCTAGGCATAATCGCCTACGTTAAAACCAGCATTGTTAGCAGCAGAGAAATGCTATTAACCCATTGACGACAATGTGAGTCACCCGTGACTTACATTTAGTAGTTTGATTTTAATTGTGCAAATAACCACTATTTTTATTTTTTTTTAACTTTAAAGGTAGATTATATCTCGAAGAAACTACACTCGGACTGGGCCAAAAAATAACGCAATATTCAATTATTTTTATCATGATCAACAAACAATTTTTGTGGTAGCGTTGAAAACAGTCTAAACACTAATAACCTAAGCACTTATTACAACGAGTATTGATCTCAACTTCGAATGGCGAGAGGCGTGTGTCCTTCCAAATTCTTCAGAAAGTCTATTGTAACAATTGAGACCCCTTCGACGAGTTATAGCTTTTGGATCTGACACTTGCTCTAATTGATGACTGTTGTTCAACAAGTATCTTGAAGAATTATCAGCAATAAGCGCCTCTACAACATCCATTTCGAAATCATTGAGCTTTACTTTTTTCACAACCTCATTGTATAGCATCCAAGCATTTCCCAAAGCGGTTTGAGTCATCAAATGGAAAAAGATTCTAATGTACCATTTGCTAGTTTTTCGAAGAAATGGAGAATAAGCGCTCATCTGATCACTAAGATCAACAAATCCCTTTAATTTATTGTAGTCTTCAACTACCATCGGCTTTCCGTTTGGTGCAAGTGGATCGTCATGTTTCGTAGAAATCATAAAGAGATCGCGCTTGTCTTTCCATTTTAATACAAGTACCCCTGATCGATTTTGCTGGGAGTAGACTTGGCCTCGCTTTAGTTGCTTCTCTTTTATTTTTACAGGAATCCCTTTTCAATTGCATCGCAGCGTCCCTATTAAATGGGTTTTTCTCGATATCAATTCCTCTGCAAGGCGAATACTGCTATAAAAATTAGCTGTAGCCAAAAATCTTCCTTTGTCTAATAAGCCTTGCATTAGCTCCATGACCACAGAGTCAGCAAGACTTCCTGTTCTAGCTGGGTCCTTCCCGGCGTATACTTTGGTTTTCCACGTGTAACCACCACGAGAACATAGTTTGAATAATTTTAGGCCGTATCTGTGTCTTTTTGATGGAATATATTGTCGAAATATTATTCGCCCTCGGAATGGCACTAAATAGGCTCTCTCATCAATACGCAGATATCTCTGCCAGGGTTGTGTAAAGCTTTTGACAAATATTATTTTGAATAGCTCAATAAAAGAAGCGATTTTATAAAGCCTATTTCCATTGTAGCAATTATTATCTACGAAAATGCAAAGCTTTCAACAAGGGTTCAAATCTTGTACGAGGCATTGTTTTACTCGCAATGGGATGTCCTCCAAGTGCAACTCTTGATGACCAATAATCTCTGAGTTTGGGTAACTTTATAAACCCCATTTGAAAGCATAGTCCCATAAACTTAGTAATTTCTTCCTCAGATGTATCACAGTCTAAAAATTGGACTTGCTTCTGTCAAATCTATTTGTTTCTTTCACTATTAACGCTAGAATATCCTCATTTAGAAACAATTTGTAGAATTCCGACGGGATTTGGCAATCTAACATCGTAACATCTATTTCATGACTTCCTTGAAAATTCCATGAGGGTCGTGAATTTGACCTTAGTTTTTCCACGAATGTATGCTATCAGTATCATCAGATTCGCATTGATCTTCCTCGAACTAGTTGTTTATTAAGCGAATTTCTTCTTCTGACTCATCACTATCATTTTGATGAATATCTTCCTATTATCTGATTCTATAAGAAGCCTCAGAAGGCTCGAATCTAACTCGTCATCAGAAGATTGCATGACTAAAATTAACTAAATTTAATAATATAAACGTATATTGTAGAAAACAAGAAAAAACTTCAAAAACAACTTGAAAAAAAGAAACATAAAAAAATAGGCCATGAGGGACCGTGTGAGTCACCGGCGACTTACGCGTAAGAATGCTCTTAGTCCATGATGGTCAATAGGTCAAAACTGCCATTGTCGTCAATGCGTTAAATAATCTCCGTCCTTGAAGAAGAGATGCAAGCCAATCGTCTCCCCCACATAATAACCCCCACAATAGATGAAAAATGGTATTCTAAAGTGCTGAGGTATCTCCCTTCATTTGAATAATTGTCCTCCAAAAAATAGGATAAAATATTCGCCGGTGGAGGATGTCTACTACAGAGGGGAGGAGGCCATCTGCGATTGGGAGAGCCTAACCAAATCGTCACTAAATGTCCAAAGGAGGATTGAAGAAGACCACAAGATGGTTTATTTGACTCGAGCTCCTGGAACAGACACTGGCGCTGTGAGTTTTCTGGGCTTTTTTTAAAATTCGCGTAAAAAATTGAGAAAATAATCACATTTTGGGGCAACAGTAATACAAAGTCTTCCAGATAGTGTGGATGATCGATCTGACAGGAATTCGGACAAAATCCATCAAGATAAACTTCTTCAATGCGACGATTTTTGATGAAAATGCCGAAATGGCGATCTGTGTGAGCGGCGGGGAAGTCAATAAATTCATCGAGCCGATCGATATTTCGTTGGAGGAGACCAGCATCGAGATTGAGAATCCTCCGTCAGCTCTCTTCACCATTTCGGTCATTTTTAGCGCAGGAAATAGCTTTATTAGCTCTCAATTGTTCAGAAAATAATTGGCTAATAGAGAACCCAACGATTTTATTGACATCGAATTTTATTAAAATTACAAAATTGTAGAACATCAAAAATGAAATCAATTGGAAAAATGCGATGACAAAGCATAGATTCATCCGAAATTATTTTGCTTTCAACCGAGTTATTTAAAAAACTTTTCCAAATCAAATTCACTTTTTTTTTTTACTTTAACATTTTTTGACATCAAAAATCATTCGTCCTTTGAGGACTTTAACACGTTGACGACAATGTAGTCTACATGTGGACTACACTTTTTTGGCCGCATGGGACCGTGTAGTCCATATGTGGGCTGCAGTCGCGTTTTGGGAAAAAAGCGCCGGTCCCTCGCGACTCTTTTCTCCCAAAACGCGATTGTCGTCAATGGGTTAAAGTCTCTTATCTGTTTTAAAGCAGGAAGAATGAGTGAAGGCAAAAGGACAACTTGATGCAAACGGGAAAGATAAAGATAAAACATGATTTTCATAGCGGATAACTGCAGATTTCGGTGAAGGAAAGATCAGATTCTTGTAGAGATCGCTGAGAGCTTTAAAATGAGCTAAAGAGCTCTCACAAAGCATCAACCATGAGATGAGTCATATTCCCCAAGAGTCATAGCTGTACGCCAGCCGGTACGTCTCCACTATATTATTTGTCGATTGGTTCTTTGATATATTAACAACCGCGCTCTCTTCTCTCTTCTAGGTAGCCCAGGGCTACTAATCTTCCTCTTCCTATTTTTTTTTAAATGTCAGAGTCAGCTCTTCGTCAATTTGGTAGGATTTTTCCCTCATTTTCTCTAATTCTACTCGAATTTAGCGTTGAGAATCTTCGAAAAGGAAAAAATTGAGGGTGCTTTTGAGGAACCAATTGGATATGGAGGTGAAGCCAGGGTCTACGTTGGATATCTTCCAGAGGTTTTGAGGAAGCAAATCGCCTTCAAATTGTTCCATAAAGTTGAACCCTACAGCCGGGAGATTGAAAACTTAAAAAAAGTAAGAAACTTTTGGGGGAAAAGCTAACTTTTTTCATAGTTGGACCATCCAAATATCATCAAAATCTTGGCTATGGTTGTTCAAAACCGTGGGAGAACGAAGGAGCCCTGTGGCTATTTGATGGAGTACATGAAGGGGGGGGAGTCTCCACTCTCTTGCTCTCGAAAAGAATGTTTCCTACGATTTTCGACCGATCTACATCTGGATAGAGGAAATATCCAATGGATTACTGTATCTCCATACGAAGAAAATATTTCATCGGGATTTGAATCCAAATAAGTTAATTTTCTTCCACAAAATGTTCATATTTGCATTCTTTTTAGCATCCTTCTGGCTCAAGAATTCTCTTTATCTGATCCAACTACTTGGACAATTCGAATCAGCGATTTTGGAATGGCTAGATCTATCTTCAGTGGACCCATCACCAGAGGGTATTTTTGATTCAACGAGGAGTTCATTTCTATTTTTTAGAGTTGGAACAGTCCTATATCGGGCGCCTGAGGTGTCAGAGACAAGGTATGGGCCGGAGGCGGATGTCTTCTCGCTAACTATGACCATTTGGGTGATGATGTTCAGAAGGTTGGGCCTTTTGTTGGGAAAAAAGACTAAACTGCGTATTCCATTTCCTCTGGAGTTTTCGCAGCGAGAAATGACCAAAATTTCCACTTAATTTTAGGTTTTGTTGCAAAAAAACTCTCCGGGAAAATGGAATACACAGTTTAGTAGCCGCGCTACCAAAAGTATTTCCTATTTCAGAGAGCCTTATCCTACAAATATAATCACCGGAAATTACCTGATTGATCTGATTCGAAATGGCTTGAGACCAAAAATTGAAGGTGAAGTCGCTGACGGGATGGTTGATATCGAACTCAATAAGTTTTTCATTAGGTTGGCTGCTTCCTCTCTTAGAAAATAAGTCTTTTTTCTAGGGGATGGAGTGAAAATAAGGCGCATCGGCCCGGCCTTTTGGATATAAACAACTTCGCAAAGGCCAGACAACAAAATAGCCGATCGCCCTTCATTTTGACCGAATTGCCGGAAATTCAACTAAATTTGGCGGAAATTTCCGAGTTTGAGAGAAGAGAAATCGACGAATTGTTTGTTTTTTCAAAGAGAATTTGATAAAAATCAACAAATTTAGGAGAATACCTTCGTCGGATTATGAGATTTACAAGAAGACCGTCTACGCCGAAGGACACGATCAATCGACGAAGATTCGCCAAGCGATCGCTTTTGTTATCAAAAATCGTAGAGATAATAACGCCTGGTATGGAGGCAGTACCTTCGAAGGAGTATGCCGCCATCGCGGACAGTTTAGCTCCTGGAACGGGAGGGATTCGATCCAAATCATCAAGCAAGAAATCTTCGCTGAAATTGGCTCCTGGCTTCCGTTGATTTTAAAGGGAGAAATAGAGGATCCAACTTTCGGCGCGGATTACTTCCACAGCAGGATCCAAGACCCAAACACTAATCATTTCATGCACCTCGTGTACACAGTGAGGATCGAAGAGATCGACTTCTATTCCAATCTCAACCGCATGATTACTGTGCCTATGAGCGGCCGGGAGGAGGGTCGAGTTGTGCCCCAAAGAGGAGAGGAAAGCTCAGACGAATGGGCTAATTTCCCGAATTTTTGATCGAAAAAATATCGATGTACATAGATTTTTTTTGAAAAATAAATATCTTCTCTGAAACTTTTGCAAAAGTTTTGGTTGCTCTAATCGAACATTTTTCTAGCCGTTAAATCAGTTTTTAGGATTTGCAATGTTCTGCAAAATTGCAGCCCTTGATCTCCTCTGCAAGATTATAGAGCATTATTTCTTGCTAAAGTTGTGAAAAAACGCAGAAAATTGACGCTTTAGATCCTTTTTTTTTGGGTGACTGCAGCTCAAAATTAGTCAATTTTCTGGTTCTTTTTTTATTTCTAATTGTTTCTCAAAGCATAGAGCTATTTTTAGCTAGATTTAGAAAAAAAATATGATTTTTAGACAATATCGCCTCCACAATTTGACGATTTGCGTGCTGCACTTGCTAATCTCTGGCAGCAGCTGTTTAGCCTTTTTTGTCAAAATTGGAGAAAATGTCAGTGAAAAAAGCCCAAGCAATCGCCTTTTTCTTCCTTATCTGCAACCTATTCCTCCAAGGTAAACAGCTAGTCTCTTTTCGTTTATCTGAAAATGCCCGATCAAACGTTCACATCGATTGTGCAAGATTACGCAATTGCCTTCACCTGGTCTTTTTCACGCTTTTTTCTTCAAGGGACCTCAATTTTTGGGCTACTTTGCCTCAAAGTTATTCATTTTTCTAGCTCTTGAAGCAATTTGTAGTCTTTTCAATGTTTTGCAAAGTTGTAGAGGAGATTGACTCTACAAGCTTGTAGAACATCGCTTTATAGGAGGATTGATGTAAGATCAAGTAAATTTAAATTTCAGAATGGCTGTTAACTACAACGAGCGGGATTATGAAATCCTAAAGAAGACGATCTACGCTGAGGCTCGAGGCGAACTAAAGGAGGGACTAATCTCCGTGGCGCATGTGATTTTAAATCGCGTCAGAGCGAATCGCCCCTATTGGGGAGGCAACTCGATCGCTGGCGTTTGTCTCCATCCTTCTCAGTTTGAATGCTGGAATGGGAAGACTGACATCGATATTGATGAGCCGAGAGCCTTTGCTGCAATCGACAATTGGCTGGGAGATGTGCTGGCTGGGAAGATAGAGGATCCCACCTGTGGCAGCGATCACTACAACAATCGGCATAAAGAAGACGCCGATTGGGTGAAAAACGTTGATTATATAAAGTGCTTTGGGAAACATTATTTCTATCGTTCAAAGCCATAAATTTTCGGTCGTTTTCTCTCAATTTTTCGTCATTTCTAAGCTAAAATAGATCGAAAAATCGATTCCTGCTGTTAAAATTAGTCTAAAAGTCTAAGAGAACTCGTATATTTTTAAAGCAGAAGCTGAGTCATAAAGCGCTAAAGTTCAAAAGAGTCAATTGCCATAATTTTTTTCTCTCTGGATTTTGACTTTTTCTAGGCTAAAATAACCTAAAAAAAAACCTGATTCCTACTATCAAAATTAGCTTACAAAGCCTAAAACCGTGGATATTTTGAGCCACAATCCTAGCTACAGAAACTTGGGCTGTTATCTCGAATTTCTAGGCACTATATGTTGAAACTAGCATTGTTGGCCGCAGAGAAATGCTATTAAATAGCTGGAAAAAATATTTTAAAAATAGTCCTTTGATCCTCGAAAGAAGATCCAAAATTATAGGGAATTTATTTATTCACGGGTTTTTTTTCTACTCCAAATGTCGTAAGATTATTCGTCTAAAATTATAAAACTGAGTGAGATCTTCTCCTAGCAAACAGCTGCTCTTTTTTTCTCTGTAAAATACGCCGTTTTTTTGTACCCCTGATGTTTGCTGTGGCAAGTGGTAGACTGATTTCTGAGAGAGAGGAGGATTTAAACATGGTCGGGCTGCTGTTGGGCATATTTTTTGACTATTTTCTCTTCCCTAAAATTAGAAGTAATTTTTTTTTGGCGAAAAAGGCAAACCTCAATTTGACGACGCTCATGAAATTGTTGACCATGATAGTGATGGGAAGAGCGAGCACCATCACACCGCAAACGATGGCAAAAGTTCCAACCATTTTGCCAGCCACCGTGACTGGGACAAGATCCCCATAGCCGACTGTGGCCATCGTAACGACGCACCACCAAAATGTTGCGGGGATCGACGTAAATTTGGTGTCAATTTCATCCCTCTCCAGGAAATAGATAAGCGTTGAGAAGAAGATAACCACAGTAACCATCACAATTCCAACCATTTGCATTTGCTTCTTCGATTTTCTGATTGTCAAAGCGAAGTTGGCCAATCC
Source organism: Oscheius sp. JU1382 (assembly GCA_932521405.1). Taxonomy (NCBI): domain Eukaryota; kingdom Metazoa; phylum Nematoda; class Chromadorea; order Rhabditida; family Rhabditidae; genus Oscheius; species Oscheius sp. JU1382. The sequence continues at coordinate 675,507 of OW051478.1, read as the reverse complement.
TGGTTTTTTATTTTAAAAAAGAAAAAGATTTTTAAAATTACCGGGACTGAATCGACCAAGCTTGGCGATTCGAATAACTCGAAGGACGCGAAGCAATCTGACCGTTAGGAATGCCCATCGGACTTTTCTCACATTCTCGCCGCTGATTCCACACTGGAAGTAAAAATTTACTTCATTTAGGCTTTAAAATAGACGGGGAAGGAATTAGACTTCTATTGAGACTTGATACCAAGACATTTTTCCTTTCAATGGACAATCCTAAAGTTTACCGATGAAGTCATTTTGTCCCAAAGCAGGTTGATACACAGGCGCGTAAAATTCAAATTTCTGGTTGTTTTTATGCTTTTTTGTGAATTATGATATTTCGCCACCATTTTTAGCTCGTTTAGCAATTAGAATGCAAATAGACTAAAAGTAAAAAAAAAATGAAGGATTTCCAGATCTATTTTTGATAAATTTTGGTTACTGTTGCTCTCAAAAAAGAGAAATTTTCTTAATTTTGATGCGATTTGTTAATGTTTTACAATCTTGTAGATCTTGATTTTTTCTATTAGAGCAAAAGAAGTTAAAAACCTACTAGCAAGAGCAGCATTTCGAAGTAGAAAGGAGCGATGGAGAGCAGGTCGATGACGTTGAGAATCTGCCGGGCGAATACGAGCTTCCTCGGGGCGACGAAGAATCTGGCCGCGTATTCGAGTGAGAAATACACGACGCAGATATTCTCCACCCATGTAAAGACCGGATGTTCAGTCATTTCAATCTGAAATCGAGATGGATTATATCCTCGACTTCGATTTTCTATTTTTTGTTTGGTTGGAAAAAGAAGGTTTAAAGAAGCTACGCGGCGCGGATTTAGTTAGAGAAAGATCAGAATGAATAGAAGCCACGAAAATACCTTCGAGCGAATTATTGGAGCCGAGTTCTCGGTTTGATTCTGCAAAGCTCCGTATGGGAGAGAGAATTAGAAAAGAAAGGTGGGGGGATAGAAAGGAGACTACTCACCTGCTGCTCATTGTTGTCTCGAACGACGGTTCGCGATTCAATCGTGCGCCCTCCTCCATTTGGATACCTGGAAAATCATCTCAATATAGTCTGTTCATAAAAAAGGACTACAGCTGATGCCCCAAAAGAGGGGGCGAGACTCATTCTTATCCTAAAATTTTTTTTCCCGCCGCAATAACCCCCTTTCTTGGATAAGAAGGATGTCGTCTTTTTATGAACAGACCATAATGTTCGTATACCCTATAACTTAAAATCAAAAATCGATTTGAAAAGAATTTTAAACGAAACTTGAAGCGTTGAGAAATTAAAGCTATAAATGCTCTCTTTTTTGTCTTAATTTTGGATTATTTTAGCTCAATTTCTTGGTCAATAAATCAATTTTTAGTACTTTTAAAGTTCAGCAAAGTTGTAGGTCTCGATCCCCTCTATAAGATAGTAAAAATTGGAAGATCTAGTGATAAAAATTAGGAGTTTGAACTTGAATTTTTAGTTGTTTCGCGGAGAAAATATAATAAAATTTGATTGATGAAGTGACTACCGGGTGTGTATGCGTTTGTGACTATATTTCCGCGGAAATATAGTCACCCACCCGTTGTGTACTATGAACTCACGTGGGATATGTGGCAGTAGCGTAGACCAATTGGCCATCTTCTGTCTTCTGAGGCACTTGGAATTCGGGAATTGAGCCGAGGATCAGAGCCGATATGGAGAGGACGACGAAAGCTGTGGAGATGACTTCGAATGCCTGGAAAATAATTATTAATTTTCGTTTTTTCTTAAGGATCACTTTTTGCTCCCTTTCTTCCTTTCTCTCTCTCTCTCACTCTCTCTGGTTTTTATTCCCTTCAGTTCTAACAGGCGGCGACGCCTGTTCAACGCTCCATGAAATGACCCGTATTTTTAGAGGGGAACAGGGCCATTTGGCGACTGCCGACTTCCTCATCAAAGACCACTCTTACTCTTACTGTAACAATTGTGGGGCGAGGAGAGAAGACCCGGAAGACAGGCGTGAGGGTCAGCGGTATTTTTAGGAACTCTGCTTCTACTTGATCAGAGTTCGGTCCGTGAGATTTTTGAACAAAATGAAAGAATTTCTGGAGATCAAAAGTCCCAACTACTGCTGGGTTATTTTGGCACTTGTATTTGAAAAAAAACATCTTCTATAAAAATTTTCGTACTGTTGCCTAAAATCCAACCCCTAGAAAAAAGCTTTTTTCTTGTTTCAGTCAAGTTTGATTAACTGAGAAAGTTGCCGGGTTACTGTTATATTTTTAAATTAAAAAAGAGCTTACCTTCCACCATTTGGATTGGGTTTGTCCCTCCAAGACGAGCCACAATTTGCGTCTAAATGCGCCACAAGACAATCCAGCAAAATCGTCTTTTCCCTAAAATGAATTCTATCAGCAAATGCTTAGTGCTCTAATCAGTGAATGCTGAACTTAAAGAATAAGCGAATCTTAATGCTTTGTGGGTTATCAACACTCGAGTGAAAAATCTGTGTTACATGCACTACTGCGAACCTGTTCCTCAGCTTGAGTTTGTTCCTAAACCCCCGACTATTACGATATAAAGAAGAATCTGCGACTCTGCAAAAGGAAAAGCCAACTCACCGTTTGATCCATTGTTACCATATATTGGGTGAAGGGACTGCAGCATTCATCCATTCGAGATCGACTGACCGCCCAAAAGCGGAGTTCGGCCATGAATTTGTCGAAGCAGAGATCCTTGGGAACGTGGAGTTTTCCAGTCGCGTAGAAGTCATAGATGGGATCGAAGTATCTACAATTATTGTTTTGGATATTAGTCACTTTGGACCCGGAATTTCTCCCAGTTTCGCAGTAATGTGGGGCCGTTTTGTGATAGATCTCTGTTGATAGCTCAGGAATTTTCTTGGTCAAAGTATAAAAAGCTTATATTTTTTCTATTTAGAGGTCTCTATAATTTTGATTTTTTACCATCTTGTATAAGATATTTGATGAGTATGAAAGAATTTAACAGACTCAAAATCGCGCAGAAAATTGTTTAAAAATACTATTTGTAGCCGAAAGAGCTCAATTTTTTTAAAACCTTACCGCGATTATTAGCATTTTTGATGTTCTACAATCTTTTAAAGGAAATCGAGAGCAACAAGATCGCAGCAACTTAAAAAAAGCTGAAAATCGCGTCAAATTGAGAGAAATAAGGCAAAAGGAGCCCAAGCTTCTTTAAAAGATACTGACCTGGGAACTCGCTCAAAGAAGAACTCCTTTTCCTCCTCAAAATAGGCATCCGCCCAGGCTTTGCGATGCTCATTGTCCATACGAACAAACCGTCCGAGGAGAGTCTTCGGCCCATATTTGACGATACTTTTGACGCGAATCCGATAGCTCGTTCCGCCGACATTCAGCCTGAGAATGGAGTCAGTTCCGCCAGTTCCGTTTTCCTCAACCGGCCGGGGCCGAGAGAATCTAGCTTCTACGTCCTCCTCCATTTTGCTCTCATCGTGGTCGCTATCAATCGGGCCGTGTCCAGCTAGAGTCCCACTCACGTGCCTAAAAACGTCCCAGACTTTCTATTTATTCCAATCTGTGATCGTTGTCTCAACCAGGGGGACATTAATTTAACGAGAGGGATGTCAATTGTTTTCTGAGCAGACAGTTGGTCTCAACGTTTTGGTGGAAAAGGGGGAAACAAGACAATAATTTGTCAATACTGTTGGAGGCCAAGATTAAGCCAGGAAATTAATTATTTTTAGATGGAATTTATATGAAAGCATTTCCTGAAGCGCTATTGAAATTCTGAGCAAAAACAGCTTTTTCAAAGTGGAAAAGTCTACTAAAATGACAGATTTTAGCTAATTTTTTTATTGGAAAAATCCTTCAAATTGCCTATTTATTTAAATATATTTATTAGTAAGATTCGGTTGATTTGGCTTATCTTTCAGGCTGTTACCCATTAGCTTTCCCCACCCTACAGTAATAAATTTGCTGTCGAAAACATGAAGCCCAACATGATGAATTCAAGCGCGGTAGATCCCGCGCCAAACAAATTGACTGGCCGACATCAAATATGATGGATCGGCTTTCACTGAGCGTAAAGAAAATTAATCGTTGAGCTAGAGAAGGCAAAAGAGAGATAAAGAGGCGCTACGTTGGAATAATTTAGTTGCTTTTTGCGCGAGGATATGGTAAAAAAAGTTGGGCTAGCTTCTGTCAACAAGAGGGGATCTTTTTTCCCCAAAAATTCGAATTTTGTAGAGGAAATCAGCAAAAAAGCTAAAAGTCACATAAAAAGGGAGAAAAAGCCCAATCTTTGAAGCTAAAGTAACTTTTAGCTTTTTTTATAGGAATTATCTCTATTTTTGAAAGAAGTAGTGTTCTACAAAGTTGGAGAGGCTGATCAAGCGCTACAAAATGAGGTAAACTGACTTCTTTTTGAAGCTGGTAACGTAGCTGATCATCAGCATTCTCAGAACTTCCCAGTTCCTCCCCTTGATATGCAGATTTTCTCCTGCCGAGTTCACACTCGGCTGGTCATCGGGCCCTAACGAAATTTCCTCCTCACCCCCTCCTCCAAATAAAAGAAGAGAAGCATCCCCGATAGAATAGAAAAAGAAGTAACCTGGAGGCGCAGACTGACCCAATCATTTTTAGCTGAGCTTGTTGAGTTAGAATGTTGGATTGGAAGGGATAGTGAGCTGTGTTGGGAGGCGGGGCTAGAGATCCCGATGGGCGGAGTTCTGTATTGAGAGTTGCGAGGACAAAACTGACGGCAGATGGATAGCGACAAGACGAGAGGAGTGTAATAGAATGGAGAAGTTTTCTCTCCTTCTGTCTGGGTTCAACAAATTTTTGACCTTTTAGATGGGGGCAGAGAGAAAGAAAGGGGACAACTTCCCCTCAATACAGCCTTTTCAGATAGTGTGCTCTCGAATAGATTAAAATCTAGCTCCACAACTTTTAAGAACATTGCAAAGCCTAAAAAAATTGATTAAAGTGCCTGAAAAATGGACTACAGTATTAATAAAAGTTCTGAGTCCCGTCTGGAAATCAATTTTTTCTCAAACTTTGGCCAACTTTTTTGTAGAAAAAGATATTCTACAAAATTATAGAGGAGATAAAAAACTCCAATATTATTCAGCAAATAAGAAATTGAAGGAGTCAGTGAAACGCCTAAAAATTGAATTATTTGTTTTAATTAAAATTCCGATTGTTTTCTTCAAAAGTCTTTAAAAGGGCTCGTTTTATTGTAAATTATTAAATAGAAGTAGACTTTGCTTTTAATAGCTTTTAAACTAAAAGCCAATCTTTCCTTGCAAAAAGAGTATCATTTGGAAGCACTCACGGAACCTCATTATCCACTTCACTTTTTGTTTTTCCTTCCTTCGAAATGAGCCACTTTGAAGCTAAGATTGTAAAACGATTTTTGGTCGAAGCCTAAGTCAAAGAGCCGTAATAACTTGGGGAGACTCTTTTCTAGACGAAACAAAACATAATTTTCAACCAAAATTATCGAGTTATGAATTTAAGTTCAATTCTTCAGTTTTTAAATATTAACATTAACCCCATCACAAAGGCGAAAAGAATTTAAAAGCGAGGGGAAGCAAAAAAAAGAGAATCAGATTGCGTGGCTGAGGTGAGAAGATGAATTTATTCATTTAACCCAAACGTGACGACGAGGTAATTTATTATAAAAGATAGGGCAAAGGCTCCCAAAAAATACCTCAAATCTATTTCAAAAACCCCTAGAAAGGCCTATTTTTCCAGCTTTTTTTAGAGAAAAAAAGAGAAATTCATTTGATGATGGAAAAAAGAGCAAATAAATTGACATTTTTTCTCGAGAAAATAGAAAAAAAATTTGCTTTTTGTCTCATTTTTTAGAATTAAAAGAGAGACTCATTTAATGCTACTGTGTGATGAAAAAAGCGCAAAAAGATTGGACTTTTTCATCCAAAAAGTTGACCAAAAACCAAGATTTCTATTAAAATTCCTTTCCCCATTCAGGCCTAATGTTCATCCAATAGCGATCTTATGGGCTACTTGAAACCGAAATGAATCGACGAAGATCTACTCCAGGTTGGCTTATAACGAGTTTTGAGAGGTTTCGGCTTTTGCTGAGCGAAAAAAACGCAAATTAATTGCGATTCGTCGATTTTGTATTGAAAAAAATCGACAAATCTTAAATCCTATAGATTACACCGCATCAGCAATTGACGACCTGTTGGCGATTTTATAAGTAAATTAAAACAAAATTGAAGAGTTTAACTCACTCTGGCGATGATTCGAGATAATGAACGAGCTTGTCGACCCTCACCCTGACTGGTCGACCTTCAGCGTCACCTACAAGTTCTCGATTGATGAGAGCGCTGGTGCTCCAGGTCTCCGGTTCACCCAGGTCGATGCATGTCTTCATCGGGTGAGCGACAGTCGGATATTGACACTATCCGCCGCGATCTACTTCCCCAATGAATCCCCATGGCCCGAAGTTGGATTCTGCTTTTGTCCGTTGATCACTCTTTTTTTGAGCTCTTTTCTCGTATCAGGTGGAGGATTTTGATGGGTTGTCGCAGATTTTTAAAGCTGTGAATTTTTAGACTCTTGAAGAGTGAAAAGGGGGAGGGAACACTTCCGCCTTTTATACTCCCCTCGAGGTGACAGATGTAATTTGAGACCGCCGAAAAAACTGTAGTGAGTGTGAAGTCAGAGGCTCTAAGGGCAAACAAAACGATCAACACTTCTAATTTTTAGATGAAGGCAGTTGAAAATTGGTGCCGAACTGAGCTTATAATCAAAAATAAAAGGTTAAGAAGGGCCTTTGAAAATAATTTTTAAAGTGAATGCAAAAGCTACCATAATTCTGGTCTTTTGCGAGGTTATTTGTTGAAATAAATTGAGAAAATCCTACCAGAAGAACCAAGCATAATAGAGGTCTTTTATAGAAATGCTTTTGAATGCTTTGTTAAGAGAAAAAAGCGACATTTTCTTTCAAATTAGGCCCAATTTTTGTTGAAATCATTTGAATTGAGAAATTCTTCCCCAGAAGCTAACGTAATTAGAGATTTTTTTCGTTGAATAAAAGTCTCATTTTCTTCCAAAAAGAAGCTCTCTGATCTCATCGAAAAAATGTGAGAATCTTCCCTGATTTCCCCGAAATTGAATGCCGCTCTCTCTCTTTCCCTTCACACACTCACTATTTGATGGCCTTTATTTAGACTGGGATTCTTCGTTGCTCTTCCGTGAATAAACTATTCGAAGCCCCAAAGGGATTACGCAGCCATGAGGGAAAGAGAAATTTAAAAGATTTGGGCCACTTTTTACGAGATGAAATGTAATAAAAGTGAGGCGAGGGAGTGACTAGGAACATATGAGGCGATGAGTGATGACGGGGGAGAACCTGGAGGAAAGGAGGGATTGCATTTTGGATTGGAAACAAAATCTATTTTGTTTTGAATTCTCTTTAAAAAGCTGAGATATCACTGAAATGATTTCGGTGTAAAATTTGATCAAACAGAACCAAAAGCCGTCCCATTTTTAAAATTTCCCCCGCTTTTTCTTAAAAAAAAAAAGTGGAAAATTTATGCTTTTTGGCTCCCTTTTTTGCTGAAAATCAATCACTCTCAGACTTGATCTGCCTGTCTAAAAGTTTTGGTTGGCCTCATCTCAAGGTGTGGGCGAGAACACGCCGTCAGCTGTCATCCTGGTGGCCAACGAGAGCCACCTCTCGTTCACAAAATTTATGGGCCAGCGGAACGCGACAAAAGCTTTTTGGCGATCAGAGAATGGCTTCCGGGATTTGAATTTAAGAGGGGGGCGAATTTTGTTTCATCGCTGCTTAAATTTTTCCTACCGTAGCGCTTCAATTCTCAGACATTTCTGCCTTAAAATTCAAAAAATTCGAGGGGGAATCCCCTTAAGTTTTAAGCCAAAATTAGATGCCTCGATGGCGGATTTTCCCCCCCCCCCCCCCCCCCCCTTTCAGTTGCATTCTTCAAAAAAACGAATAATTACAAAATTTGAGAGGAAATCAAGGGCTATTAAACGCATTTTTCAGAATTTGAATAGCTCAATCTATTAGAAAGAGATGGCTCCTGAAAGTCTGAAGCAAAAAGTCATTTTGGAAATATTTTGGCTAAAAAAAATCTTTAAATTCAATTTTAAAATTGATTTATTTGATAGTAATAAGTGAATTTGGCTTACTAACCTGATGAAATGGAAGAAATAATCATTTTGAGAGTACGGGTTGTCGAAAGAGACGACAGAGCAAGGGCGCCTCTAGTTTAATAAGGCATCAAAAGTGTCAACCGCCGCTGGCGACAATTAGAGCCAACAGCCTCACTTTCGTGTTTTTCGACTAATCTTCTTGACTAATTTTTGGTTTGACGGCGTTCTTTTAGGCAAAAGGGGGAGCAGAAAGATGTTGGGCCAAGAGTTCAAGTGTTTAATAGCTTATCCATCACTGTTGAGCGTTCGATCCTGCCAGAGCAGTGCTAATTCAGCGAAATTTGATTCAATTCGTGAATAAATTTGGATACCGTAATTGTTGAATTAAAGGTTGCTCCAAATTTCTCAAATTATTGGACTTTTTTTTTCTCGTGATTATAGCTTTTTCAATGTTGTAGAGGAGATTCAAAACTACAACTTTGTATCAAAAAATGCGAAGATTTTACTTTAAAATGGAGAATTTGGAAGGGATTTTAGCATAAGAGTGACTCAAAAAAAGAAAAAAGGGTCCTTTTTCTGCCAAACTCAGACTGATTTTAATAAAAAAAGATAGCCATCAATTTATAAAGGAGATCCAGGGCTGAAACTTTGCAAAACATTAAATAGACTAAAATTTGCTATAAGAGCCAGAAAAATGGTAGATTTTGAGCTGAAACAAACCGAAAATAGCGAATAATTGATCTCAAAGCCCTCTATTTTCTTGGTTTTTTTTCACAATTTTGGTAAGAAATTATGTTCTAGACTGTTGTAGAGGAGATCAATGTCTACAACTTTGCAGAAGATTGAAATTCCTAAAAACTAAATGTTTCGCCAGAAAAACGGCTGACTTTGAGCTACAGTAGTTGGAGAGGACCCCCACTGGACTCACCTTGTTTGAGCGCAGAGCGCATGCAATTGTCAAAGTGAACAATTGAAATTGTTTATGCTTGATAAGGCAAAATCCTCGAGGCCGAAATTGCGTGATCTTTTACCCGAAATGCTTCCAAAAAAAGAGAGAGAACCTACTCGTCTCGGAGTCCTGTCGACAAACTGCATATTTGGTGTTGTGCATCTTCAAATAAATTGGATCCAATGCCAGGATGGATGCTCCTCCGATGCGCACATATTGGGCCGGCGCTGATTTCTTCTCATGTTCTCCGTTTACGAGCGACATTTTTGGTAGAAGGAGAGAATGAGGGAAGAGCAGGAAAGGGGAAGCGACTGGGAAAGTGGGGCGTCTTGGATAAGCCGAAAGCTTGAAAGGACGGCTGGGAAAGCCTCTTTTACTCGGGTTATCGCGAGGGAACATCGCATTTCCTCCTTCTCTTTCAAGTCGGTAAGTTAAACGATTTAGAAGAGATAATAAGCGCCAAGCAAAAAAGTGTGCATTTTAATGGATTTAAGCCGTATTCTCTCGATTTTTGATATTTTTCACTCGCTTTTAGAATTTCTCTCTCAAAAATGGGATAACTTCTTAAAAGAAAATAATTCCTAACGAGATCTTTACACTCTTTTGGGTTATTTGAGCCCTAGATATAGGATTTCGGTACTTATTGGCTAAAAAGTAATTCATCCGGCTGAAAATTGCACGATTTTTTAGCTTTTTTGATGTTCCATTCTAACCATTGATCTTCACTACAAGATTGCAAATAATTTTAACAGATGAAATCAATTGAAAAATCCTCAAAATTAGGCATAAAATAGATAGAATGTAATATTTTTAGTGCAGTTTTTTAGAGAAACGCTTGGGAATAAGTGACATTAAATGAGTAGAGTAGAATTAAATGCTGTTTGCTCTCCTGTGAAATAGAAACGGGTGGTGAGGGTAATCAGGTGGAAACTTGGTCCAGAGAGTAGAAATAACATCTCCTCTGAGATTTAGAGATCACTCACGAGGGAGGGAGGTCAATTGAAAGCGATTCAAAATGGCACTTTTAATTTCCTCCGAGTCCTCAAGAGTTTTCTGATTTTTCGATGTGATCGACCAGCTATTGTGGCCACTCGCGCCAACTTTTTCATCCGAAGTGCGGTTCTCGCAGTCTCACTTGGGGCCCAATCGGTGATGGCAAAGACAGAGCTGAAAAAGTAGACGGACTGGAACGGCAAAACTGCAACCGAGGTGTATTTAAGCAAGGAATGCGACAGCAATTCCTATCAGCTATGGAGTCATCCAACTCGAAGGTTAGTCTTTTCTTTCATTCTAAAAATGGAAATATTCAGGCTTATCGACTAATCGGCCATACGGCTGTGGCCTTCTCCGTGGTGGCAATCCTCTCGGTTTGTGTCACTTTGCCCCTGGTTTATCAGCAAGCCGTCCATGTTCGCCAGCAGATGCACGGAGAGTTGAGAGTCTGTCGCAGTCATGCGGAGGAAGTCTTAATGGCTGTGGATCGTCTTCCAGCTAGATCGAATCGTACCGCTCGTCAAGCTGGCTACGATACTGGAGCTGTGGAATCTACCCCAGAGGTTAAGGAAGAAGGAACTTGTGAGGGATGCTGTCTGCCTGGAGCGACTGGTCCAGCTGGTGCTCCTGGAAGACCGGGAACTCCAGGAAGACCCGGAGCTCCTGGACATCCTGGCAATCCAGGAAAGCCACCTCAGACTCCTTGCGAGCCGATTACTCCTCCACCTTGTCAGCCTTGTCCAGCTGGAGAGCCGGGAGCTCCTGGAGAGCAAGGACCTTCTGGATCGCCTGGAAAGCCGGGAGAGCCTGGAAAGAGAGGACCTGATGGAGCTTCTGGACCCCTTGGACCTCGCGGACCTCATGGACCACCTGGAGAAGCTGGAAAGCCGGGAGAGGCTGGAACTCCTGGAGAGCCGGGAGAGAATGGAGAGCCTAAGCCAGGAGATAAGGGAGAGGCTGGCAAGCCGGGCGCTCCTGGACCCAGAGGACCAGCTGGAAAGAATGGCAAAGATGGCGAGAATGGAACCCCAGGAGCTGGTGGACCACCTGGCGAGCCTGGACAGAAGGGACAAGACGGAAATCCTGGTACTCCTGGCGAGCCGGGACAGGATGGAACCCTTGGAGAGAGGGGAATCTGCCCCAAGTATTGTGCTCTCGACGGAGGAATCTTCTTCGAAAATGGAGCCAGAAAATAAACGATCCAAAAATAAATCCATTCTCTGCCATATCTTTTCAAAGAATCAAGTTGTTTAAGTTCTAAAAAGCGCATTTTATAACTTTTAATCTTCTCTAAAACGTTGCAAAAGACAATATTTACCTAGAAGAAAGAAAAAAAAAGCAGAGAGCGCCCTTTAAAAAAGGGTTTTTTTTTAAGAAAAACTGTGAAAATATCCATTTAGGAGAGGCAATTTTCAGCCTTTTACTGAAGACGATTTATTACAAAGTTGAAGAGGAAATCAAGGGCTACAAAACGCACTTTTCAGAATTTTATTTACTCACTTTTTGAGTGAGAAATGCCCTCCAGAATGATTTTTTTGTGAGTTTAAGCTCCATCTTCTCCTGAAATTTCGAGAGAACTCTGACTCAGCTCAAATAAAATGCTAGTAATCTTCGCGCTTGGCATCATCTGCGTTCAATTGTTGACTCAATTGAGTTTGCTGATCTGACAAGTGGCCGGCTTATAAAAGCCAGGTCACAGAGAGAAAGCTTGTTGACCTCAACTTTTTCCAACTTTTTTGATCCATTCTCCTAACTTAATTCGAAATGAATTACAGTAATGCAGAGGTCACTAATTGTTGCTCTAATCTCGCTGAACTGCCTAACCACAGCTGAAAATGTTGGCCAAAAGATTGGAGATTTCTTCGAAGATGTCGGCAAAGGAATCGGGGTGAGGCGTCTCCTCCAATCTCAATTTTGTAAAAAACAAAGAAAATTCTAAAAGCAAGCGAAAATTTCAAAAGAAAATCGAAATTTCTTTGAATTTTTGTACCTTTAACCGCTTAATTTTTAGCTGAGAATTATATTAGAGGAATTTGTCTGTAATATAAAAAAGAGAATCGAATTTTACAGAATGCAGCAGTGGATGTAGCTATGGGAGTTGGGGTGAGGACTTTTTTGGTTTGTACTTTAGGCTGTTAGCAACTCGGTTCGATACGCAGTTTATCGTGGGGGGACCCAATTTCCCGGAACGTGCTGCTGCGCAGCCAGCGTATCGAACTGAGTCACCAGCTAAAATGCTAATTTTAAAATTGCCAGAGAGGATAAATCCCAATTGAAGCAAAAATCTTTTTTTTTTTCAGAGAGCTGCAGTCGATGTAGCTGACGGCGTGAATCAATTCGCGATGGATAACCAGGACTTGGATATAACCCGTCGGGTGAATAATCAAAAAGCGATTGACGCCTACAAGCGGGGCGAGATCAACGAAACCCAGCTGCAGACCGCTCTGTGGATCAACCAATACGAATATCAGCAGGCGATTGACGACAGAATTCGCAGTCGCTACAACGGGGGCAATACCTACCCCGGGTATAATTATAACTATCCAACAAATGGAAACAACGCCAATTATGGTTCTCCCGGCTATCCTGGCTATAATGGATATGGGACGAGTGGATACAACGGCTATAATAATGCCCAATATGGATATGGCAATAACGGCGGGCAGAAGATGAAAGCTTCCAAGAAAAATTAACTCTTTTGCCCAACTAATATTAAATTCAAAATAAATTTTATTGACTCTGCATATGCATGAAAATCTTGATATTAAGCTTCCCAGGTTTTTATTTTCTTTTATGAACCAAGTGGAGCATTTTAGGGTAGGAAATCTCTAGAAATTTCATTTTTAGCAAGAGAATCATTATTCGCTTACCTTCTCCCTTATCAAAACGTCCCAGTTGATTTTATTTCCCTCAGAGAGAGATAAATTGAGAGAATCAAGATTTCGTTTTTCGTTCAAAAAACTAAAAATCGCGCCAAAAAATGAAGACATTTTTCTTCTTTTTCTTTCTTCAGGGAGAGCTACAGTAACCCAATGAAACCCAGAAACCCCTTAAATTTCTCGAACTTAGCCTTATTTTTGGGGGAAATAGTGGCTGTAAGAGCGTCCAGAATCCTGAAAGTAAGCACAAAAAATTCAAACAGCACAATTTACTTTGAAATCAAAATTAACATTCCCAGGTTCTTTTATGAGTCAGGATTGAAACATTTTAATTCAAGTAGAGGAGATTAAGATTCAACAATTTTGTAGAAAATTTATAAAATCTTGAAAATTAGTTGAAAAAGCGCCGATTCATCTGAATTTTTTTCGTTTTCAACCAAGGAATTTATTAATTCTTTCAAATCAAATTCTATTAAGCTTACGTGCACTTCTCGTAGTTATCTCATTTTATTGCCTCTGATATGTACATATTGCGACTTTTTTTAAACAAAAGAAGGGGTCTTTCCTATTTAGCGACGTATCTAAAGAAATCCTGCTTGAGACCGAAGGCATCTAGAGTCTCGGCAAAGCCCTCTGGGTCGTGTTCCCTGATGTTGCAGCCATCTCCCTCGCAGCAATGCCTGACATGGTCATAGATTCTCAGCCATCCGGCATCCTACGACTTGTATTTTTATTTGAAAGAGAAGGGGAGAACTCACTGGACAGCGCGGCATCACATCGGCAGTGTATTGAACTCGCTGGCCCTCGCAGCCGAAGACTCTCATTTCGGTGAAGCCGACGAGGAAGACATTTTTGACCATATTGTTGAAGCCAGTCACGCAGAATCTGGAAGAAGGTGGTGAAATTTTTAGAGAACTTTTGAGAAATAATTTATTTTGAATTTTGTGTCGAGAAGCCTAATTGTTTATTCCAGTAGGCCGACACATCGTTGGTCATCTCTTTTGCCATAATTCGCCATTTCAACGCCCAGAGTTGAACAACATTTTCGACTATTATTTGGTCCCTGCAAAATTAAAGAAAAAAGAACAGAGAGATCATTGTTTTTTCACGGAAAATCACAATTTATTAAACATTTATCAAATAAAAAAGGAACTTTTTATTAAAACTCGTTGGAACAAAAAATGAGACGACTTTTTAATGGATTTTTCTTTTTGATGTTTCAACCCAAAATTGAGTAAAGCGAAGGGATCAATCTAGCTTAGAAAAGCCAAAGGAAAATTTTGTTCTGTTACAGAGAAAAGTGATTTAACCCATTGACGACAATCGCGTTTTGGGAGAAAAGAGTCGCGAGGGACCGGCGCTTTTTTCCCAAAACGCGACTGCAGCCCACATGTGGACTACATCGTCGTCAACGTGTTAATTAATACATTATCAAAGAGCGAAAAGAAGGGAGCTTTTTATTGACTAGTTGAAACTAAAAAATGAGAAAATTTCTTGATTTTTTTAAACTAAAAGTCATCTCTTAATCAAAGGTTCCAGTCCAATCAGCGATCTTTTTGAGAGTTTTGGCTGTAAGAAGAATTAGAGAGAAAGAGAAGATCTTCCCGCAAAAAGAAACTAATAAGTTTAGGCTATGGTAACCCAAAAGTAGGCAAAAGAAAGTCGACTTTTTCTCCTTCAAAATGTTTTCTTTTGATCAACAAATATAAACTAGTAGGAGGGATTGGATTGAAATATCTATCAAAAATGAATAATTACCTGGAATCTTCTGGACAAAGAACGACAGATTTGATTTCAAACTCCTTGGTTCCGTTGATATTCGCCTCGAATCCATTCAAACACTGCAGAGCGTGGAGGGGAACTCCCATTATTGAGATTAGGAGAAAAACAGCTGCTATCGTCCACATCGTTGGTCAACGAGAAGAGTCTTCTGCCGCTTCAAATAGAGTAAAAGCGCAACCGGTCCAATCTCTACCCCAAAAACATTACACTTCCCCTGGTGGTGTCGCCTTCTTGGCGCCAAAAGGTCCTTTTCTTCACTTGAAGAGTCAGCTGAAATTGGCGGCTCAATTCGTCAAAATTTACGTTTTACGCGAGAAAGGTCGCCGCCGAATCCGGAAGACATTCCTTCTTTTTATCACTTTTCCACGTGAATTCCCAGGGGGTAAAGAAGAAAGAAGAAAACTTGTTGATCGAGATTGTGGCATCAATTGCCAGGAAACTTTATGAACTGGTCGGTATCAGGAACTTTAGAAAGAGGAAGTTCACTTTAGTTTCTAATAATCGCTTGCTAGAAATTCAATAAAAATAATAAATGCATTAGTTTCTCACTTATAGTCTGTCTAAAAAAGAGAACATGCTAGCCTGCAATACCGTATTCAATTTTGACGTTTTTCCTTATCTAAAATTAAATAAGCGATTCTGGTCCATTTTGGACCTTTCTGGGGTAGTTTTTTATGTGTTTTATCGTTCTAGTAGCATGTAAAAACGTCTAGAAGTGCAAAAAAGCGTAAGGAAATCGCTCATTTTATTTTAGGATTAAAATTTAGGAAACACGCCAAAAATAAAACAAAAATCTGCCTTTTTCATAAATTAAATCTACTTTTTAAAACCTAAAATGTTCTAAAAAAGTTGTAGAGGAGAGACCAAGATCAATTTTTTGGAGAATTCTCTTAGAAATCCTAAAAGCAAGCGAAAAAGCGATGAGCGTCGATTCCTCTGAATTTTTTGCATTTTCAATGTTCTACAAAATGAGATCAAGAACTACAACCTTGTAGAAGATTTGAAATGACCAGTGAAAATTTACCAAAACAAAAAATCAAGGGAATACGATTTTTTTAAGCCTTTTCTTAAATTTTCATCTAGCTGGTAAAAATAACTCATTTTTTAGACTAATCACTGATCGATGTTAGTCGCTAAACCCCAGTGAGTGGAGTTTTGACTATATCTTTGGATCTACTCGAGGGTTTTTGCTCATCTTGGTGCGAAAGCTAGAAACTAGCTAAACAGGCTTTATTGTGAATAATAGAGGACAATATAGAATTCTCTGAATAAATAAGTGACTTGAGTCGTTGAGAGAGGAAAAGTTTTTAAAACAAAAAGTGTCAATATTGATTTGATTGGCCGAGGATATTGCACAGGCAGAAGATAGGACTAGTTGGGCAATTGGTGGCACGATGAGGGGGGAGTTCTTCTTCTTCTTTTTACATGTTGGTCACGACGCGGTATTTTTCCTCCAGCGACATGTCTGTGGCTCTCTTCTTTTGTTGTCGAAGATGCTCGCGAGCCTCCTTCGCTGAGAGGTGGAAAATGTCGAATTCGGATGCTTCTGCAACTTTTTATTTTTTATTTTTTGAGAGAAAGTCTTTGGTCGGAAGGGACAGGGAAATGGCCTTGGATTAAAACTGGCGCCAACTATCACGCGTCGATTAATTTTTCACGTGAAACTTAAAATCGCCTGGAATTATGGGAAACAGTCTGGAGGAAGGAGACTTCTAAATATGAAAAATTAGGAAATAAGCTAACGCATCCCCCAAAAGATCCAACGTCTTTCTGCATTTTTTTGAATAGCTCTCTTAATTTTTAGACTTTTCAATGTTCTGCAATCTAATAGAGGAGATCAAGGCCTACAACTTTGCAGAACTTCAAAAATTACGAGAGCAAGCCTAAAACACTAAAAATTGATGCCAAGTCTTCTTTCGAAAAAAAAAACTAACTAACCCGAAGGGGGACTCGAATGGCCGTTGCTCGTTCCACTAGAAGAGCCATCGCTGGGTAGATCGTACTGCATGGTTAGGTCTTTATGGTGATGAGGACTTGACTCATAAGCGTTGTACTGAAAATTGGAATTATTTCTTCGAGCTTTGATCCATTTTTGTCCAAAAATATTTCATATTTCTTCTAGATTAGATCTATTTTTAGGTTACTTTAGCTCCATAAATGGCTTATTCTTAAATTTTCAACGTTCAGATGACCTTGTCTTCTTCTACAAATTTGTAGCTTTTGATCTTATCTGCATTTTATAACCTCCTTGACCAAAAATTGTGAATAAAGCTAGAAGAAATACGGTCCCTCTCGATATAAAAGTGAGTTTAGACTCAAACAAAAATTAGTAAAACAAACAGCAGGCACATGCTCTTCCTCGTGATGAACCTCGGCAACCAACGCGAGCTCTGAATGGCCGTGATGCTCGACCAAATGCTCTTGAATGTGCTCCTCCACAGTCGATTCGGGGAAATGAGATTCAGTGACAACAGTCCCGTTGGCAAAGACAGCAGCCATTATGTCTTCTGAATCGGCTGGGACGAGGTCATATTGAGCCATGGGGACTTCGTCATATTTATCCATGGGGACTTCGTCATAATGAGCGGTGACCACTGATGAAAGTGGGGGAGCTTCCTCCACATGAATTTCTACCTAGAAAAAAAGAAAAACTCAGGAAGAGACATGACAAAGGACAAGAGGATGCAAGACTCGACAAGGTTAGATAGGATGCCTTACCTGGCGAGGAACTGGCGATGGAGGATGCTCGATGACTTCTTCCTCATCGCTGATTTGAATGCTCTGAAGAAGAGGCTTAAAGTTAGAAGAGAGGCAACTCACATGGGGAGATAGCTGCTGCTCGGGTTCGAGAGCCTTCTTAGCCTTGTCGAAACTGAACGGTTCGTTGTGCGTTTTATACCACTGGTCGACATCTTCTGAAGCGACGAGAAGAGTCGTCGAGAGTGGGGACTTCTTGATCAGCGCGACGACCTCCTTGTGAGGCGAGTTGACATAGATAAGGGTGCCGTTGACTCCAACAATTCGTTGGCCCTGGCGGAGACCAGCTCTTTCGCCGATTCCTCCGGCATCAACGGCTCCAATGAAGTGGCCACGGCCTTTCTCTGCGTGGAGATTGAAGCCAAACTCATCAGTTGGGGAGGTCTTATCCTATAAAGTGATTCGTTTTTTGCATTACTTTTTGGATTTAAAGTCTATTTGTTTCATTTTTTAATGGGGTGAGCATTAAAAAAACCCACAAGAACACAAATGATAGGCAATGGCTGATCCATATCGTCGTGTGGAGGCGGTGGAGCAACGAAGATCGGGTCTGCTGGCTGAAAATTATTAAGTTTTTTTTGTTTCAAGTTGGTGATAAAAGCGACTTTAGTTTGTTCCAATATTTCCAGAATCGAAATCCAGATATGAAAATGCGAAAAAAGTCGGAAAACCAATAAAGATAGCCATAGAAGACGGCTCATCCGCCACCCTGAGTCATCTCGTTGATCAACAAAGAATAGGAGCGATCGATCCTCCCAGCCATTCTCGCTATGTTTATGGCCAACCCCCTGATCGAAATCTCAAACAAATCTCAACTAATAATGGCCATTCGCTTGAGTTGAATGATGTGATTTTGCGCGCGACCTTCGACTTTCCCTCTTTTTCTCGAGGGAGGCTAAGAGGATTGAACTTTTTTCTAGAGAGAGAAAGGGAAATCGAGAGTTTACGGCTTCCCGAACAAAATTATAAGTAGCAATATAAATACGCAATGGTTTTATAAAAACGAGGAGAGAAACATAAAGTTGAGGCTCAAAACCCAACCAGCTGTCGGGTTGCTATGCAAATCCACGAGTCAGTTTTCCATTTTGTTTTTATTAGCCCATGCCCAGCTGAATCGAACGGAAACGGGGGAACAGTCAAGGTAAGAAAAATTAAGAATATTTTCCCTTTTAATTCTTATATGTAAGCCACGAAATCGCTAAAAATAGATAATTTACGTTTACGTTCTTAAAAATAAGAGAAATAATCAACTGTTTTCTCTTTTAGGAGATGATGTGAAAGAAGAAAAAAATGTTTTAATAAAAATAGAAAATCACAAAGTTGCTAAAAAAGCAATTGTCTGAAGAAAATGCTTTTTATTAGCTTTCAACTAAAAGAGAAAGCCAGTCACCAATTCCGCGTTTTTCTCTTCTTTCTCTCTCTACAGGAAATTAATATTAAAAATTAACTTTTCTCAATTGAAGTTTTCATAACGGAAATAAATCAGCTTGCCCACTGCCTTTTTATTACACAGATCTGAACCTTTCAATAATATAAATAAAATCCTTTATGTTTTTGGGGGAGCGATCGTTTTTTTTCTAATTTTCAGAAAATTTCGGGGGAAATCCCAGATCAAATTTGAGGGGAGGAGAGCCTAAAATTAGAAGAGAAAGGGGCCTAAAATTTGTAAAGAAGTTTCACAATATGAAAAAATTGGGAGGACTTTCAAAGAGCCGCCAGAGGCGGTGCAGCCTACTTGTATATCTAAAAATGGGGGACTATATGCCAAAATCGAGAGAAAGAGAGAGAGGACGCAAACAAGCGAGGGAAAATCGACTGTTTATCTGCCTTCCCCTCGAATGCCTTTCTCATGGAGCGAGAGGTGAGATTGATCAAAATAGGAAGAATCTCCTCCTCTCCCCACCGCTGAATAGTATTAACAGATGATGGTGATACCCACAGGATGGTCGCAGTTGGGTACACAAATCGTGAGCTATTTGCATGAACACACATATGTATGTGGTTGGCTGGAATCTGGGAGGCAGAAAAGGGAATAACAAGACCCAGGTTTTTGTTTTAGATATTGAGAGACGAAAAATCATTGGCTGGTTTTGGAGAATTTGAGAGACGAAGGCTTCTCGACGTGGCTTCTGTGACAACTTGTCTGATAAGCCGTGAGGTAATAGGAGAGAGAGAGCTGTGGCAAAAAATAAAGTTTTTTTCTTCTCTTCAAACTTGAATTTCACAGCAGCTATCGTAATCTTTGTATAGGAGAGACATTTTTAAAAAACTAAAAAGAACGAAATTTCAATCAAATGATTATTTGTGGTTTAAATAAAGCCAGAGGAGTGAATCCAAAAAGAAAGATTGGCTGAAAATAGCTCAAATTTAGAATTTTTCCAACCAAAAAGAATCCACTCCAAAGCTACAAGCCAAGAGGATCCTCTGCCCTTATCTTTGGCCACAAAGTGTGATGACATGATATCCGAAAATGATTGCAATTCACCCCTCGAAAATTAGATAAAAACTAATCCGCCTTTACATTTTCCCAGTTTTAGTTCAGCTAGAAAGAAGAAAAAGGACAGCTTTTGTCAAGAATTCTAACAGAATTTTTTAAAAAAAAAAGAGGAGTATTTATAAATTCTTTGAAGAATTGTTGGTCTCGTCTAAGCTTTTTAAGCCAAGACGAGACCAAGGTCGACTCCTCTTTCATTCGTCCTCTCCCCACAGAAAAATGGCGACTAATTATCGCAAAAGAGATGGGGGAGCGTAAGAAAAGGACAAAGAGCACCTGCTTTTGCACCTGCAGGCAGAATTTTGGAAAGAAGTAAATCGGTTTCCCATAGTTGAGTATTGAATTTGATTTGAAAGAGTTATTAAATCTTGGTTGAAAACTAAAAAAATTTGACACCTTTTCAATCAATTTTCATCTTCTAAAATGTTTCAATCCTGACTCATAAAAGAACCTGATAATGTTAACTTTGATTTCCAAGTAAATCGTGTTGTTTGAATTTTTTGTGCTTACTTTCAGGATTCTAGACGCTCTTACAGCCACTATTTCCCCCAAAAATAAGGCTAAGTTCGAGAAATTTAAGGGGTTTCTGGGTTTCATTGGGTTACTGTAGCTCTCCCTGAAGAAAGAAAAAGAAGAAAAATGTCTTCATTTTTTGGCGCGATTTTTAGTTTTTTGAATGAAAAACGAAATTTTGATTCCCTCAATTTATCTCTCTCCGAGGAAAATAAAATCAACTGGGACGTTTTGATAAGGGAGAAGGTAAGCGAATAATAGTTCTCTTGCTAACAATGAAATTTCTAGAAATTTCCTACCCTAAAATGCCCCATTTGGTTCATAAAAGAAAATAAAAGCCTGAGAAGCTTAATCTATGGGTTTGTCTGTTTCTTCTTAATTTACCCGCTGATGGATTTCCTCCTCCTCCTCCTCTGCTTCTTGTTTCTTCTTCTTCGACGCTTCCAGCATCCTCTTTGCGTGGTCGTCATTCATAAATTTGAGGAGAAGAAAGCCGGTGAGAAGAACAGCCAGCAAGGCGAGCATGTTGACCGGCGAATGAAGTATCTCCGGAGGCCATAACCCAGTCAATCCGTGAATCATTTGTGAGCTCAGCGTGACGAAATGTCTTTCTATTGGACTGATTCAGATCGTCCGGAAAGACAAAAGGAAAGAAAAGAAGACAGCGTGTGGGAGGAATTGCTTTGGGGCCGTTTTGATTCAAAAAACCATCCAAACAAAACATAAACAAACCTTAGCGCTGGGCGAATACCACGTATTGGGCGGAGGACTGTCGCTGGCATTCGTTCCTCGATGGCTGATTGTTTCCTGCAATTCATTTCTTTTCTTCCTCGTTTAGATACAATTTCAATATTTTCTCTGGATTATTAAAAATAAAGAAATTTACAGTAAAAGCGAAGTAGAACATCCTCCCTTTTTGGAGGAGAAAGACAGAAAGTGTGATTTTGAATAAACCAGTGGGATATTTTCCTGACAAATGAGGGAGTTTTTTGGTCGGATTTGTGGTTGATCTCTCGCAGATTATTGAGCAAATACATGTATGGTGAGAGAATTTAGAAAAATTGTAAGAGGCACTTTCAGAACAAAATTAGCAACATTCTTTGAGCTTTTATCAGCAAATAAGATGAGCCGGTTTTCTGGGGGCTATTTTTCAAAATATTGGGTTACTGTAGCAAAATTATGAAGCTTTTTCTCAATTTGGACGCGGATTAAAAATTATAGAGTTTGATTTAGTTGAAGAACTCACCCCTGGCATGCGAATAATATTGGGAAGTTGGAGATTAATCTGAATTCCGTTGTCGGCATACCATTTGACGTCGGCTTCAGTAGCTACGAGCATTTCACAACGAGTTGGTTGCTCTTTGATTCGATCGACGACCTAAATCTCCAGCTTTATTTTTTAAGAAAAAAAAGCGAAGAAAAGTAGGCAGAAATGCTGACCTTTTTGTGAGTCTCTCCCACGATGGAATGACCGTTGATGGCGAAGATGCGATCGCCTTTTTTAAGGCCGCCAATCTCGGCTACACTTCCCTTATCCACCAGGCCGACGAACTGTCCTCTGCCCTTCTCCGCGTGGAGATTATAGCCATACTCCTAAAAAACAAAATTAGTCTTCACTTAAACCCAACCTGATCTGGAGAAGTCTTCTTCAAAGTGCAGAGTCGAGGCGGTGGGGCATTCGGCGGCAGTTGTTGTACCATTGCTCCTGAAAACACTGAATGGATGCAGATCGCTTTCTAGCTAAGAGGAGAAGCAAAAAAAAACCTGGAACTCTCCGAGTGTGATCAGTGGCTTTCGTTCTATTTGCCAGGACAAGCTGGTAAAACAAATTCAAGCGTTGTTAGCCTAGTTTTGATATATTATTTGACTTTGAAGGATCTTTAAAAGTCAAATCTTAAGAGTACTGTAAGCAAGAGAGATACCATTCGAAATAGCTTGAAAAGAGCTACAAAATGGTATAGATTTCAGCAGCACAAAAAGTTGATATTGAATATAAAAAGTATTTAATGAAATTTCCCCCTGAATTTGTCCTTTAAAAGGGGCACTTGAAGCCTAAAATTAGGAGTTTCTATTCCAAACGGGATATCATTCGAAAGAGCTTGAAAAGAGCTATAAAATGGTATGTTTCAGCCAAATAATATTAGGTTTGAATATCTGAGATGCCTTCGATCCATGAGAAATGACAGAAAAAACGGAAGATGCTGGGTGTGATTTGTTGTATTTGCCAACACCATCAGCACCAGCGGGTCGCGTACAAAAAGCTCCCGCTGACATCACAAAAAATAATGGACGCGTTCCCCCTAACTTTTCCCAAAGCGAGAAAAGGTGCAAAAACATCGGAAGTGAATCAGCCAGCAAAAGCTGATTGTCTACCTGTGAACGGGGGCAAAATGGGGGACGCTCCTATCTTCAAAAAAGTGCAGCGGCGGCGCGAAGAAACGAGACGCTTGGCGGTTTGGAACACGAGCCACTTCAGGCAGCAGATTAGCGGGACCGGAAGGCGATGCAAGGAGAGAATATTTGGGAGCAAAAAGTGAACGAGAGAGGAAAGGGGAGAACCAAAAGAAGCGATTCCACTCACTTTTCAGACAATTTTGTAGAAGAAAAAATCAAGAACTTCAACTTTCCAGGACATTAAAAGGCGTTAAAATTAAGAAACAACCTATTTTTGAAGCTGTATTGAATGGAAAACTCTCAATTTACTAGGAGTTATACTAATTTTTAATAAGAAGTGACGTTCTGCAATTTTGTAGAGGAAATCAAGAGCTACAAGATTGTAGAACAAGGCAAATCCATAAATCTGCTATAAAATTGACAAAAAGTACAGACTTTAAGCTTTATAGTAAAACAAAATTAGGCAAACAAATAATCTAAAACGTTTCTTCCCTTCAATAAGTAGGGAGTCTGACTTTATTTTTTTGGTAATTAGCCAAAAGTCTTCATTTGCTACAGTACAAAGCGAGAAGTTGAACTTTCGCGCTACGACTACACTGCAGCAAGCGTCAAAAGTCCTTCTTTTACGAGCTATTCAACGAAAAAAGAATTTTAGATGAAAGCAAACAAACTGAAGGAACTGAGTGATACACTCAAAGATGAGATCTCAAGTGTGGAAAACAACTGTAAATGTGTGTGTGTGTGAGAGAGAGAGAGAGAGAGGTTGATTCAATTCTCCTCTAATAATAGATTCGAATGAGAGTGGGGGTGGATTTATCTGGTTGTAATAGGAGAGGAAGAAAGTTGTACAGGCCAGATAAGGAGTTGGAATCGATTCCAGACTTTGATTGGCCAGAGCAAACGAATCGCGGATACTAGCAGGCAGCAGCTATAAAGGGAAATGGCATAAGGAATTTTGGTTTCGTCTGGTCTCCTCAGCTTTTAAGAAAGTACTAAAGAAATATCAAAACGGATTTACAATTCAAAACTCGCCTTTTATGATAATATTGAAGCAAATTCGAATAAAATACAACTCGCAGGGTTTCAAAAGTTATTTTTAAAAAAGTGCCGCAATAAGGTGAATTACTTCTAGTCTATGTACTAGTGTGATTGAATTTTTGAGCCAATTTTGAAATAAAACCCTTCCCGGCGAATTTTTCAACTAAATCTTCCCCTAGATTTCAAGAAAATCCAACTTTTTTGGGAGGAATTCAATCAAAATTAGAGAAAGACCGCCTAGCCTTGTAAAATAGCAAAAGTGTGAAAAGAAAGTGCGACTTTTTACGTCAAAAAATTCCAAAGATAAAGTCAACTCATTCGGCCAGGGCGATAAGGACTTGAATCGGCGCCGAAGAGCCATCTCAACCATCTCTCTAATAATCAATGCTTGACCAAAGTGAGAGGCGAGGAGAGAGGGGGAACTGTTTGTCGTTTGGGATTGTGTTTCTCGTCGTCGCGGTTATCAGCTGGTCGAACGGGAAAGTTGGATGAGGGAGAGAGAAAGTGTTGGTCTGGGGGGGAGGACGTGTTTTTGACTGGCTGCTTCGAGTCCACACAACTGCCCGACAAAACATGATTTAGATCGTCGCTTATGGGGGGAGAGGGCGATTAGTCAGCGGCTACAACTTTATAAAACATTGTTACGCTGGGATAGTCTGTTCATAAACAAAACGGCAACCTTCGTATCCAAAAGGAAGGGGCTATCGCGGCGGGGCCCATTTTATCCTTAAAAAAAAGGCTTTTAGTCAATTTTAGGATAAAATTGGGTCTTGCCGCAAAAATTCCTTTCTTAGATACGAAGGATGTCGTCTTTTTTTATGAACAGACTATATCGAAGAGTTCAATTTTTTAGATTTTTCCAAATTTTAGAAGAAATGATGTTCTACAAGATTGTAGAGGAGATCAAGCGCTACAACTTTGTAGAATATTGAAAGTTATGAAAACAACTCAAAAAGCGAGAAAAATGGCTTAATTTTTGCTCATTACAGTACCTTTGCATCTTAAAGAATGAAAAATCTCCCCAAAGAAGGAGAGATTAGCTACGGTAATAAACCGCAATAAATTCAAATATAATGGGTTGGGATTATTGCTGAGAACTGAATAATTTGGCTGCAATGAATCACCCCGATTTGTGAGAGGAAAATCCCCTCGCCGCTTATAGTTTTGCCCTTTTTTTCAATCAAAAACAACATTTCGAAAGGATTCAAAGATGAAAGCGAAAGGTGACACTAATTACCTATTCGCTCGATGACCCGAGAAGAGAGTCAGCGCGGGGCTACCAAAAAAACAGCTGAAATGTACCAAAGGAAACTCGAGATTGTTGGGACTCTTTGGGTCTCGAATCGACTAGCTTTTAGCTCAAACTCTTTGAGAAAATTCCTGAAATCTTAGGAATTAAGGAACTATCGAAGGAGTTGAACTGTTTTTAAAAAGGAATTTTGAAGAAGAAGAAGAAAGAGAAATAAAGCGGGACCACCCGGACCGTCTTTTGAGCCCCTTCTGCCCTTATTGTCTCTCTCTCTCTGGGCTGACTGTTTGCCATGCTGAGCAGCGGACTACAAGGCGGTAAGGCGTGAAAGGACGCGGGTTCAGCCTTGAAAAGCCTACGAAGGGGGAATATCCGCCGCGTACATACCGACCGGGAGAGAGAGGCGGGAAACAAAGCAAACAGACACAACTGAGGAGAGGCTCTTTGAGTCCTCCTTCAAATATTTTAATTTGAATTTTGAATTTGGAGGATTCCCAACGGCTTGCTTTTATTCACCAAGTGAAATTTTTGGGAAGAAATATGAGTTCCACCATGAAGGAATAGCAAATTGATCAAAATGGGTTGGACTTGCTTTGCTTTATTCGCAATTTGAAGAGTTTCTTTTTAAACAACTCGGAAATCTAATAACCGAGCGAGTTTGTCTTGATTTTATTCAGAGGTTGAAACAATTGAGAGAGAAAGAAGAGGATTTTTTTTGAACATTTTTCCCTACAAAAAAGGAGAGAATATTAGCGAGAGAATGATCTTTTTTGCCACCTGCATTTAGATCAATAAATCGCGAGAAAGATGTCATTATGACGAGCGAACAATACACGTGAGAATGGCTCATTCGAAGGGTCATCTCTGGCGCTAAGCAATGATGAAACTCGATATTTCATTTATAATACTGATTTCAAGAGAATCGACGCATTTTGAGCCAATTTGAAGTAGATTGTAGTTTAAAAAAATTAGTGATTTTTCAGAGAAAAGATGAGAATCGAACCATACAGCGCTGGAATTTGGCGTCCAAAAGTGCCTTTAAAATCGCATTATGCGGTTCGGAACGATAATCCAGAGAGAGGAGAGAGACGGATGACAACTCATAACTGATAAAAACTGGTCAAGCCCTTCCAGCAGGTTCTTTCTGTAGTTCTTTCTCTCTCACAAGGCAACCCCAGAAAAGACAACATTGTTAATCCCCGGCAATGATGATATCAAAAGGGTCAATGGGCGATTTATGACTTGTTTGGTCTCACCTCAGCGAGATCTCCTGGAGACTTCGAGAGGTTTCTCTGCGAGCAAGCTGTTTTGGAGATCGAAAGCCTATAAGACAAAAAATAAAGGTGCTACCGGATATTTCGATTTGAGAAAGAAAAACTCTAAAAATATAAATTTAGTTCTTCAAAGATTCAAGATCAGCTCATTAATGGCTAAAACTATACTATTTTGAAGCTCTTTTCACGCTCTTTCGAATGATATCCCGCGCTTGGAATAGAAACTTCTAATTTTAGGCTTCATGTGCCCCTTTTAAGGATAAATTTTGTCTGCTGCGCTATTTTTAAATTTATATTTAACTAGCAGAATTTGGAAAATCAATCAAAATTGAACAAAAAAAGATGGTTAGAAAAAAAGTCTCCTTGACTAAGCGAGAGAGAGATGGACTGGAATTCTTCTTCCTGATTCATGGTTAATCTCTCAAGTGAAGTGAATCAGCTTCTTTAAGATTTGGAGAGAAGAAGGCGTGTAAAACAACAAATATTTTGGTCAGGTGATAAGCGAAAGTGAGAGAGAAGGTTTGTTGGTGTTAAGGACACACAGGGGGACAGCGCGAAAAAAAAAGCTAGTATATAAGGAAAGCAAGTCGCTTCATTTGGTGAGATCAACTTTACAAAAATTATGATATCACTTTAAAATAGAGAATTTGATCTGTTTGGAGGCTAGAATAACCCAAAAATAGCCTACTTTTGATCTAAAAACCTCAACTTTCTTGGATTTTTTAGAATTTTAGTGAGAAATCATGTTCTACAAAGTTGTAGAGAAGATCAAGGCCTACAACTTTGTAAAACATTGGAAATCCAGAAAGTGAATAAAAAGCGACATAAAATGATATTTTTGACGAATTTTTTTTAGAGAAAACTTGGAGAGAATAGGAAGCTAATCGCAAGAAATAAACTTGCTAAAGACAATTGGAAGAGATGGTCTTCATCTCCTCTAATCGGTTTTCGCTACGCAATCAAGAAGTGGACACATGTCGCTATGGGATTCAGTTCCCCGTCGCGTAATCCGTTCGAACTAACACCAACCGGTTTCTCGACTATAATGCCAAATATAAGCTCCATTTGTGAGAGGGGGAAGAAAAGTATATCTAACGGTAATAATACTTTTGAGGGAGCCCATCTTGGCAGAGAAATTAGGGAGAAGAGTCGCGACCTTGGGAAGCCACTTAACCGGTCGTCTTCTATTGGCATCTTCACGGAGACTAGACCTCTCTTCCTCTGGCAGAAAGCCATCCAAAAAGGTAAGTAATTTATTCAAACCCGTTATAAAAATGGCCAGATTTTGATACAAACAATCAATTGCGTACGTATATATCGTATTTTAAGATGACCTGTCTTCTGATATGAAAAGCTCCTCGACAATATACAATTTGTTGTGTCTCCTCTCCCGGAATCTGGCGACATCTTTCCGAGTGATTATCCCTCTCAACTGGAAATTAACTCCCAATTTTAAAAGTAGAAGAAAAAAACCTTGTTTTCCTCATTAACCACCATTAAATACCGTAGGCCGAGGCCTCTAAAGGTTCGGAAAATGAAGGGAAGAGAGGCTTGGAGAGGGACCCGATGCGGATGGAGATGCATATAATTTTCGAGATCAATCCAACAGAGCTCTTCATCCTGGGTCAGGTGGATATCCTCCAATTTTCTGCAAAATTTACCACTTAATTTTATGGCTTTTAACAGTCTAATTCTTATGCATGAGGGATGCCAATCATGGCATATCAATAAACAATATTGTTTCCGTTGTAAATTGAGTTTGTCCTCTAAAAGTGACCTTTGAAGTCTAAAATTAGGAGTTTCTACCCTAAGAGGGATACCAATCGAAAGAGCGTAAAAAGAGCTACAAAGTGACTCATCCAGTAATCGAGTTAAATCGCTAAGGAGCATAAGTCTACCTTTTATCACTAAATTTCTCTGAGTTTTTCTTTTAAAAGTGGTTTTGTAGCCTAAAATTAGGAGTTTCTATTCTGTAGGTGATATTGGGACACTAAAAAGCTAAAGTCCTTGGAAATTTAAAGCTTGGCTGAAAACTAACAAATCAGAATCTTCCAACTCCTCCTGTGTGAGAGTTCTGGTTGAACGCGAATAAATCTTGTGCTTCAATAAAGCCAGCAGATGAGTCCTCAATATGCAGCCCTCCAAATGGCCGTAATCGGGAAGAGTTGTATGATTTAATGACTCTTCAATCCGATCCACAACGGGGAATCCATGATGACTGGTTGAGCGCAAAATATTCAAAATTCGCGAGACTCTCTCCGTCTTTTCGAGGGCAATCACGTCGGATCTCATCACATTTCTGGAAAGGAGTACAAAAATTAGAGACGAAAGCTAACTCTGCGAGGATGTTTCGACTCATTTTGGGCGGATTCCAGCCCAGGATGGGAGCTTCGAAGAGCTCGATGTAGGTATCGTAGAGACCTTGGTTGAAAGTATCCCCAACCCATTTGGTTATCATCAAGACGAGCATGATTGGAAGACCGAATGTCATATCCTGATTGATTTTCTCGAATCTTTTTTTCTCTCAGACAAACCTTAGTTGCTTCCATGATAATGGCCGTAAGGGAGATGGTCATCCTGACCAATCCACCCAGCTGAGCCGCCGCTCCTGCGAGCGCATACTTTCCTGGATCAATTCCTGTCTGAAAAAAATTTATTTTATACCAATCTTATAAGAAAATCTGTTGTTTTTATTTGGTTTTATCAGAATTTGATAAGAAAAGTGTCTAAAAAGTTACGAAAGCGACATAGAAATGGCTTTTTTTAGTTTTCACCCCTCTTTTTTAAAATAAAATTCAGTTTAAGTCTGCAGAGTTTCATATAGCTTACCACAGTTGGGAAGATCTTGCTGACTCCAATGCCGAAGAGCCTTCCCCAAGCGGCGCCGGTCAACAGAGCTGGAATGAAGACGCCTGACGGGACGGCGATTCCGAATGTCCAGCAAGTTAAGAAGAAATATTCGACGCAGAAAATGAGCAACGTCATTGGCCGATAGGAATTAACTGGGCTGTGGAAAAGACTCTTGACGTTATCCTCCGGGTTATTGAAGAAGAGATTCGCCACGGCTGAGTATTCTCCCTTCTTGCACCACATCTAAAAAAAAGGTCTTACAAAGAAAGAGCTTTTCCTACCTGATTGACCTCGGTTATATTTGGATTGATCCCAATCGGCTTGCAATCATCAACCAAGAAGATGGTGACAAAGCCGAGGAAAGCAGAAACTGCGGCGATTAGGAGACATTCAAAGATTCTTTGGAATCGACTGGCTACATATCTAAAATGAAATAATGTAAACAAAATAACTAGCAGAATTGCGTATCAGGCCAACGTTAAATCGAACACTTGTAAAAAATAATTAATTTAACGCTTTAATGCAGCTTAATTTTATCGAATGTTCAATTTTGCCTTATGCTTTCGATAAAAGCCGCTTAATCGCAGAACATTAATAGTCGAATAAGATAGATTAGCTCACTTTTTCCTAAACTCGGCCAATTTTGCATTCAAATGGTTGAAAAGGGCTCCAGTACAGCCGCCGATAACTCCAATTATCAGGAAGAGAGGAATCTCCCAAATGTTGTAATTCTTACTCTAAATAAGGAATAATCTTTCTCTCTTTTTGCGTCGAAATACCTCAAAAACACCGAAATTGGCCAGCCCTGTCCAAGATAAAATCCCGCTTTTGCCGTTGAACCAACTGAGAATTGAATTAACTGTGAAGGAGGAGATCATTGAGGCGAAAAACTGAATACTTTTTTAATCAAAAAGCTACCATAATTCCCATAGAAAGGGATCGTAATCCCCCCAAAGATTTTCAAAATGTCTTACCAAACGCCAGGTGAGATTTTGATTCCAAAAGCTGGATCCCTCTTCGAGAGCGAAGAGAACTCCCCCAATTGGGGCGCCGAAAGCAGCAGCGACTCCTGCAGCAGCTCCAGCCGAGACGAAATCCCTCTTTTCTCTGAAAAATTTCCAGGAAAATTAAAACCAAACCGATCATTTCTGAACATTTTAAATATCCCGAAGTCGAGGCCGAGGGATTTGCAGCGACCTTCTGAAACGCCTGCGCCAACGATGGCTCCTGAGTGGATCATGGGGCCCTCCTTGCCGGCTGCCAGTCCGCCAGCTACGGCGCAAGCCACTCCGACAGCTTTTGCTCCCAGCGTTTTGAGCATCGTCACCTCGGGGATTTTAATCCCATTTAGATAGCATTTTATTTGGGGAATGCCGGATCCTCCAGCGACATTTGAGACAAAAACCACCTGAAAGAGCCACAAAGTAATCTTGAAGGGTTTTGGTATCAATCGGTAGAGAAAATCTTACTCGATCAAAGAAAAAAGATTATCTTTCTACGCTTTAGGCAAATAGATAATTTTAAAAATGCCCCAAAACTAACCAAAAAGCTGGCGACTCCAACCATCAAGCAATTATAGAGAATCCATGTGAATTCGACCTTCCACATACAGCCGAAGCTGCCGCTGTCTTTCTCGTTATTACAATTGGCTATCACTTGAAAATTAATAAACTTTATTTTCTAAAGGAAGGAGAAAACTTACGGCGTTTGACAATCAACCCGAATTTGATTTCTTTACTGTAGTGGACGATGACGTCGATCGCGACGGCTACGAGGGCTGTGAAGACTCCGATGAAGAAGCAAGCTATCCAGCGGTTTAGTGAAATTTTCCACAAATTTATCTAAAATCGTCGACTTTTAGGAAAAATCCTTACTTGGTGATTTTTTTCTCGTTCTTCATTCCGATAGAGTTGATTCTCTGTGATTTCGTAGTTTAAACTTTCATATTTGGAGGACAAAGTCACGGGAGTTCCACTGTTTTCTGATTCCCGTCTTTCCCTTAAAATTGCTTCTTCCTAGAATATAAATAAAAATCCTTAAAAATGGCGCTAACCTGCTCTCTTCTAATCGCAATTCCACTTATGTTGGAGATGGAGGAGACCCTCTCCAGGCCATTGACTGGGTCCTCATTTGGATCGAGTCTGCAATATTTTCTTAGGGCTTCCATTAAAAGCGCAATGATTTCTTTCCCAAGTCCGACGCGATTAAATTTAGCGAAAGTAGCAACAAACAAGGTATTTTGAAAGAATGAGAGATAGTCAGCAGGCGTGTGACTCATCGCTTTGAAATAGAATAAAGTAATAATACCTCGAAAATCCTGGGGAAATTTATTTGTGGCTTTTATGAACCCAATCAAACATAAAAATCTAACTCACCTGGCTCGACTCGGCGGTCTGGGAAGACCTTCCATCTAATCCTTCAAGCAAGACAAGCAGAAAATGATCGATTTGGCTGAAAAGAAATAAATCAATTCTTTTGTCTTTTCTTGGCTGAAAATTTCAACGAAAGGAATAAAATTTCGGTGGTGCAAAGAACAATCAGCGGTAGTGATAAAGGAATGTTTGAGATTAAAAGCAAAAGAGAAGTACCTCCGCTTTTTAACAGAAATGAAGGTACTTTCTCTAACTAAACTTTGATCTTTTGAAGAGACAAACGAGATTTCTATTTGAAACAGCTGATTGGCAGTGGGTCACGCCAGGCAACTGCCGACCTTTAACCTAATCTCCCTATCTTCAGCCATCTTGTTTTTATATGGGTAATAGAGAACTTTCTCCAAATGATCTCATTCATTTCCTACCACCCGGGTGTATTCGAGAATTATGCGAGGAGTTGGAAGACGAAAATACTTGGTCGGCCATGGGTAAGTCTATTTGTTTTTCTTTCTACCTTTTTTGTTTCCTCAGCGGGAATTTTATAGAAGAACGTCGTTGACTTTGTATATTAAATCAATCACTTGTGTTTTATACTAAAGATAAAACCAACAGCTCTCTAAAGTCTTAGCTTTTCTTTATTAAACTAACCTTTCTTCAACTCTTCTCCATCTCGAATAGGCCAACTATCCACAACTTATATTGTAGGATTCTTCAAATTAAAAATAAAACCTGAAGCCTTTTCTCAAATGTGCTACTTTTCTTCTGCTGAGGTTGATTGGACAAAAAAGGCGATAAATCATAGGAATTTAAGTGATAAAACTTTAAACTTCACAGAGTTTTTCAGTTTAAATATAAATTCTCGGAGAATCTCTAAAAAAATAATTTTTTTTGGATCATAATTGTGATTAGAAACATACCGTATTTTTCTTATAGAAACCTCTCTCTCAAAGTTTTTTGAAGTGAAGAATCCGTGATAGCCTATTATTTTGTGCACATATTAAAAAAGACGACCAAACTGCGCATCGAGGATTGGGGTCTCCGTACCGGGACCCATTTAGTAAATTTTAGGATAAAAATGGGTCTCGCCGCGGGGGCAATGTGTATACGCTGTTTCGTCGCCTTTTTTTATACAAATCTTGCAGCCTCATCGATGCCGGACATCACAATGAAGGACGTAGAAGGATGTAGGAAGATGAAAAACCGAAGCTCTTATTTCCTCCTCCGAATTTGGTCATCAAAGGGCTATCGAATAGATGATTTGAGGACTCTTTTCCTTCACATGAGGTACATTCGACCCCTCAATATAGTCGACAAATATTGTAAGCTCTCCTCCCTTCTTTAGTTCTTACTTTTCTTAGTAAGCAGACAAGAATATGATCAACAATCTATGGAAGCGACATTTGGATCTTCGACTTATTCAAAAACTGTAAAAATAGAATGAATTAAACGGCTAAAATAGATTTTAGAACGAATCGGACTTATCGACGAGAACTGAAAAAGATTTTTCTCTTCTCTCCCCTTCTTTGACAAATAGTTCGGTTTCTAAGTTGACAAGCTCTGCTGGCACTTCATCAGGGTTGGTTTTACGAATTTTTGATCTACAATTTATATAGAGGAGATCAAGGGCTACAATTTTGTAAAACATAAGAAATTATAATTCGTAGAATATCGATGGATCCTCTGATGGCTGCCCTTCAAAATACCCTAGCAGTGCCGTATGAAGAGCTGATGGATGCGACGGAATGCTTTGCTGAGAAACATATCCTCGGAAAAGGCGGCTATGGAATCGTCTATAAAGGCTATTGGAAGCAGTTAAATGTGGCAATCAAGCGGATAACAGCCCAAGGAGTTAAAGGAAAACAGTTAGAGAAGGAAAGACTTCGACAGTCGCTCCAAGAATTGAGGACTTTGGCCAGATATCGCCATGATAATATCCTGCCCATTTATGGGTTTTGCTTGGAGGGACCCGAACCCTGCTTGGTTTATATGTTCATGGCGAATGGATCGCTAGACGAGCGGATCGCTTGCAAGGTAGGCTCCAAAAAGAATGGAATTTTCTCCACTTTGACGCGACTTTTAGCTTTTTTTGATTTTCTACAGAACATCCAAAAACATGAGGAGAAGGCTAAAATGATGATTTTACAGAGAGGAACTGTCGCCCTGAATTGGCCCCAGCGAATGGGAATTGCTGAAGGAACAGCCAGAGGGATCCACTTCCTCCACACGATGGCCAGCACAGCTATCATCCATGGCGATGTAAAATCAGCTAACATTTTGTTGGACAAGCATTTGGAGCCAAAATTAGGCGATTTTGGACTCTGCCGGGATGGCCAAATGGAAGCCGGAGCTGAGGAGAAATCCCCGTTGATTGCCAGCCATCTGAAGGGGACTTTAGCCTACCTTCCACCGGAATTCATCTCCTCAAAGATTCTCTCAACCAAATTGGATGTCTTCAGCTTTGGAATAGTCCTCTACGAGCTTGCCACAGGTGAAAAAAATAGTCATTTTAATGAATTTTCCTATCATTTTTCCATCAAAGGGCGACGATTTTCGGCTAGGTCGACGCTAGCCTTACAAAAATTGGAGAGGAGCTCTTTTATTGGGGAAGGCAAGTCCCAAAAGCGAGAGTATTCCTCTTTTCACGTGAATTAAGACCTAGAAAGAGACCCCAAGTCAGGAGAATTTACTGCCAAGATAGATTGCGTGTGAATGGCGAAAACCCTGCAATTTTTGAGGGCTATTTTATCGTAAATTTTCCAGGTCTCAAAGCCTATTCGGAGAATCGACAGCCGCGAGGACTCCAGGAATATATGGCCTTTACGAGATATGAAGCCGAAGCCAAGGGAAAAGATCCCAGACAAGCCGCCTTTGAGAAATTAATGGATCAACGTGTCATTTTAACAAAAGACGAGGGTTTGAGCTAGTACTTTTTCCAGCGATAATTTGTTTTTAGAGGATTATTCAACTCAAGCATTCGAGCTGCTGGTCCAGCTGGGCGACAGATGTGCCAACATTGACCGAGGCCTCCGACCGGCGTTCACCGAGATTGTCGACAAACTTGCCGCCCTTTCAAGTCCCTTCGTCAACCAATAAAGAATTAGCTTTATTCTTTTCTTTTTTGTTTGTACAAAATCACAATTATGCCGGATCAACTATGACGCTTTAAAAAAGGTGCTATTCGCAGCAACTAGAAGATACTCCGTCTTGTCGTGGAAAAATCTAAAAATGAGAGGTGACAAAGATGAACAAACAAACCGGAAGATGCCTTTATAAGTAGGAATTCGTGAATTGGTTGAGGGAATGTTAAAGCAGCCGAAAGCTGGACTGAGATCCGACGTGGGGAGCAAAACAGAAAGTGAACTAAAATAAAGAATATTTCAATTTTGCTATAAAAGAAACGCTTAAAATTTTAAACAATAGTATGCTACCCTCAGTAAAAAATTACCTTGAATTGTGAGCAGAAATTAGTGAGCAATCAATAGGCGTTTTGAGATGAATCTGATCGGAGGAGGAGAAAATCTCTCGCAGCTCTTTTTCAAACCCATCCAGGCTTTTAAAATTCTCATTTAAATTGACTAAAGTACCATCTCTGAAATCTCTTTCTCTTATAAATAATTGAAAAAACATACGAAAATGTTCGTTTTAATTCATCTAAAAGCGCCGGCTTGAGAGAATCATCGACTTGAACTCGGGAAATTTCGGGAAGAAGTGCTACCGATGATTCAAGATTCCATTTATGGGGGTCGCAGCATTCTGAACCTTTTTATTTTTAGTTTAAAAAAGCTACTTGAATTATTTTTAACATTTTTGTCGTAGAATCGACGGGAGAGGAGATAAGAAGCCTGAGGAGGATGGAAATCCACTCGATTTATAACTTCCAACCGGGAGGAAGTCGTTCGAAAGCCTGGAAATTTGCCAACAATTTGGAGAAATACTACCGTAGTCGTTGAAGGCTTGGACAATGTCGAGAGAGGAATCCTCCAAAAGCGTGGCGAGAGTCTGCTCGAAGTATTTCAGCCAGTCTGGTGTTGGAATCACCTAAAAGTGCTTTTTGGTTTTTAAGGTTGAGAGCAGAGACTTACATCCTCTTCTATCACGGCTACGGCAGGAGCTGATGGGAAGAGGTGGAAAGCATTGGAGATCGCTTCATAAGTCAAACCTAGAAGAAGAAAAAGTTTTTTGTGTTTTGGCTAAAAAGGGGACTCTAATTACTGTAGAATCGACCCTCCTATTGACCAACTCTTGAGCCACTCACCATTCGGCTTGTAGGAGACATTAACGGCTAGGCTTTTTGCATGATAGAGGGTTGCTAGCTCGGCATTTTCGCTGTACTCCTTGTCGTAGACGACCAAAACCATTTGGGTATTCATCCCTTCTTGATTCATTAACGAATCCAAGCATTTTTGAAGTCCTACTGTTGAAAGACCGGACGCTACGATGATCGGCGTATTGTAGATCATGTCTCTCGATCGAGTTGCATTAGAAAGAGGACGAGGAGCAATTGGTTTGTCGATTAACGCTTCTAAATTGATTTTTGTTTATAAATTAGAGGAAAATACCGCTACAAAACTCGTCGTATTTATCGTATTTTGCGCAGAAATGACGTTTTGGCAGATTTTTAGAGGTCGAATGCT
Source organism: Oscheius sp. JU1382 (assembly GCA_932521405.1). Classification (NCBI taxonomy): domain Eukaryota; kingdom Metazoa; phylum Nematoda; class Chromadorea; order Rhabditida; family Rhabditidae; genus Oscheius; species Oscheius sp. JU1382. The sequence goes on along the minus strand of OW051478.1, from coordinate 639,188 downwards.
CTTCGGCTTGGCGTCCAGTCCATTTTGGTACTGAAAAGGATCGGATGGAGATCAAGGGGAGAGAACTCACAGCTTTTGGGAACACAAATGGAGGTTTGGATCGGTTTGGCCCAAGAATTACCCGTTGGGAAGATTAAATCCTCAAAAGGAGTGTAGGCCTTGATCCCTTTTTGGCCGACAAAATACCTGAATTTTGAAAAATTTAACCAAACAGCGAGAAGTTTAGGTGGCTTTCGAAAATTTTAAAAATCGCCCCTCTTACCAGGAAGCTCTAAATTTCAGACGGTGGATTTGACTTGAGCCCAGCTCGTAGAAGATTTGTTTTGCCATCTCAGAGAGAGCTGTAGATGCCTCGTCAAAGCTGATTGCTGCGACGATATCTCCATTAGGAATTGTATCTAAAAAGTCTTCCAACGCTGTCGAATCTGCAATTTGTACTATTTCTTTTCTCTTGTAGAGTGAATTACAATCTTCGTAGGTATCAAAATTGGCTACTAGGCGAATTTTAGCTGTTTTTGGCTCCAAAGAGAAGATGTTTAAGCCTCGGCCGGCTTTATTTAGTCCTTTGTCGAAGACCATCCTTCCGCCGACGCAAACTCGAGGATAATCGTCTTTATGCTCTCCGGAGAAGAAGCTCATTGGGATCTCGTCTGTAAGACTCTTTTTAGGCCACAAATTTGATTTTTAAGCAGAAACTAGTCGAAAATCTTTGATTTGTATCTATTAGCTTTACCTTTCTTGCAAGGAAGCTTCATCCCACAATTCTGTAACTCCTTTCCATATTTGATCTTGAAATGCCTCCTAGCGTCTACTTGCCCCAGCTGGGCCAATCTGTCCTCATCCAATCTGATAAAAACTCTAAAATTGGAGGCAAACCAACTAACCTGTTGATATTTTGAGCATCTGAGACGGTTTCTGTTATATTCACTTGGCCTATGTCGCCAATTGGAAGGTCAAAACAGCTCTCAAACATATGAGAATCTCCTTGGCTTGAGAGGCTCATTATCTAATCTAATTTTAAGGGGAAATAAATGGGAAAATACTTGCTCAAATGCGTGTCCTTTTAGCCCTCGTTGACCGATTATTGAATAAGAATAGCCGGTTCTCCATCCATCAACCTGAATATCTTTTCGTTTAGGGTTGCTGCTTGTTTTTAGGCGCGATATTGTAAAGATTTTCCCCAACCTTGGATGCTCCTAGGACGTGAAAAGTCTCTCTGGCGTCTCTTGAGACTCGTTCGGCAATATCTCCAAACGAGACGGCTATAACTATCGCATATTCTGGCAAACTCCTGAGCCAAGTCATCAACTTTCCATCGGATGTGGTCACATCGAAGGTGTGCGCCTCCAAAATATCTCCAGTTGTCCCATTCAGGGAGATGACATTTAGTCCCACTGATATATTATTATGGAATAATCTAAATTATCTTCTTCTTTTTTCTTAAAAAAATGGCCTACATGATGTCATTCAAACAACCGAAGGGAGGATGATCAGCTGTTTCTGCATGAAGTCGGAAGAGAATATGAGGCGCTGGGCATTGTGAATCATAATAGCAAGTTTCTATCAGCTATTTTTAAACGAAATCAAAGGAAAATGCACCTTTTTCTGAGCTAACTTTGATGTTTTCGATATGTACATTCGGCAAATTCTTTTCGACTTAACTGAATAGAAACGAAAATGGAAATTGAGCAAACCTCCAGGAGATGCTTCACGGAACGATGCGAAAGCATAAATAATAAATAGAACAGAGCAAATGACGGTTGAATACAGGAGAATAATCCGTCGATTCAATCTCATCTTGCCATTGAGCTGATTTCTATGCTAATAGTCACTTCAACGGTTCAGTTAGATATTTTCGCGTTTAATCTACGCATAAAACGTAAAACTTTTATAAAATTTCTAACATTTATTCTACATAATATAAGTTTGTAACATTGATTATGTCTCATAGCACCTGTTTTGTCTGACAGAAGGAAAAAAAAACAGAAATATCAAATAATATGAAAAATTTCTAATGGAAACCTCTCCTTGGGAAACTAGTTCCTCTACATCCAGTAAATCCGCCCGAATTGTATCTAGAATAGTCGTTGAATTGTCGTTCATCAAATCCTCCTCTAACTAATGTTCTTTCTTGATAGCCATTTTCAGACTCAGAGTAGCATTTTCTTGTATTACCACTAAAACTTGGGAATTGTTTATTTGGCGTCCTGTAGCTGCCTAGTGGGAGCTTTAATCTAACCTAAATAAACTAAAATATCAACTATAATAGCCAGTCACTTTTTCGAGCGGTGTTGAGTTTCTGAAAGGCTGCAGCATAGACATTGTAACTCTATTAGTTTGTCTGTCTACTGTTATCATATTGCCAGCATTGTTCAAGCAAATTGAGCTCATATACGGCAAACGGAAATCCGTGCACAAACGAGTCTTGAAGTTTAATTTATCGTCAAAAAGCTGTAAAAATTAAAAGAAAAAATTAATTTAACTAACCTGAATATGATGGCCACCAGCATCAGCAATTAAAATCCAACCATTGCGATCCATCTGAGCACCAGAAACAAAATTAAAGCAGCCATTAGGCTCTAACTAAAAGAATAAATGCAAATATAAACAGCTTCAACTTACATTGGAATTACTCCATGGTCTTGGTCCAGTAGTGTAAATATCTGCAGATGTTTCCTCATCATTGAAGATAAGAAGGGTCAAAGATTGATTACCTAAAAATTCATCTAGGTATCAAATAAATTCTTACCCAAATCGGTAATAATCAATCGATTTTCATTCATTGCACAGAATGATGGATTCGATGCTTTGACGAGAGGAATAGAGGTAGTTATCTTATAAAAAATAAAAGTAATCTTAGCTTGAAAATCTTACTTCACCGTATTTACTAGATGAGCTCATATCATAAATAATCACATTGCTTGTGTTCTGTACTCTTTGAATCGTTACCAGGTTTCCTTTCGGCGTTCGAGCGAGACCACGGCAATTGAGTCTTCCAGTAGTTGATGGTTCAACAATTAGCGATACAGTTTGATCTTTGTAATGATACATAGCCAAGCTGTTGTCGGAAAGAATGGCCAATTTCTCTCCTGGCTCTAGAACACAAACTGTAGCAGGATTATTGAACTTAGGGCTTTCGATTGTAATACCTTCTGGAAATAGAACAACCTATGAAAAGTTTAGAACATTAAAAGAGAAAAAAAACTAACTCTATTGTTTCCAGAATCAGCAATAGCCCACATTTTACGTACTTCATCGTAACAACAGCCAAGTGGACGTGAAATGCATTGTGAGAGTTTTACCATCTCGACTTCTTTTTTAAGTCCAATATCTAAACATAAAAACGTTAATTGCTTTGTAAAATTGCTTACATCCAGTCTTTTCATACATGTCCTTCAACGAAATGCCTAAATATGCTGCAGAACCGCTACTCGGACGAAGCTTGTCGTCCTGTTTTTTGTGATTGATTTGGTGGATGTAAGGTTTCTCATTCTTTTGCGTATATCTAGAGCTCTCATCGCATCCATCTTGTCTGGCATAGGAGCGCGAAATTGAAGAGGAAGCATTATATTCTTCTTCACTTGCTTCCTAAAATAAGAGATAGAAAATAAACTAGAAAATTGGCTCACATATCCTCCTGTACTGTTTTGACCGGAAAAGATTTGATCACTTCCATCATCAGATGAATCAGTGAGATCCAAACTTTGAGTTTTACTATAGATATTATTCAAGTCATCATTGCCACTTGGAGTTTTTCCCCTCTTCTCATTTACTTCATTTGATGTCCTTTCCATTTTAATATTTAGTCCTTCAAATGCATGATTAGCTCTGCTTCCTTGCAAATGTCTTTTATTAGCTTCTGTACATCTCACTACCTTGTCTTGCATCACAAGAATCTAGCACAAAACAATATCCAAAATTAAAAATAAGCAACAAACCTCATTCGAAATCATATCCAGTTGTTCTTCAGTATAAATAACATTCGACTGGTGGGTATTCGCCATAAATGAGACAATCAAATCAACTCCTGAAGTCTCTTCCGTAACGTGAACCTCGTTTAACGGGCAATCTCGATTAGTGCACCACATGTGTGAACCTAAAATCAAAAATAATAAGGAATATACATAAAGTAATACAGAAAGTAGAGCAAAATAAGTTAATTTTACAATTTTGTGGCATTTTCGTCGCGACGTGCCACAAGCCAACCCATTGTTTAGTAAAATATCAAAATAAATGGCCTACTTTTGAAATTCTTGATGAAAAATACGATTGATCGATAAGAATTACAAGAGTTGCGCGAGAGGCTGCAAACAGGCTACCTGCTGAGTAAAGAATCCAAAAATGACGTTTTTCCATTGAAAAGTCTCGCTTTTTTACTTTAAAACCGCCAAAAAATAGTTATTTTATAGTAGATTTATACCGATTCTTAAGATTAGCGATGTTTGACGGCTTTCAACTTTTAAAATATGAGATTGAAACCAACTCAAGCTAAACGAAAGAATGAAGAAGTTTGGCGGCATTCAGGTTTCAGTTCCGCTTCTTTAGCCAAAATAAAAAAGGGAAAGTTACTTTAAATCAATATATGAATTTCAATTGAAAACCAGATGGAGTCGCTTCAACTGATTGAAAGTGAATGGTCAACTAATCTCTGCTCTCCAAATCCCCCTCCCCTCCCGTTGAAACCTTTTCCAATCAAAGTGCATGATTCACGTCAATTGAAGTGGAAACAAAACACATCTCCTCTTCATCCTCTTTCTGATGCAATGTTTATGAGACGAACTATACAGGATTAGACTCTCCCCCTCAAAACTGCGGCTGATCTCGTCTTCCCAAGAAGAGCGGTCTGATTCATCTCGAGAAAAAAGCAGAAATCTATTTATTTATTTATTTTTTGGAATGAATTCGCCACCCGCTTTTCACCTCTTCTTCAAAGCATTGTGCTAGATTCGTCTGGATCAGCCCACGGCCAGTCAGCTGATTGGCCTGAAATTTGGTAAATAGGTTTAGCTTTAGTAGGTCAAGCAAGATGTTTTCAAAAATGGCTATAATACCTTGATTGAAATACTAAAATTATCTGAAAGGGAAAAAGCTCACCGTTGGAAAGAAGAGAAACCTCAGCTGAAGTGTCCCTGAAATCTTTTAATTTACTTTTTGTTTTCTCGTCATATAGGAACTGGTCTCAACTCACTCACTCACGTAATTTCCCGGAGGATACGCACAGCCTGATCAGTGGTCAAAAAGAAGTTAAAAACGGATGATGGTAGAGAAAGCGAATGAGAATAAAAATGGAAGGAAGAGAATTGGTTTTAAGGAGTATTTGAAAACTTTGATTTTTTGAGTATTCCTTCGTAAAATTTTCAAATAACAATGATCTCATTTCTCGTCTAACCCGATTTATCTAATTTTTCGAGGAAAATTGCAAATTCTCCTTTATCTCAAACCAGAATGCACTAATAAATCCAATAAGGTAGGACAAAAAATTGGGGAGGAGATAATCCTCCCCTCCAAAAACGCCGCAGTCCTCAACATTATATTAGCGAATCAAAAATTAAGATGCGTGAAAAGAGCGGGCGAATAATCCCCTCCTCTGATGGAGCAAAAATCTTCTTCTACTGAAATTGTTCTATTTGTTTCTAAGTCTAAATCTTTGAAATTCTCTCTCTCTCTCTTTCAGAGGCAAAGATTTCACGAGTCACTGGGCGCAACCTATTCTGAGAATATCCTAAAAGGAAAAAGATCTCATCCTCGTTCCCTAATTAATGAGCGACTTTCACTAATAAAAAAAATGTTCTGCAGAGCTGTAGTCCTTGATCTTCTCTACAAAACTGTAAAAAGAGCATGAAAAATTCAAAAAAGTTGATTAAAATAAGAGAAAATGGGTTTGAAAGCGATGAGCGATCCCTCAGGCGTCGTTCTCGAGGAGTCTGAGGTTTTGGAAAAGGAAGATCTCTTATTTGTGAATTATTGCAAGTTTTTCAGCAATTACTAGGCTTTTTGTGTTTAGCTTTATCTCTACAAGTTTGCAAAATGTCAGTACGTGCGTAAATGATAGAAAAACAGTGAATGAGATTTTCCCGTCGGGACTCCTTAAATTGAATTACTGTAGCAGTTAGCCAATTTAAGTGCCCTTCAGTTTTCATAGGCGATACTGATTAGATTACATTTTGTTCTCTCTCTTCCTTGCTGCTTTGCTCTCTTTAATCCAAAATATCTGTCAACTAATTTGCTCTCTACGTAGAAAAGTCACTGTTTATCTTCTTCTCCTTCGAGCTTATAGAGGGGAGCCGAGGAAGGGGGCGGAGTCTTAGCCTCACCTGCGACAGCAGTCGACGTCTCCTCCGCTGTCGAGTCCAGCTCCTCCTCCACTGCTAGTAGCAAAGCACCACTCTAAAAATGAGGCATTTAGTCTTATTTTTTAATGGGATTTTCCCCCTCCTATTGGCGCTTAAATGCTACGATTCGTCTTTTCCCGTGGCGGATCGAGTCGACGAATGCCCTCGGCCGAATATGGTCAGTTTTGATTTTTGCTCTTTCTCTCCCTTTTTTAATCTTCAATCTGGAGCTTATTTTTCACGCATTTGAGCTCAGGACAAACATCCGCTTGTTGCGTAGCTCAAAACTCGTGCCCAATTTTCCTACTAGGTGGTCGATCTGGGCTAAAAAAAGAGGCTTTAGGCTCATATTTTTGGTAGGGATTTTATCGTCCAAAAAGGCTATAAAAAGCTACTTTTGTGATTTTTATACTAAAGTGGTAGAAAACTCTAAAAAAGCGACTTTAGCTTCTTGGAAATTATTTAAAATTCCTTTGAACCTGGGCTGGCAAAAACAGCAAGTTGGTTGGCCATCTTTTGACGCACAATCGACGCCTATAACTGATTCATAGGAGCTTCTATTTTTGATGACTTTTATCTTCCAAAAGGGCTATAAATGAAAAAGGGGAGCATATAATTTTCTGAAAATATCTCGAAATTTGAGAAAATTGAGCTCGCTTTTTCTGAAAATTTCGATTGTTTTTTCTTTGAAATTAGTCATAAATAAAAATTATTTTTTAAAAAGCAGGTGATTTGTGTTTCCTTCAGCAGCTGATTTTTTCCTGGGATTTGAGTCAAATTCTTTCTATTTTCTCCAGCTCCCCCTCTGCATAATTACTCCCGACTATAATTGCCCCCTTGAAGGAAAAAAGAAGGCGAAGAAGTTCTTCTTTCTCCTCGTCTCGCGCCTGAATCATGTGGATAGACGACGGCGGAGGGAGAGAGAGATCTCACTAAATTCTCGCAGTTGGTTGGATTTTCATTGAGGGGATTAGAGAGATCAGCGGAAAAAAATTAAGAGGGAAATTGATGAGAGATTAGAATGTCTAACTTTTGATCTCTCAATCTTCTCTCCCAGCAGACTGACGACGATTTTTGTTAGCTTCGCTCCCTCACACACTTCCTCAAACAAACCCCCGGGAAATTGGACTCTCTTCATCCTCGAAAAAGTCATCTCTCGATTACAAATTCAACAAAAAAGATCAACTTTTTCCCAGAGCTCCGAGAATCCCACAATCTTTGTTCGATTACTCTACGCTCCGCTGCTCACTCCCAAATTCAAGGTGGCAGAGTCGCTAATTTTCTAGTTGCATTGGATAATCTCTCTATGAGTCAGGGGGAGGCAGAGAGAGCTGATGGTAATCGAATTCCAACGTTAATTTAGATATTTTTCCTGTTTATTGCGAAAATCAACTTCCCCAGACGTCAGGAAATCTGGCTACTTTTAGACTAATCGGTTCATTAGACACAAAGTCGACTAATTTTCGTGAATTTCTGGCGGAAAAAAGGACTTTCCGAGGCGCAAATAATTCAAAAGTTTTGCGAGAGTAGACTGTAGTTGAACTTCCCCTTGACTGCCATTCACCTCCAAAATAGGAGACACACATCTCGCTCGTTGTTTCCGGACACCCTTGACGTGACACTCCGACAGCTGGATCGGATGACCTGGAGGGCGAGAGAGAAATTCGAGCAATAATAAACATTCCAACTATGGGAGAGCGCTTCATATTCGAAGGGAGGAATGATTGCCATCTTTGATGAGCCATAAAAAAGTTGTCCTTAGCTCAAGAATTTGATAAAAATTGGGGAGAACCCTAGCTGGGAGTAGAAAGGAAATCGTTGAAAATAATTTCGATTTGGGTTTAAAAGCCTTCTCCAAAAAAATGAAATTGATTTAAAAGCTTTAAAAGATTGATATTAGTTCTTACGGAGATTTTTCAGCGCTGCTATTCTGAATATTATGCAGTCAATCGATCGGGAACGATTCGCTCATATCAGGATAGATTCTGTGTCGAGGAGAAGCTCTGCCTGAGTCGAAATATCGACGGCTGCAAGGAGCTACACGACTTGGCTCCAAAAGTCCAAGTAATTCCCCATTTTATGCACTCTATCTCTCTTTTAGAAAGCTTTTGTCAAATACCACGCGAAGGCTAAGGACACAGACGTCTTTAATACTCGCTTCTGTTGCTGCAAAGACGATCTCTGCAATCACTCATCGATTGGTCTCATATCGCTTTGCCTTTTCCTTATCCCCTACCTCGTCTAATTGCCCCTAGAACTAACCTTGTTGTAAGAATTGAGTGTCTCCCCTCTCGCGTAATTTGTCCAACAAATCCCATAGCTGGGTGCTTTTCTAAAAGATTATTTATTGTGATCAACGAAAAAACGGGGTCGAATATTATCATTGTTGTGATTTTTCAATGAACTTTTATGGAGAAGAAGCCTTATTTGAAAAGCCAATTAACTGCTGATTCAGACAAATTTAGAAGGATTATGAGGTAGGAGGAATTAAATTGAAAAGATTCAAGCAAAAGATTACAGTAATTTGGTGAAAAAATGTCAAGAATTTAGGTTTTTTTTGAAAGAAAATCGCCTCCAACCGTAATTTCCCACCTGATGGAGATATCGTCTTCTAATTTGGTTCTCGCTCTCCGCCTTGGCAAGCAATTCCCTGTCGGCGTCTTTTCTACAAAAAAAATAGAAATAAATTTAAATTCTCTCTCTCTCTCTTACGGAATATTATTTGTCTGCTGGATATTGGAACTATTCTTCGAGACCACCGATTTCATCAGACCTCTTCTGTATCCTCTCGGTTCCATCCCCTAAATAAATACATCTCTAAATCACACAAATTTATTAATAATCGTTTATGATAATATTAAAGTTGAAGTCTTACCTGTGGATTTCTGACCAATTCGATCAATTTCGGGACAAAAACGAGACAGAGAGTTAGAGTCGTTGAGCAGATGATGAAGAAAGAAGTCAGCGCGAAGGCCTCATTGACGCGTTCTTGTAAAATAACTGAGATTGAGAGTCCCAAAGTGCTCATCACAACCACCCCGTAGACGCTCATTCCAATGTATTTGCTGTCGTTTAATGCCGGGACGTTAACTCTTCTCGTTTCCCAGGCGAGGAAACAGCCGAGAATCTGTAGAGAATTTTGATCTAAAAAGGGGGAAAAGGAAATACCATGAGGACGCCTTTGATCGCGTAGAGAACCGCTTGGAAATAGGCTGATTTGTCCGAATGGCAGCCTTCCACTTCGGGAACGATCATTCTATTCTCCATTATCTACAAAAGAATTAACCTTTTTTCTTAAAAAAAAAACTCACGATTTTTGGTAGCTCGGTGACGCTAAATCTAAAGGGAGAGAAGAGCGCCCAAAAGGTTAAAACAATCACATCGATGAAGAGCAATCCAGCCAGGATTAGCAACAATTTAGAGTCTTTGATCGCCTTCCGATCCATGCGAATATTCGTAAAAATGGAGTGAACTCTCCACGTTTTGGAGAACATCGACCCAAACGATAGAGTGAATCCCAGGCAGAGAGTCCAAGATTTCACCTAAAAGGATAGAAATGTAAAAGAGGAAGAGGAAAGCTTATTACATAGCAAAGACGAACAAAACCATCGTCTGAGAGGAAGCGAGTATCCAAGCCGAGGAGAATCACAGAAGCGAAGGTGCACATCGATCCAACAATGATGATATTGTTCAGATTTGGGGAGGACATCTTGATGAATCGATGATTTCTGTAAGAAAAGCATTTTTGGATCTCTTTTTTGCTATAAAAAGCGAATAAAAGAGGGGACTCTTCTGAAAAGGATCGAAATGCGACATTACAAACCTATTTTTGACATTGACGAAGAGGAAGATAAGAGAGAGGAGGATTCCCACTCCCGCCAGGAAGGACATCACCACCAGGATGGTCATCTCCACGTGCTCCCTATGCCTCTCAACTATGGTCGCATCCCTCGGTGCCTAAACATTTCCCTTGAATTGTTTAAAAATGAGAGCCTACCTGCCATCCCTCGAGTTGCTCAGGATCGATTTGAAAACGATCCAAGGCGCCGTCAAAGTACCCAATTTGTTTGAATGAGCCTCCGACGAATCGCTTGATATCCACCAGGCCTAGTCGCTCATTGTTCTCGAAGCGAACTCTTCCCTAAAAATGGAGAATCAAATAAAAAGTGAGGAAGGAAGTACCGTAACTCCTTCAAAGGATGAATTATTGATGGAGGAAATGAATCGAGCAACATTTGAGATGTTTCCATTCGGCTCGAGGGAGGAACTCAACGCTAGAGCTAGAGCCCATAGCCCATCGTAGAGATAGCCTTTCCAGACGTTTTTCGAGAGATCAGCTGATTGCAACTCATTCCAAACTTCAGCTGCTGACTGAAAAATTTCTTAATTTTGAGTCTATTTTAGCCAAACCTTTCCACTAACAACTTCAGATTGTTTATCCTTCCTCGAGAGGGCAAATTCGGTGGCAAAATGTCCTTCCAATACTTGAGAGAGCTCAGAAAATGAACAGGTTGATCCTCCCGTGTGCATCCACCTTAATTTCATTTAAAATTTAGTAAAAACTATTTTAAAATTCTTCTGAACTCATTAGAATGAGCCTTTGGATATTTATTGACTATTAGAAACTTTCGCTGCTGACTCTTTTTGGCAAAACTAACTGAGTTGAGTGGAATCCTGGCAAGATCCAGACGTAATTATCGCCATACATGTGACGTCGATACGCTTCGCAGATCACCTGAATGGCGATTTCTTCAGAAACATCGGCGATTAAAATTCGGACGTCTAGGCTCTGCAAAAAGTCTCTGATCTAAATTATTGTTTTTCTTGTATTCCTGATTTTTTTTGTTAGAAAAATCGTTTTTTTTCTGGAGTTTGAAGCAGTTTCTATCATTTTAGATATTCTACAAAATTGTAGAAGGAGGGCTACAACTTTGGTGAACATCAGTTGAAAGGAGAAAGGTAGGCAAAAAATGCTTCAGGGACCAGATTTAAAGAATTTGCCATTTTTATCATAATTGCAAAGTAGGTTGTATGTCCCCTCGTTTTAGTCTGTTTTTCCCTTAGTCAAGAGGGAATTGGAAGGCGACATGTATCCGCCAGGCTAATGGCTTCCCGAGGGAGCAGCGGAGACACTATCTTCCCCTCTTTTCCTCCATATCCATCACATACCTTCAAATGTTCCAATTCGGCTCCGATATTATCCAGCTCGTGGGCAGCCACCCCAGCCGTGTAGACAACTCGAATGCCATAACCGTGCTCCAATTTGGCGGTGAGAGATTCATGCGGCTGGAAATGACTGTTAGAGGGGAGAAAGTGGGGGGAAAACTAACCAACGAAAAACGAGGATCATCGCTCTGCTTGATTGTTCCAACCTGTCGCCAACCAAAGTGCTGAATTAGACGACATTTGGCGTTGTTAAGATTACGGTCTCCTGGCACAACTCGATAGAAAGTTGGATAAAGCTGAAACTTCATTTAATCTAGGAGAAATAGGCTAATCTTTACTCTATTTTTGTTCTAGGAGAGCAATTTAACCAGAAGAAAAGACGCTTTGTGAGTGAGTTAAGAGTCATATTGGATTTAATTCTCATCCAAGAGTTGTAATTTTATCGCTTTGCTTTTAAATATAAAACCATCGTAGAAATCGAGAAAGAGAGAGCAGTAATTTATCATTTGGACACCCGTTAATCCCTCCCCCACACGAAATACACCAGCTGGGAGGTCACAACAGCTAGCTAAACCCATAGTAAAATTGAGACATTTGGGTGGTATTTTTAAATAATGAGAAGCCCATTAGCTTAGCCGAAAAGAAGAAGATCTTTATAAGGCGCTCTTGAAATATTAAACTACTGTATATTCTCCAAACCTCAGGACATTGGAAAGTCCTATGGTTTTAGGCTAAAAAGGGGAGAAATTGTATTTCCCACGGATGGTTTTATCATTTATAAGATTGCTCGATTTTTAAAGCCATCTTGAAAAGAAATAAAGTTTCTTCCTTTTTGCTACCCTTCAAGCCCCTAAAACCTTCGAAAACTGCATAATTCATAGGTGCCGCCGGCGTCAATAAGCGCTGATTTGGGGCAATTGTCGCCCCCGGGGCTAATAAGTGCTTTCTTTTCTCTCCTCCTCTCAGACAATAAAAAGAGGAAGGACACACACTCTCTCTTTCTCTTTTTTGGACTCTGCCAAGCGTGGACGAGCACAAGTCAATCAACGCTTCATCCACTCGTCCAAATCAAATAAACTGTCGAAGAGCCAAGCATACCTCCTGAGAGTCAGCCGAGGCAAATTTCGCATGAGTTTCCGCGTAGCTCAATTGCACAATTTGCCAATATTTCAATGCCATTGCTGTCGGCTCATTTACCTGAAATTCATTAATTTGAAGATGAAACCACAAACAGAATAGAAAAAGACCACTAAACATTATCTTTATTTGGATCATAGAACTAAAAATATTCATTTTCAGAATTTGCAATCTTTTGTAAAGTTGTAGAGGAAATCAAACTGAACTACTTTGCAAAACATCAAATTCTTTCAAATTGGAAGGACTAGCGCCAAACTGCAGTAACTCTGGGAGTTAATAGGCATTCAAAAATCAACTTTTTGTTGAATTTGAGCAATTTTCTCGAAAAACTATGTTCTTTAAAGTTGTAGAGGAGGTCAAGGGCTACAACTTTGCAGAACATTCGAAATCGTGAAGGGACTCACCTCGGTGCACATTCCTCCAAAGATGGCGACAGGTCTCGGTCTGGCAGACATCAGCTCAAAAAGAGCTCTCATCCCCAAGCTGGTTGTACACTAAACTTGGCGTTACTTTGCTTCCAATTGCTTCGTCTAACCCCGGTATCTTTAAAAATAGCTTCGAGCTGAAAGCCATCAAGAACGCAGTGATTTTGAATGTGATCAAGGGCTACACCAATAGCTGGGATGACATCTGGCACTTCGCGACCTGGTCCCGATCTAAAAGAGATGTTTTAAAAGCGTGGATGAGGATAGAGAGCGAGGTCATGGCTCACAGAGCTTTGTTCAGCAAATTAGCGCGGCTAATCTAATATTCGCCAGTTTGAACGTTAAAGAACGCGAGTGAAATGGCTTTTTTACGAGAGAAATTGCAATCTTTTTTTTGAAAAGTAAAGTTTAACTTACTTGGAGACAAAGACTCCTAGAGGGACAGGAGCTCCGCCAGGTCTTGGCCTGCATTGGAGCTGCTTAGCAGAGATGAGAGCAGCTGAGAAGAAGAAGAATTGGAGAAAGACAGTTGATCTCATCAATACTTAGCTCACAGGACTGTTGTTTATTTTAGCCGAAAAGAAATGGAATCGATGTTCCCGGAGAGGGAGAGCCCCCCGTCAGCTGTCCGAAAAGGGGCGGAGCAGTAGCTCCTGCCCTCCAGAAATTCTCTTTGTGTCTGTTGGACCAATCAATTCAGCTCATTATTTTTGTTATTTGTGCCACCAGGAGGGTTATTATACAAGCTAGAAGTCAGTCTCTATATTTGTCGCGATTTCGCCTTTCGTCTCTTTTTCTCGCTCGGTCTTGTCAACAACAGGAGGCGAGAGATGAATAACCTAGTGCAATTTTCTCTACTTAAATTGCTCTCTGACTCGGACAGAGATTTATCTTCTTGGCTAGCTAATTAGAGATACTCTGACTATCTCAAAACGATAAAACCTAGAGATTTATTTAAAATAAATAGAAAAGAGATCAGTATAAAGCTAAAATAAATACAAACCCATAATAATTACTCGTCATGTTTCTTCGTGAAGCCCTTTACAAAGAATTGTAGCTCATAATCTGATGAATAGAGCTGCAACGAGAACAAAAGAAGCAAAACGCCTCCAACAGCGATGTGAGCGACGGGATACAACCAACCCGGCTGATCGCCAAAGAACTGAAAATGTTGTATTTAAACCTAAACAAATAGACTCACCATTTTAGAAAACGATAGCGCTACTAGGAAGATAACTAATAGGAAGAGGACTTCTCCTTTTGGGAACATTACAGACATGGATGGGTGTCTTTCCTTCAAAAAACTTTTGATCTGCTTCCAACTGAAAGAAATTTTTAAGATTTTAAGCCAAAAAAATTACCTGTAGGCTATTCTCAATATCATATTAAAAATATTTGCCAAAATGAAGCCTCTTGATCCAATATATTGAGGCAGAACAATATTCATTCCGATGTGCAGAACGGCTAGGAATGAAATGTAGCCTCCATGCATTCCCAGATCTTTATTTTTCATCGAAGCCATGGCAAAACACTCTGTAATTCCATTGACAGCCATCACATAGAGGTAGAACATGTACATTATCAGTAAAATCTCTCCTAAAAAGGTTAGAAAATATAGTTAAAAGGTTGAACAAACCTTCTCGAGTTGCTAATAAGCCTCCAGAATAAATAGTCAAAGCCAATTTCGAGTAGGGAATTCCAAAGAAGCAAACAGTTAGACAAATAACGGAAACCCCATGAAGAACTGTTGAAAATGTACGGACGAGGTTATCAAATACTGCCTAAAAGACGAAAATATTTTTAAAAATTGATTGAACTCACGTTATTCTTTTCAAAAACTTTTGAACATTCACTAATTTTTCGTGAAAAATCTGCAAAACAGCTTTCTTCTAGTGGAGATAGTACAATTCTAGCAACTAAACTTCCTAACTTTTCAATGGCGTCATAAATAGCTGAAATAACTCATTTAGAGAATGAGTAGGCCGACCTTGGTTTTTCAAAGCAATTATATTTGTAAACGACATGATATAGCCACTTCCATCAGTTAACAACTGTTTTAGGAAGGAGTGGCCTAATAGAGCTCCAACTGATTTGAGAGCAGTTTGATCAAGTCCAGCACTGAAATAATATTGAATTTGTCTTGAAAAATATTTACCTAAACGATGGGAAAAAGCTACTAAATCCATTTGCTTGAGGAAGCTCGTTAATCTTCCTTTTTGATAGTTTATAAAAGGCGATATAGTTAATAAGAACATAGAGAGTTGAAGCGAGGATCTAAAAACAACTTTAAAACAAATAAATTAGCTACAAACCTGTGAAATCGCAACAGAATATGGAGTATATTCGCATGATTTTGTTATAACCAATGAGAAGATAACAAGCTTGGGTAAGAGGACCAGAAGAGCTTGAGAAATAGCAAAATGTCCTGATAATGCGAATCTAAATAGACTAAAACCAATTCAATTAACGACTTACCTAAGTGAAATAACTGCTAAAGGCTCAGCCAAAGTCTCGATAAAAGCTGCCAAAGCGAATCCAGCCGCCATTGAGAAAGGAACATCTGCACTTGCAAAAAGAATCCAAAAAACAACACTAATTGTGGAGAAAATTAAACCGAAGACAGGACTGAAATATAAGAAAATAGGCTGAAGATTGATGAAAAAAGTCTCACCTTAACCATAAAATATTGATAAATTGAGGCCATGGCAGTTCTAAAATGTTTCCTTTTCTAAACGGCTCTCTAGAAAGGAACAAAATCGTGTTGTAGAGCAATGTCAAACTGAAAAAAGCAAAATTTGAGCTAAAGAAGCGTAAATTTAGCTTCTTCTAATGGATTTTTTCTCTTCTATTTTATTTTAGCTTTTTATCTCATTTTTTGTGTATTTATATACCCTTTTTTTAGTCTGGCTCGTCAAATAATTGATAAACTATTAGCAAAAGCAATGAGAATAGCTTGATTACAGCTTTTTTGTATTGAATCTTAGAAAAAAAATCAAAAATGATCTAACCTGACGTTTACTAGTCCTAGCAAAGTGCCGTCTACTACCCGTAGGAGGTACATATTAATTCCGAAGGAGAGAACTCTTGCCACCAGCTGAAATACATCTATAAATAACTGTAAAAATTGAAATAACCTTACTTGGCCCATCATGTTGTAGCTAATCGACTTGCCCAATTGAGACATGGCTTTACTTCCTGAAAATAACGAAAATTTCATCATTTTTTTTGTTTTTCTCAGTTGTTACAACAAAAAAGTGCCAGGAGAAAAGCCTCCAACGTGTAATCGAATCAAAATACACGTGGACTAATCGAGTCCGAGCGTATTTTGCTCTTTGCCCTTCTCTTTGACGGATTCTTTTTTGATTTTTATTATTTTCTATGCATAATTTTTACAAAGCCCTCGTGAGAACAGCCGAAAACCCGTCAAAAATGGCCAAAAAACCAGAAGCTACACGTGGAACTAAATCAGCTGCGTATTTCTTAGCGCGCCACGCGTTGAATACTCAGCCAATCCTGTCGCTGTTCCCTGTTGGCTAGTGGAATATTTTCAGCTGGTGTGCTCCGCTCCGCTTTTTACTCCACTTCTACTTAAGATATTATGTCTTGGATTTGGGATTGGTTCAGCAGCATCTTGAATGCCCTCGGTTGGTTTATTTTCACCCCACTTTTTGGGAGGAAATAAGAGCAATGGCTTGAAAATGAATTGATTTTTCTAACTGCTCATTCTCTCCCAATCTTCTCTAATATTGTGGGAATAAAACATCTAGAATGATCTTTCCAGGACTCGCTAAGAAAAATGGCAAACTTGTATTCTTGGGATTAGATAATGCTGGAAAGACTACGCTCTTGCATATGCTCAAGGATGATCGAATGGCTCAGCATGTTCCCACTCTTCATCCCAGTAAGTTCTTTCTTGTCTTCTCCTTTGAAGGAGAAAGGGATGATCAGCTGATAGCTTTTTTTTGCGATAAGAGCCGGTTTGTAGTATCGGCTGGATTTTCTTGAACTTTTCTGAGTGACTTGTACAACGCTTAAGTCAGCTGACAGCAGTCTCGGGAGGAGACCATATGATTGGTTGAACATGTGTGCGCAAGATTTTCGAGACCAAGCTTCCTCGTTGATAATGTATCGTTTCAGCTTCGGAAGAATTGTCACTAGGAGGAATAAGATTTACGACGTTTGACTTGGGTGGTCACGCGCAAGGTAGAATCGCTCATTTTACTAGGAAAAATCGCTTTTTTCAGCTAGACGCGTTTGGAAAGATTATTTCCCGGCGGTGGATGCGATAGTTTTTTTGGTGGATTGTGCCGATTTAGAGCGGATTCAGGAAAGCAAAGTTGAACTCGATTCTCTTCTTCGTGACGAACAGGTTTCATCTTTTAACTAAATTTCCCTCCAAAATCCTACTTGAATTTTTCAAGTTCTCTCAGGGCCCAAATCTCCTAAAATTTAGGATTACTTTTGCAAAAAATAAATGGCTTTTCAGGTTGCTTCTTCTCCTATCCTCGTTCTTGGAAACAAAATCGACAAGCCGAATGCTTTAAGTGAAGATCAATTAAAATGGCATCTTGGAATTCAGCATATGTGCACTGGAAAAGGTAGCTTTTCCCCTCACTCTTACTTCACCTCGGACTTTCCTTCAGGCGAAATATCTCGAAATGATTTGGCTTCTCGACCGGTCGAAGTTTTCATGTGTACTGTACTGAGGAGGCAAGGGTATGGCGAAGGATTCCGCTGGCTTGCCCAATATTTGGACTAAAAAAAGCGAAACAAAGAAATATTGTGATTCCCTTTCAATTGTATTCATTTTTTTGTGTATGTTTATTTCCCCCGTGGCACTAGATCTTGACAGTAGTGTTTTTTTTTGCAAATTCATCTTCCCCTCCCTGCTCATTTCCACTAAAATTTTAAGTTAATCGCCCATCCTGTTTGAATAAATTTTATCTTGAAAACCGTAGAAATCAGAGAAAAAGGAAACCGGCTAGTTAAAATTCTGGAACAAAAACCTCGAAATTAATATTTACTAAATTACTATTATTATATAATGGAAAATTTTGGCCATTTATTGGATTACTATAGCCTAAAAATGAGCATCGAAAGCCTCAATTTTTGGGGCTTTTATCCAACTGTTTGGCATCATTCGACTCAGAAAAGTTGGCTGCATTGATTAGCAGTTGAATAAATCCAAGAAAATTATCGAAAAAGCCTCTCTTGAGAGTGCTTAGTGTTCTGATCGTGATCTTAAAAGACTAAAGTTCGATTCATTTGATCATCTAGATCTGAAATCTGTCTCGCCTTATAGCCGGTTGTTGTTCAAGTGGTTGAGAATGACCCATATGCCCCTTTTTTCCGAAACCTCTCGGTCTCCTATGCGCGTTTCAGAGAGGTTCTCACCCATTTATCCCTCCCTCAAAGATTTTGTCGTCAGTCCTTCCATCCTTCCAATAGTCATCTTTTTCGTTTAGACTCTCTTTCAAGTCAGTCCGTCAGTCATCTTCTGGTTTGGATTCCTTCCTCCACTAGCTGGAGCAATAATCGCCATAGCTACAGCCCTTACAGTTCATCAGGAACGCGTCACAAATTACAATTGGATCTGCGGAGTATTGCTGCCATACTCCTTTTTAGCAATCTCATTCAATTTCAGAGAGCCTTCCTGCCGAGTCTCTCTCGAATAATCAATCTCGATTTTGAAGGAATCTTCTGGCAAATATGCATGTACTTCCATTTCCCGTTGAGACTCTTCGAGATCTACGTCGGCTGTGAGTTGATTAACCCAGAAAGAGTCAAAAAGTTTATCGATATGGCCGATTGCGAGCCGTAAATGCGCCGCGTCCCTGGCTCTATCTGGCCAGTCGAATTGGTTATGCGCTCTTTGGAATCCTAGAACTGGTTTTTCTCGTCGGTCTCTCAGCTGTTGGCGAGGATGAACACGGAGGTGGGTTTTTCCTTCTAAATTCCTCGAGAAATCACTTTTTCAGTCGTCCACGTAATCCTTTTCTACACCTTCGGGATCTTTGCTTTCCTATTCTTTATGACAAATACGATCTGCCATAGCCAATCACTCTATTATCTCCCTCCTTATGCGAGTTTATTTCTATGGGAGAACTAGTAGGCTTCTTTCAGGGAAAAATATCCTACAGATTGAAGATAGTCCTAGCTGTTTCGTATCTCTCATCAGTGCCACTCATCGCAACCTTCTATACTTTATACTGGAAGGGCTGCATCACAGTCGCTTATGAGCTATTCGCTCTGACTGAATATATCGATGTCTTCATCAGTATAGCATACCATGGATGTGCTTTTCTCGACATTCGACATAAAGTCATTGTAGAAGTGAGATGGATGAAGCCGAATTTGGAAAAAGAAGAGCTCCAACTAGAAGTTTTTAACAAATTTGAATAAAAATTCTACTTATTTTTTGGGATTCTTTACCAGAAAAATGGCCAATTCTCTCGGCATTTCTGATGACTTTATTTTCGAGGATAAAAACAGACAGAAGTGAGGAAATAAATAAGCAAAAGATCACAAAGAAAATATGCAAATAATCAGCATTACTTTAGTTGGATAAGTAAGGAAATAATGTCGTGTCTAAAATGTCTCCGAATCGTCCAAATTTTCGTGAGCTTCGGCCGCAACAGGAATCGATTCGTCAGCTAAAGCAACATTCTCTACTCCCTCCTCGTTTTCCAGCGGAATATCCTATAAATGTTGAATTGTACATTGAGCGATTTTAGCCACAAGCGTGACTTTTAAAGCGTAGCTGAAGAAAAAACGAAAACTCACATCGGGCGCGTAAAGAATGTTCAAAATCTTCTGCGAATTGACGCTTTCTCCTTCCGGAGCAGCGTTGCATAAATCCTCAACAGCTCGGAGCTTGTTAAAGTAGAAATCTCTCTCTTTTTCTGCCGTCTGGAGTGCTTCATAATGCTAAAATTGATCAATGAAAATCGGTCAACGAAAGTTTAAAAAAACCTCTTGAATTTGCTCCTCCAACTCGCGAATCTTCGCTTTATCAGCCGCGCTGCTTCCAGTCGATGCGGCTGCTGGTGCAGCTGAAGTTCTCGCCGGAGCACCAGTGGAAGCAGGAGAAGGAGCTGCTGCTTTTTTGACCAATGGAGCGGGAGCTTGTCTGGGAGGTGCAGGTGCGCGGGGAGCAAGAGCTGTTCGTCCAGCTGGGCCTTTTGCTCCAGCGGGGAAGGCCTAAACGATTTTTTTTTTCTAATTTTTGGCTATTGTACCTCTCCTCCTCGGTGGGCTAGCGCCTCGTAAGAAGAGAAATCAATTCCCTCGCCGTTAGCATTGAAAAACTTGTAGAACCATTGGAGGAACTCATAGTTGTCTTGGAATTTTCCCTTCACCAACTTTTCTACTTGAACCGGCTGAAAGCTTGCTTCATTTCATCTTAAATTCCATTAGTTTTTTCCTTTATGCAAGTCGTCTAAAACAAAAAAAGAACCTTATCGACTCCAATATCCTTCCATGCAAGGCCTAGAATCTTCCAATTATTGATGTGGTCCATCTCGGACTTGGAATTCCATTTAACCTTCTTCAATCCGATGCTATCTGGGAAAATGATGTGGGTCAATTGGCAATACGCAGCTCCTGTCGACATCTCCTCAATTTTGCTTAATTGTGCCTAAGAGAATTGCATAAAAATTAGGGGAGAATCCTACCTGCAGAAGGGCATTTACCCAAGCGACTAGCTCATTCCTACTCACGTTGTCTGTCGTAACAGCCGAGACGTAGACGTTATTCACCATTTTGCCTTAAATTCACTTGATTAGGAAAGAAAGGTAAAGCAAAACGAAAAGAGATTCGAGCTTTTTTTGTGATTCATTGATTTCTTTCGCTTTTCTTAGTCATTTTCGTTTTTTATTTGACTTAAATCAATCAATAGATGATAAAATAAGTGGAATTTATTTATTTTTTGGAATAAAATCCCCTCATTTTTGACTAAAAATTGCTGAGACGCTAACGGCTGAGTGAGCTAGAGAGAAAAACAAATAAATTGGATGACCGATCCGACCTCCCAGAAAGTGCCACGTAATCTCTAATTTGTTTCGAAAAATAAGCACAAACAAATTCTTAAATTAGCTTCCCCAGCTGGTGGAGGAGATAGAAAGGGACAAATTAATAGCCGAAAAATTGGAACATTGTAGGTCAGCGCAGAGGAAATTGATGTGTGACGTCAATGGGAAATAAAATTCAAACGAGCGGGGCAAAGCCAGCTGGGGCGCGCTTACATCCACCCCTCAGACTCATCACCGACCTTTCCCTAGCAAAAAAAAAGTCCTGAGACTAATCTCTACTGGGAAATTCGAGTCGAGTGCCCATAGCTCCCCGCTGTCACAAACAGCAAATAGGATAATAGCCGGAATTGATTGCTGCCTGGGAATAATAAAAAAAAAAAAGCTTTTTATTTACCTCTTTTTGACCAATCTTGTAGAAGAAATCAAGGACTACTAGGTTGCAGAACATCAAAAGTCCTAAATCCTACTGGAATATTGAGAAAAATTGCTAATTTTATACCTAAAGCAAGCCTGAAAAGTCTTATTTGGAAGGATTTTCCCGATTTCGGGAACAATTTATCCTAAAAATAATGATTTTACAAAGATATTTCATCAAGAAGCTTG
Organism: Oscheius sp. JU1382; assembly: GCA_932521405.1. NCBI lineage: Eukaryota > Metazoa > Nematoda > Chromadorea > Rhabditida > Rhabditidae > Oscheius > Oscheius sp. JU1382. The sequence goes on along the minus strand of OW051478.1, from coordinate 617,495 downwards.
AAATCAAATGAAAACTGGAACAAATAACCCTAGAAGTCGAAGAAGAAACCACTTTTTGACTTCAGATTCTTGATTTAAAGCTGCATTTATGCTCGAATCATTGCTTCCACATTCCTTCCTTAACATTTTAAAGTCGCCAATGGCAACCGTCGCTTTTATTTGGCCATTTCGTTTCTTTCTCCCAAATGTTTCTATTTTAGTCTTTTATCTATCATTTGCTCGAGTTATCTTTCGCATTTAAAACCACATATATTTCCAATTTTTAGCTCTAATTTGCAAAATGGCTGCTTCCTTCAAAGAGTCTGATATTTCCCTATTAGTTAAAGTGAGTTTTAGTAGTTCCTTCGAATTGTTCTAGGCTGCTGACTTCGCTGCTCGACGTCATAGAGACCAAAGGAGAAAGAACAAAGAGCAAGCTCCCTATATAAACCATCCTCTAGGTGGGTTTTGCTAGCAATTTGAGGGATTTTTTTTAGGAGTCGCTCAGATTTTGTCTGAAGAAGGGAAGGTTTCGGATTCAGCCACTCTTGCAGCGGCTATGCTTCACGATACAGTTGAGGACACCGAGACGACTCTCGACGAGATTTTGGAGCATTTTGGCCCAGAGGTATAAGGGAACATTCAATTGCATCGCATCGCAAAATCGCTATTAAATGGAGAGCTTAAGACCTTTTTTCAGATCCATCACATTGTTGCTGAGTGTACAGACGATAAAAGCCTGCCCAAGGAGGTAAGAAAAGAGCTGCAAGTCAAGAATGGCCCATCACATTGCCACAAAGCAAAGTTGGTCCACATGGCGGATAAAATTTACAACCTTCGCGATTTGGAGCAGTCTCCCCCTCTGGGATGGGACGAGACTCGAATCAAGGAGTATTTCCTCTGGTCTAAAAAGGTCGTAGCTGGCTATAAAGGGGAAAATGCTCAATTGGAAGCCGCTCTTGAAGAGATTTTCAAGAGAAACATCAAGGAATAAATATTATTTATTATTATTAGTTCATCAACTTGATTGGATGTCTCACCAAGACACCATCTTCGTTGCGAATCTCCTCGCCCAGCTGGTTGTCAATCGCTGCATCAACCAACTCATCTTCAATCCCCTCTCGGAAGAAGAAGGACTTCATCGCGAAGGGGTTTTGAGGAACCGAGTTGTGGATAACTACAGTGACCTGATGGTAATCGGGACATTGATCGGCTGTGGCGTCTAGGCAGCAATAATAGTCGACTTGATTGTTGTAGCAGCAGACTGTGCTGGCATCAGGCTGAAAATAGATGATTTTGGGTTGAACATTTAACTCCCCCTTTCACTCTTGGGCAGCTTTTACGAAAAGTTGCGAGAAAATTGATTTCCCACGCCAAGATTTAGGGTAACTGTAACCAAAAAGGACGATTTTGTCGCTTTTTAAAAATGTTTTAAGCTTTGTGATGTTCTAAAGAGTTGGAGAGTTTGTTTTCCCCAACAATTTTTTTTAGAAAAAAAGTTGCCAGACATAAGGGATTTTCCCACCTTGTCGGGCAAAGCATTGACGCAAAGGCTATTCTGATGAGGGAGACACTTCCTTGGCAATCCATCAGGTCTCAAAAGAGGCCGCGAGCCACGAGGACATGGCGGCACAACCATCGGCTTTTCTGTAGTTGTCCGAGCGGCGGCATATCCAACAACTACAAAAGTAGAGAGGAAAAAAAGCTGCACAGACCTATGGAAAGGACAAGCAAAAAGGAGTTCATTGGGGGGATGGGGAGAGAGAGTGAGACGGGGGAGGTGGAAAGTGAAATCTCGGGCAAATCGTCGGGAGCGGGTTGATATGAGAAAGGATCATTTAGAAATTAACGTTTTTAAAAAAAGCTCTCGCCTAAAAGATTAAATCTAGAGGAAAAAATCAACCACAGATATTGACAGCTAGCTCGAAAAGAATTCGGCAATGAGATGTTGATCGATTCATCGTTGTTTTTGTTGCCTTTTCTCTTCTTTTCAATGCTTTTGTCCGTTCGAATGCAACAATTATTTGCGTAGCGGAACTCCCATAAATCACCATCCGATCTGATTCATCTTCCATGGCTCAACACCTCTCTTTTTTGCTTTTATTTTAGAGGAAGTATCTCACTCTCCTCCAAATTTGACTAGACGCTGGGTTGGACGACAAATTAGATCAAAGCCAAGACCTTTTTTTTGGTTGCAACCTCTTCCGTCTCTAATGAGAGGATTCGACTAATTGGAGGAGGCGACATCCCGTAAAAAGAGTCCTCTCCGGCTATCCTCCTATCTCTTGAGCCGTGGGAAACCGCTTTATTATGATGTGGAATCGCATCGAATTTTATGACCAGTTGACCAGCCAGTTGAACTGTCATCTCCCGTTAGTTAAATCAATTTTAAAGTTTAGTAGCCCTTTTGATCTCAGGATCCTCAATTATTTGATTTAATGTTCCTTTTCCTCTTCCCTTCTCGGATTTCATCCACAGCTGAGTAGCTTTCTATCTCCCTCAGTCTTCGGGCGTCCTCAGTTTCCTCCTTGGGAAATTGACCTAATTTCCAGGTTAGGACCTCTCTCTCTCTCTCTCCCCACCCTCGCTCCACACCAGGCCGGGCGGTACGAGTGATTGGTAAACAGCCCGGGAGAGTTGTCCCCCAACCAACCAACCCTTCTCTCGTGGGCGGAGTCTCTTCGTAGCAGCTATATGCCGCCACCGCCAAGGCCTGGCAGGCCTCCAACCACTGTCCGCTTAGTGGCAGCTATTCTCAACATCTTCTTGCTGGTTTGTTTGATTCTCTTTCGCACACGGGAGGCTGGGGGATTAGCTGCGAGGGAGGCTGAAGAAAGTCGATTAATTGCGGCTGCCAACGGCTGTTCCAAATAACAACACAAACCTCCTTTAGTTGTGAACCACAGGGTTGGGAAGGCATTTATTGCCTCGAATCCAATCAAAAATTCAATTTCGAGACTCCAAAATGCATTTTTCTGCTGCCTATAATTCCCCCGAAATGAATAAAAAGCAGCTGTTGTCACCTGTCATTCGATTTTGTAGATATGCGGCTTCTTGTTGCTCATTCTAACCGGTTTTGCTGCTCTTTCTCCCCCCAAATCGGACATCGCTCCCAAACAAGTTAGCACTTACCCTCAGGTTAGTTTTTTGGCTGTTTGATTGAGAGCCAGAGATTTTCTAGTATGTCATAACTCTCCTGTTGATTGGAAGCTTTGGAGGATGCCTCGTCTTTGTGGCTTTTCTAGGCCTAGTTGCGCTTTCCTTCTTCAACTCCTTTATTCTATCTCTGGTGAGATTTTCGGCTTATTTTTGCTTTTTTTTAGGCAAAATAGATAAAAAAAGGTTAGAAATGAATAGAGCTGGTGGTTATTAGCTTCCTATTCTCGCTATTAGTAGCCCTAAAGCCCCTTTAGACGATCGATGTAACCAAGTGGAAGAGAGGGAGAGCCATAGGGGACCACTTCTAAATGACCTAGACTTACCCCCCGGATCTTTCCTCCCATTTTTTGAAAACCAAATATTAGAGGCCCAGGTGAATATGAAAAATTCATGCTAGTTGCCTCCGGGGAGAGGATGGATGTTTGCTGAGATTCTTCTCTCCCCCTCATAGACAAATAGAGAAAAGCATGGGGTCAGAAAGTGAGAAAAATTTCCCCCACTGGCCTTCATCTCTTCATTTTTTCGATCTTTTCTCTCCTTCCGGGCGGCAATCACGCGCTCCAAAAATGAACAATTTCCTTCAAAATATTCGATTCGTCGCCGACTTTTCCAAAAACCGGTTTCTGGCTAAAATGACGACTGTAAAATGGCCTCCACGCTGATTTTTTACACAATGTTGATGGATCGCATTGTTTTATGGATCTGAAAAAGAGAAAATAATTTGCAGCACGTCTTCTCCCAAGCAGCCATGATTGGAGCCCAATTTGTGGCTGTCTGCTTCACAATAACTGTCCGCAAACGGGTCAGTGAGATAAGAGAAAAAAACAAGAGGAAATACCTTTCAGCTCCACTATAAAATGGAGGAATCTTGGAGGGCGAAGGCTGTTTGCAGTGAAGGAGTTGAATGCGTGCCGTTGGAACGGTTCCTCAACTCTGAAATGGCTTTGATCATCCTTTTCGGCTCATTCATCCTCATCCAGGTTGCTACCTCTCTTCTTTCGAATAATTTTTCTCATTTTAGATAGCATTGCTCTGTATGAGCAGCTATTTGGCTGAGAAGCGCTCCTACGAAGAGCGCTATCCATCGTTACTCCAAAAGGCTGAAGACGACGACGAGTAGTTCTTTTTTTTAATATTAATTGTTTTTTGTTACTTCCAAGTTGGAACTTCCAACGGGTTGATTTGTTCCGGTTAGCCTCTTCGCCAAAAACCCGCCTTGTTGCATTTCACTTCACCTCCCCCTGCCAAAATTAGTCTTAAGAGTGCCTTTTTCCAGATATCAGGGTTACTGCCACATAATCGTTGCTCATAATACTCAAATTTGTGATGGCTGCTATATAACTGGGTAATAAAGAGTCTATCTTTAATCGATTAGATACTGCATGTAGAGCTTTTTGTGATCTTCTGAGGCGAACTCAGGCATGATGTTGACCTTAATTATCTCGGAGAACCCTTCTTCAAGGCTGGGAGGCTAAAACATTGCATCTAATTAGAAATTTTGCAAGCAATACGTACCTGGAATTTGGATTGAAACATTCTTAAAACCATCGTGTTCACTTCATTTGGCCGCTTTTGCGTCAGTGAGCGGAACCGAACGTTGTGTCTAGCATGATCAATTGTGCAATTAATTTCGAAGCAACGACAATCGAGTTTTAGCTTCTTTGCCAGAGCTGTATAACGAGATCTGGAATGAACTGCAATTATAAGCTTAGTCATAGAGGCTGACCTGGACTCTTTGTCTGGATTAGTATTATCCACTACGACGCTTTTTCCTTCTTTTAGGAACTTTTCAGCATGAGCTACGCATTTCTGCCATGTACCGAGGGTATCTCTAAAAGTAATGTTTAAAAAATATATGAAGCACTTGCCTATTCACTACTTCATAGCCGTACTTATCGGATAGCTTCTGTGCTAATGTAGACTTACCAGAGCCAGGAAAACCACACATTACAATTATTTCTGGCTTTTCAGATGGAAGCTTCGTATCTAAACAAGTTCAATTAGAAAGAAGAGCTTGACAAACCTGGCTCTAGATGGACTCTATTAGGAAGAAGCAAATTTGTTGGCTCAAATGTTGGCGGTCCCCATGGCTCTTGCATTTTATCTTCGAGAAAAAATTGCTCTGGTGTGTGAAAGGGAAGACCAACATTATGGGCGAAAAATCTATCGGCATAGGAGTGATCTTTTCTTGGCCGATTCTAAAGCTAGGCTATTAAAAATAAAGTCAAATTCTCACCTTGGTTTTATGCCTTCCAGCTGCATCTCCTACATAGAAACTCTCTGTGAGATCAGGTTTAGTTTCTCCGTTTCGTGCTTTCAACGCTTCCCACATGCCAACTGAAGGTTTTCTATAATGCCCATCATCGATGGATAAAAAGACCTAAAAATTTGGGTAAAAAAATAAGTAAATAGGCTCAACCTGCATAGGAACTTTAATTTTCGCTACAATTTGCTCAATTTTCCTCTTAAAGCCTTCTTTATCAACTTTTCCCGCCTAAAATATTAAAAAAATTAACTTAAAAAGCTTACTTTGAGACCCTTTTGATTACTAAAAATCACAATTTTGTAGCCGTTTGTATGATATTCTTTTAATTTCTTTGGAACAACTTCATATATCAGCTTCCAGTCATTTGTATCCTTTGGAAAAACATTTCCAGACTTTGTTAATATCAATGTACCGTCTGAAAAGCTTAAATCTAAAAACTTAAAAAGACTAACCCATATCAAAGGAAGCAATTTTACTCCTAGGTTCACAATTATCCGAGGTATATACCCATAATTGACCCTCACCTTCAGAAGACCATTTTCCTGCTTTACTGGGCACTAAATTTGATAAAAACCAATTAAATAAAACTAACTCATTCGATCGAAAGCAGACTTTGATTCTCCTGTTGCAGATCTTTTCATTTCTACTAAAGGTTAGGCTAAAATGAGTAATTAACCCCAAACTACTTAAATGGTCAGTATGTTTAGTAGCAACTAAAGATAGTAAACTAGCATTTTCCTCCTAAAAATTTATTTTTGGCATCGAAAACAATAACAAAAAGTGATCATAAACTTAACTCCTCTCCTCTATAAAGCTGATTTATTTCTTTCCTCCTCTCAATGTTGCTCGTTTTCCTTGACCAATAGGTGGACGGACAACTTTTCCGCGCATCATTTTCAGCTCATCTTGCACCTGAAATAAGAGAAAAGGTAAAAAGGATAGAGTTGGCTTGCGAAATGAAGTTTGCCTTTCTTATCAAAATGCCACCAATGCTCAATTTCGCAATAAAATCAACGAACCTGTCGGAAAACTACGTGATCATCGAAAAAGAGTCCATGAAGTCGCAACATTTTAGTGAGGTAATGGAACATCGGAAGATTTGGATAATATTTTGGAGATAGCTGATCTCTTTGTTCATAAGGCTCCATTGACATTACTCTAGCAATCTGAAAAGAGAATAAAATTTAAGCAATGCAACAAACCTTTTGACTTCTACTATTTGATGGAATAACAACTTCTCCAAAAATTCGATTGCTCAACCTGTCCATACGTTTTCCCAGTGGAGTAGCTTCACTAATTCCTCGTCCAACTTGAACAATTCGTGAAGCTGCTAACCTAGACATTCTGAAAACGAGTGTAACTTATGTAAACGTTAGTAGTTGAAAGTATAGAAAGATTAAACTTCAAAAATGGTCCAGAAAAATAACCAGTAACAGTTTATTTTACCCGGTAAAATACGAGGTCAATAAGTGAGAGATAAAATATTACTTCCTGAACCTTTCTATCACTTCTTTTTGAAGAAGGAGCTGATATTTACAGTTCCTTTACTTGCCTGTGCAAGCTGCTTCTTCACAGCTGATTCTTTTACTTTCTGAAGCAAAAATAACAAATAAAAGCTGGTTAAAAACTCACTTTTACAACAGTTTTTCCATATAGAAACTCATCTTCATCGGTCTTTCGTTTGTAGCCTTCAACCTTTTCTTCTATTGCCACAACGGCATCAACAATTCCTAAGTAAGTTTTTATATCTGGGATTAGTTCTGTCGGAAGATAGTCGCACAGAATTCCAAAGCTGTAGCGAGCAAAAGCTTCCTCTAAATTTATTTTTTTCCGGGTGGGAAATAGAACTTACCGTTGTTTATGATGGCCTTGTGGAGGGAACCTTCAGCAGCTAGAGCTTCTTTTATCTTGTTTAGTCTAGTTTTCATCCATTCTAAGGTTTTCTCCTGGCTGAAACGGTAGACAACTGTTTCACAAATATCTGAAAAAAGGCTTCTTTCTTTATCCCAAAGGAGAACCTTGTGTATCCGAGACCAGCGACAAAGTTTTGAGAAGTTGCTCATTCTGTTCCAAGCATGATATCGAGGGAAACTTCTCATCTACGAGAATATCGCTGAGCTCCATGAATTTTCCCTTGTTTTTCAATAAATAGGGAAGAACAAGGAAAATGGGATGAACAGGAGAATAAAGACGAAAGGCTCCATCTTCAACGACATCCTCTCCATAAAACCAGGAGCGATACTCATTTGGGGATTGAACAATCTAAGTTTTTATGGTACTTGCATGCATAGAAAAAAAAACCTCTCCGCAATTCTCCTTATCAATAATATATAATGAAGGGGAATCGTTTTTTGGGTTAGGAAGATGGAGAATGGGAGAGGAGATAGCCGCTTCTAAAAGTCTTCCTTAATTCAAACTCATTTAGCTCTAAAAAAATCAAACTAACTTGGACAAATATAAACTTTAACAGCTTTAGAAGGGTCTGATACAGGAAGTTTTCCATTCGCATCTACGCTGCAATTCGAATTCTCGTCAGTAAGCGGCGTCGAAGATCGAGTTGTTACCATCCTGCAAATCTTCCAATAATTTCATCCTCCAATTTCTCCACAATCTAAGGTAAAAATAGGCTATAACAATTAAAAATGAACTTTGACACATATTAAAATCTTATTTATTCTATTTCATATTTAAAATACACGAAATAGAAGAGCCCAAAAAGCTTCTTCACAAGGAGTGGGCATCCCAGTATACAACAGTGGAACGAATAAAATATTTCTGAAGTGTTTCGAGTTAAAAACCATCAGAGTGACTAGCGAGCAGCCAGGAAGTAGACAAAATATACAAAAAAAAAGATGTGGCCTACTCATGCTAGAACATTCCTCCTTTGCCACCGCTCGCTCTTTGTAATTGAGACATCATACTCTGCAAGCCACTCATGCCACCCATCTGTTGCAAAACACGAGGATCCATCATTCGGGCCATTTGCTGATTCAATTTGGCCATTTGTTGAGGATTAACATTCTTAGGATTCATATCACCCGTTTTTGGCTAAAAATAATTGCAAGATGTTAAAGAATACTCACATTGAATAGACCTTTCATACTGCCCATTTTCTTTACCATATCAGCGAACTTTTTATATTGACTAAGAAGCTCTCTAACGTCGTTTTGAGCTGTTCCTGATCCTCGGGCTACTCTCATCACTCGCGTAGGCTCCTTTGTAAAAATATCGTTAGCTTTAGGATGATCAAGCTCTAAAGAAAAATAATAAGTCGACAAACACTTTTAACTTGCCTAAATCACTCATAGAATCCATAATTGTCATCAGCCGTTTTAGTCGATTAACTGATTCTTTTTCGTTTCCTTTTGACATAAATTCTGGACCAAAGCCGGGAATCATACTCTGAAATTGAAATAAACCTATTTGGTTATGAAATCTTACCATGATTTGTCCAAATGGTCCAAGTTTCATAAGATTTTGGAACTGTTCGTACATATCGCGCAGAGTGAAAATACCTAAAGAAATAATTATTATTAAATTAGAAAAATAAACCTTGTTTTATTCTTCCAACAAGCTCCTCGTTATCCTTAATTCCAACCTCATTTACCATATCTACGAGTCCAGCAATATCTCCCATTCCAAGCAATTTCTGCACAAAGGCTTTCGGTTTAAAGATTTCAAAATCATCGATGTGCTCTCCGGTACCAATAAAGATTACTGGAGACTTTGTTACAGCAACACTAAAGAAATAAAATTAAGTTAAAAAATAAGCTTACGCTGATAGAGCTCCTCCTCCCTTAGCATGAGAATCTAACTTTGTGATGATAACTGAAGCAACATCGACAGTATCTGAGAAAGCACGAGCCTGAGCCTCGCAAGCCTGACCAATGGAAGCATCCATAACGAAAACTACGTTATCAGGGCTCTGAAGTTAAAAATGCAAAACATAGAAGGTAAATACATACCACAGCATTAGAAACCTGGAGCATTTCTTCAAAGAGTGAGGCTTCTTGCTTGTGACGACCAGAAGTATCGACAATGATGATTTCAAAGTTTTCTTTCTTGAATTTTTCTACTCCTTCCGCGGCAATAATAACGGGATCCATTTCAGAATAAGAACCTAAACGAAATTACAATTTCTAGAAAGTTTTCATACCGTAGAAGGGAATTCTAGCCTTGGTTGCGTTTTGCTTCAACTGATCAAAAGCTCCGGCACGGAATGTATCGGCACAAATAAGACAAGTCTTCCATCCTTTTCGTTGGTAATAATATGCCATCTAAATATAACTAAAAATATTAACAAATAGCTGTTACCTTTGTACAAGTGGTTGTTTTACCGGATCCTTGAAGACCAACAAACATAATTACATTCTGTTTTCCTTTTGTCGGTGTGAACGGTGTAACACCGGGATCTACAAGCTTTAGCAGCTCATTGAAAACAGTTCTCTGGATAAGACGTCGTTTGTTGACTCCACCAACCATATCATCAAAGTTGATGGCATTTCTAAGGAAAAATAAGTAAATTTACAAATCACCTACTTCACATTTTCTCTAAGTTTTCCAACTAATCGAATGTGCACATCTGATTCAATAAGAGCAGTACAGACCTGAAAAAATAATTGTTAAATTGCATAAAATAGCCTTACCTCCTTTAGCATAGAATTAAGCTCATCTTCATTGATAATAGTTGCCTGTCCCAATTTTCCGATAGCATTGCGGATCTTCCTACCAAGATCGGCTAATACCATCTTGTTCTGAAAATTCTATCATAATTTAAAGAATAAAGAATTAAAAGTCGAGAAATAAAGGTGACGTAGGCGTGATAATAGAATAGGAAAGCTCAATAAAATTGAGGTAATAAACATTTTGCTCGCGAATATTATTCTAATTATTCTATCAGCTTTCCATATAAAAAGCGACTAAAAAGCTGAACTGAAGCTCAAAAGAATAAATATATTCTAGAATTCCAGCCAATTTTTTCCAACATTCGGACATCACAAACTGGATGGCTATACAACGGACAAAAGAGCGAGTGCTCAACTTGATTTTTCTTGAATCTTTCAATGTGAAAACGGGAAGTAAAGTAAAATTGCGTGAAAGAAGTAAAAATAGTACTGTAAGTTGCCTCGAAGAAGAGTAACGAATACGCACCAAGATCAACAGAAATTAGCGGACCTAAAAATGAACATTTGCGCTTTTCTTTATTGTTCTCCGCTTTTGCAAACTGTCTTGTTGCTTCTTTTTGGTTGCTGTAGCTTTTCTATTCCTTTATTATCTTAGCGTACAAAAAAAAGTCAAGACGAGAGAAAATAACCTAAAAATATATCAATAGAAAAGAAAGAAACGATTATGCTGTCTTTCTCGCTTCTTTTTTGTTGTTTGGATCTCATTTGATTATAATTAGACTCAGCGATGACTTTGTCACATTTTTTCATTGCGCTTCATATGCTGCGGGCGCCAAAAGAGAATTTTTTTTTTGGAAACGGTAGATTACGTATACCGCCGATTTCAAATAAAAATGTTTTCGAAGCTTTATAATAGTTTCGAATTGGAATAAGATTTTCAGTCTATTTTATTTGAAAGATCTAATCTTTTCTTCCATCAGGAAATTCAACTACTTGGGTGGTTGCAGCGTTTGTTATTTACCACGTGACTCGTGCGCCACTTGCTTGTTGTTGTTTTCGCCTTGCGGACTTCCTTACTTTAGCGGAATTCTGTTTCTTACAGGATGGATAATGTTTTTGCTGTGCTCGAGAATACGCTTCAGACGGATGCCACACTTAGGAAAGCTGCTGAAGAAGAAATTAGTCGTCTTAGCACCGAACCAGGTACACACTTTATTTTCTTGGCTATTACTTTTCCCTTTGAAGAATTTGTGCAAATCCTTCTACAGCTGGCAGCTTCTACTGAAGCAACAGACAGAGCACAACATATTTCGCGTATTGCAGCAGTAACATTTAAAAATCTCGTCAAAAAAAATTGGGTATGTACTTTATCAACTTTTAGATTTATTTAACAGGGACCAACTCCTGATATTACATTATCTCCAGAGTTAGAGGAAGAAATTCGCAATAATATCTTAGAAGCCTTACTAAGAAAAGGACTAGCTGGCTACCAACTATCAGAAGCTATTTTCCAAATTGCTAAGGTATCTTTTTGTTTCTTTAGTTTTTATTTGAATTGTAGCGAGACTTCCCAGAAAAATGGCCGTCTCTTGTTCCTTCATTGGCAAATGTTCTATCATCTGACAATATGGAACATGTTGAAATTTCCTTGAGGACCCTGGAAGAAATCTTCAAGAAATTTCGTTATGAATCAAAGTCTCAGGAACTGTGGTTAGAATTAAAATCAGTTCTTATGGCTGTTAGTATTATCTTTTTTTCCAAACTAGACTGTTTAGGTACAAGATCCGTTGACCAAATTATATGCAAAATTGGTTCAATCTGCAGAACAAATGACGAAACCAGGAACTGATGCTTTTATGCGAGATCGATGGAATGAATGTACACTTTCAACAACGAAAATTTTTCATTCACTAAGCTTCCAAGATCTGCCGGAATATTTTGAAGATAACATCAGTATCTGGGCAGAAGGTTTTGTAGTTCTTATCAACACACCAATTTTGGAAACGTCTTCAAATCATCAAGAACAAATTAAGGTATCCAGTTATTCTTGTTGACTTCGCTTTCTTAGGCTGAAGTTTTCGACATCTGTACTCTTTATGCACAACGTTATGAAGAAGAGTTCCGACCATACATTCAAGGTTCACTTGGTGTGGCGTGGAAAACACTCACCGAAACTGATACAGATACTCGGTAAGCTTATTTACATAGTCTACTTACAATTTATTTCAGGTTTGACTGTATGATTTGTTCTGCTCTTGAATTTATATCAATTATTGCTGCTAAAGTACAGTATGCTGAACTCTTCCAAGACGAGGTTCTACAACAGATAACAGGTATTACCTTTGAAAATGTCTCTTATTTGTGCCTTTAGAAAAAATATGCATTCCATCGCTTAGATTAAGACAAGATGATGTCGATTTATGGGATGATGATGCTGTTGAATATCTAAACCAAGATCTCCAGGGATCAAATCTAGGCACAAGGCGAAGAGGAGCAATTGATTTAGTACGCTCACTATATCGCAGATTTGAAAATAAGCTTATACCTATGCTAATGAAGGTCAGTTTTTTCTCTTATTCCCAAAAGAATTTTCAGATAATCGGCGAACTTATAAATAGCAGCGACTGGAGAGATATCGATGTGGTTTATTCACTAGTCAATGCAATTTGCTCAAAAACTGAAACAAATAGAGGAGCAGGTGCAACAAGTACAAGTAGCATGGTAGGAGACAGTTTTTCCTTGATAATCAATTTAGATTGACGTCTGTGATTTCTACTCAAATCAAGTACGAATGCATCTTTCCCAACCACTTGATTCCATCCCTAATCTAAAGGCTGACGCCTTAAAATTTGCTGTATCATTCAGGAATCAGCTCCAGCCAGAAATGCTTGTTGAAATTGTTAATGCCTGTGGTCAACTACTCTTAGCCGAAAAATCAGTAAGCTTTTCTTTATAATCACTAATATTTTTTAGATTCTGCACAAATATAGTGCTTATTGTATCGAAAAAATTCTTTTAATGAAAAATCCTGATAATGTACGTTATTATTATTATTATTATTATTTTACTTTTCTAGGCTCCTCTTTTCAATGCCAGCGTTATCGATGTAGCCAGTCTCTTGCAAAATCTCGTTGCTGGCTTCAGAAAAGACGAAAAAGCCCAGCACACTCCATATCTTATGAAGGCCATCCTCCGAGTGATTGCTGTTTTGGATGAAAATACTGCCCGACATGGAGGAGACATTGCTTCAGAGTTGGCATTGCTTGTACAAGCTACAACAGAAAACCCGGCAAATCCTGTTCATACGCATTTCCTTTTCGAGTCCATCTGCTTACTTATTCAGAAGGTAAGATTCTTGTAATTTGCATTTTCTTTCTTTATAGACAGCCAAACTACCTGGATTCAACGGTCTAGAAACTCAGCTAATGCCACTTGTTGAGGTTATTTTGACTAAAGACATTCAAGATCTTATCCCCTATGCCCTTCAAGTCACTGGTATGTTTTTAATATGATTTTTTAAATTAAGCCTTAGGTGTTCTTCTTTCTGCTGCTATCGCAAGAGGACATGTTTCTAACCAATTTACTGCGTTTATACCATTCCTGCTTAGTGTTGAGTTGTGGAGAAAAACAGCTAATGTGCCTGCAGCTCTTTCCGTCTTAGAAGTAGGTCTTTTGCTAATTTAATCAATCTTTAGGTTTATTTTAAACACTGTCCTGATAAAGTTCTTCCTGAATATTCTAATCTAGTTTTCCAACACTTTGTTCGTCTTATTGGCTCCAAATCATTAGATAAATACGGTTTTCAACTTGCGAATGCACTTATTCCAGTTCTTGAGGTTTGTTTCTAGTTTGATATCTTAATAACTATTATTTCAGCATATTAACTCGGTTGAAATTGAACCAGTAAAACTTTTATGGAATAATATGTTCCAACGTATACAATCCAGCAAGACACCTTTATTTGTTAAGCAATTTGTTGTATTCTTTTGCCGCTGGGCAATTGTTAAAGGACCAGAACAATTATACAGAGTTAGCTTATATTTTGTTGTTATTATTTGCAGGCATTGACATCAATCCAGTCAAATATATTTTCTATGGTAGTGGATCGAATTATAATCACATCGTTTCGCGAAAATTTGAAAAATCAAACTACTGCCAGTGATAAAAGAACAATAGTTATTGGATTCGCCAATATTATAGGCGAAACTCCAAGCTATCTTGGGTAAAACTCTTTAAATCTCTAAAACCCTTATATTTTTTTAGAAGCAGCTACGGAGATTTAGCACATGTCTTAGTTGAACTCGTAGAAACTATTGCTAACTCTGACAGGCCATTCCTTACACCCGAAGAAGAACAAGCTAGTATGTACAATGCCGAAGGAGAATTTACGAATCCGTACTGTAGACTTAGTTATGCTCCAAAGCCAGAACCTCTTGCTCCGGAAATAACTAATTACAAAGGTAAGAGTTAGTCTAATCGTCTGATTCTCTTTTTTTAGCCCACCTCGCTCGGGCTCTTTTACAATTCGCTCCTTCAAGGGATTCAAACCTTATGTCTTGTCTTACAATGGAGGATACTGTCAAACTACGATCATACTTTTGAAGTTGTTGGGTATTGTTACGTTATAAAATTATGGTAAATTCCTTTTTTCAAAAAAAAAGTAAAGACTTACATCACAAGTTTATTCTAGATATCACAAAGCGAACCGGCCCGTATTTAGAAAGACTGTACACGCGTTAGTAACAGCTTTTATTTGGGAAACTCAATGAAGATCCTCCTTATTTGGGACAATCTTTTCCGGTAGTATAGATTGCGAGGTTCGGCTAAAAGAAATATTAGTCAGCTATTTGAATATTCGAACACACGTTCGGACAAGACTACTCAAGACGAGCTGTAGAGACCAACCTGCACAGGTAGTGTTGAGCTGCTGCCGCCAAAAGCAGGAACAACACACAGAACTTGAAGATAGCCAGCATAGAGAAGTTCTAAATTTTGTTTAGAAAAATGAGAGTAAATAAGCACCTGAAGAAGAATAAAAACAACAATCAAGTTGAGGGGTATGCGGAAGAGATTAATTGTAGTAGATCGAGTCTCTTCTGGCAGATATGCTCCTCTCAAGCATCCCATAGACGGCCAGAAGATTCCAACGCAAACTTCGAAGAGAATAAAGGCGCCAAATACAAGGATTCCACTAGTTGGAGCCACAACAGGTATCGAAAGACAGACGGCCGAAACCAAGAGGACGTATCTACAAATGGGAAACTACTTACTTTTGTCTGTTAGTTTACCTCATAAAATCTTCAGGGCGCGAATGATTGGAGATTATTTTGAAAATTGAGGAGCCCATCATTGTAGCAACCATAAATGATGCAAAAATGTAGCCGTGCGGTATAGACGAGCCTTCTGAAGCTGCTAAGGTCAAAGCGGGGGTCCATTCCAAAACAAAAGTATACATAGATCCCTCAAAAAGAGCCTGGACAAGACCAAGGCACAAGACATTTGGATCTAAAAAACAAATTGCAATTTTCTCTCGCTCTCACCAGATCTAATCGTCTCAATTGCCTTGGCAAACGACTCCTTGACAGCGCTCTCCTGGTTACCGTAATTCTCCGTCCATGTATTACACGTCACCAAACTCATCACAATGAGCACAAAGAGAGCCAGGTCAAACGGTGCCACATAGCCGAATCCATCAGCGACGAATTGTGCAGCCACTCCCGAGAGAATAGCAATTAGAGAGTTGCCCAAAGCCGCATGGGAGAATACCGTTCCCAATTGTGACGATGAGAATCCTCTCTAAAAAGATTTTTGTGTTTTGCTCGAACAACCCCCTTCTTCAATAATTCCAAGCTACGTAAGAGCTGATCAGTTGCCAAGCTACAAGAAAAGGAGCGAACCTGATTGTGTTCATAGACGAGCCAGGACTCAAACGCCGAATAGAGGATTGAAGTGGCAATTCCGCCGAGAAATCGCCCAATCATTAGGACCTCCATCGATGCAAAATGCTTCGTAATACAGGCGCCTCCGTAGAGAAGAGCATATAAGATGCAATTATTCCGGCGCCCAAATTGATCCGCAAATGAGCCAACGACTGTCCCAAAGATGAGGGAAGATCCAAAGCCAGCGATGAAGAGAATCTCAATTTGGTGCTTTGTCATTCCATAAGATTCATAGAGAGCGTAGACATGCGGCCCTTGTAGCCAATCGCCAGCTGAAAATATGGTTTCCTCTTCTCCAATCTTTTATCCCAAGTGAACCATCGAATTTAGCGCAAGTGCCCGTTCGACGGCTGATCGCCGCTAAATAGTTCCAAAGACCGCGCGCGGAAGGTCAGAGTAAAACATTTGTTTCACTTTGCAAAAGGGAATGATCTCAAGAGAACAGGAGTCTCAGCCCGTTTACTTATCTCCTGGATGCATCTTTCGCTTCGGATTTCGCTCTCCGATTTTTTTGATACGACGGGGAATATTGATCTGCTTGAAGAGTTCAGATGACACAGTTTGAGCTTATCAGGAAGGGTGGGCCAGAGTTGGTCACTCTTTAATGCACTATGAAATGACGCGAAACATTCCAAAAATCACTGTTTTCTTCAAAATTTCATCAAAATCGCATTGATGAATTGAAATTCCTGCGACAATAGAATGCAAAACCGTTAGACAAACGAAAAAAAACTTGAGAGAAATGACAAAGAAAGGGAATCCGTGATAAAACTAACCAACTGCCATCAAATAGACGGTCAAATAGGTCGTTTGAAAGCTTCTGAAGCTGCTATCATCGCTGCTGTCCACTTTAGTTCTAAAATTTTGGGTTACCTTACTTAGAAAACAGTGCCTCACCTTGTATAATAGTAGAGAATAGCACATATTATGGCTAATCCATAGAAAGCACCAATAAACATTTCTATGAGGCGATTTTAGAAGTGAGAGACACCCTAGGATAGCCCTGGTCGCTCCGCCCACAAAAGCCACGTATGTGAAGGGACGAACAGCAAATAGAAGGTGCTTATTGTGAATTAGGCATTCGAATTTTGACAGATTGAATCTAGCTTAACCCCTGTCTCCATAAGCTGAGATCAAGATTATTCAATTAAAAATGGTTTTATCTAACGATAGCGATAACAATAATAACAAATTGAGAGATAGAGAGAGAGAGCTCATAATCTACGGGGAGTTAACCCATTCATCGCTAATTTGTCGTGCTACTACGATTCCGAGGGAGAAGCCACAAAGGCTTTTGAAGATTGACCTGAAATTAAAACAAATTACTGGTTTTTTTTATCACATTTTTTGCACGTTTAGTTCTAAAAAAAATCCATTTTAGTGCGACCAGCTGATCAAACAAAAAAATAATAAAAGGACTAACCAATAGAAAGGGTCATTGTAAATAGTATTGACAATCTGGAATCTTGTCTTAATTGGTTCTGCTTGAGGAGGACCTTGCTGCATGCGGAACATTTTACCTGAAAAAGGCAACTTTATTTGAGTAATTTCTGAGCTTTCCAAAAAAAAAGTAGGAAAATTGAATGGGGAGCAATTTTAATGTGGAGTAAAGCATTACAGGAACCTTGGCGATCTCCAAGGCGTTTGGAAAAAGTCGCGAACACGAGTTTTATCCTAATCCCCATTTTTTCTATTTCTACATCTATTTTTTGGTTTTGTCTTGCTTTTATAACCTTTTTCATAAGAAAAGTAGATACAAGAAGCTTATTTATAATAGTATTTTCAATGTTTATTAGTGGTGAAGATAATGATTGAATTATGAGCTGAAAGAACTATCGTTTAGCCTTTTTTATTAACAAAATTACGTTTTTTCATTATTTCTTATTAAAGTTCAATAGAAATGTAACAAAAATATATGAAAAGGGTAGAGAAAGATAAATTTGATGCAAGAAATCATTGAGACTGGTTGCTGCTGATTGAAGTACGCAAATACGTACTGAAAATTGTTTAAATTCAACAGCAACCTGTGTACTTTGGATTGTGTTATCTTCTCTTCGTTCTATTCGCTTTAATTCTTCTAAAACATTGTCGTTTTCAGGATGTGGCGCTTCGAAAAGGAATTACTGATCAAGGCTCCGATCAACATTTCCATTGGGAAAACTGTGATCCAGAGGGGGTTAGTCTTCGGCTTTTTGAATGAGGAGTGCCTTTGGATTTTGCGGTTGCGAAGATGCGCAGTGAAACTGAGATACAACTAATTTCGCTTTGAAGGCCAGCCTACTAATCATCGCTTTCAATGTTGGCTTCTGATTTTCTTTTTACTGTTAGTTATTTACTTTTTATTCCAGGATGCATTCATTGACCGGGGAAGATTACCAATTTCTTCATAAGAGTGAGATTCCATCCTATCACTTCCAAAAAAGTCTACGTCGTCTGCCAATTCCGAAAGTAGAAGACTCTGTTAAAAGGTTTCCAAGCTTAAGTTTCTTTTCTATTACTTCTAATTAGATACTTATCGGCAGCAAAAGTAGTACTCCCCGAGACCGTCTACAATCAGACAGAAAAATCAATCAAGGACTTCGAAAAGAGCGAAGCTCCAGGTTTTTAATTTGCCCTAAGTAACATAAAAGCCTTCTTTTAGAGTTACAAAAGGCTCTTCTCGCCTATGACAAAGCCAACAGTCATACTAGTTATATCTCCGAGCCATGGTTTGACATGTATCTCAGTGCGCGAGTGCCTGTACCTGTCAATTACAATCCATTCATGATGTATGCATCAGATCCTGATGCTCGTTTCAATCACCAGGTTTAGATCATTTGTATTCGTGTTAATAGCCGCTTTTAGCTTACTCGTGCTACAAACTTTGCCATTTCTTATGCAAGGTTTAAGCGTTCTTTGGATGATAACATCCTTGCTCCGGAGGTTTTCCATTTAAATCCTAAAAAGAGTGATACTAAGTTCTTTAGAAGTGTTTGCAAGTAAGAAAGCGCTTGTTCTAATGGTTGTACGTTTTAGGGCTCTTCCACCAAGCCTCTCTTGGTTCGGTGCTGTTGCTTTTAAAGCATTTCCGCTTGACATGAGTCAATATAAATCGCTTTTCAATGGAAACCGCATTCCTAAGAAGGGAAAGGATGTTCTTTACAATGTTAGTACGATATCAAGGTTAATATTGCCATATTTAGGATCATAGTGCAAAGCATTTCCTTGTGATCTATAAAGGCAAGTTCTATAAAGTGAATGTATTTGATGACAAGGGCAATGTACTTCCCTCAGCAGATGTTCACAGCTCAATTGCACATATTTTACAAACTGGAACAGCTATTGATTCTAACTCTGCTGTTGGTAAGTATTTTCTTTTAACAGTTTTTTTTTATTGCGTAGGATCATTGACTACATTAAATCGTGATACCTGGGCTGATGCTCGTGTAGAATTAGAGGAAGCTGGCAACGGACAATCTTTGCGAGATATTGATGGAGCTCTTTTTGCTCTTTGTCTAGACGATTTAAAGACTGACAACCCTCAAAGGTTAGACAGAAAGCAATTTTTATTTTGAATCAAACTTTAGGCTGGTTCAGTCTCTTCTGATTGGTGATGATGGTGGAAACAGATGGTTTGATAAATGCTTCCAACTTATTGTCGACGGTATTCGTTTCTTTTAATAAGCTTAATTTTCTTTCAGCTAATGGACAAGCGACTATTAACTTTGAACATTCCTGGGGAGATGGAGTGGCTGTTCTTCGCCTCATGGAGGAATCCTTTAAGGATACTAACAAGAACCATTTCGTTTCACCCGATGATATTCCCGCTTCTATGAACACAGATAATGTCCAGGAAATTCGTAAGCATTAAATAATTAATTTTGCAACCTTTTCAGAGTTTAAACTGACTGACTCACTTAAAAAAACGATTGATCAAGCTCAAAAAGCGCATGTTGCTGCAAACAGCGATCTTCAATTTGCCACCCTCGAATATAAAGGGATGAATCGAGATTACATTAAGAAGACAAAACTTTCTCCCGATTCTGTCATGCAGCTAGCCATCCAAATGGCCTATTATGATTTACACAAAGAGTTCGCTCCCACTTACGAATCATGCTCTACTGCCGCCTTCTTAAAGGGTAGAACAGAATGTATACGGTATTTTAAATCGATTTCTTCTTTTAAATCTCTTTAGTTCGGCTACGAAAGCAACATCAGATGCCGCATTGGCGATTCTCAGCGGAAAAACTGATGTTAGACCTCTTCTGGAAGCCTGTTCTGCTGCTCATGGCCAATTAGTCAAGGAAGCCTCTATGGGCCAAGGATTTGATCGTCATTTGCTTGGCTTGAAGATGAGCGCAGAAAGAACAGGAAAATCGATTCCATCCTTCTATCAGGATGAAGGCTACAAGAGACTGGGACATTTTATACTTTCAACAAGTACTCTTTCGACCGAAACCATCGTCTTTGGAGGCTTCGGCCCTGTAGTTCCAGATGGTTACGGTATCGGCTACAATGTAGTTTCAACGTATTTGGGTGCTGTTATCTCGAGCAATAGGGTACACTATTGATTTATTTTATCATTCTAACCTTCTTTTCAGTCAAAAAAGGATGCAGAGAAGTTTTCTGCAGCGATGTATAGAAGTCTCGATCTTTTAAAGAAGATTTTTGAAGCGGAAGCTAAGTAATTTTCGATTTTTTTAAAAAGTTTCATTAGGTATCGTTTTATCTTTTATACCGGTAGAGTTTTGTAAATGTATGTATTTTTTTACCCCTATTTATAAAAAAAAGACTGTACAGGTATATATTCATAAATTTTTCAAGATTTTACTGTCTCATCTAACGGAATTGTGCTAGCAAGGCATTACTATCTATACTTCAAAAGCTTCGCTTTTCTGTTCTTCTTTATTTCTTTCATTGCTAGTTATGCATTGACGTTTTAGATGGCTGAAAACCGAGCAGAAATGGTCGAGGCTGCTCGAAAATTCATGCTAACTCCTAAAGTTAGAGACACGCCCTTTGAAGAGCAAAGGCAGTTTCTCATAGCAAAAGGTAAGGGTGGTCAGTTTTTTTTCTAAAAAAGCTAGCATTTCAGGAGTAACTGAGTCGGAAATAGCAGAAGCTAGAGCCTCTCTCCCTCCCCAAACAATATCCCCTTTAGCAAATGGAGCAGTCGGCTATGCTCCCCCTCCTCCGCCTACAGCTTCCCACCGGTATTTCTTAATTTTCTTTTGTAAGCAGCTCAAAATAGTGTTCTCTCCGCTGCCCAAGCCGTTTTGGTAATTGGAAGCGTCTCCTATGCTGGCTACAGGTTCATGAGATCCTATGTCCTTCCAAAGTTCTTTGATATCCCCGACCCAGCAACAGAAGAGCTTCGTCTCCTCCAAGTAAGTGTTTATTCTAATTTTAATTTTAAAATTATAGGCACAAGTGAATGAACTTCAAAATTCAATCAAATTTGTAATGGACAGTGTCTCTCAAACGACCCAAGCTCTTGCCACACAGCAAATGGAGATCGCCAAAGCTTTACACTCAATTAGTGGAAGGGATGCAGATTTGTCGCGAGTTGAGGTAGTTAATTAGTCCCTACATAAAAGAATCCCTTTGAAGGCAGGTATTTCAACGATAAAAAGTCTCCTCTTGAGTCAAAATAACATCGCCCCAATCATTGCTCCCACCATCACTGGTCTTCCAAGCTGGCAGAATGTTAACGTACCTCTCCTTTCCCATCCCCTGACAAAAATAATTTAGCCCGGCCCACCAGCTAACGCTTCTCGAGCAGCCATCTCTCCATCCAAGGATGACGACGATGAATTTGAAGATCCTTTGACTGAAAATGATCAAGAAGCTGTGTTGAACGCCTAAATTCAACAGCCATATTTTAAAATCGTGATTCCATCAATTTGTGATATTTTACCCACTTGCCATATCAATAAACTTCTATTTCAATTCTCTTTAAATTTTATTTCATGTTTTTAGCATCTTTTATTTTCAAAAAAGAAAGTAGTGCACAAAACCCAGTTTAGATGAGTAGATTTACTCCGGTTTTAAGAAGGTTCAAGATAAGCAGTCGGAATTTAGCTAGCGATGCGACTAGAGGTGATACAGGTTCGATTTTTCTGCAAATTTTTGGCATATTATTGCTTAGGAGCTCTAGATGGATTCCATTACACCCCACTTGGAGAATCCGACATGTCACAGAGAAGTCGAGTAACGCTTCTTTCATCGGAGATGCTTGAATCTAAACAAATGGGTGTTCGAAGTTTATCCTGTTATGGTTTTCGACTTTTAGATGGGACTTTTCTGTTAGTTTTTTCGTTTTTGATTGAACTTTTGATGTTTTCAGCTATGGTCCCATAGCTTTGTTTCCTAAAACGGCATTATCGTGGAGGGTAGAAACGCCGGCAGACATAACTCCACGTTCTTTGTCTCTTTTTGTTGCTCTTGAACCCAAAATTGATATTTTAGTACTAGGAGTTGGCGATAAGAAGAATATCGACTCGTTAGTCTATCTTTTGTTCGTCATTTGTGAAAATTTAGAGTAAGGAAGAGAATTCATCCATTTTTAAAAGAGAAAAAGATTGGATTAGAAATCATGGACACGGTAAAGATTTATCACCATATTTTATATTTGATATTCAGGAGGATGCAATATCGACGTTTAACTTCCTCAATTCAGAGAATCGCTACGTTGCGACTGGCTTATATCCTCCAGATGATATGGTTGTCACAGACGCAGAATATGGAAGAGTCATGAAGCTCCTGAGAGGATGGGACACAAATGATCAAAGCCCACTTTTAACTGGGCTAACGGATTCTATAAACCAAACTGAAGATCTCATAAAACGTCTTTGGGATGGCTCAGGAAAGTGGGAAGAAGTCCGCAATAAGGTACTCTCACTTCGCGGTAAAGATGTTGAGCTTCCTAAAGAAGAAGACCCGAAGAAGATCAAAGATTCGTAATAATACAAGCATAATAAATTTAGATTTCAAAAACTTCAAATATAAACAAATATTTTAAAAAGCTGACTCGGAGATTAGAAGTGTATCACAGACGCACCTGCTAGCCGTAAGGATCTAAAACAGTCCACTGGCCAAATTTGCAACAAGTTGGAGCAGTTCATTATTTCCTCCCAATGTCATGATCTCCAGCGTTATGCTCTCAGTTAATTCCTTCAGTCTTATCTTGGTATAACTGAAAAACTGGTAAAAGTTTAAATTTTTACGTACTCTAGCGATCCTCTGCGGCGAATTTCATTTATACAGTACTGTTTAACATCGACAGAGGTAGTTCTTTGCCTCAAAACATCTAAAAAAGGATACAAAATATAAAATGTAACTTACTTATGATAGTATCATTGTGGAGATCAACTGTGGTTGCACTTCTAATTGCGTGGATTACGGGGAAAGAGAATTTTCCTTCCGTTAGATCTTCAGCAAAACTTTTTGCTCTCGTCATTTCGTCGCTTGTTAGATTCAGGAAGTCATCCCTGATTTGGAAAAATTTTGCAAGCTGACGACAGATAGTTTGTAGCTTGAAATCATGCAAGGTAAACAGCTGCATCAAGCGAGCTGCTAGTAAAAAAAGACCACCGGTTTCTGGAAGATAACTTCTAGGTTTAAAAAAAAGACTCACTTTGCTCGACCATAATTAAATATTCACTTTCAGTTGGACAAATAGTGCAATCGCGCCAATAAAGCTCTTTCCCTTGCCCTCGATGCAATTCAAGCATTTGCTCTAAAATTATTCGTTAAAAAATAAAATTGCCAACTTGCCTGTAAAAATAGTAACGGCTTCTGCACTATTTAATGTTAGACATTTTTGCAGAGCACAAAAATAAATATAATTCGCACTGTTGATTGTTCTAGGCACTCCATAAATGCTATGAGTCACTGGAACGCCACGTCTCATTGCAGAATTATCCTCAATATCATCCACCATAAGGGATGCATTGTGAAGCATTTCGACAATATCTGTAAAAGAAAGACTACAAAAGGTTTAATAGCCCACTTACCGCAAATAATTGTAAACTTATCTTCAGGAATCTGCAGCCAAATGTTGAAAGCTTCTGCCATTCGAGCGCGAACCTTAAAAAACAAGTAATTTCGAAATAAAAGGAGACTTACATGTTTTCCTGGATGATCCCTAATATATTGATAAGGATTTGTGAGATAGTCCTCCCTTTCAACAGGCTGAGGCTGTGGTGGTTGATCCACCGGAATATCCACGATATCGTTCATTCCGTCAGGCTCAGGCACCTCCATTTCCTGAAGGATTTGATTTGCTTTATTTTTAAAAAAATAAGAGCAGTAAAACACAAAAAATATTTCAATGGGTATAATATGATTTAAACCAATCATCTATAAATGCATAAATTATTATTGACTTTTATTAGGAGAACAGATCAGTATAACCGGTTAAATGTGAAAAATTAAACAAATTAAGAACCAAGGAATTTCTTTCGAAACTCTGCATTTGACAGCCCAGCTGCTCCATTTGTAGATGATTTTTGAGTGACTGATCTTGGAACTATTTGAATATGACTCCTGCGAGCTCCTTCGACAGCAGCCGGTGTGAGATCAGCAGCTGTAGGTGCTGAGCCATCACGTGCTGGTGGATTTGATATTGCTACCGACACCTTGCGATCTAAAAAGAACTTATTTTGAAGAATATAAAGAGAAAAACTGAGCACAATTAAATGAGTCAAATTGTGGAAGATGACTCATCATCTGGGAGATAGCAAAATCGATTACGAAATCAAAAACTAACCGTGTAAAGTAATATCTGTAGCTTCTACTGCTTTATTTGCATCAGTCTCATTCGTAAATTCAACATAGGCGACTCCTTTAGCCTTTCCATTTTTGAATGTAACGAGTCTAACATCAACAACTTCTCCGAATTGCGAAAAGCAGTCCTTGAGTTGTTGTTCCGTGCAATCAAAGTGGACATTTCTGACAAAAACTTTGCAGGCTTCTTTTCCCTTTTCGTATTTAAAGCTATGCCTCTTATTTGGATCGTTCACAGAGATCTAAAATAAATAGTAAAAGTATAACAATTATGGTAAAAACTTACAAACATCTTACGATCATGCAATTTTATTTGATTATCTTGGTTCAAAGCTTCGCGGAAGTGTTTTTCTGAGTCGAAATCAACATATGCAAATCCTTTGTGCTGTCTGGTTCCCTTTTTCATTACAAGACGGACTTCAATGACTCCAGCAAAAGCCTATAATCCCATGAAATATAAACTAAATTTGCTCACCTTTTTGACATCTTCTTCAGTAGCTTTATAATCAAGATTTGAACAGAAAACTGTCAATTTACCGCCATTTGCCGCCAATTCTTCTTTCTTTACTGGTTTCTCTACAGTCGATGCCTCAGCTTGCGGTTCTTTTTTGGGCGACCTCTCTGGAGTTAGCGACTTTCTTGAAGGAATTGCAAATGGAATTAAGAATCCATCTTTGTCTTTTACTGGTGTAGGTGGTGTATTTTCCTATATACATAAGTTAAATATCTTAAAATAACTCACTTTCTTTGGCTGTGGTGCAGGAGGAGTTGTAATTTTAGCTGGCGGTCCACCTCTACTATCGGCTGCTGGTCGTTTTCTTTCTGGTTTCTCCTTGGATTCCTTTTCTTTCTTTTGTTTTTGTGGTCGATTGCTTCGATGGTTCTGTTGGGCATTGACTTTCTTTAGAGCTGCATCTAATTCAGCTAGGGTACCCTCCTCTCGTTCAAATTGTATAAAATAGTTGTAAATTTTGGTTGGATCATCAGCAACTGAATTAAGTGCCTGTAAATTATAAATAGAAAAGACAATTTTTAAACAACTTACGCCATATAACAACTTTCTTGCATGTTGAACTTCTCCAAATTGTCTTTCTAAATTAATTGCTTCTAGCCATTTATCGGCAGCACTTCCTCCTCCAGAAGCAAGAATATCCTTCCAAATGTTACGTGCTTCGGTCATATTTTTCATATTTGCGGCCAAAAAATAAGCATGATTTCTTCTATATTCTCCGTGGTAATCCCAATAGTGTCCAAAATATTCTTCCAAAAGGTTGCGGCCTTCAGCAAAGACTTCATTTAGTTTTGAATAATCTTTGTCTGTAGATGCAGCTCTTCTTCGCAAAAGATAAAGGAAGGTTCGATATAAGCAAAGACCGGACGTAGCATCACTAAAAACAATGTGCTTAAATTAGGGTCTAAAATAAACATACGACATGGCTTCCTTAGAACAATTAAAAAATGAATCGATTATTTTCGGCTCCTCGTCGGCCCTCTCAGCAGCAAGTAATAAGCCCTGCCAAACCCATGGATTCTTTGGGCAGTTATACGTTGCTCTCTTATAAACCTCATAGGCTACCTGAAATAAAACAGGATATTAAATTTCCAGGAATTTCGTGAAAGGTGTGAGCGAGACTGATAATGCAATCACGTGAAGTAGAAATCATAAAAAAGTTGTGCTGTTATCTGTGCTCTTGAGAGTCTATATCCTCCCACAAAATGCATGTGAGCAAAGATCTGAAATGTTAATAACAACGTCGAACAACGGTATGTGCAATTCTAGAAAATCAAAGATCACTGCTCAAAAGAGGATTGAAATAATCACGTTCTGTCTCACTAGCTTAAAAATAAGACTCACTGCTGGCAATTTCAGGTCATTTTCACACCAGGAGCAGTAATTCAGCCACCAGTTGTCGTCAAGTGGCAAGAGTTCTACAATCCTTTCAAAGCATGCCTGCATCAAGCTTGGATCATTCTTCTCTAAAATATATTTATAATTACCTTTTAGTTTGAAAAATCTGACTAACCTGATATAAAATTAAAATAAGTCTCTGCATAAGCCCCTGGATCGGCAAGCAACATCTTCTCCTGATATTCAAAGTCCGTCATGATGTCTAAAAATCAACCAACTAAATTAAATATCGTCTGAGCTGTGATTTCATGAAGAGTATAAAAACAATAAAGATAAACAACACAAGAAGATCAAGAGACTAGAATTTCGAAAACCCAATAACGAAGTCTTGAAGGACGTATCAGGCAGTGTATTTTTAGTACCACGTATGATTCTAATCAAATTGCAGACGTCTTTTACATCGTTTTAGCTTTCGCATCACCTTGATCATAGTAAAAGAGGAAAAGGCAAATAAATTGGAAAGAAAAATCAAAAAAAGATTATAAAAGATGTGAAATTAATCAGTTTGACGCTAATATACTTGATAGAAATGGCAGATAAACTGAACGCTCTCTTCCAGTGCCTTGATTTCTTCCTTGAAGAGTACATTTTTTTGTTTTCTTTTGAGTTTTACAGAAATTTGGATGATGAAGAACTTAAAAGCGAGGTGTTGGATCAACTCGAAGATAAACTTGATGAAGAAGTGACCGATAAAAAGAGCCAAATTAAGATAAACCTAGCAGAGATGCTTAAAGGCTTAATTGAGGAATCAAAAGCAGATGAAACTGAGCGCGAGAGTTTGGAGGCAAGCGCTTCTAAAAATGAAAGCATTGTCTATTTGGGAACGTATAAGTCGGAAAAGAATTCTATCGAAGTGATTACTCTCGAAGATACTATTCCGCCTCTTGAAAGCGACAAAAGGAAGAGCATTCCAATGGAGATTTGTTCTTATCCTCAGTCGCCTTGGACGCCCGCTCCTCAGCCGAAGACTCCGAAATGGTTCTACGACAAGAGGACGTCTATTCCAATGCAAATCAGCTCGCCTCAATCGCCTTGGCAATAAAATTCAATATCAAAGTTTATTTAGACTCGGCTAATTCTCGCCAATACTTGCTGTAGGCCATCCTTTATTCCATTCAGCAACGGCCTCAACCTTTCTGAAGTCTCATCATTGCCGAGGGCTTCGATAGCTTCAGTTGCTAACAACTGCGTCGATTCTAAAATACTCCTTGAAAATCCAGCTTGTCCAGGGTCTGAAGCTGTTCCCCTCGTCTAAAAACAGTCATTTGTTGTCTGGATGGTCTCAACTTACCTCAGAAACTATATCATTATAGGCTGGGGGAGCTGCTGGCAATGGCATATCGACTTGAATCACTCCAGTATTTCTATAACGCTCAATAACTGCCAGCATTCTCTTCTTTGGACCATAAGCAACTCCCATTTCTTCCAAATCCTGAAATAATCAACAAAAATTCAAGTAAAAAAGTTACTAACCTTGTCTGTCAGCGAAAAGAACAATTGAAGATCAATCTTTTCTTGTTCAAAACGTGGAAGGTAACGCTCTAATTTCATTGCCTCCATTAAATCTGCTAAATTTTCTGTTTGTCTGGTCCTTGATGACTCTGAAATGAATTTTCTTTCAAATAAATCAAGGGGAAATACCTATCACCGCTCCGCTCATTTCTTTCTTCTTGTGATTCTTAATTAATTGCAATATTTTAGGAGTTTCTGAGGCTAATAATTCGCCATCCTCTCCTCGAAAATTTTTGATATAGGGATCTCCTCCTTGTTCTAACAGCGAAGTCAGAGTTAATTCGTGGGCTGCCTGACAAGCCTCCAGCACAGGCGTCATTCCACTCAAGTCTACAGCGTTTGGATCACATCCTGCTTGAAGAAGGCTGTCAACCACCTGAAAATAAGACAAAATAAGCAAAGAACTCACTAGATTTTGACTGCAGCTTGCAGCATAATGGAGAGAAGTCCTCTTTTCTCGGTCAGACCTTGATCCACTTGCTCCTTTAGCCAATAAAACCTTGACTACTGTCGAATTTCCACAGGCTGATGCCAACATGAGAGCTGTTTGTCCAAGAGAATTGATTGCATCAACCTGAATTTTTAATTTTTCTATTAAAAATTAGTTTACTTGAGCTCCATTTTCAATTAAAAGGGTGCAGGCTTCACTGTGCCCGAGATATGCAGCATAAAGTAGTGGAAACCAGCCGGAACGATTGATTTTATTAACAGCATTCCCATTCCTAAGCAATTCCTGGAAGAAACAACTGAAAACATAGTAAAAAAGAACTAACCTTTATTATTTTTGACTCGCCTATGCTGGCTGCTGTGTGAATATCCATCTCGAAATTTTTTTCTGCATGAAGTGATGGCATGGGAAGCTTGAATAGTTCATCTGCTAGAGAGGGGGCTTTATTTTGTGATGGCAGATAGGCCACATTTGGAGTTTCTTGAGAAAACCTCACTCGGAATGACATTTAATAGTGGAATTAGTGGAATTGACTCATCAGCAAAGGCGGAGTCTGGCGCCAAGAACAAGAGAAACCTGTTCGGGTGCGAAGATTACGATCTGACCTAAGAACTCTACCAGGATTCGTTTGACAAGAAGATGCTATAACAATTCATAGCTCAAACAATAAGACAACAAACTCCTCATAACAATTGAATATTGAAAGACAAACAATCACTCGGGTTGATCTACTTTTTGTTTTTAACCATTTGTGCTAGGTATTTAAAACGTCTAATACAAGCCTTCTTCGACTTCGTTGCCACGTCTGTTGAAATCTAAAAAAAGATAATAGGTATATGCTCAGGCCAATCTGCTCTATAATTGACTATCCTCACTACTTTTTGGGGAAAAAAGAAAGGAAACTAACCTTATCCCATCGATCTGGATCAGAAGCTGGATACTTCTTCAGAGCTTCTTCTAGTGATTTTTGTTCTTGTGACGACCAAACATCCTCGTCCGGTAGAGCAGTTCCCAGTGTATTCTGCGTAGTCTCTGGTAGTTTTAGCGACATTGATTGAACTGCTTTGCTCTAAAATAAATAAAAGTGTACGGAGAGAACAAAACTCACTTGTTTTATAACTTCTTTTTCAGTTTTTGGAGGCGTACTCTTGTCTTTGCGGTGCTCATTGATATAGTCGGCTACAAGATTCCAACGATCAACAGATCCAGGAGGATAGACACGTGATGAAGCCTAAATTAATTAGAAAAAATGTTAAAATTAACTTACTTTAACAAGAAGCTGTATTTCTTCATTAGTCCATAAGAATTTTTCGTTTTCTTTACCCTTTTCTTCAATTTTTGCAGCTGGTTTCTGCGAATTTCCCGTCTTGCTTTGCTAAAATAAATTAATAAATAAGCGTAATGCTAGAAAATTACCTCAGTTTGACGAATTACATCTAAAATATCGTCAGCAACGGAAAGGTTTTCAATTTTTTCGCATAGATCCTTCATGTCTTCGGTTTTAAGCATTAAACACAACTAAAAAGCGAGAAATTAATTTACTTAGAGACTAACTCGTTCAACTCTTTCCATTTCTACGAGCTTTTCGCTGGCAGATTCAACCCAATGGCCGGCAATCTCGGCTAGCTTTTTGAAGCGCCGTTTTTGTTCAGTAGCCTCTTTTTTGGCTATCTCCTTGGCCTTTTTCTTTTCTTCTCTTTCTAGCCGAAGACGTTCTTCTTCTTCCTGTTTTTTCTTTAGCTCGGCCTCTTCTGCCTCACGTCGTTCGCGCTCTATAGCTTCTTGCTTTTCACGTTGGATTCGCTTCTTTTCTTCTTTTACTCGTTCTTTGGCCTTAAATATTTGGAAAATACGAATAAAAATTTAAATTGTTACCTCTTGGTCTTCTTTTCTAAATTTGACAATTCTTGGATCCTTTGCGTAAGCCATTTCAACCAATTTTCGTATGCGCTTGTTCTCTTCCTTTCTTCTTCGCTCTCTTTCAGCCTAAAATATATCTTTTAAACTAAAATAAATAGACAACTACCTTATTCATTTTCTCCATTTCTCTTCTTTCATAACGATCCTCTCCTTTCTCTTTATCTTCTTCGTCCAAATAAGAAAATTCTCTCCATGAATTGAAGTCAAACCAGAAGTTATAAAAATTCTCCACATGAGATCTTTCCGAGTCGTGCTTGCCTAATCCAGGAACGGGCTTTTTAGTAGACCACCTAAATTCATATTTTAAATATTATAAGAAAGCTTACCTTGCGTTGAGATCAAAGATAGGACACAATTCTCTATAGAAATTCTCTTTCGTTACAGACTTTTCACTGGGAACACGGTCATCGAATTTGTGATCTATAGAATCGAAAGCCCGCCTCTTTTCTTCCGACATACCAAGTTGTTCATAAGCCTGCAATAAAAATTCATATTCATATTAAATGAAACTAACTCTAGTAATACAAGTAAAATAATCTTCTCCTTTTGAAAGTGTAATTCCTTTTGCCTTTTTCTTGTCCGGATGGTGTTTGAGCACTTTAGCACGATCTAGAAAGTTATTTATTAACAAGTAGAATAAATTAAAATATACAGCATGTTCTAATCTCAGATAAGGTAGCTTGCCAACGAAGTTTAGTTAGTCCCAAAACTTTATAATGATCCTGATTCTTGGTATCATTCGGATCTAATTTCATAAGGAACTTCTCATATTTTTCATCATCAGCATCAAAAAATTCTGATCTATCAGCTGTTTCCTGCAAAAAGTATATAAAATAATAATAATAAAAAGCTCACATTTTCGTCAATCTGACTGCTTTCCGTCACGGTAATTGTATTAATAACCGGAAGAGTACATATTTTGAGAGTAATTTTATCCAATACTCTATAAACTTCGAAAGAAAGTCCTGCCTCCTCAACTTGCTTGATTCTTGGCAAAAAGCCAAGCACAGCTAAAGCCATCTGAAATAAAACGAATTAGATATGAGATTAAAGTCACGTGAGAATGTTACACAATGAGTGAAGTACTTCGAAAAAGAATTGTGGCGGTATTCCTGCTCCTTCGTCAAAATTAGGCTAGTCTACGCAATAGCGTAAAGCGCGGTAATATCGAATTTTCAAAGGCCATTTCGGTGGAACAGCTGATTTGTCCTCCTCTTCTTTTTGTCCATTTATTTCTTTATAATTGCTAATTTGATTCATTTTTAGGCTAGAGGCTATGGCTGATACTACAACTAAAGGAGCTATTTCGCTTAAAGGCTCGGCACAACTTGTACAGGAATTTTTTCGTAAGTTTTGGGCAAATTTTGGCTATTGTTTTTAGACTATGGAATAAACAGCATCTTATATCAACGAGGAATCTATCCAGCTGACTCATTCAAGAGAGAAAAGAAGTATGGCCTCACTCTTCTGGTGACCAACGATATGAAATTGCAGAAGTTCTTGGAGCCCCTCCAGCAGCAAGTAGAATGCAAGTTTATTTTTGGCATATTAAATGTGCTTTTTCAGTTTGGTTATCAAAAAGACAACTTAAACGACTAGTTGTTGTCATTTCTGAAGTAAAAACTAAGGAAGTTGTTGAGCGCTGGCAGTTCAACGTCGAAACAGAAGATATGGATGAAGATGGGTTTGTTTTAGCTTTTATTCGCTATTTTTACTCGTTTTTTTTATAGAGAGAACTCAACTAGACAGAAGGATGAGAAGAAGATTCGCCAAGAAATGTCTGATGTCATCAGGTAAGACTTTGGCTTCTTATTCTCTTGAAAAAACAAGCAGATGGCATAATTGCGCTGCCTCTTTTGCTCATCGTGTTAGGGTCAATTACATTATCGTACGCATCGTTCATTTTTCCATTGTTAGAGGAAAAGACATCTTCTCCAATTACATAAATTAGTGCAACTATTATTTTCAGACAAATTACAGCTTCTGTCACTTTTCTTCCTTACCTGGAGGAACTTTGCTCATTTGATGTTTTAATTTATACGGGAAAACAAGCTCAAGCTCCTTCTGAATGGACTGAAAGCAGTGCCTGCCTAATTCAGAATGCAGAACAAGTAAGTTTTTAATGTTTTTCCACTTACTTTACTATATTTTTAGGTCCAGTTACGTTCTTTCTCCACCTCAGTTCACACCGTCAGCACTAATGTCCAGTACAAACTCGACTGAAATTACAGTATTTATCCTACCTCTAACTCTGACCCATGTAATTTGCTATCCTTCCTTGTTCTCTAATTACTAAGTAGTTGCGTTGTTATCTAAGTTCGGTGTACAATAAGTCACCGGCTAATTATTCACTGCATGGGGTCCCTTTTTAAGGTGCCGTTGTTATATTGTCCAAAAGTTGTATGTTTGCTTTCGAAAGGGAATAAAAATATCACATTTATTAATTGCTTGAATATTGCGAATAATAGTGGTGCATTTGTAAATCTGGAAGCGAATGGCAGTGCGAATTGGGAAGACTATCTGGTTCCGAAGAACCCTCTTTGGTAAGCATTTCAGACAGCATTTTTATATATCTGTAAGATTGTTTCTTTCGCTTTTTAGGCCTAACTAACCCCTGGGCAACACGAAGAGTTTCAATCTTTGTCATTTTAGGCTCATCGGGCAGCTGCGGAAGAATGTTTCTCAGCTCTTCCAAAGCATCGTTGAGACTATTCATCCGTCTTCTTTCTCTAGCATTAGCCTAACTTCTTTATTGCCTTTTTAGATAGAGGAACCCTACCTTATCTCGTCTAACAACACGAGCTCGTTCAATTGTGGCTGGAGATCGTTTTCTACATCTATATTTTCGTTTTTCTCGCTTCTGAAACTACTTTTTAGTACAAAAATCCATTTGGAAAATGAAAAAAAAGAGAACTTACTTGGTCTTTTTGCTCGATTGGGAGGTAATATCCAGGAGAGGAGTAGCATGACGAGTGTCCGTGGTCGTTCATCATTTTAGACAGAGCGAGGGTGTGGCTCTTCTTCTTACCAGGGGGCGGGCACGTTCTTATTGGATTAGTCGGATGAGCCCCTCCTGTTACGGTATCCCGGTTGCGCAATGGGACAACCGGGTCAACAGTCGAGACAGACACCGCGGGAGCTCTGTCATCCATCACAATAACACTCAACTCTAGTGGCGGATTAGATGAAAAAGGTGGCAGCTCTGCTGGACTTCTGGGAATTTATCCAGTCTTCTTCAACTCTGGCAGCAAAAGAAAAATAAATACTCTGAATAAGAACTCAACCACACTTCCTAGCGTTATTTCGCTAACCTTTCCTCCATTGTTTCCTTTTGGACTTATAGTAACAATTGGTAGTCCTCCAGTTACATAATGCGATTGACCGTAGAGCTGAAATTACCACCGGGACAGGTGACGCGATTAGCTCAGATTAGGTTCCACCATCCAATTATAGCAGTCATGAAGGTATTTTTGTACAGTATCTCACAAAAATTTAAAGAAAAAGCCTCCAAACTGGCCATCTGTAGACAATCTGTCGCCTTCTTTAATGGGCCGTGGAAGAGGCTGCCCACGAGGGTAATGTAAATCACAGGCTGGCTCGTCAATTTAACGACAATCAGCTGTCAGCGAGACAATGGATTTGAGATATTTTAAAGCAGACAACAATAAAAACCCCTGTTGTTATCTTCTCTTCTTTTTCAAAGTAAATAGTTTATTCCACCTGAATTCAACAATCAGTGAGTTCAATCAAATAGGTAGCGAGGGTCTTGATTCCCAGGATGTAATTGGAGCGATTGATCTTCTCATTCTGCGAATGAGCCATGTCATCGCAAGCTCCAATTGGCAGCAGCATCACCGATTTGCCAGTCAATTCCTGAAGTTCTTCTCTAAAAAATGTTTAATCTAATACCTACCTGGAATGTGAGAGTGACGGGGATGCTGCCTCCCTCTCTGGTGAAATCTGGCTCAACTCCAAAGACTCGTTTGAGAGCTCTAGAGCCTGCTTGAAAGTTTTTATCCTTGAAATCTCCAACCCAAGGCTTTCCACCGCTTAAAGGATATGCTTTAAAATGGTTGGGAGATCCACGATTTGCCCAAATCTTATGGAGATAGTCCAATACAAGCTTATCAACAGCTTCTGGAGTCATATCCGGCACAATTCGAATAGAGAACTTCCCAGTTACCTGAAATTTTTTCAAAGTCAACGAGTTAAAAGCTCCCAAACCTTGGCAGGAATGACTGTTTTCGCTCCAACCCCACTGAAAGCTCCCTCAATTCCATGCAGGGATAATGAAGGGTATCTCCAGCGGTTCATCAAAATCTCTTCTTTGGTTTCTTTTAACAAGCCATGAGCTCCAATATCTTTCCTATAATCGTGATGACAAAAGTCAATCTCAGGGTAGATTTTCTTCTCTTCCTCAGTCAAAGGAGCAACCAATTCATTCAATCCCGGCACAAGGATTTTGCCTTTAGCATCAGTTAGTTGAGACATAATAGCGATTAAATCATTCATCGCCTCCGGACTGAAAAGATTCTCCTTGAAAATGAGAAAATAGCTCACATTGAACCGCCATAACAACCCGAATGGAGATCTTGCTTTGCACAAGAGACTTCTACTGCATAATAAGTGAGTCCACGGAGTCCATAGGTGACGCAAGGTTTGTTCTTCCCCAACCAATAATTATCTGAGATGCAGGTGAAGTCAACATCAGCCAGGAACGAGTCTTTATATTTGTAGAGAGTCTCATCAAGGCCTTCCGAGCCAGACTCTTCCATACATTCCAGGCAAAACTGATGCTTTTTGTACGAAAAAAGTGATAAAACTAACTTTTATATTTACTGGCATCTCGATTCCCAGTTGTTGCATAGTGCTGATGGCGTTAAACCAAGCCAGAACGGGTCCCTTATCGTCGGTTGAGCCTCTTCCAAATAATTTGCCGTCTTCCTCAACCAGTGTGAAAGGATCTGTATGCCAGCCATCCTAATTTTTTGTGCAAATTTGTCTCTCAAAATAACTACCTCTTTAGCAGCTGGTTGAACGTCCAAATGACCATAGATTAGAACTGTTTTCTTCGAGGGATCAGCTCCCAAAGTGGCGAAAATAATCGGCGGCAGAGGAATTTCCTTCCCATTGTGAAGCTTCTGCTTACCAGGATCAATTAGATCAGCAGTTGCTCCAAGTTTCTCCAAAGCCTATAAGGATTGCTTAAAATAATTAAAATAAATAAATAACTAACCTCCTTTGCCCAACGGCTCATCCTAAAGCAATCATCTCGACGCTCCGGCTCGCCAGAAATTGAAGGAATTGCCACAATCTCGGCCAAAAGACCGATAAATTCCTCCTGTCTCTCATCGATTTTCCTAAATTTATTTCAAAATAATAATGAGAGAAAAAAACTAACTTGAAAAGCTCATCAATTCGTTCCATTTAGTCAAGCGAAAAGAAAGTGATCTGAAAAAAGACGCCCAAAAATTAAAGAAAAGCGGAAAAGAAAACGGCTTTTATATTTGATTCGCTTCTTTTTTTTCCAAAGAAAATCAAAAGATGACGACTAAAAAGAGAGTTGAAATGGTTTGCTAAGGGAGTAAACATTTACACAAGACGGATTCTTATCTTCGCCCACCTCTCTAAGCTTCGACACTTTCTAATCAAATTAATCATCGTTTTGATGAAATCTAGACTTTTGATTGAAAATTGCTGCTTTTCTAGCTTATAATTACAGAGGAAAGGGCTCAGAGTTTTGTAGTCAAATTTTCATTGGATCGATTATAAATGCTTTATTGCAGAATATAAACGCTTAGAGACAAGAACTATTTTTCCATCCAATCGCCCCAAAATTTATTTTTTCACTGAAAAAAAAAATATCAATCATTAATCCCTCTTGATAAATAGTTCAAAAGTGAGATTTCCATTCAGCCCTCCATGATTTTCCATAACAGCTGACGTCATCAATGATGTCCACACCTCGCTAATACGTTTGACATGTCTCACAACGGAGAGCAATCTATCTATCCGCATCAGGAGCTCAATATTTGGAAGGTCGGAGCAGTGCTTGGAGATGTATTTGCTGAGATAAAGGGAGAAGGTCTCCTTGACTGAGTTGATCTTCATCCGGCCGTCGTCGGAGATATTTATCGCTGGAAATATTCTTTCAAATGGGTCAACAAATCAAGAATCGATTGAAAATATTGTGATAAGATATAACTCACAAGGAGAGAAGCAAGAAATCAATTTTAAGAGCAAAAAGACCGTCTCATCCAGCTCTTCAACAATTGGAGAGATTTCATCTCGAAGTAGAAAAATCAATTGGATTCTCTTCAAAAACCTGAAAATTTTCCATCAATTTGCTTTAAAAAGCGTAATTATAACTGTAGCTTCTCGTAGTCTCTTAGATTGAATTTATCCAAAAGCTGCTGCCAATCAGCCAAAGAAATATTCAATCTGATTATCGTCTCGAGGTAGGAGAAGATGAAAAAATCTTGGTAATTATAGCGAATGATTTGCTTCTGAAATAAATGCGTTCTTGGATCAAATACAATCATCCCTTGTCGATGTCTGAAAGGTGTTCAAAATGTCTTGAGGACATCAAAAAATCCCAAAAGGTGATCAAAGGCCGGCAGATTACATTAACCAATTCGATTTTTTTTTCACTCTCAAGTGAGAAATCTCTAGGAGTGAAATTATCGAAACAAGCCTGAAATGGATCCCGATTGAACCTCAATTGGGGGCTTTTACCGTATGCCTTGACGTGCAAAGAGTTGGATTATTTAGAAAATCAGAGAGCGAAATATTCAAATTGATTGGAGAAGAGCTAGGACTTGGTCCCAGCTCGTTCAACGAAATCCTACAAATTTTGAATTTTTTTTCCAAAGATCATACTTATGATTCTTTTGGATCGAATGAACCACTTCAGCTGCAAGAAACGATTGCCGGGAGAGAATGATTGAATGGTAATATTCCATGGACTTTTTATAAAACTCGATGGGAATTTGCCGAGTTTTACAGGTTCTTCTAACCTTTCCAACCTCTAAAAATATCTCAAATTGAAGCCTCTCTCAAACTAACCATCAGGGTGCATATTGACGGCTAGACAGCGTTGAAATCGACACCAACTGCAGTTGACCCTTCTTTCTGAAGAGAAAGAGATTATTGTAGGTGGGAGATAAGCGATATATTACTGGAAGTTATTTGACAATCCAATTTGTCGCATGGAACTGGCTTGCTGTTCAGCACACATCTTGCGAAAAAGACGCGACATCTTCTAAAATTTTGATTGATTTTGGTTGAAAAATGGAGAGATTCTTACCCACATACGATGGCATTATAGCACTTTGATGCGCTCGAGTTGCCACAGACTTGACATATCTCATTGGAGGGCTCTTGTTTCATCATCTCTTCCTTCTAAAACGAACTTACGAGTCAAGATAAGTCCCAGGATGAAAGAAAACTTTTTAAAAGGTGGATATGAAAGAAACTTGAAGAGGATAAATGCCCCGACTTTTAAAAACCCCGCCTCTTTTTCAGCCAAAGACCGTCGTTGAACGTTCGAGAGAATGAGAGAAAAAAAGGCGCCGATATGATTTTGTTCTTTGAAAAAACCCAGCAGCAGCCAGTACAGTCGCTACAAAGATTTTGAAACTATCTTCGCGTACCTACACTGCGTCTCACAATTATGGAGCCACCATCAAAATTGGCGTATCTTGGACGCTGGCTGGAAATGAGCCGAGTTATGACTTAAAAAGGAAACAGTTGTTCCAAAAAACGCGCAGTTCGAGAAAAAAACGAAAAAAAACTTTTTTATCCTAAAACTGGTGAAAATTGACGTCTTCTTTGAATCATATTTCCACGAATTTCCAACCTTTTTTTTGAGATTTAAAGCGTTTTGGAATCACGAAATCGAACTGCATTAGCCAAATTTTGATGGTTTTTTGAAATTTCGGAAAACGCCACTTTTGGAGATGAGGCTATTATTTTTTACTCAACAAACTTGCCTGGCTAGATTATGGAGAAAAAGATGTACCTATCAAATCATATCCTTGGCGCCCCGTTGTATTTTCAGATTTGAGTAACGAACTCATCGCATACATTTTGGATCTTTGTCCAAAGATTACTGTAATCTCGTAAATGAAGATAAATCACTTTGAATCCCGCAAAAATAGCTATTCTTCGTCCAAAAAATGAGATGATTTTTAACTCTATAGATGTTTTGGATTACGGTATCTGGCGGAAAAAACAATTAGGTCTGGTTGATTTGGACTAAAAATGACCAATTCTGTTCAAAATTTTTCCCCCAATTTTGGGTAAAAAAAGTTATCCGTTGTCCAAAAATTACAGTCGATTTGTTTGTTTTGCTCAAAGCTATAAAATTAGCCCTATATAGTCTGTTCATAAAAAAGACGACATCCTTCGCATCTAAGAGGAAGGGGTTTTCGCAACGAGACCCACTTTTTATCCTAAAATTGCCTAAAGGTCTTTTTTAAGGATAAAATGGGTCCCACCGCAATAACCCCCACCTTCTTAGATACGAAGGATTTTTATGAACAGACTATTTTGAGTCAAAAAGCTAAGAGTTTGGCTTGAGAAAATGCTATGAACAAACAGTAGTCGGCTAACTAGAAATTATCAGACACCCACTATAAGATGACGAGGAGAGATAGACGCAATTGTTGCCGGGTTCTATATAGAAATTGCGGGTTTTTATCCCCCCAGGGTACACAGAAGTCTATTAGGTACGTTGGATCGACTTCCAGTTTTCGCCGCCGGTACAAATTGTAGTATTTATGTAAATAATGGGTACATTATTCGATTCACGCAGTTTAGTTTAAAGAAGAGGGTGGTTCAGAAATACTGTAGGGAGGGTTGGGGAAGATCTAGGATTAAAGTGTTTAAACTAATTGGGCAGAGATTAAATCTACAAAGAGCCCAAAAATAGAACGCAATTAAAAGGATGTACCTTTTGCTCACTTATTCATCTGAGAGATCAATGAGTTCAAGCTGTATCTCTGAGGTACGTAGTCTAGTATTTGGCTGGATACAATGCCTTATTTATGCAAATTAGGACTACGCCATGCACACAGCACGAACACACTATGCTACTGGAATTGTTATTCCAATTGGAATAAATTAGAGTTGTGGAGGGAGCTGGAAACTCGTCAAACTTTTATGATCTTTTTGATTAAAATACGAGAGAGAGAGAGAGAGAGAATGATTGTAGATTCAATTAAAGCAATTGAGATTTGATTTCGCTTTGGATATAATAATTCAAAAGATTCCACACTTTGGGTACGGTAGCCTCCCAAACAAACAGAGAATCAACAATGGAGGCCGTTTTTCGATGAAATCTTATGACTGATATTTTTGCTCTTGATTGTTTCAATAGCTATCAAAACTTGACCTCTATTCAGCTGCATTCAATGCCTGCGTTGCAAATGAAATTCCTTGCTGTCTCTGCAAGTTGTTGGTTTTGATCTATTTTGAGGCAGGCGATCTCTCACATGATTCTGAAATTTCCTTTAAACCCCCGTGACGCCTCTCTTACCTTGAATTAGCCAAAGATCACTTGATTCCTGCCTCTATTGTCTCATCAACCTATAAAAGCCAGCGCCTACCGAGCTATCTCCAACAAACCAAGAAAAATGAAATTCTTCGTCTTCTTCTTTGCTCTCTTGGCTGCTGGTTTGTCTCCCTTTTGACTCTAAAAATAAGAAAAAAACTTCCAGCTAGCGCTTTGGAATGGTTCACCTGGAAAGCTGATGGAACTGCCAATTGCGGAGAGGGAGAGGTCTTCCGTCGCTCCTTCTGCGAGGACAACTGCAAGAGCTCTGTAGGCTTTTCTTTGGATCGACAAAGCTAGATCTTTTAGAAGCCATTCTGCTCTGACGAGGCTGGCTGCGCTTGCCAACGTGGCTACTCCCGAGGCTTGGATGGAAGATGCGTCAAGGAGTGCTAAGATAATCCTCGCATTTTCTAATAAAATTGAAAAAATTCCAATAATATCAATATAGGCTAGACTAGCTAGCTTTTATTAGTTCATCAAAAACAAAAACTTTATTTTTTTTCACAAAACCGTATTGAGAAGAGGAGCCGATTGGTGAGAAGATTGACTAAAAAATGAGCTCTGTTAGAAATCTCTTCTTACGTTTCTTGAATTTCCCGTAGAGCTGCAGTCGACAATTCGCTGGCTTTCCTCCGTTTTTTGTTGAAAAACGAGGAAAGTGAGAGCAAAACTGGAAGAAGGAGGAACCCACTGAAGGAGCCACTCACAGCTGTGACTATCAGCATTCGAAAGAAATAAATCTAAAATGTTTTGGATTGCATTTAAAACCATTCGACAAAATGTTTGCTTATTTTTGCAGGTTTTGCACGTTTTGCAGCCATCCCCCTGAATCAGCCCCCTTACATTGAAGAATGGAGACTGAGCAAAGGTCAGCATTGCAGTTCCCAAAACCATCGGCATTGTCAGTCCGCAAAGGCTCTGAATCAAATGATTTTTCTTTTGAATTTTTCCCAAACACACTGATGTTACAACAGCTTTTGCTGCTTCCTGTGCCCTCAGCTTATTACTCTTCCTGACAGATGAGCTAAACGCCAAAAGGAGGGGCAGAGAATACTCCACACAAATTGCGATAGCCTATAAACACAGCTTTAGCATAGAAAGTGGCTCGAATAAATAAGCCGATTGAAATAAAATAATAAAACCAACCAAGACTAGATTTACAGCGCTGATGCTATTCAAGTCGATATTCCAGAGAGCCATAAAAACGACTTGACAAATCAGCTGGAAGCAGCAGACAAAAGCTGGAATTGTTTTATTTGAGTGGGATCTCTTTAAAACAGTCGACTTACTTGTGATAAAAGCCAGTTGCGCATCAAATCCGATGAGTAGAAAAACAGCCAAGAAAATGGCTGTGAAAGCGAAGATCAATTGATAGGCGGAGACCGTTCGGATCGTTGAAAATTGCTCATAATAAATATAAAAAACGCTGAAAATCAGTTTTTTTTCCCTTCAAAAGATTATTAAATAACCTATAGGGAAAGACTTTGATGTTATCAGTATAGAGGTGTTCTTCCATTTTTTGGGCGATTAGCCTCGCCTTAGTCATGGCCTCAATGAAGGCTGATGAATTCCGAAGAGGGACATGGAAAGTCATAAAGTGACTGGAATCCACTCGACCATTTGGATCCAAATGGAGGGCATCTTGAAACGCCGCTCGCCCGCTAAAAAAATTTCACTTTTAAGTTAAAAAGCCACCTACCCTTTAACACATTGCGGCCCTGGAACATCCTCCAAAAATTGGTTTAAATGTCTATAGAAAATTGACTCTGTTGGTCTCCCATCGGCATTAAAAGAGTCGCAACTTGTGCAATTTGGATCTAAATTTTAATTATTTAATTTCACAAATAACAAACCATTTGTTCTACAATAGGAGCTACTCGCTCCTTGGAGAATCTTGCAACATTGGCTTTCAGGAGCTAGCCATTCCAAATAATTATCCAGCCAGTTTAATGTCTCACCGGTTATATAAGAGCTGGAATTATCTCTAATTGGTAATGTTGAGCGTCTTCAATAGTTTAAATCAAGTATACACTGCGTAAAATAATGATACGGCCATTGTCGATAACATCGTAACCACTTAATCTTTTTTTTTTTAAAAACTAGGCTTAATAATCAACTTGAGCTCCTTGACGCTGGATAATTTGGATAAGCCTATTTGGAATTGATGTAGACACCTTTCTAAGCATGCCTAAGTTCATTGACTGCCATTCGTGCTGGATAGCTCTGGTAAGTTCCTGAGTGTTAGCATATTTCTTCCCTCCGGCGTACAATTTCCTCGTTAGCACTCCCCATAAGTTTTCGATGGGTTGAGATCTGGACTGCACGCTGGCCAGTCCAGAGCTCTCACGTTAGAAGTGGCAAGCCATTGGGTAGTTGATCGGCTAACGTGAATTGCCCTTTCCTTCTTCAGGTAACTGTTTTCCAAAAGGCATTTTTTGTTCTAACTGAGGCTTAGAATTCAAACTGCTCCACTGTTGTCGATTAGCCTTTCGCCGCTTCATATCCGTTTTCTTGGCAGGAAGCATGCACAATTTGCATCTGGCTCCATAATTTTGAGGCACCTGATTTTTCGTGTTTTTGGCATCACAAAGACTCATTGGAATCTGGTAAAAAATCGAACTGGGGGTTTTTTTGGGCGAGAAAAATAATGGCACTCACCGTTTTAGCTAAAAGTTTCAAAAACTATTGGAAACCTCGAAAAATGGGGTGCCTCCATAATTATGAGACGCAGTGTAATTTCAAACTAGGCGAGGTTAGATTTGGCTAGCAGCAGGGCCCGAAGAGCTCTTTCATACGATCAACGTCAAGTTCAGACTAACTTATAAAATGCTAAAATATTAGAACTGCGTATCAAAAATATTGACTGTTCCTGGTGAGACCTCCCAGGCTTCATCTTACAACGCATCTTTGACAGATTAAGTAGGCGACCAAAGATTGGAGCAGGTGAATTTGAACATTGCAATTAAAACTTTATGTTGATAGTACGCTTCACTCTTCTTAAATGATCTCCCTCCACGATAAGATCTCCATATGTTTGTCCATTATAGATATCCTACTAGCGTGTTTAATCATCTATCTGGCTTGGAAGAAATCCCCTCCGAAAATGACCTTTTTCAAGCCGATTTTTATAAAAGTCGCTGTAACTGATATTCTTCTCTCCACTTCTGGAGGCTTTTTCGCGCTTCCCAAGGTTAACAGCGCGAAAAGAGCACTCTTTTGTAATGGACTGGCTGAAAACCAAGGCTTTTATGTATATGTGCTTACGGTTTGTATAATCTTTTAAAGGTATATAAAACTCTAAATTTAAGGGAATAATGATTGGTACTTCTCTAGTGATAATCTGCGTTTCGACGTTCGAATTGGCACTTTTACGTTGTCT
The DNA here is from genome assembly GCA_932521405.1 of Oscheius sp. JU1382. NCBI lineage: Eukaryota > Metazoa > Nematoda > Chromadorea > Rhabditida > Rhabditidae > Oscheius > Oscheius sp. JU1382. The sequence continues at coordinate 574,037 of OW051478.1, read as the reverse complement.
AAAAATATATAATTTCGCTTGGATTTTTCAACTTAAAAATAGAAGGTAAGTGACTGTTTTTAACTGAGCTGATTGGAATAACTTACCGTAATATAAACTGACTATTGAAAATGATTTGCCTATCATAAAAAGTCTTCATTTTTTTTCAATTCAAGCCGAGATAGACGACCTTATTAATTCTTGACACCTCGGGCCAATAATAACAACTGAATTATTTATTTAAACTACAGAAAAAATGATATAATTCACACGCGTTTGCACTTGGCTACCGTAATATTTATCCGATAATTATGTCTTTTTGCTTAATTTTCTTAAATTTCTCACGATTTTTATGATTTGTGATGTTTTGTAATCTTGTAGAGGAGATCAAGAACTATAACTTAGTAGAACATCAAAGATTATGAAAATTGATGAAAGGAGTTCAAATGAATTAAACTAGAAGACTGCGCGTTTATTCAGCAGAGTTAGTTGATTTCAGCTATTGGCTAATTGAGATAGCAATAAATGGTTTCGTTGTCCTTGGAGGACTAATATTAGGCTTCTATTTGCTACATACTGGAGTCATGATTTTTGTGGAAAATGATCCAACTCCTGGCTATGGAGACAGTTACTTTCAGCTAGGAAAGCTTTCAGAGGATTTCACTTCGTTATTTGCTGCTGTTCTTAGTAAGTTCTTGGATGAATTTTGATCAAACATTTATTAGTGAGTGTTATCATTATCATCACAATCGGCCAGCCTCTCTTCATTTATTTTCTATCTTTTTTGTCAGAATGTCAAGTGAGAAAAGTAGCGGGAGATAAGCGATATGCTAATTTCACCATCTTGCTGATAATTCAAGGAACTCTCCCCATTTTGTTTTACGATATCCCCGGCGGATTGTTCGTCTCCTCTATCTATTTTGGCTATGATATCGCTGAATTTGCGACTTACTTAGTCTCAACTTCGTTATTAATCTACCAGATGGCGAACTCCATCTTAACTATTTTATTGATCAAACCCTATCGCCAATTCGTTTGGAAAACTCTTTTAAGAATTTCGTCTCGATCTAAAAATGCTCGTATTTGTAAATTATAATTTTATAAAAGAGGATCCAACGAACTTCTTAAAATTTAGAAAAATCAAACTAGATTTTGTGAATAATTGTTGCTTATCCGGTTAAGGTTGTTCCTACTTTTTGAAAGAAGAATGAGAATTAAAAGGTAAAAGTGGGAGGCAGCTCTGTTCTAGGAGGATCGCTTTCATAAAGAACAGCCAATTCGAAGCTAAAGCAGGCACAGAACATTTTTCCATAAGGTATTGAGAGAGTAATTTCTCGTGGCTTATTCAAACTCTCTCTTTCAATCATTTTTAAAGACAATTCTATTTTCATCACAAAACGAAGGGTCTAAAAGTTGGCTACTAAACGGCGATTTCACTTATCGTGTTCTCTTGAATAGAAGAACGCCAAAGATGTGCAGCTTGCTCAAAACAATCATTTTTCAGATTCTAAAAATTATTCTTTCGGCTACTAGTTTTTTGAAAGATTTAAAAGAAAATTTAAGAGCTCTAAAGAAATTAAGAAGCGCCTGTTTTATACAAGATAGTCTTATCAGTTCTAGCAAGAGATGCTGTTCTTTTTTATTACGCCTTACCGTAGTCCCGAACGCTAGCAACACATAAAATTTCTTTAATATAAAGTGTGTTATCTCCTAGCGAGTAGTGAGAGACTCGCTTTTATCCCTAGACAGACAGAGCAAATCTCTCACTTAGGGGCCGAACAAACTTCACCGCCGTTCTTAGAATCTACTCAATTCTAAAAACAAAGAAAACAATCGATATCCATAGGATATAAAGAAATGGAAGAAAAAAAGATATTGCTAAACAGCCGGCGGAAAATCGAGTGATTATCGAAGACAATCAAGGAAGACAACACAGGCCGTTCCCATTAGGAAACGAGAATTAACAAAGCCTTGAGCAATATGCTTACTCAAACAGAGAAAATAGCTGCTCAATACACAGTCATAGGCAAAACTAGAGAAAAGACAGTGACTTCGGTTGAAAGAGCTGAAAAGCAATATCAAGGATTTCTCTAGAATGATTATCACTCAAGCAGAGATCTCTGAGATCTTATCAGAACTAGAAATATATGATGGAAATACTTTCAACGAGTTCTTAAAAGAAGCTGCGTTAAACAAGGGCTCAATCGACCAAATGTATGCTATACTTGGTCTACGAGACTATGAACAAAATCCAATCGCAGAGATAAGTGGTATGAAAGCAGCCATAGATCAAGCTAGAGACCTACTACAGGAGAACGACATTATAGACGATGTATATTTGCGGGGTCGTTTCTTTTTCTATTTTTTACAGGGAATAGTCCGGAAGATTGTTACCAAACCGGAAACTATCCCGCAAACTAGACCTACTAGTATCTGTGGTAATTTTCTCTGAGGTGCACTCTATTAGTGGCCTGTTGGAAGCAGCTCTATGGAGGAGACGCACTTGACGGTCATTTAGGCTCTTTGGCCGTCCTAGAGACTTTTTTGTTCCATATTCTGCTGGGTCTGCGATGAACCTGTTGATCAGGTTGTGACTTCGGCCGAGAAGGGTGGCGATGTCCCGATTTGACTTGCCAGAATGGCTGTAAGCAAGAATTTTGCCTTTTCTTGGTCAGTTAGGGCTTTAGCTCTACCCATTTTGCTTAGTCTAAAGTGAAAACATTGCCGCCTTCAAGTAAAAATAAAAATCAGTTTGGGAAATAAATTGACACAAACAACGCAAAAAAAAAACTCAGAAAACAACGTTGATAACTCGCCTTTTTAAGTTTTGGCCGTATCATTATTTTACGATATAAAATTGAACATTTTTGAAAATGGACTCATCTACAAAAGTAAAAATCTAATTGCTCTGAAAATTTGATTTCTGGGGTTTAAGACAGTTAGGAATCGAATGGAATTGATCCCGAGGCGTGAAAGCCCCAAGGGTTCTCGCTAGACACAAAACGAGGGTGGTCGTATCATTATTTTACGCAGTGTATTCCGTATTTAAAAAAGACGATGAAACTGCGTATACGCGTTGCCCCGAGGGGTTTTCATGGCGAGGCCCATTTCTATCCTAAAATTTGCTAAAAGGTCCCGGTGCGGAGACCCCAATTCTCGGTGCGCAGTTTAGTCATCTTTTTATACTGACTATAGCTAAAATATCGAGTTACTATAGCCATGATTTTTCTCAATTTTGAAGCAATTCTAAATCTGTGGGATTCCTACCTCTCTGGATTTGCTGTCGCCTGAGACAGTATCCCACCCACAGAGCTATCAAAGCAGCCTCCTAGGGAGCAAAACTTGTTCTAAAATTTCTTTTTTTTGTTATAAAAGCACCAACCTGCCATTGACGTTTGCTAAAATCCACATCGCCTTGGATTACAAAATAGACTGGCGGTCCCACATTTAGATACTTTTCTATGTTTTTGAAGTGAGTGTACATGTAGGAATTCTAAATTTAATGACATTTTTGTTTTCGTATTCGGGAAAACCCTAGGAACTGCTAGCTTTTGATCCAAACCCAACTGGATTTTAGTGATTGACCAGGGAAGAGCAAGGAGAATTATTAGAGTTACAGTCAGCTGAAAATGGGCGAATTTTTAGAATGGAATTTGCTTTACCGTTGTAATTTTAACCCCAAGACTTGAGAGGATTGATTTAGAAGGTGGTAGTTTAGTAGATTTCTCATTGATTATAATTTCTTCGGGCGTACTGGAGGAACAGCAGGTAAATTCTGGTCGCCCTTTCTATTTTTATCGGACTTTTTTAGAAGAAGATTTTCTCACCTTTTCTCTGCTTATATCTGCAATACAAATGGGAAGAAACATGACGCAGAGGAAGAATAATTGAAGGAAGATTGAGATGGAGGACATTAAGCAGAACGAACGAACGGCTGGGACGGAGATAAATGCCCCTAGATAATCAAACTCAAATAATTAAATAATAGTCATATTCTGGCTATTTATAGCCAATCCCGAAACTTTTTTTAAAATGCATAAATACCTGTGAAAAAAACAGCACTTTGAACCAAAGTGCAGATAAAAGCGCTGGGAAGAGATGTTTTGAAACAAGTTGGAAGCGAAAATTCAGGCTTTTGGATCTAAATTTTTGGAGATCTTTCTCAAAAAACTGACTTGTTGCTTGGAGGTCCAAACGATCGCGAAGATTCGATTGCATCCGATTAGAAGAGTCACAAAACTGTTCATCACGATGGCAGCCGAAGGGATTCTCAAGCCATAGAAGGAGAGGATTCCAAGCGAACTGAAATATTTTTCCCAATTAAACAACTTGAAGTTACCTTGCAATTGCTGTGAAAATAGATAAAATCCCGCAGAGTCCGACAAGAATTTTGGAGTGAATTAGGATGGAAGAGAGGCGATTTCCATCAACTGTATATTTTCCCAACGCGAAGATTGAATAAAGAATCTAATTTTTGCTCATTTTCTCTAAAAAAAGGAGATGATCTCACCATTAAAAGAAGAGCAATAAATACCGTAATTGCGTCGCTCTCACTAGCGCGTTTTATCTCATCCTAAAGAAAGAATTCTCTCACCTTTGATTTCTTACCTGGATAGATCGCTCAGCCATGAAAGAGAGCTGAACATCATCGTGTTTATACTTTTTGAGAAACTTGATCAAACTGAAAAATAAAGTGGAAAAATCAACCAATTGGATTACCTTTTTTCCCAGGCTTTCATCTTCAAAATATCTGCTTTATTGCTCAACGGGATGGAAATAATCACAGCCGTTGAATTCAAAACCTTAATTTTAGATATAAATCTTTTTTAAACTCAAAAACCGACATTCGATCGAGAATTTTCATTCCCAAATATTAGATAAGGATAGGTTGGACCGCCATAAGGTCCCAGACAGCTTTGGCCAAATGATGTATTAGTTGTGTATGGGTTACTGTAATATTTTCCTTCAAAAAGAACTTAAAAAGGGAGAAAAAGTCAGTTGATCATTAGGCAGAGTTAGAGCACTTACCCAATACATTCCAGGAAGTGATTCAAATAAGTGATTGGCTCCTTGGTGGGCTCATTCTCATCATAGGAGAAGTCTTCTGCTGCTTCCAATGAGGGGAGAGGAATCTTTTCTATTATCTCTTGATCCAAGAGGGAAGCATTATGCTGAAACATAAAAACTATATGGGTTTTGCTTTTTTGTTTATATCTGCCAATTAAAGCTGAAAATCAACGAACGTTGAAGTAATTTGTTGGAGAGTTGACCATACAGTCGAAGCCGGTTCCCATTGGACGATAGCAGATATCCTCCAAAATGACTTTCCTTCCATCCGGAAGCGTTGCATTCAATTGGAAAATCTCATTGACTACATCAAATACCTAAAAGAAAAGAGGTGAATTGCCACAAGCTTACCTCCTTTATAAATGATTTCTGAAAGACTGGTCCAATTGCCTCCGAAACTGGCTGAATTTTCCCGGGTTTTGGATAAAAAATCACTTGCTGGACGCGAAAGAATGGCCTAAAATTGAGGGAATTTTAATAGAAAAAAAGGGGAAATTTTTACCCAAAATGAGTGTCAAAATATTCTTTTTCAAGCATTGCTCGACTATTTGGAGCTACCCAAACATCGATCGGATTGCTGGTAACTATCATAAATAGCAGACCAGTGCAGCAAATCACCGCTAGAAATATCCCGGACATCAGGGTTAAGCATGGCTGCTTGGAGACGAACTAAAGAGATGAGACGAGAGAAGATATTCCCACCTCGACGAATAGAAACGAATTGACTTGGATCTGCTTGGGAATCCAATGAGCTTGGCTGCTAATAGTTGATGCTGAATCGTTCTTTATTACCCATTTAACACTCGAAATTATTTCCTTACCGAGGATTGATGTTTGTTGGATCTTTGAAAGAAATAAGGAAGAAAAGCCCACATTAAGACTCCAATGAATATTACAACAGAGAAGAGAAGGAAATAGAGGGAACATCCCAGGCCGAGGAGCTCACACGACTCCTACAAAGCTAAAAATAAGAAAAAAAGACTTCTACCTGGTTTGCATTGCCTTCCAGAATGAATTCTTCCCTCTTGCCAGAGATGGGACAATCCATCAGCGTGCACTTACTTTGTCCAGCTCTAGGCGACTGATCGCATCTTGAAGTATTCATATGCATAAAATTCCTCGGCTCAGGTCCGTTTGCATCGTGATAATAGTGCAAGATGTCGACAGGAATCCCAAGAGGATGGCTCCTAGTCCCCATGAAATTGAGCCATTTCTCGAGGGTACAAGTCTCATTCGGCGCTAAACGGCCACACATTATCAGCATCGCATTTCCACTAGCGCTGGCTAGTTTCACCTAGGAATTTTAAGTCTATTTCAAATAGGACTCACATCCTTGCAACTCTCATACGTGTTCTCAGCGTATTGTCGACTCAAATCGTAGCGAACCTTCGTCACCATCGTGCGATTGCTAGTAGGGGAGGTCTCCGTCTCCAATACCTAAAGCCCAAATGTATCAAATCTCATCTACCTTTAGGAACTGATCCTGTTGAGCAGAGCAAGTATACATGCACCAATATTTCCAAAAATTGTCCATACAGGAGGGACATCGAGAGAAGAGAGATGTGGCTATGCTTATCATCTTGAAAAGCGCTTCAACCTGTGGCGAATCGCAGCAGATATCGCGATTTCCATCTAAAAAATCGTCTTTGTTTGTTATATTGTAGCCAGCATACTAGTCATACTATTTTCAGCGCAGTTCCCCCCTTTTATTTTAATATTGATTCATTCAAAAACTAAAATAATGACTTTAGCTGGCTTGAGTCTTCAAGGCTTATTCATAAAATCGCTTTAAATTTAAGTGGAAAAAGATAAATCACGCCTCCAACAACAAAAAAACTGACCAGCAAATAGATAGGGACATTTGAGCTTCAACCTCTCCTCCAAGTGTCGACTCTCCTCTGGTAGAGCCCGCGGAATTTTGGTGGAATTCTCAGCCGGACAGTAATTAAAATATGAGTTGGATTCATGACAAACGCCATACGTCGAGCACAACCCATTTATGGGACCTAAATCACTTCGATTTTTTAAAAAGAAAAAACAACTTACGGAAGAAAAAGAAAGAAAGAAGAAAGGTACTGTAGATCAAGTAAAGTAGGAAATTAGTCATAGTTGCCTGGAGAGAGCATCCGAACCCAGCAGGGTTGATGGCACTCGACACTGAAGTAGGCAAACAATCGCCAAAGAAACCAGCTGGCAGCAACAAGAAAAACTATCTGTTTTTGGTTTTAATTCAATTCAAATTCAAGCCAATTTTTCGAAACTTTTCAGAGACAAAAAGGGAAGAAATCGTAGTAAAAATGAACATTTAGTGACGAGAAGAACACAAAAATCAATGTGTATGAGAAGAAAAGGGTGTGAAGAATCTGATACAATCAGCCAAAGAGAGTGACATGCCGAAGGTCGACGCCGACTGTTCCACAAAAATAACAAGGAGTTTGTGACCTCGGAACGGAACTTGACTGGAGGTCATTCGACGGCGGCTCACCTCTCTGTGATTAATTGCCCCCGGTTTTGATGTTTTAAAGTCAGTTAAAAAACTATCCAGCCATTTTAGAAGAAATAAATTATTTATTAGTCATTTAAAAATAACTTTTAAATACCTATTCTAAAAACTTGGGATTACTGTAGTTCGATAAAAATATTTGGAATTCCGATTATAAAATTTCGCTAGAAGCGTCGCTTTTTATTCGCTTTATTTCGCTTCTATTCACTTTCAGATGCTTTGGTTCATTTGGGAAACAAGAGCAAAACAGAATGAGATCTCTACCGTTCAATCTATGGAACGAGGCTATTCAAAAGTCAGAGGTTGATCTAAAAAATGAGGTTCTTGTCATCACTTTGGTAGAGTTTCTTCCAGCTAGAAATCTACAATTTTAGGTGGGAAAAAGCTTGAAGAATGCAAAGGTTGCTGAAGAGATCAACGAACACCTCGGCTATTATATCTTTCCTTCCAATTCTTTGACGAGATGTCCTAAATTTGATGTAGGTTTTTTTATTTATTCTTAGAGTCTCAGGCTGATTTGTATTATTCCAAATCGGAACGGATCGTCTATATTATGCTGAATTCTCCGAGCGATTTCAATAATGAGGTTTTGGATGATTCGAGGAAGGTTGGCTCAAAACTCCCCTTTTTTAAGATAAAATTTCAGAGCTTTTTTGAAAAAATAGAAGCATTGGAGCGCCCATTCCTTCATTCTCTCCATGTGGCTTCGCTTATTTCACATTTTATCGTTTTTATTGAGCCTACTTCACGATTGGACACAGGCTTGGTGAGGACTTTGAAGGATGTTAGCAAAATTCAGTGAGATTCTTCTTTTTTTCAATGGAAGTTTTTTTCAGATTGGCAGGGAAAGAAGAAGTCAGAGATCTTTTTATTTCAAATTTTGATCAATTCTCTGAGGAAGATCACAATGTTCGTAATAATTTGAAAAAAAGCGCACGATTAATACGCCCAACATTTCTATTCGGCTTTAAGAAGTCTACTCTCCGACCAAAAATACTACCTCACAATCTGGTAAGACGATTGGAACCAGTTTAAAAAAAATTTTTGTACAATATAAGTGATAATTAAATTACAGAAACATGCCATTAAAAGTATCGGAGAAGCTATAGAAGCTCAGGCGTTGACTCTCTTTAAAAATAGCAATCTTATTGGAAATTGGTAGGCTATCCCTTTATAATTGAACTTCTTGTTATCAGGATGAAAGATCTTGGAAATTTTAAAGGAAAGTCCTTTCGACTATTATACTATATTGAGAAGCCCTCCAGATTGGCAGATTTTGATTTTGATGACGAAGAAGAAGAGGAGGAGGAGCCACCTATCCCAAGTACTTTTTTTAAGCTAATATCTAAAAATGCTGCCTTTTTGAGGAAGTCATACAAGAAGAAAGATAATAAAGTAAGAAAATATTTCAATTTTTTATTGCTTTTTTTCAGTTTTTTACCCTGAATACACTTCGATTGGTCATCCAACTTTTGACAGAGAAGCTCGACGAAGGGAGTGAAGTGGTGAAAATGGTGGATCAAATAGTTGGAAGAGATCGCAAATTCTTCAATGAGTTTGTTTGAATAAATTTAGCGATTTGAATGCAATTTTAGGCAAAAAAATCTACTTATTGAAGACATCGTCGAGAAATATTCTTATGATAGGAGGGGCTTTGAAACTAGAGGAGACTTCTCCAAGGGTGAACACGATCAAAGAGTTAGTTTCATCTTTTTTTAAGCATCTTTTCTACCAAAATGCATGGGGAATCTCCTTCAAATATATTTTTCCAGTTCGCCGATGAAGTTAGCTTCTTGGACGATTGGCTGATTGGTCCTCGCGATAAAGCAATAGATAAACTCCGCGTCCAATGCAACAACTACGAAAAGAATGAACGCAAACTCTGCAAGCAGCAATCAGTCACTGGGACGCTCTGTAAGATCCTACAGCATCCAGTCGTTGGAGATGAGTCAATCCCTCAATATGAGTGGAAAATGCATGAAAACGGTGTGTTCTTTTTCTCAACTTGTCTCTGCGGAACGAGTCAAACACGTCGAAATGACCCCTTCACCCTAAAAGAGGCCAACTACGATTTCTACCATAACAATCCTGCATTCAAGTGCTGCATTAATCTGGAGAAGCATCACTTCCAAGTGTGGATGGATGATTCCAACAGACAAGAGAGTTGTGAGGAAGATGCCATCAAAAAGTGGACACAAATTGAAGAAAATGGAGAGATTTCCATGAATCGAAGGAACTGCAAATGGATCAGAATGGATTCTGACGATAATAGTGACAAAGTGATCGAAATCTCATTCAATAGCACCAATTCTATTTCCTTCAATTCAAGCGTAAAAGACAGCTTTTTTGTTTAAAAATTTATTTTTCTAGGAATCTGAGAGTAAACAAATAAGCTCTGGGAGTAGTATAGAAGTTGAGACGATTAGATCAAGTAGAAGCGGAAATACCATCCAATGTAAAGAAGAAAGTCTGGTTGAAGATAAAATCACCTTGGAGGCTAAGAGTTACCTGAAGATGATTAAGGAATTAAACGAGCAAAATGCAAGTTTTTTAAAAAAGTTTTCCTAATCAATTTCAGCTCTCGTATACGACAGGAGTCCCCCATTCGTTGGCTCCAGGAGTTTTGCCTGTCTTCCCCAGTTGGTATCTCACTTGTTTAGGACCAAACTATCTCTATAAGTATCTTTCCTTTCGTTTTTTTTTCATTATTTTCAGGCATAGTTTCGGCCTCCGCGATCAGGTCAACTTCAAAATACATGGCGAATTTCTTCTTCCAATCGACTTCACCCTTTTGGTATCTCTTTTTTAAATAAATTTAATCAAATCTTCAGGTGGATAAAAAGAGCTGGGAGAATGATCAAAATTTTGCGAATGCTGTTGTTGAAGGAAGGACGAAGAAATGTCGCCAAAACATAACAAAGAAGCAAAAAAAGAACACCGAAATTCAAGTCAAACTCTTCGTGGGATTTGATTACGAATGCAAAAAAGGCCATCGATTCTTTATCAATGCTTCCGGAGAGCCGATGCATCTCCCAAAAGTTAGTTTCATCTACAGCCAGTCACCGCTTTTCAGTTTCCTCAACAAAGAGAGAGCATTATTAGCGAATCGGCCGTAGGACTCCTCACTTCCGATCTGCCCCTTCGACGGCGATGCACTTGCAACAAGCTGCCACACCAAGCAGCCCAGCTGATGAAAGTCCACATTGTTACTCCCAAAGCGCCAGTGCAGATCACCATTGATCCGAAGATCTTCCTCCCCAACCAAGACGGCTATTTTCATACTGGAGAAGCTCCTTTGAAGCTGGATTGGGCCAAGTGATTTTCTTTTTTTGGGAGAAGGAATTCATCGTCTTCCAGGTATTATATCCTCCAATTGCCGAGAGTCTACTCCGGACCACAGGGGCTATGGATTCCGCCGAAGAGTTTTAAAAAAGTTGGAGTTTATAAGGCAAATTCAATACAAGTCTCTTACACCCCGTTGGGAGCAACAACCGAATAAAAGAGACGATTTATTGAGAGAATCCTTCTTTTCTTGTCGAATCTTTATAGCAGCTATCATTCTTGTAAATAAAGTTTCAATTCTTTCCAGGATTAAAATTGAGCGAAGGACGGGAGACTTCATCTGTTTGAGATGTTATCCAAGCAATATCATCATCAATTATAAGGTATAAGCTCAGTAATACCCCAAACCGTTGAAATTTTGGAAAGAAGGGCTTAGACTAGAAGTGGCTAGAAACCGTCTACCCTACCTTCTGCTCAAAAATCGAGGAGACATAGAGCAACGGGTAAATGGCAAAAAGCCGAGGGAGGGAGGACTTCCCAGCACTCAGATAGTTGGTTACCAGGTTCAGCCATATTTTGTGAACATAGGTAGACAACCACCTAAGAGTCCCAGGGGAAGAAGGAAAAGGACTAGAAGTGGCGAGATTATTATGAAAGAAGACGTCCCAGCCCTCGGGTAGTGGCTCTCACTGTCAGCCTATTTTGTGACCACTTGATTGCTAGCAACCTAAGGGTTCCGGGAAGGACTGGAAGTGGCTAGAGGCATTTACCCCACCACAATCTATCTTCTGATCGAAAATAGAGGAGACAAATAGCACCAGATAAATGGCAAAAAGCCAAGATTACTGTGGGACCGGAATTCTAAGGGAATTCTCATCTCATCTGAACCATTTCATGCCAAAAATTTTTTTATAACATTTGTCAGGAAATAGTTTAGATTTTTAGGGGAAGACTGGCAAAAACCCACATAGGAAGGAGGAGCTCCTACGAAGAGCGGCTGTTGCTGGCGACTATCGCTGGTAGAGTGAAGAGCGGAGAGGGGAGGAGTCTGCTAATGGGCGGATTGGAAGAGCCTCAACTCCGCCCAACTTTGAATTGGCCAATCTGATGGACAAAAGAAGTTTACGGTAACTGCTGGCAAAAAAAAAGAATAAAAAGATTAGTTTCTTTGTCGGCTCGCTTTTCATCCCAGGTGGCTATTATGAGTAAGGCCTTTCTTGCGAAAATCACTCTTTTAGATGATTTGAGCCAATTCGCGTTGATTAACTCAATTGGTCTGGTGCTTCTCTGTGTGAATTGTAAGAAGAAGCCGAAGTCGAAACGTCTTCAAGCTGTCATCAATTCATTTGATTATCCGACGAAATATTGACTATTTCGTAGTATTTTAAATGTTATTCTCTTTTAAATTCTTTCAAAAGGTTGTTATCCTGGTAACAATTTAAAAAAGTTATAAACTTTTGAACGCGGTATTTTGACTAGTAGTTATGCAATTTTTTAGTTTTTCAATTTTTTTCAAAAATGTTTTGACCATATTGTTTAAGACCGTTATAGATATCTACTGGCTCAATTATAATGAATTTGGATGATCCCCAGCTGAGTTATGGCGAAAACAAAGAAATTTATAAACTTTTGACCGCTACTGTATTTCAACATCAGTCCAACTATGAGATTTATGGCCTCCAAGCAGAAACTGGGAATTATAGTAAAGAGGACTGGCAGCGCATTCAAAGAGACAGAAAAGATTACGGTGGTCTATGCTTCAGTTCCGGGTGTAGAGAAAGACATGCAATCATTTTGGAAATCAACCAATTCTGGGATCTACTAGCAGGAGGTTAAAATCAAACAGAGCAAGAAGGTCAAATAATCAACCTATCAATCGAATGAATTAGCTCCGTTTCAAAAGCGCTTTACTCTTTAGCTAGATCGTATTCATCCAATAAATTCAAAAGTCTCGCGTGATTGAGAGATTTATTTCTTCCGTTTGATCACCAGCTAGAGCATCTTTCATTCGCGACAAACAGGTGCTTTGCCATTTCAACTTATTGACAACTTGAGACGACTCAGAGGCTGATTAATATCCTGTTGGATCGTTGCGTAGACATTCGAAAATGGCGCAGACAAAGGGCGCCGACAAACATCAGTCTGGGCTTTGTCACTACCACTACAGTAGGCTTTCTTTTGATGAGCCGAATGCACTTTTATTTTCGAATGATCGCACTCTCCCCCATGTCTGAGGGAGCAATCGAGCTGGCGGCGTGATGAGAAGCTGCCGCTATTGCCACCACTTTTGGTTTAATAAGGCGATCTGAAATATTCAACGAGTTCGCGACTGCTGTTCAATTCCCACTCAATCTCGTTGATTCCAAGAAAGTATTCCTGTAGCCCTCGTTCAATGCGATCATAGTCGAAGTGTCGGCAATCGACGCCAAGAAGAACATAAAGATTCCACAATGAGAGAAGACTAAACATTGCTTTTTTTGGAAAAAAAGCGAGAAATCTTACAGACAGGAACAGGCTTATCGATGATATTTTTGGTGAAATAGAAAAATACCATTGGGATGCACACAAAAAGGAAGAACATGGAGACCTAAAGGGGAGAATTTTAGATCTTAAAACTTATCGCTTTCCTGGAGAGTTAACGCGTTGACAGCTTTCTTCTGGAGTTTTGCATTCTTTTTGGAGCTAATCTCCAAATTTTGGATGATATATCTCGCCCAGACGAAGGCAGTCGCGCAGAGGATGATATAAACCACTGAAGTTATTAGCCAACTAAGCCAGTAATTCTTTGAACATTTACCAATGCTAATATTGATGAAGATGAAGCTTTTTGACTGCTGCTTTCTTGACAAAAGGAAAACGCTGTGAACCTGCTCAGGATCAGCGATTTGTGATGGCCAATTTCCAGTCATTCTCTGAACCTCTTTTTTCCTTAATTCTCTTCTTTAGAATTTACATCGAGACTTCCATTCCATTGATCTTCCTTCTCGTTCATCATCCAAATGTAGCAATAACCACTGAAAATTGTCCAAAGGGGGTACATCACGAGGAGTCCCTTCTTGAAGAATGTCTCCTTTTTTAGCCAATGTCCAATCGGCATTACGACGAAAGTTTTAAACCAAAGGAGATGTAAAATAGAGGATGCCACCCCTAGATATTTTTTACATTTTTTAAAAGACAAAATGAGCCTACCTATCAGCCCATAGAGACAGAAAGTTACTTGAAGGATTGGCTCGATTCCAAACTTGGAAAAGATGCCGTTCATATTGCCGGCTAAGTAGGGCACAAAAATAACTGGAGTGCATAAGGAAGTGAGGAAAAGATCGGAAGTTGTGGCGCTAGATTAGCTGATTTTATGATCAAATCAACCCTTTTTACCACATGAGATGGATCAATTGGAGTTTGGAGAAGAATTTAGCCTCATTCATGCTCTTATAAATGATGCAATAACTGGCAAAAACTGCCAGCGAAATGGAAATAACTGACATACAGTGCATAAGGTAATTATAGCCTTCAGATGTTGGCCACGGATCTGAAGTGCTGTTCATTCTGGAGGGCTGGAAATAGAAAACATTTCTCGCTCTCGATATTTTGTTGGGAATTATTGATGGCTTTTAAATTGGAGCAGATGTCGGCTGACGAAGGCATTTGTCAGCAAGAGGAAGAAATCACCTTTTGGTCTCTCTTCCAATTCAAAGAAAAATCAAAGAAAAGCGATAAAAACCGATCAGCTTCTCTTTTCAGTATGATTGACAGGAAGAGTTTATTTCTCCGTCTAGAGGAGAAGCAATCGGGTCGGCTGTTTGTTTATTCCAAGTCGCCTACCCTCATCATAAAAATCAAGCAACATTAAGAAATAATTTATTAAAATTCTCCATCATTGATAATGGATGTCCTGGTTTACTTTCCCCAGCCGTAGCCTCTTCCAAAGCCTCCTAAAAATAGTTTTTTTTCTTTAAATTTCTCTCATCTTACCGTAGCCTCCTCTAAATCCTCCCCAGGGACGGAACCCGTAGCCTCCGCCGTAGCCCCATGGTCGGCCGAAGCGAGGGCCGCCATAGAAGCCGGGACCAAAACCACCACCGCCAATCCACCGTCTTGTTCGAATTCTGAGGGGAAATTTGTCCTCCAGGAGAAATAGAATATAAATTACCCGGGCTCACTGCTAATTGGCGCGTATTCGCCGACTGTTTCTCCTTGGAAATCGGGAGGGATGGCTGATACCAAAGAACCGAGTAAAAGCAGGCAAACGATTGAAGCTGCGATCATTTTTCTACAAATTTGGCTGAATTTTCAAGGAAAAAACACAAGAAAAAAATGTATAGATTCCCCTCCAAAATTTACACCTTTTATAGGGAATACTGTTGACATCCACACGTCATTTTTCAGGGAATTCTCCCCGTCTTTGTCCAATTTCGTCACGATTCCTGTACGTTGAGAGACCACCAAGATGAACGAAAACGAGTTCTTCCTGGGAAAAAAGGCGTGGCTGTTTGTTTTGATTACGAGGAGGGGGAGAAATTAAGGCAATTTTTATCTTAAAAAATTCTTTTATTCAAGAAATATAAGCAATATTTCTAATTTCAAGATGCTTATCAGTAAGTAAGTGTGGTCTGATTAAAAAAAAAAGATGGCATGTTTTTGACTATCAGCCACTGCGCATCAACTTGCTTCATCCTAAAATTTAGTAGTGGGTCTCGGAGCGAGTTAGTTTTGACTGCGAAAATGAAAGTAAATTCTAAAACGAATGTAGTAAATCTTAAAACGAATGTAGTAAATCTCGCTTTTTTATGGAAACAAAAGCCATATTTCGTGATTCTTTATTCTTTGATCTCCCACTCTTGCAATCTATTTTTTGCAGAAAATCTTCACCAATTTGATAAAGCTAACAAAAGTTTTACCAAATGGTTTTTTCTAAAAGCTTGTATAATTTGTTTTCGAAGAAGCTAGAGAGCTCAACGGCCCAATTAGTCCCACAGCTGCCGGGCCTTCGATTAGATCTTATATCCAAATAGAATATTTATTTCCTTCTCGCAACAATTAAAAAGAGTTCAAATCTCTACAACTAATGATACGTTTGACGATCTCCAGCTTATCTTCCCCAACCCCAGGGTCCTAAATTCCAATTGATTCTCTTCTTTCCTCCAACCTACCGTAGCCATAGCCGAAGGAGGGGTACATCCCCCATCCTCTTCTGAACGCCTTGCTGGCACTCCAAGAGCGCCTCTTCATTGAGTGAAGGCCTCTTCAATCAATTATTTATCAATCAGTTGGACCAAAACAAACTTCGAGTTGGCTTGAGCTGGGGTGTCGATTGCAATATTTCGTGTTTCTGCCGCCTCAGTTGCAGCTGAGCTCAACGAGAGAATCGAAAGGGCGAGGAGAGTCAAAAATAAAAGGTGCTGCATTCTTCTCTGACGAATTCTATTGTGAGCAAACGGTTTATGATTCTCCCAATTTATAGTCGTTTTATTTTGAAAGAATAAATTCTTTCCAGACTCTTCCTGTTTTTGTCACTCAAAATAGTGAATAAATTGTTTCTCAAAGTCACGCTGGTCAGGGGGGAAAACAGTCTCAAGAACCGGTTCGATGGGTCATTGGTCATTTAAAAAAAAGAAGATTCGGGGGGATTCAAGCAAATTTAGCCAAGACATCAACAAATTCAAGCTCAAAGGTAATGTTTTATTGTGTGCATTTTGACCATTTTTTCAGTCCCTCATCTCTCCTCGAAGATTCGTCTCCATCATTTGCCTCTTCTTCTCCAGATTCCACTCCTTTTTAGCCAAAATGTAGCTAAGTTTAGTCATTGCAGCTTCGGTTGTCAAGTCTCTGCCTGAGATGACCCCAACATCGGAGAGAATTCTCCCCGAATTGTAGGCATCTGTGACCAAACCGCGGAGACACTGCGAGCAGTTGACTATCAAACAGCCGCGATCTATTGCCTCCTTCAAAATTTGGATGATATCCGGCCTTCTTGAGGAGATATTCCCAGCTCCAAATGTTTGCAAAATCACGCCTTTCATATGCTCTGGGATGCAGGCGCGAATCTACAAATTATTTGCTTTTTTAAAAGCGAGAAAAAAAGCGAACAGTTTTAGTAGTAATGGATGGAAAGAAGCGCAAAATTCCCACATCTCGGCAAAGACTCTCTTGGATTCTCAAAGCTCCTTCTTTCTTCTTCAGAATTAGGTCGTCATTTACTAGAATAGGTTGGTTTTTTTTAAATTGATCATAATTAACCAGTTATTCCGATGGCCATCTTAGCAAGCGGAGGGAAATTGGGACTCTCGAACGCGTCCAAATCGGCATTATCCACTTTGACTATTCGATTGCCTCTCATCAATTTGTTGTTGAAGTAAACGCCAACTTCTGGGATCTCCAAATTTCCGGCAGCTATGAGAGCTCCAACGAAATTGAACAAACCGTCAGAGCGGACTTCAGCTACTGGGATTTGGCTGCCCGTCAAGATGAGCGGCTTTCCCAAGTTTTCGATTAGAAATGAGAGAGCGCTGGCGGTATAAGCAAGAGTATCTGTTCCATGGAGAACTATAAATCCATCGAAGTTCTTATAGGCTTTTTGAATGTCTAAGGCTATTCGAATCCAATCATCAAAAGTCATATCACACGAGTCTAATAAAGGCTTATATTCGACCAGCCAATAGACCAAACGTTTTGGAAGGCCACGTAGTGGAGGAAGAGCAAATGGACGAAATGGAAAAGGCTCAAAATGCTTGGAGACGAAGTGATTATCGTTGAGGGAGGATTGATTGGCCAATGTGTAAGGCAGAAATCCGGGAGATGGTGAATATGCTGGAATTAATTGGAATTAAGCACAGCACTCCTGACCTCCGTTGATAGTTCTCATTCCGATTGTTCCTCCAGTGTAGAGAACGAGAACTTTTCTAATATCTTGGAGATTTTTTCTTCGCTCAAAAATGTCTATTTCGTAGACTAATTCCTCGACAGAAATAGTGTGAACTCCAGCGCCGATGGCTATCCTCGTCTCTTTGGGAAGATGAGACCAGTCGATAGGTGTCTTCTCGTGGTGGGAGACCGACTTTCTTATGCATTTTCTCCACTTTTCGGGACTATTTTTATCTGAGCAAATGTAGATAAAAGAGGGATTTTATTACTGATTGAGCTGGGGAATATAAAGAGACGACTGGGTTTCATTGAGGGGAGTCTAGCTGTATGAGCAGGCTTATTCACCCTAAGCTACGTAAATTTTTGTCGATTTTAGGAAATATAAAATAAGAATAATCTCCTGCTAAGAGCTCAATTCGAATTGCTCAGTTATGCGATCCTTATTGGCCTTCGTCTTTCTTTCGGTAACTCTTTTTTACTTTATTAGAGATACTTTTCAGCTTATTGTTTTGCCCTCAGTTTCGAATGTCATACGACCTAGCGCAAAGATTACTCAGCCAACACAGGCAGAAAGTTCAATCAACACAAGTAAAACAAACAATATTAATACAGATAAACTTCCGCAGAATACAACCGGCGTTGGTAAAAAGCCCGACGACTCAAAGCCTCTTAATTCGTCTGAGCAGCCAAACGATAACTCTTTTTTCAGTAGTACAAATAAACCAAAAACCATGTCTTCTAAACCAGCGAATGGTTCAAAAACTAACAAGTCGAAGAATAAAACAATGACCAAAACATCTGGCAAAAATAGCAATTCTATTCCCAGTATTACAAACGAAGCAGATACCACATCTTCTGAATCAACGAATGTAAATACCGATTCAACAACTGAAGCGCCGAAGACAACGAAAGCGACTGAAGTGACAACAACTAGTGAAACGACATTGCTTGAAACAGAGGCGGTAAATGAAAGTAGTGAGTCTAGCTCGACTGAATCTGGAAGTGAGAAGCCTGACAGTGAAAATACTGGTGAGTTTGATCAAAATAATGGGTAATTTTCTTTTTTTAGAGACTTCTACAACGCAAACAGTAACTACGAAGGTAACGGAAGAGACTCCTTCTTCTACGGCTGCATCTATTTCCAGTACGGAATCTCCTCCTACTACAGCTCCTACTACTATTCAGTCCCAATCAACAACTACAACATCAGTCAAAACTACTGTCTCTTCATCTACTACAACTCAAGCTTCTCCTACTACTCAAGCGACTACTCAGCCCCAAACAACAACTAAGACACCAGGCGGAGTTACTACCCAATCGTCGATTCCGTCAAATAGTCAGTCACCTCTTTCGACATCCACTACCATTGATGAAGAAAATGATTCTTCTGGCAGTTCAGGCTATCAGAGCCCTTCTAAAGGAGGACCCCTAGAGGAGTCGAGTTCGACGTAAGCTAGTTGAAATGGCAAGAATAGTGTTGTAGAGGAACAATAGTCGGAGTGGTCTGCGCTGTGCTGCTTATTGTGGTTATTGTAGGGGTGGTCATCTTAGTGCTGAAGAGGAGGAAGGCGAATAAGAAGAAGGCGTTGTTGAACAAGTCGAAAGAAGGAAAGATGCCATCTTTGGTTTTCTTTAGACCAAATCAACTGCCGCCAGCTGGTGGAGGCGCAGGGCCGCCAGGACCCAAGAAGAAGAATAAGAAGCCGAGACAAGTTCAGCCGATGGTTGTCGACGAGAAGCACCACACTTTCATGGGTCCTCTGACGATCGACGCCGGTCCGGGGAAAGGTCCTCTTCGTCACGGGCAGGAAGGCATCAAGTCACACAGCATCAGGGGCGACATTGTCTTCGACGACAAGCTCAACAAGTAAGAGCTGCCCCAAAACGGATGGAGACATCTTTCAGAGTTTGGGACATCGGTAGTGACGTAGAGATTCTGGAGAAAACCGAGGGAGAGACGCTTGTAGTCGACGACGACAACACCCTAGTTGCATCGTATAAGCTCCAAAATCCAGATCCACCAGCAGCCAAGCTAGAAGGGAAGTCGAAGAATCTACCTGACAAGCAGCCTCGCGACAATGAATCTCCGCCACCTCCTCAATGAATGCTATCCCATCGTATTGTCATAGTTATTTCATCGTTGCTGATGACAATAAAAAAACAACGGTCTTCTAGACGAGGTGTTAGGTCCAGCCAGACAGGGAGGGAAATCACGCGTTGTTTGTCCGCAGAGTGTTTACTTCATACAGGACTCCCGTCATTTTTTGAACGAAATCTTCATCTTTCTTCCAACTTTTTAAATCCAATCAAGAAAATAGCGCTTTTCTATACTTGTAGTCATCCATTTTAACGCGAATTTTAGTTTGAAATCTACAAGACGGGTAGAATGTCGACTAAAATGCATCCCCTATTGGCGCTGACGCAGTCCTCAAACGGTCTAGGGATTGTTCTTCGACGCTCCATTCGATCAATGGTAGGCTTCTCCCCCCTCTTTTTCGATGAGATTCCAGGTGCCAGAGTGTGCGAAATTGCCGGAACCGCCAATGGAAGGCTCCTGCTGTGGGATGGGATGCTCAAACTGCGTTTGGTTGCAGTATGGAGGGGAATTGATCAATTTTTATAGTCGGTTATTTTTTTTCTTCTATTTACGCCTTATAGGCCATAGAAATAAGGACAAAACCCAACGAGAAATTGAGCAAAAAGTCCCGAATGCTAATATTCGAGCTTTTGTTTTGAGTGAATTGCGATTAAAATGGAGGCATGCTGATGAACAAAACGATTCTTGAAATATTCTAAAGCGATTGAGAATAAATTTATATATTTAATAAAGCAATTTATTATAAAAATTACGATAGTTTTTGTCAGAAAAGTGACTAGCTGTGCTACAATTTTACAATCGATCATGTCCACCGAGTTGATTGTTCAAACTATGGTAGCGAAGAGGCTGAGATTCAACATTAACTTTATTGCGCCTGCGATTGAATTTTTAATTCATTTTTGGGGGTTTCTCCGCTCAACTCGTTCGCTCGACTGCAATTAACCTTCAGCCAATTCATCAAAATTGTGGAGGAGTTTTTAATGGAATCCGTCAGATCGTCTCATCTCGGCGGCACATTTATGGCCTCTCTACTCCGTCTGGAGGACATGTTCCAGATGACAATAAACCTATAAAGATGGCTGGAATCAGCTTGGCTAAGGAAATGTGACGAAATCTACTCTTACTTTCGAGGCTACTCTCTTTCTCTTAAGCGTCCATTAGACGACAAGATTTCGGTCTTTTCCTCTTGCGCACGATTTGATGATTCCACTTAGCCTGTGCCCCTCTCAAAATGGCTGCGAAGGCTAAGAGAGAGAGAGAGATAGCATCAGTCTCCTTTACCAGTTTCTCCCAGATCCCCCGCTTCTGGCAATGTCAGCGCGAGGAATCCCGGAAGATTAGAAACCGAAACAAAAACTGAAAATCACTTTGGCGAAAGTTTAATTACGAGCAGTCGTTTCTTTTGATGGTCATCACATTACGCGGAGGCAAAGAAAAGGCAGGGCGACAGTCGAGATCCTCGCTCGGATCCGATACTTATTCTCTCTTGAATATCCCCGGGGGTAGAAGATGTTTGAACGAAGAAAAGTCCCTCCAACTGCCAGGGGAAGAGATTGACAAGAAGAGATTGTAGCCGGTTTTTTTTGGCGGCTTCATGTAGCCAAAGTTAGCCATTCGGTACGCAATTCGATCAAGGCGGCAGTAAAAGAGATCGACAATGGATAAACAACCAACCAACCAAACTCTACGTCTAGAATGCGCTTTGGTTTGAAAAGACCAACTCTCTCTCTCTGATTGAATTATCCCTGATCAAGTTAGGATAGAATTCTGTTGGATAGAAATCTTTAAAAAATAGGCTAAATCTGAGAAAAATGGTTCATTTTGAATTAGAGTAAACCTGAAAGTGAGCCTTGAAAATACTTTTTTGAATTGTTTAAGTTGCTTTTCGTGGGAAATGATGTTCTACAAAGTTTTAGAGATGATCAAGACAGAAAATTTTAACTTGCGAAACCTAAAAGATGATAAAAATCTGCTTCAAATACTGTACTCTTTTCCTTTTTGATCTTTTGATCCAATTTTCCACAAAAATGAGCCAACAGTTGCCGCTAAAAGCAGTGATCTCTTCGCGTAATGACATGCTGCTGACTAATTGGGTATGATATGTCTCTCTCGTGCCAAGCTCCTTGTCTCCGTTGGCCTGTGGGTGTGGGCTATGGAAGAACCAGTAGGGACAGTCCGCCCCATCGTCGCATAGCCTGTCCCGGGATGCGTTGGTGGCTGCTCTTTCTAACCCTAGCGGTCGCCGTCTCAGCTGATCCGGCTGCTGTTACGGTTCCTCTCCCCTCTCATCCGTTCGGCACGGTTTCTGACTCGGCTGGGGCCGCTGTTTTTGAACTCAAGCGGCCTAGTTACAAGAAATATCAAGTTTTTAATCCGGTTATTCCGCCCTCAGAAAGGGTTTACCTCCCTCCGCCTGATATTCCTCCAAAACATAGGTTTGTTTTGCCTGACTTTAGCGCTTTTATCCAAAAAATACTCGCTTTCTCTTGCCGTATTGTATATCAAGCGACAGAGCAAATTTTTCTAAATAAATCGACGCCAAAACTAGAGAAAATCCATAGAAGACAAACTTTTATGCCATTTTCTGCTGTAAAAATGTTTTTTAGTGTGGATGTGCCTTTCTCGCCTCCAAAACGACATGTGAGTTCCTCTGCCGAGGTCTCAACCGAAGCGAGAAGCCGCGATTCGACTAGCTTCCTCCAAGCTCCCTACGAATGGGTTCATCATACTCCAACCGGTAGCAAGCACAAATTCTCTGTGAATAATCTAGGTCAATCAGATCGAGTAACTTCATTTCTTTTAAATCAATCACTTTTATTTAGGTTTTGGAACAGTTTTGGAGCGGAGCGAATGGCGGAAAACCTTATAATACCGAGGGGAAGGAGACAGAAGCTGAGACTATTATCGACAGTGGAGTTGAGAAGGGCATCTCCCATGAGGAGCTCTTCGTCAAAGGCGAGAAAACCTAGAGATCCAAGATTTTTTAAATAGATATCCAAGCCTCTCTCCTCAAAAGGAATGGAGAAATTCGTAAATTAACTAAAGGAAGAGCGATTGACTACGCGGCGGTTTGATTTCCATCCGAGAAATTTGAATCATTTTAGGCTTCTTCTCAAGTAGAAAATAGCGGCTACAGCTCTACAGGTAATCAATTATTTATAATATTAAGATTTAACTAACAATCTTAACTTAGGTCGTAACCCTCTAGACGGCTGGAAAGCGCACGAAGTCACAAAATTTGAGAATTATGACGGTAGAAATTAGACTAGTTATAGTAACCGTAGTAGGTCTTTCTCCACTGCCACACGCCGAGAGAAAATTTGAGTTGGATTTGGGTGCTGCGACAGAAGAAGAAGGAGGCGATCAGCTCCCAGCCGAATTTCAGAACCAAGGATTGAGGATTTGGATGAAACCGCCGAAGATTCCGCCGAAATACTCACAAAGTGTGTGTGTGTGAAACTAATGGTTTGATACTAATTCCACTTGAGACTACAGTAATTCTCGCAAATTAAAACTAAAATTGCCGGGGAATCCTTCTTTTTTTGAAAATTCCACAATTTAGGATACAATAGATGAGAGGAATACTGTAATTTTAACAGATTTAGACTCTTAAAAATTATTTTCACAGACGATTTTAAAAGCTACAGTATTTCTCTTTTCTTCAGTAACCCTATTTGCCTTAAGATAATTGTCAATCAAAATCAAGAATATTTTTTGACTTCAGCTGCCCCCTCCTCTTCGAAGATCTTTCCCTACGCAATCTCCCATTCTGTTGATGGCTCTGCTCCAAAATCGAAGACCTCCCAGGCTTTGGCAGAGCTGTGTGCGCCTTGCGCAGCTCGAGAGGAGGTAGAAGTGGAGCCGGCTGTGATGCCTCCGCCCGGTGAGAATTCATCCCATCAGTCTGCTTCCGCTTCTGAGCCTGTCACTAGAATGCCTTCTGCACCTTCTGTTGCACCAGCTGCACCTCAAAGCGCTAATCTCATTCCAGTTCCAATCTCTCATCCAGCTCCCAAGATCATTGAAGCGACAATCAGCTCTAAAGGTGAGTTAAACCGTATTTTCCTTAGTTCCAACTTGATTTTCTCAATCTTTTTTTGGGACCAAAAGAAATTATTTTTTTGCCTTTTTGTTCAAAAATAGACGCTTCTAGAAAATTCCTATGGAAGTGAAGTTCCTGCTGCTGAGCCAGCACCGCCAACAGCAGGTAGAAATCCGCCTTCTTCGCCAGCTGTTGCACCGCCTCCAGCACCAGAAGTCGCTTCGCCCAGCTATGCTTCCGGTATTTTGCTGATTTTTGTTGCCAATTTGGTTGCATTTTTAAGTCGGCGAGACTCCACCAGCTGCTGTGGCTACAGAATCTCGTAATTTATTTAGCTTTTTTTTAAGTTTTGCAAAAATGTTTAGCTGCACCTCCACCGCCTGCTTCTGTTCCTACCCCAAGCAATCGTACGCTTTTTTCAATTTTTTATCTGGCTTTTAGCTTCTCCCATGCTTTCCTCTGCTTCAATCCCCACTCCAAGCTATCGTAATTTTGTTTTTTTTCACCATTTATTGGCCTAAGCTTTAGCTTCTCCTGCACAAATTTCAGCTGAAGTTCCATCCAACCGTAATTTTGCCAATTAGGTCTAATTAATTTTAATTATTCAGCCTCACCAGCAGCTATCCCCGCTCCCAGCTACCGTAATTTTGATCAAAAAGTTCATTTTATGTTTGCTTTTTAGCCTCTCCAGCACCGTCTGCTCCACCTCCCAGTAATATCCGTAACTTTTGAACCAACTCCTAATTCAAATTGCTTTTTAGCTTCGCCTGCACCATCTCCTATAGAAGTTCCAAACTACCGTAATTTTTGTTGCTTTTTTAGAGAGAAAATTTAAATTTAGCAGCTCCAGCAGCACCAGAAAATGCTAGCCCTTCGCCTGGTAAACTCAATCTTTAATATTTCTTTTCAATTGGTGATATATTAAATCCATTTTTTCAGCGGAAACTTCCATCTCATCTGGATCTTCCTCCTATCGTAATTTTTATTTAAATTAATAAGATCACCTTTTTTAGCGGCACCTTCATCTTCTGTTCAAAGTGGCCCAGCTCCTCCACCCGGTATTTTTTAAAAAGTTTATTCAAATTTCAAGCCAAATCTTTCAGCTGTTCCAACTCCTTCGGTTTCTTATCGTAAGAAAAATAGAAAAACAACTTATTTAATGAGATTTTTAGCTTCTCCAGCGCCAAGTGTCCCATCTCCTTCATCTGGATCATATGGTGGAGAAGAAGTGCCAAATAATGTGGAAATTTCACCTCCATTTCCTCCAGAAGGTTAGAATTTAGGGATATTTAGAACTAATTTAGAGCAAACTATGCCGGCTCCTCCTCCTTCTAGTGGTTACGGCGTTCCCCAAACTACTTCCTCGATTCCTTCGCCTTCTCCTGCTATTCCTAGCTCATCTGGGGGATCTGTTTATACTCCGGGAAATTCTGAAGAAAGCGATTTGAACTATTCTTCTGGATCAACTGGCGGCAGTTCTTCGGGAGGAAGTTCTTCCTATTCTTCTGGAGGAGCAGAGGGTTCTTCTGGGACATCCGGATCAAGTTCTTCTGGAGGAAGCTTATCCTATTCTGGTACGAGTTCTGGCGATTATTCCGAGGAGACTGGTAGCTCAACTGGAAACTCTGGGTCTTCTTACTCTTCTGGAGGAGCTGAGAGCTCTTCTGGTAGCTCGGGATCCTCTTATTCAGCTGGAGGAAGCTCTGGAAGCTCAACTGGAAGTGGATCAACTGGGCCTTCTTATTCATCTGGAGGAATCTCGGGATCGTCTGGTGGAAGTTCCTCTGGTGATTATTCTGAAGAATCTGGAAGTGGATCAGCTGGAAATACTGGATCTTCTTACTCTGCCAAGAGCTCTTCTGGAGGCTCTTCATCCTCAGGAAGTTCTGGTTCTTCTTATTCAGCCGGAGGAGCCGAAAGCTCTTCTAGTAGCGCTGGATCCTCCTATTCAGCTGGTGGAAGTTCCTCTGGAGGCTCTTCAAGCTCAGGAAGTTCAAGTTCTTCATATTCTGCAGGAGAAAGTAGCTCTGGATCTTCTTATTCATCTAGCGGAAGCTCCGGAAGTAGTGGATCTTCCTATTCAGCTGGTGAAAGTTCTTCTGGAGGCTCTGATTCCTATGGATCTTCTGGCTCGACTTACTCAGCCAGTGGAAGCGCTGGAGCCTCTGGGTCTTCTTATTCCGCTGGCTCTTCATCTGGTGGCTCTTCAGCGACTTTTGAAAATGCTGGCTCGGGTGGTTCTTACTCTTCTGGAGAGTCTGGATCCTCTTATTCTATGTCTGGCTCGGCGAGTACGACCCACGAAGAAGAGTCGAAAATAGCTCCACATGTGGCATATGTCCCCGAAGGAAATTTACCAAATGAAGAAGCGGAGTCGTCTTATTCCAATTTGGAGGAGGATCACGACAATAAAGCGGCTGTAAGTCAGGTGGAAGAAACGTAAGGATTTCTATTCTCCCAATCAACTAATACAATAATTTTAGCCGAGATCACGCGACAGAAGTTCAACCTCAACCAAAAATTAAGGCATTTTCACCTAAACAAAATACAAAAAAAGGAAGATTTTCAGGTCGAACCATCCAGCTACGTGACTTCCCAGGAGTATCAATCAGTCTCCGGCAGTGCCCATCATTCTGTCGGTGGTTACGCCCAAACTAGTAGTTCAGGCGGTTAGTCCAAAACAACAATAAAGACAAATTCTTTTAGCAGCTGGTTATCAGCAACCTGTACAGCCACAAATAGCCACAAATGTTCAGCCGAGTTACAGCGTCAGTTTGAGGGGAAAACGGTAGCTTTTTTTTCCAGATCCTTCCTCAGCCATCTCCAGTTCAAGTTTATCCCCAACCGCCGACTTATTCCCCTCCTCAAGTCAACTACGTTCAATCCCAGGTGCCTTCCTACTCCAGCCAGCAGTCTTCCTCCTGTTGTGGGGGTCAACTCTTCGGCCAACAAGGCAACCTCTGCATGCCAATCAACTACAATCCTTGTCAAATGTCTTCATGTGGTAGCTCGTGTGGAGCCGATTCTTGTGGAGGAGGATGTCAGCAGCAGGCTTCTTCTTGTGGCGGCTGTTCACCTAGTTGTCCTTCTTCTTGCCAATCATCTTGTGGCGGAGGCTCTTGCTGTCAAATGGTGAGTTTTCCCTCTTCAAATAAGTCCTCCTATAGACGTCGCCTCTCTGCTGCTCTGGTGGTCCTGTCCCAGCCAATCCATGTTGCAACACTTCCATCCAAGCTTGTTGTCCAGCCGCCATGACTTCCTGCTGTAACCAAGGAAATCAGTCGTGCTGCCCTCAGCCGATTCAATCTTGTTGCTGTTCTCAATCGATTTGTCGAAGGAAGAAGCGCTCAATTGGTCATCTGCTTGGACTTTGTTCTCTCTCAGCCAAAAAATTGTAAATTATTATTTATTTTGTTAATATTTAATATTATAAGATACTCAATTGCTCAATAAATACCATTCAAATTGAGAGAAGCGCCCCAAAATTGGTCATTTTTTGGGTTTTGTCACAACTTTTGTTAAAAATGGTGTTATAGAAGAGATCAAGGGCTCCAAATGTGTAATTTAAAGTTTTAAAAATCTTTTTTTTTTTAAAAAGGGAGCTGTGATCGGAACTGTTGTTACGGCCGCTGGATAAGCCCTTTCCAGCATTTTCTCTCCACCGCCACCCCCAGAAGAGGATACAATGCCTGTCTGGGCGATTGTTCTTATTGTCGTCGGTGCTGTCTTGGTTGTGGTAGCAATCGTAGCTGTTGTCATTGTATGTATTTTAAAGATGAGGAGAAACGATAGGGAAGAAAACGACTTTTATGATCCGGAGCCTGAATACGACTATACATCTGAAAGGTCTCGCAAACATAAACATAGACGTAGAAGATCCTCGGCTTCAATGTCTATGTCTCGTTCACTCGAGAGGAGTAAGTCTTTCACTAAAAAATAAAGGCTAAAAGGCTAAGAAAATTGTGTTGATTTCTTTCTTTTTATAGACTTCTTAAAGTATAGGTGTTACAATTTACTATAGGATTTATTGTTTCAGGAATGATTCCAGGTTCTTTTTGATAGAACTACCCGACTAGAGAACAAATTATGCACATAGAGATCACTGCCAAACTATGACTTTTGCCTCGCAAAGGATGGCTAAAACAAAGAAACAGCCGTAGACTATAAATAAGGCGATTGCATGGTACTTCGTTGTTTTGAAGCGTTGCACGAAAATAGCTGAAAACGTTTTATTTCTGTCTATCGTCAATGCCCTTTAAAAAGTTCTTTTTTTCGAATTTATTTGGAGTCATGCATTTCTTTGAACAGCGCCTTCCAGGACTCGTTTTGTGGCCCACATAGGAAGTCAGAAAAATTGTTCAACTTTTCTAAAGCTCTTCCAGAAAGCAAAAAAACGGCATTGTAGAAAGAAAAAGCTTCTGTTCAGTTTTTTCAAGAAAATGTCACGAAAAAACCAAGATTTAAAAATACAAGCACTCACCAGTAAGGGAAGTGAGTATGGAGAGAAATAGGAAAATAACAAGAAAATGAAGGGCAGATGAGAAATTGACCTAAAATCATCTAAGTTTCAAATCTTGCTTACCTCAATAATCGTTCCTTTGGCTTTGGCTATAGTAAAAGAGATGCCAAAACCCATCAGAAGATCTGCAATTTGTTTATTTGCCCCTTAAACTTAAAAAGCCCGCTCGCCGATTACACGAAAGATGCTTTAGAATATAAACAAATAAAACCAAAATAGAAATCGAGGCTTCAGTCTTTATTAGACATTATCTAGACCTCGTTCTTGTCTCTGCTCTGTCGGTTGGACGGTTCGGTGTCTTCGACGTGGTAGTCCTCGTAGTGGTCTGATTACTTTTCTCTCCTAGTTCCTTCTTTCCAGGCCCTTTCCTTTCAAATCCTTTTCCTCCTGGTCCATTCTTCTTGAAGCAAAAAAGTAGACAAGAACACCGACAATTATTAGGAGCAGGATTGAAATAATAATTGCAATGGCCCAGTCAGGCATTCCATCCTTTTCCTTTGCTTTTGCTTCCTCTCTCAATCTTCTATTTTCACCTGCTAGTGCTTCATTTCTATATTTAGCTTTACCCCTTTCTTCTGCTGTTACACCTAAAATGCCTTCGAAAGCGTCAACAACTTTTTTATAATCTTGTAAAATCCTTTGTACTTCCTCTTTTCGATCCTCTGATCGAGTGCCGTGTTTTCTTCGATTCGACTGGAGTCGACGGTCAGACTTTTGAGATGGACAATGGTTTCGGCGCTGAGTTTACGATTTCCGTGAGTCGTGATGTTGTGCGACTTTTCAGAGCAGAGGCCGGGCAGAATAAGCGTCTCAAGCTTGGCGTTATTGACGAAGACCAGAGTAGGCAAATCCAGACTTTCGACTTCTGCCGACAACTGAATCTCAGCAAGATTGTCGTTCTTGTAGACCTCGGGAAAAGTAATCGAAGGCTCGACATATTCTCAGCTAATTTGATCTTCTCCAGATGGAAGTTGTCCACCAAAACCACGGTCTTGTACTTGAAGATTTTCAATTTCTTCATGAAAAACATCTCAAGTTTTCGATTATTTCTCAGCATCAGGGATTGGCCAGAGGCGGAGCGCAGCTGCTTGAAGATCAATGCGTCCAGATTGAAGTCGTCAAGCAGAAGACTGACGTTGGTGATGTTTTTGACCGTCGAGGACCAGCTGTCAACCTTGTCCGAGTCTAGACGACTGAGATCCAGGAGGACGTCGGAGTTGGGAAAGACCAGCACATCGCAGTCGAAGGCCGGACTTGGGTTGAAGGAGCCATCCAACTGCAGACAGAAGCTGTCGTCTGATTTGACGCCGAGAGCAGCAGCCAGAAGCAGAAGAAGGACGTCTTCATTTTGAGAGTCGACGAATGATTTTGGAGTAATTTGGTTGCTTTATATATTATTTCCAATGAGCTTATTCCGGGTAATCTTTGGACAAAATACAACAAAAGTCTCTTTCAAATCGCCCCCTTTTTGAGAAGAGAAAACTCACTGAAAAGTGGACCTCCAGTAGCGGCAGCCATGGCCATCCTCGGGAATCCCTGCTTAACCACAGATAGATCGGCAATAAAATCTCCAAGAGAGTTGCTCCACGCCAGAATCGTCATTCCCAATATTTCGAAGCTCACACCCGAAAGGACGCCAATCATAGTGATGATGCTGACAATCTCCGAGGCCGTGAAATAAATCCATGCTACTGCCAGAATGAATCCGGTATAACAGGCGACCTCCTTGTGATATCGAGGCGGCGTATCCATTCTCGTGAAAAAGATAACAAGCAGAATCACAATGGCCGATATGGCAAAACCATAAACAAACAGCCCTGGGGAGCCTTTGAATGGAGAGGTTGTAAGCACTGAAAATTTTATTTAAAATAGTTATTTTTTTGGCTTACTGTGGACAGCGAAGAGAACAAATTGAGGAGCAATTAGACAGTAGAAAAGAGCTACCGGCTTTGACCAGCCATCCTCATAACGGGGGATTGTCGCCTTGAGGATGACTTGGCTGGGAACACGGAGGATATACATAAAGCGGGCGAACTTTCCCGATTCATTCCATTCTTCCGTCTCAGGCCAGGGATTCAAGTGGATCGCCAAATCTTTCGGAATATCACTCCACTTCCAAGCCTTGGAGAAAGTTGGCGGGAGCTCTACAAAAATCAATTTGAATTCAGCGCTTCAGATTTACCGTCTTCTTCTCCTAGAGGGGCATCCTCCCTAGAGTAAACGTGATTGTGAATAACCACAACATCTTGATTTTCTTCGTCATCAATCTCCTCATCATCAACTAAAAAATTCAAATTAATTCAACTTCCTCCACCTACCGTAACTTCCCTCCGATTGCTCATTGCTCGCCTCATACTCAATTTCCTCCACATCATCAGCAAATTTAAGGGAGGTTGTGTCTTTTTCCACATTATCGCTGATGATAAACATATCCGGACCTCTGGGATTTTCAACCACAGAGTTGGTTCGTTTTGAATTGATGCTATGAGCTCGAGATCCTTGACGCTTTGAGCTGTGGCGGCGAGAGCTGTGCTTTCTTCTGCTGCTTCCATCATGGATTCTTCGTTTTTTGTATTTATTTAGGAGCATTGTCCCGCCGATTACGACCACTAGATAGATGAGATAAATCCCAAGATAGACTGAAAACCAAATGCATTTTTTTAGTCAAAAAAGCTTACCTATTGGCTCGTAGAGAAGTACAGTATCTCCTCGAAGAAAGACGTAGAGAATCCAACCAACAGCTATGAGATAGAAGAGCAAATCTCTGATTACTCCAAACTTGTGGATTCGAAACGGTTCCGCATAGAAAATAATTGATCCCAAGACGCAAGTTGTTACAAAACACCCAGCTCCTACAAATTTTCTTCCATTTAAAAAAAAATTTAAATTTACCTAGAAGAGCACCAAGAGCTAGGTCTGCTTTGGGACGAGGAGTTGATAAAATTGAAGCGATTGAACCAAAAACATCTGGCGCTCCATTTCCAAAGGCACAAAAAGTCACGCCCTTTGATGCATAGTTTTCGCTGGGAGAGAGAGACTTACGGCAATACTCTCCGAGATTCGAAGGTGAGCAACAATCGCAGCAATATTTGGAGAAAAGAACTCATCAGCAGCCGTTGAGATGTGGAGGAAAAGCACCAAAAGGAAGATAATAGCTCCAATTATTGTGAAAACCTAAAAAGAGCTACAGTAAATCCTTCTATTTTATTCTTCTCTCTATTTTTTTTTAGAATTTTCAAATTTCTACGTAAACAAAGATGAAAAAAGTGTAAAACATCGTTTTTTAAAGTTAAAATTAGGCTAAAAACTCTAAATTCCTAAGGAAATTAAAAAGCGACAAATTTTCTTATTTTTTAAGCGATTTTTAGACTTTTTGATGCTTTTTTTTTCTAGATTTCTCAAAGTTTTAGCCCTTGATCTTCTCTATAAACTGGTAGAATATGAAAAATTCTAAAAATTAGGGGAGATTCTTGAATTCAATAATAATTTGTTTAATCAAGCATATATAAATTCTAATTGAAAATTGATAGAATGAATTCAATTTATGAGTAAGAGATCTCACCTTTCCTACGACATTTTGAGTGCACATAACGTAGCGAGACCACATGAGGTAGCCTCCTCCCTCGCAGTTGTCGACATTTTCCTTCACGTATTGGCATTTTTCTGGAAGAAAATGATTCCTTTTAAGCTAAAATCAGGCGATTTTTACTAGATGTTAAAGAAAGAAAAGAGTTAAAACGAACGTTGACCGGTCCAGCCACTCCTTATCTGGCAGGTGTCGTCGTCTTGAGGCAGAAGAAACGGTGTGGTGAAGATCCCCGCTTGATTTTCATAGTATTGAGGAGTAAAATAGAAGTTCTGTTGAGTCGTCGAAAACGAGACAAAGATCAGTAAGAGTAGTAGGGGTAAGAACATCGAGCGCCGAATGCCACCGTTCTCCGCCTCTCCAACTTCCAGGGCAAACAATCGCGGCTACGGTAGGCCAAAAGTTAGTTAATAATAGAGTGATGGATGGCTGGAAGGTTTCTTGAAAACCATGGCTGAAACGATAAAGGAAGCTTCTTAGGAGGCGGCGATGATAGCTAAACGAACTTTTGACGCAGATTTTTTTATGTGATAAGGCATGGCTATAAAGATGCTTTCTCCTGTAGGGGGCAAACCTCCCCCGCCTACAGGAAATGACCCCATTCTGACGTTCTTTTCCTTCTGATTCGAGGTTTTCCAATCAAGACTCTTTTTTGGGTTGCTGTTGCCCTTTTTCTTCAAGATTTGAATCAAGAGTTGACTGATTTTCCTCGTGAGACCCAAAATCCATAAATTTTGACCACTATCGCTCATTTTTTTGGTACTTGTGCCAATTTTTTAGGATTTGCAATATTTTGCAAAGTTGTAGGCCTTGATCTCCACTACAACTTTTTAGAACATTAAAAAGCTTGAAAATTAGATTAAATCTATGAGAAAGTTGCATCTTTGGAGGGGAGATACGGTATTTTCTTGTGATCTTTTGACCGCTGCGTGGGGCCGACTAGAAGTACAAGAAAAAACTAATCTCTCTAAGAAAAAACACAAGAATGACTCAATAAATTAGCCAATTCGAAATGCAAATATCTGACTTTTAACGATTAATCTCTCGCTTCTATTTGCTCCAAGTCACATTTAGAGGCGCCATTGAGTGTGTGTGAATTAATCGCCGCCGCTACTCTCAGTCAATATTCCAACTGTTCCAGATGATTTTTTGATATTTCTTTCTCTCTTGTAAAAAAAATATTTATGGAATGGAGCGGTTGGTGGGTGGATTCGGGTCGGAAGCGTAACTCGGCAAACAGATCATGAGCTGAACTTTTCTTTAAGAAACTGGGTTTATGTTCTTTGGAGGAGTGGGAGAAAGCTCAAAGAGTATCAGAAAGAATTTCTAAAATTAGAATTGTAGTCTGTTCATAAAAAAATACGACATCCTTCGTATCCAAGAAAGGGGTTATATTGCGGCGGGACCCATTTTATCCTTAAAAAGGCCTTTAGGATAAAAACCCCCTTTTCTTGGAGCATCAGCTGTCGTCTTTTTTATGACTTTATATTTTTCATTTATTCAGCCAAACCAAGGGCTAAAACTTTGCAAAAATTTGATTTAAAAGCCAAAAAAATGGAAGCTTTGATGAATTTGTGCTTTTTATCGCAGTTCGCACGTAGTTTCGCCTCAACCTCCTCGCTGAAGATGATCTGCTACCTACGTCCCGAGACAGACGTACACTTTGCTCGGCATCAAATGTTGGCTCTCCGGATGAGTTTCATTAAAGTCGGGCAAACTTAGAAAGAACTTCGAGGGGGGCAGAACCATTATAAGTCGAATTTCACCTTTTTTCTTACGGCTAAATTTTAGAGTTTTTACCAAGCAAACGATCGACCTACACGGGCTGTTCATCGCCGCAACACAACAACGTTTGTAGTCGCTATTTGTCATCCCGTTCGTTGTCCACGTGAACCCAAAGGGAATTGCGTCAGTTTTGATGATAGAACATCCCCTTCAGGTTGTATAAAAGCTAGTTGTGTGAAGGGCTTTCTCATTATTTTCTTCTACTATGGTTTTTGAACGAATTCCTGCTGAAACCAGCGTCAATCCTACTGTTTTGGGCGTAGCGCTTCAATTCAGAAATGGAAGAGTTGCTAAGAATCGATTCATGAAAGTAAGTTTTTTTGCTTCTAGATTTGTTTATAAAAAAAGCTTTAGTCTTCTAATCTTATTTCTTAAATCTTACAAAATAAATAATTTATAGGCAGCGATGACGGAAAGAATCGCCGTTTGGGACGAGGATCCAAAGAAGAGAGGTATTCCAACGGAGCGAATCATCAACATGTATGAGAAGTGGGGAAATGGAGGATTTGGCCTCATTCTGACTGGAAATGTTGCTGTCGATCCAGTGAGCACCTCCAAACCGTCTAAATATCGAATATGAATTACAGTACCACCTGGAAGCCGCTGGAAATGTGATAATCAGTCGGGAGAACGACAGCCCCAAGTTGCGAGAAAATCTTTATCGATTTGCCCAATCAACCAAATCTGATGGAGCTCTCGCCGTTGTCCAACTGACCCACGTATGATTTCTTTTCTAAAAAACAGGAAAATCTATTTTATTTAGGCGGGAAGACAAACCCCAATTGGAGTCTATTCGACGCCATTCTCTGCTTCAGATGTCCAATTGGCTGTCAAAGGCTATCTCGGCTTTGGAAAGCCGGTTCCATTGACATTGGAACAAATCAAAACGGAAGTTATCGATAGATTCGTCTACTCGGCTAAAATCGCTTATGAAGCTGGTTGGTTGAATCTTCAAAGTCTTCAGAATTTAATTGAATTCTATAGGATTTGATGGAGTTCAACTTCACGGAGCTCATGGCTATCTCCTCTCTCAATTCATGTCTCCCACTACCAACAAGCGAACTGATCAATATGGCGGTTCTCCAGAGAATCGAGTCCGTATTGTTTTGGAAATCTTTGACGCGATCAGGTACTCCCTATTATTATCAACAAAGAAAAAAAATATTTTTAGAAAGGAGATCCCAGCAGAGACGGGCTTCTTGATCGGAATAAAGACAAACTCCGTCGAGTTTCAGGAGCAAGGCCTTCAAACAAATGATGCCAAGATTATGTGCAGATTGATGGAGGAGAAAGGCTTCGATTTTGTCGAATTATCAGGCGGAACAATGGAGAAATTCGCCTTCTCCCATGAGAGGGAATCAACCAAAAAGAGAGAAGCATTCTTCTTAGAATTCACTGACCAGGTGATTTTATTCAAATTGGTTGAGTAGATTCTCTTTTTTTAGATTAAGCCAGTCTTCAAGAGAACAATCGTCTATGTGACGGGAGGCTTCCGCACTGTTTCTGGAATGACCTTAGCTGTGGAGAATGGCTCCACCGATGGGATTGGCCTCGGTCGTCCAGTCGCTGCAGAGCCAGGCAAGGCTTCCTCCTTGCCAATCATTTCCATTCCTTCAGATTTGCCGAAGAAAATCCTCAGCGGAGTGGTTGCCTCCTCTTCCGATGATAAATTACAACAAGATGATTTTGGACTGACAGCAATTGCTGCGATGTCTCAAATGGCTGCGATGGGCAAACGGTCGTTGAAGGAATTAAATGGACGGTATGAGGCACCCCCGAAAAAAAAAGGAAAAGCAAATTTTCAGAGTGGAGGGAGATATTCCCGACTTTTCAAATCCCCAAGAGTCGAAGAATTATCTGGAGAGATTTGCTGAGCACATGGCGTTTGTTGGCGAGTTGATAAAGGAGCAGAAGCCCGTCCCTGGCGTCTTGGAATATACAGCTTTAGAAGTAGCGGCTTGATTAATTTCTCAATATTTTGTACATATTTCTGTTACTGTATTTCAATAAATTCTTTGCTACTTTCTTGATCAGGTGGTTATTGAGCATTTTACTCTCAAAAATAGCATAATTCCCAATAGGCTTTTTGAAAATCCATACCTGCTCACAGCATTTTTCACCAAAGCTATGATAAAATCTAAAAAATTGAGGCTTTAGAGATCCATTTTTGGGTACTGTTGCCGCTAAAAATGGCTAAAAATCTCCATTTTACAGCACTTTAAAATGTTCTACAAAGTTTTAGCTTTTGATCTCCTCTACAACATTGAAGAATATTAAAACTTTCAAAAATGGGCAGAAAATTAGCTAGAAGAAGGGCGGTATTTTAGAGGATTCAAGTAAAACACAAGCTGGAGTAAACATGTTTTCATTTGATGAGCATCTTGATAGTTGTATATTGAGGAGGGAGGATGAACTTTTTGAAGCAGTCGGCAACCTCTTTAGCCTCGTCGGGAGCTTCACAGTAGGCGATGACGACGCAATCCTCCTTGAATGGAGAGTCCTTCCTGACAACAGTGAGTTTTTCGGTCTGACGATCAGAGAGGAAGAAATAAACCGGGGCGGTTGAATAGATCTCTGAATCGGAGATTTTAACCTTTAGGGCGAGACGATGGTCACTCGTGTTGGTAATTTTGATCACGGCTTGGCCGAATTTCTCCTCCCAGCGGAGTTCTTTTGGCTCGACTTGGATTTTTTCTTCTAGGTTTGGCTGAATGGCGGTTTTTGTCTTTCTCGAGCTCTCCTCCGTTTCGGCCTTCGTCTTGTTGGACGCTTCCATGGCTGTCTCCAGCTTTTTTGATTGAACAATCGATGTCACCTGGAACTTCCGTAAAAAGTCTGATAAAAACTGACATTTGAAGGCTTTGTGACTGAATCGATCTTGTTTGGACTTTTTTTAGCCTCAGCCCCACTCTTTTTGGCTTCAACTCCAATTTTTTTGATGTCCTTTTTCGGCTCCTCCTCTGTCTCTCCAACATTCTTCTTCAACTCAATTTTTAAGTCATTTTCGGCCTTGGACATCTCCTTCTTCTCCTCTTTATCATCATCTCCATCGTGCTCTTTCTTTAGCATAATTAGAGAACTCTTCGCCAAAGATTTAGACTTTTTATCGGGAGACGATTTGACTTCAGCCTTGGACGCTGGAGGAGCAGCAGAAGGCGGATCCGGCGGCTGGGCAACCGAAAATAAAATTTCTTTCTTCTTCTTCATGCAGCTGAGCAGTCCGATCCAAACGAGAGCAGCCTGTAGCCACGGAATCAATTCTAAAAGCTAAGAATAAAAGCGAAAAAGACAGAACAAACCAGTCAGCCACATTCTCTAAGAGATAATAAGATTTTTTTTTCCCGTCTTTTTTAGCCATTTGGATAAAAGAAAGCCATTTTCCTGGGAGGTCTCCCTATGACATTCTGCCTCTTGCGCGTGTAATTATTGGGAAATTGAATCTCTCAACAAACAGAGCCATTCTCATTCAATGTGATGTATTTCCAGTTATTTACTATCGTTTCCTTTTCGGCTTTTCCTACAGTTTTTTTTAAATAAAAAGGATCTTAAATCAAAAGGCGATTAATTACAAAGTTGGAGAGGAGATCAAGGGCTATAAAATATGCAGTTTTTTTTCAAATCTGAGCGAAGATTTGATCCATTTTGCTTGAAAAAATAACTAATCTTGATCGGATATTTTTAGCGCTTGCCCTCTCTCTCACTCTCTTTCTACCAATAACACCTCCCTCCCCCTAACACACAATTATGTGCCTGACCCGTGAAAAATTATGCTTTATGACCGCCGAGGAAAACACAAAACATACAAAGAGGGCTGGGAGCCCACAAAAACACACTACATTTTGTTGACGGGGAAGTGGGAGTAGTGTCTGTTTTGGCAGCTTGCAAAGAGAGGACAGACGTGCTGAAGGCTGAGGACCAGAAATCGGGTGCAAAATACGAAACATACTTTAGTTTATATGTATCTCGATCGGTTAGATCGTCTTTTCCATTTTTTTCGCGAAAAAATATCCAAAATATATTCTGTTCATAGAAAAGACGACATCTTTCGCATACAAGAAATCGCTGCGGAACTCATTTTATCCTTAAAAAGGTCATTAGTAAATTTTAGGATAAAATTGGGTCTCGCCGCGAAAAATACCACTTTTCTCGGAGCATCAGCTGTCGTCTTTTTTCAATGAACAGTCTATAAAATATTCCCACTGATTTTTATCGTTACATTTTTTATACAATCTTGTAGAGAAAAACCAGCCGAACAACTTTGCAAAACATTAAAAGCCTAAAAATGAAGAAATTTGTCTTCTTAAGCCGCCTTTCGTCAGATTTTCCCTTGTTGATTGTTTGTTCTAATTTTCGACAAAAATTATGTTCTGCAAGGCTGTAGAGGAATTCAAGGAGAAGCAAATGATCAATAATTCGATAAATAGAATGATTATATCCTCCGCCAGAAATATTACGCTACTTTTTTGTTTTTTTTTCGTAATACGGAAGCTAATAAATTTTTCAGAGGGCTCACAAGTCAGTAAATTTTATGCCTGAAAACATACATGTTTTGCAAATTTGCAGGGTGCAGCTGGAAGAGGAAGCTGACGAAAGTTGTTGCTATTTTGGGTCTATTTTTGAGTCAAAAATCTGCCCCTCCAATTGAATTGAAGAACTAACCTTTCAATTCGACTAAAAATCCAATAGATTTTAGATTTATTTCAATAGTTTTGCGCTAGTTCCTCCAATTTTCGACGCCAAATAA
The DNA here is from genome assembly GCA_932521405.1 of Oscheius sp. JU1382. Lineage (NCBI taxonomy): Eukaryota > Metazoa > Nematoda > Chromadorea > Rhabditida > Rhabditidae > Oscheius > Oscheius sp. JU1382. The sequence goes on along the minus strand of OW051478.1, from coordinate 535,571 downwards.
ACGGCTTCCCAATTTTGGCACAAAGCTGGCCTCCTCTATTCAAATGCACACGCTCTCCTCTTTGATGTGTGCTATTGTTGTTGTTTTGCGATAGGAGTGGTTGCAGTATGCAGCCTCCACACACCAACAACAGCTCAGCGAGGAGCTTTCAAGGAGGTCTTGTCGATTTTTTGATCCCAACCATTTTATTTTTTGGAAAAAATGCCACTACCTCTCCAAATGTTGTATCTTCTACAAATTTTTATAGAGGAAATCAAGAGCTACAACTTTCCAGAACATCAAAAAACAGCTAAAATTCGCGTCAAAATGGAGAAAATTGAGTTTTTGTTGGACTTTCTCGTAGTTGCCGTATTCCCAACGCTTCTTTCATTCGGTTAAAGCGGTAAATTCAAAAGAATAAGTAATTTTCTACATTTTTTTTTTGGGATTTTGTGCTTTTTTGGATTTCTAAAGTCTCAAAGTTAAATAAAGATGAGCTAAATAAGTGACTACAGTAACTTTAAATTATCAAAAAGATGGGCAAAAAGCCTACTTTTTTTAGGAGATATTTTTATTTTTGTGATTTCAAAGTTGGAGAGGAGATCAAGAGTTATAATTTAATGGAAGATTGAAAATTTTTGAGAGCAAAATGCGGCCAAAAGCGAGAGCAGACTTCAGTTTTAGACATTTGCTCGAACTAATACGGGGCATGTGAGATTTCTCTTTGTACGCGGAATGATGGTGGGCCTCCGAGAACTCGTCTCTGGCAACAGAGACGCAGAGAGTACTTTCTGGGTGCAGAGACACCACACGCAGAGGCCCGACGGCGGGAACAGCCTCTGCACCGCCAACACCTGGCCAGCTCAGCCCTTGTTATTTAATAGTTCTTTGTCTTTCCTCCTCTCTGTTGATTCAGGACTTACAGGCGGTTTTTGGCTGAATTTGACTCTAATTCTCAACTAATCTCTGGTCTCATCTTTAAAACTCTTTCTCTTCCATCAAAAAAATAATATCGAAATTCTCTTGCCCTTTGGGTTGTTTCTCCAACCTTTTGGCTTCACTTCTAGCATTTATTCTCTCAAATCTCTCGTAAAGTGGATTAAACTAGTGTTTCGAGGATCCTTCCCTTGATTTATGGATTGGGAGTGCAATTTTCTTCAAGTTTTTAGACCAAAGAATCCTTTAATCTCCTCTTTCCCACATAATTTTCGATAATTGTCGGCCATTATATTTAATTAAAATTTCTTTCCCTTTTTTAATAGCTTGAATTCTCTAATTTTTAATTAAAGATAATGTAGTCTCAAATCTCACTTAGATTTCTTTTATTTCCACCAGAATTCAGCTCATTTCTTCAAAGGAATTTGGAATTTCTGTTAAAAAAAACGTCGAATTGACTGCTCAAATTGAAAAAAAGAGGATGCCAGCCGGTCCGCTTTCAACCCCAACCCATTTAGCTTTTTTTTCACAACCCGCTCTCTATAATTTATGCCGCTGTCGTCTCTTCTCCGCGCGCTTCCTTTGACTTTCTTTCCCAGCTGAACACGTAGAGAGAAAGAGCTGAGAGTGCAGTTCATTAACCGTCGCCGTGTGAGTCAACGAATGTGTGTGTGTGTGTGTGTTTGAAATCGATGGTGTAGCAAAAAGATGGAGACAGATGTTATTAAACGGTCGTTAACGAGAGAATTTCTGGAATTTTATTCGATTTCCGTGGAGATTTGGAGCCAGGACCAGATGCGGCTTTTATTATCATTTTATTATTTGGCTGGGAAAGAACTCAAATAAAATGATCCTCCTCCTTTTTCTCTCGCTCTCTGTTCAATTTTGCGACTAGAGCTATTTCCTCCTCTCAAAAAATGGTTGCAATTCGATCGAAACTCGATGAAAACCCGCCTGGTCGTTGGGCTCCTCTCTCGCTCATGTTGTGATGTCACTTTGCAAACAGTTCGGCACAGTACAGGTCAGGGGATACCTGACGAACACGGCTGGCGATAATGATGACAAATAGAGCTCAAAAGAGCGGCTTAAAAATGGAGCAAATGCACAATAAATATTTGCTTTTAGGCAATCAAAATTGATTATTGCTTTATATCCAGAATTTTGGAGAACATCTCCAGTTGTTTTTATAGTTACAAATTCGCTCCTAAAAATAGAAACTCTTGAAGAGGGAGAGAAAATCACAAGAGTTCAGCACCACATTCGAGGCTCTTTCTGCTCGGATTATTTGCTTACGCTGACCACCACAGTCTGACCACAACCCTTCTTTGAGGAAAGAGATCTTTCCCTCCAATTATTCTTCTTTCAATTTTGGTTTTAAATCCATCATTTTTGGGCAAAAATTAGTTTGGTTATCGCCCAGGTGATCGTCTACAGTAGTTGAGAATTACTTTCTCAAGGTGTTTGTTCTCATTTAGTTCAAAATCTCGTTCTCACTCATATCCATACTCTTATTTTCCCCAATAGCTTTTTTAATCGAAATGCATTTTTATAAAACTCGTAAAACCTACTAAACTTCGTTTTCTCCACCGGATTGTTGCATCAAATTGCGCTGCTGTGTGATCCGTTTGATCCCCAAATCTTTTCCCGTTATGCTTAATCCTCGGATGAGTATCAGCAGAAAAAGCGATAAAATTGGTTGACCAAAAATTGGAAACAATCTGGTTTTTAACGTCAGAGAGAGAGAAGAATCAAAGAGGTTTTTTGATCCAGGGATGCGGCGAATTGAGGACAAGATCAGGGATAAGTGCCTCTTTTGGTCGATTGCAATCAGAAATTTTGGTCGGGATCTTTGTTTGTTTCGGAGCGGTCACGCAAAATTGCTTCTTAAAAAGAGTTCCTGCTTTTTTTTTTATAGAATTTCTAAAAACAAAAACCATAAAATTTGGCCCAAAAAATGTGGGTTTAACCTTGTTCTTAAAGAACACATCCATGTTAACAAACAGAACGCGTACACTCGCTTTCCCTTTTCTGTCTAATGTTCTCTTCACTAAATTCTTGAAAATCGCTGAAAAAGATAGCCAAAATCGTGTCGAGAGTCCAGACTAGAAGCAATTTTTTTGGGCGTTTTCTCCAATTTTGAGGGGATTTTTTGATCTCCTCTATAAAACAGTGACAATTTGGTTAAAAAATCTAAAAAGAAGTCCAATCTGCTATTACCCTCAAGCTTGATTTCCTCCGAAGATGGATGACCCGAACCAGTTCCTGCAAATTATCCACAGAATTTAGCAGCCTTCTCTCTCTCTTTTAACAAACATCGCTCTGCTGGTCCAGACTAGGCTCAATAATTTGTATTTATTTTCGAAGGCTGGATGTAGTCTGGAAATAATGCTCAGCGGCTGGCAGACCACCCACACTCGAGCAGAATACAAACAAAGAATCATAGATTTAAAGTTATTAAATTATTAACCATATTCGCAGCCCAAAATTTTGATCAAACCCAGCAGCCCTCCTAAGAATAGCTACTCAAAATTGAAAAAGTTGGACTAATCGCCCTCTCCTGTCACAGATCTCTAGTCTTCGGTGCCACATTGTCCTCCGACTTGAATGGACCCGGTCCCCCGTTTGCCTAGCAGCATATTCTCCCCCTGGTTACCAGCACTCATTGTGTACCTCTCTCTCCGGCGGCAGGTTATTCAATTATACCTGATCTAGATCTTTGTGCTTTCTATCTGCAGAATTCAGTTTAGAGAATACTTTTTTTCTATAAATATAAGATGATAGTGGATTGATCTTTACCCTATTAGGTTCTTTTCCCGAAACTAGGCCGTCCTCTCTCTACCGTAATCTCGCCAACTTTTCGTTCAAATGAAGAATGTTCTCTAATCTTGTAGAGGAGATCACCGGCTACAAAGTTGCAAAACATCAAAAAGTTCAAAATCTTCGGGGGCTACAGTATCTCGAATGATTCCTGCCTGGAAATTCGCCTCAATATTGTAAGAGTTTATCCTAAGTTTTCGAGAGAAAATTGACAACTTTTCATTCAAGACCGTGACATCAGAAATAATTCCTTCCATTTATTCTTGAATTATCTCTCCCCCGCACCAAGTTTTCTCGTTTCATTCCACGCATTTCGTCGAAATTAAGACAACACCCCGATTTAAATCAAGGTCTTCTACTATTTTTATCACTGCAGGAGAGCTTTTTTGACTCATCTCTCGCTCCTCATTTTAAGAGAAAAAAGGTGCTCCTGGTGCCGCGATTTTCTAAAATTTTGACGATCAATCCAATAAATTTTGTCTGAGAGATGGCGAATATAGGAGATGAGAATAATGCGGTCAAGGTTTGATCGGGCAACCGGCAGTGTCTTCCCATCGCGTTTAGAGATCTTATTAACTTACGAGACACATTTTGGTCTCATTTTTAAGAGAGAGCCTTTTCGCCCATTTTTATGGGTAATTATAGATCATGTTTTTGATCAAATCTGCCTTCGCTTTCAGGGCGGAGTTGAAACTATTATATTTTGAAATTTAAATTTAGGAATTTAGAAATAAATTCAACTGTGGAATTTTAACAAAAAATTGCTTTCTTTTTCCTCGCTTTTCGCTTAATTTTGGCTCAAAATTTAGCCAGTTTTCTTACTTTTAGGATCCATAAAATGAAACTCTCGACTTTTTTTGTATAAATTTGTAGAGGAGTGGCAACAAAATGCCTGAAACTTGATAAATTTATTCCTCCAAAATAATTATGATATCACTCGTCTCTCTCTGTGTATGATCAGCATCAGTTGCATTCCCGACGTGTTCTCCCACTGACAGTTTGGGTTTAGCACCGCCTCGTCAGCCAGTTCCGGGCGGGTTTTATCTTTCATTTTGGCTCACTTCGTCTCCTCTTTTAGAGATTGAACAAACTAAAGACGCTCTTCCCCCCGCTTGAGTTCAAAATTTTATTCCGCAGTTGATCTCTTTTGTAGAAAAGAATTTTACTCTCTCAATGCTATAATTCGACTTGATTTAAACTCAATTTCCTATTCCAAGTTGCTCGATGAAACCAATAATAAATTAATTTTCAGAAAACGAAGTCAATCTCAGTTTGTTCGATCAAAGTCCTTTTTTTCCACCAAATCACCCAGTAAGTTCTTCTTTTTTCTATTATTTTTATCATCTCTGGTAATTTTTGATATTTTGCAAAGTTGTAGAGCAGATTAATGGCTACAACTTTGTAGAATATCGGAAAAATTAAAATTCGCGCAAAAATTGAGAAACACCCTATTTTTTAGGACTACAGTAGCTCAAAGTCAAGGTCCCACCTGGTAATTCCTATTTTCTAGAGGTTTTCCCTATTTTTTGTGAGAAATGGTATTCTGCAAAATTGTAGAGGAGATCAAACTCTACAATTTTGTAGATTAGATTGGTTACAAGATTGGAAACTATGAGACAAAGCGAAAGCTTCAAAAAATTGGGGAAGAAAAATACGGTAGTTGAGTCAGATTTAGCGATTCAAAAAGGGAATTTATTTAACAAAAACATCTTGAAATGTCTCAATTTTCTTTCTAGTATACTGAAAAACTTCTCTCTTTCTCGTGACGTTTGTTCGGTAGTTGTATCTAGATGTTCGCGCGACGTAACGGACTCCGTACTCGGTCTCGACGATTCTTATCGCCCCCGCCTCTCTCTCTCGCTGTGAATCGATCAATCCTCCCATCATTTTTAGGCCATGCATTTCACAGACCACAGACCACAAATTTTAGGCAACATTTTGCTCCGAAATTCACGCACTCTCATCTCTCTCCGCGAGAGAAACTCCCTGGGCTCTCTGTGCAAATAGTGCTGCTCCGTTGAAACAGCTGTCCTTCTTTTGTGTTCTCTCTTGCTGGCAATTCTGATTTATGATTCCACTTTTGTAACCATTGGAACATCAGGAAAGAGGAACACTATTGAAAATCCAAGCAAGCTCTGGTTTTTCTGGAGTGAAGCCGACTTTAAAACAAACCTTTCTGAAAAATGAGTTCAAGAAGTTCCAAAATGACCTTGATTCTCTCAAGGCGACTCTTTGATCTTTCAAAAAATGTTTGCTTTTGATACGGAGACGGTTCATTTTTGAATTTCTGAACTGAAAGTCCTTGAATTACGGTAAATGTCAGCCGTTTGCGGCGAAATTCCTTTCAAAATTTAACACGTTTAGCCTAAAGTTCTTATTTGTAAAGAAGGAATGAAGATAAAACTGTTTCTTATTTAAAAATTTGCCACCAAAATATTTGAATAAATCTAGGGAAAATAGGGGATTTTGATCATTTGAGTTACTATAGATCCAATAGAAGATGTAAAAACTGGAAAATTTTTAGTAGAAAACTTTAAAAAAAGAGCAAAACTGGTCCTTCAATAGAACCCCCTGTGAACTTTCTTCCTCTCACTCTGCTTTTGTCAACATTCTTCCGGTTTTATAACTCAAAGCACAGAATAATAGCTTCTAGTTTACAAAGTCCAAAATATTCGCCATTAGACAAACATTTGTGCAGCCCGTGCTCTTTGTCAAAAGCTATTATTACGAGCCATTTCTGTAAGAGAAGGCGCGTCATCCGCCCTCTCTTTCTCGGCAATGCTCGTCTTGCCAGGTCAGTCAGTCTCATTCTTTGGAGGAATACTGTAAAACCTTAGAGCTTGGAAGTAATTCACTCTTTTTTAGGCGAGGCTGATCATCAAATCCTATACAATACTTCCCAGCTGATAGCTGTAGCTGCCAACCAACTCGGTGAGTTTTTTTCTTCTCTTTTAAATCCTAGACCGGGGTTGATAAAGCCAATTGTTTTCTCTAAAATTTTTTCCAAGATTTATATAAGTTTATCGAAAATTATTCCATTCTTTCTCTCTCAAAGTGATTTCTAATTTTCGCCATGATGAATTTTTGCAAGAGGCTGTGGCTTGTGCAACAAAATGAGATTAAAAAAACTAATAAACTCCCTCGCAAATTGAGACCAAAAATTATCTTTTTTGTGTGGGTGAGAGCGTGTGGGAAAATTTGATTCATTTTTCTTTGGCTATCATTTTTCCCGAGACAATAGAATAAGCATTTATAAGAGGCGGCGCTGTACATTCACCCATCGCACCATAAAGCACAGCAGTTGTCCTTTTTCCTTTTTTTTTTAAAAAGGATCTGAGATTTTGTGGAATTTTGTAACGAGGTCACCGGCCGGCGATCATATTTTGGCCTGGTTTTTTGGAGAACAATGTCTCGAAAAATTGTTCCAAAATCCTAGCAAAAGTTAGTTTACTTGCTTATTTGCTTTTGAAAATCTTAAAATGTCATTTTATGAAGGTATCGTATTCCCCAAAAACTCCAACTTTCTCAACCATTTTTTGTTCTTTTTATTTTCACTTTTTGCAAAGTTATAGAGGAGATCAAAAGCTACACTTTTGTAGAACATAGTAAATCCTAAAAATTGCGAGAAAAATGGCAAATTTTGAGCTACCCCTAGCGATTTGAAATTCTCGCGTGAAAAATAATTTCTTTCGCTTCAGAAAAATCAAGGGATTCGGTGGAAGATTGGCCGCTAAAGTAATAAAAATGCTCTAAAAGTTGCTTAAATAGCAAAATTAGCCAAATTAATTCAAATTCTGGCTAGTTCTTTGACCAAATGCGGTGAAAAATCTCCAGCGCGTGATGAAACTTATTGACCAGCCGTTGAAAATTTCCTCTCTCTTCCCCCCCAGCTCTAATTTGTTTGCAATCTACACACTCAGCCACCTGACTTATCAATTACGGGAGCGCAATGAGTGGGAGAGAGGGAGTGAGAGCTAGGTGGCTTGACTTAGTTGTTGGGCCAGCTGCTGGCAGTGAGAGAGAGAAACGCACATCTCATATAAGCAGATCTCCACCACATTTGTCCAACAATTTCTGCTTTTTCTCTCTTTACAGTCAAAAATCCAAGACAGCTTCCGAGTGAGTTCATTCTTTCGGGTTAATGTTGCCTCAAATGCAGTATACCTGGCTTAAATTCTGCGCGTAAATTTGAATTTTTTCACTAAATTTTCTTTTGCGTTTTTTATCATTTTTAAATGTTTTTACGTACAATTTAGCCAAATAAACGCTAATTTGCAATAAAATAAACATATCACTAACAAAAAAATGTGAATTGTTGTAATACTTTAGTACAATCAAATTATAATCATGTACGTTTTTTTCTGCTGTTTCTTTCTGTTTTTTGGTGCAATATAGTGTTTATTTGGCTAAATGGTACGTAAAAACATTGAATAATGATAGAAAATGCAAAAATAAAAGAAGATTCATTGAAAGAATTCAAATTTACGCGCAAAACTTAAGCCTGGTATACTGTGTGGGTGGCGCCCGCCGGAGTACTATCAAAAAATCGCTAGAATAAGATATATTCGTCGTAGAATCAAGAAGTAGAAACCGTTGTGAATTTAAATTGAAGCTAAAAATTATAATAATTTCACGAGCCTAGAAGCTTTTTAAAAAAAAAATAAAGGTTAGCTGATTGCATTAAGAGATTTATGCCAGAAATCGGGGGATATTATGCTCGCCCTCTCTCTCTCACTTTCCCACAGCGCTAATTGATCTGTGCTGTCATTTCCGTTCTCCTGATTTCACGTGTCTTTCACATAAATGAAACAGCATTTTCGCAATTATACCCATTTCAAACTGATCAAATAAGCTCGGGGAGCAAACAAAATGATTTTTGACTTCAATCTTAGGATTTAAGGAATGCCTTTGAGGGAAAAAGCTGTTAACACCTACCATTTTCGAGGTTTAGTCTTTTTGTTTCTGGAAGCAGGAGATTTCGCTTTTCCACCAAAGAAAGAGTCCTTTCTCTCTCATAAAAGAACTGAACTCTGTTGCCATTTTCCCGCTTTGCCGCACTTGCATTGTCATTTGTAATCCACCCTCCCACCATTCTCTTTTCTTCTGCAATTTCCTCTTTTTTTGTTCCTACGACCCTTTGAATATCGACTTATTCAATTAGATTCACGTATTAAACTTAAAGCTTCTACAAGATAGCCTGAAATTATACCGTGATAGCACTCAGCCAATAAATTTCAATTTTTTTTGGAGCAAAAATGATTCAAAAAAGAAAATTGGCCTCTCTGCCAGTTTCTTTCTCTGACCGCAGTCGCAATCCGACTTTCTCTCAAACCGTAAAAAGTAGCAGCGCATTCTCAAACAGAAAATCACAAAAGAGTGCAATACATGTAGTTAAAACTCGTTTTTCTCCTCTCTCTCTCCCTCTCTCTCTTACCTCCAATCGGCCCTGTTGATCGATCGTTGTGTTCCCAACCTTCGAGTTTTAGCCTAACTATAGAGCCGATTTAATCATTTCGCCGATGACCCAATTTTGAGCTGCTTGCGGGTGTGATCTCGCTGGAAAACTCGTCCATCCTAAGGGGGGCTGGCTGACTGGCCGTTTGTCTCGTCTTTAGTTTATTGGGCAACTGATCTTTTAAAAGTCACCTTCAAAGGTTTGTTTCTTTTCGCTTTTGACCATTTGCACCCAATTTTTGTTCTTTTGTTCTTTCTAAAATTTAGAGAGGCCACATTTTGGATCTACCGTATTCCTTCTCTCCCCCTCGCGCTCTTTCACTAATTTCCATAAATCAAATAACTTGAAGGACCATCTTGTAGAGAAGATCAAGGGCTACAACTTTGTAGAACATAGCCAATCCTAAAAATTGCGAGAAAAATGGCCTACAGTAGCCCAAAAATTAGAAAAAAAGGGTCCCAACTTTAAAAATTGCGAAAATAAGCGGCAAATTAGGAGGAATATGGTATTTGCCGATGATCTCCTTATAGTCCAAAAATCGAATTCTTAAAAAAAGAACTTCCCAGCGAGACTTTTCCCCTCCAGCTTCTCTCTCTTTTTCTTTTCTTATCAATCGATTGTCCGGTCAGTTGGCGGAAAATCAAATCACACGGATGTAGGCAAACAGGGTGAGCGGTGAAAGGCCCTCTTTATCAGTTCTCCCCATTCGCCTCCAAAAGTCTCTCTCTCTAGCCTAGAGTCCCCCCGGGGGTTTTACAGTTTTTCGCAGGAGTCGCGCTCCCCCCGCTCGATATTTCTTTCCCGAAAACTGTCCTTGACTTGGACCGACCAGTCACCTTGACTAATCGCATGATTTCAGCAACCACGTCGGTACTAATTTCCTCGGAAGCCACGGGCGATTGGGTCATGAATTATGGTGAGTTCTTCTTCTTCTAATAATTAAGGAAAATATTCACTTTTGTTGGCTATATTTTTAGTCTCAAAGGCGGATACAAGAAGAAAGAAGTCATATTTGTATTGCCTGGTTTGTACTATTCGCAGCGCAAATCACAAAACAGATTGTTCAACATCAAAAGTCAGAGAGCCGTTTTTTGAAAAAAAAAGATCTGTTGGTCCCAAATTGGCTTTTGATTGGAGCAGAAAAGTAACGGGAAATAAAATTCTCTCTCTTTCTTTCAAAATTCTAACGATTAAAAGCAGAAAAAGATGGAGTTTGCCCTTTCTGTAAGATCGTAGTTCTGTCGTTGTCACCGCGATTTATCTAAAAATTACTCTCCTACCAGAAAAATGTCATGCCATCCGCCCGCTGGAGACCGAGTTCGTCAAACTGACCGATCACGTCACCCCCCAAGGCAGCAGCGCGAGTCTCTTTCCCTCTCTCTCTCTCTGGTGGGAAAATGATCGGTCTTCCCCACCCCTTTTGCGATTGATCTATAAATCAAATTGTTATAGAAAGTGCCCTGAATCGTTCGCTCAACCCGGCAGAGATTCTACTCAACAATGCCCACGTCATGATACCCAACAAGCTCACCTTCGATCCAGCGCTCTTCCTCAAACGGTGAGTGACTTTTTCTTTCAATTTCAGGATAAAAGTTGATTTTTTTTTTCATTTTGACAATATCTAGAACGGCCATCGAATGAATATAATTTCCAGGATTGGACCTGATATAGTGATGGTCCCTTCGACGTCCTGCGATGAACGACAGGAAGTCGTTTCGAACGACACTCCCGGCCCTTCTCCACAAGAAGTAAAGGATATCTTGGAAAGGCCGACTCGAATGGTGAGTTTTTTAAACTATTTCTACAAATCATTGAAGACCTTTTGATCCAACACTTTTATCTAAAAAATGAAAAATTTGCGCAAATTGATTGACCAAAATCCTGGTAGACGTGTGTTTCGCTTGTGTTTGCTGAGCAACCTCGGGCTTTCCCCTCGAATGATGACAGTGGTTGTGCTGAGTTTTGCTCCACCTCAGACTACAGCAAATTCTCTCTATATATATATATATATATATATATGCAGCTAATTAGTTACGAGGTTTGAGCGTTAATCAGAATGTACAGAAACGAGAAGAATCGCACGCCAGTCGTGAACAAACTTTGCTACTATTTCTAGTTTTTAAGAACTTTGCTCAGTCCGCCTGATCCCAGGCTCAAGCATTGATTTTCTTACACTTTTGTCTTTTAATTTTCAAGAAAAGGAAATTTTTTTTTCGGTTGGATCATTCGAAAAAAAAAAATTTTCTCGTTGAGGATAAAAGTAATTGTTTATTCTAACGCTACTTCTTTCTGTTCTTTAGTAAAGTTGTAGCTCTTGATTTCCTCTATAATATCATGGAATATGTAAATTGTTTTTTAAATCGAGAAAAACGCTTAGACAGATGGAGTTTGGTTGGGGGATGGGAAGCCCAAATTTAGATTGAATTGTGACCCGACTGACTCGTCTTTTATGACGTAGTACTCCCACCCCAAGCCAAGGTCATATTGTTGTATACTTCCGTTTTCACGTGAAAACCCCAATAAAAAGTCCAATGCAGCAGAGATCGGTGTCATTCTTTAGGTGCCGGCTTGTGCGATATGCGGAGCCGATTCGACTGGAATCCATTTCGGGGTGGATGCCTGTGCAGCCTGCTCGGCGTTCTTCCGACGAACAGTCGTGCTCAACAAGCAATACGGGTGCAATAAAGACGGCAAATGTCAAGTTACTAGAGGTGAATCCGGTCATTTTATCCTCTAAAATCTAATCCTTAGATGGCTCTCAAGGGCAAAAATGTCGATCTTGCCGCTTCGCCAAATGCATTCGAGTGGGTATGGACAGGAATGGTTAGTTTTTCTCTCCCATTTTTCATTCTATTCATCTAGCTGTTCAACTTCGTCGAGACGCCATTGGAAAATACTCAGCCGGTGTAAAAAGAGAATGCGAATCGCCCGATATGAGCAACTCGAAATCGCTCTCTCCTCCGTCGCCCAAAAAACCGCCAGCCGACTATCCCCTCCTAGATGAATTTCAAGCCGCTCAATTTATGGTCAACCGGTGGAGGAAAGTCTTCTATCGAGATGAGAACTGCCTAGGATTATTCGAAGACTCAGAATTAGTAAGAAAATTCCCAAAAACAAAATAAGGAAATTTTCCACAGGGACTAACAGAGCTGAACAACTTTGAAGATTGCATGTTCCAATTGTGGAAAGTGGAGCCGAGGATGGCATCAGAATTCATGAATAGCTTGAAATGCATTAAAGGGATTGATAAACTCGAAAAGGTTGGATAAAAAATCAACAGAAAGAGCTCTTTTTTAGGCGAAACTCCACCGAAATTTTGCGGTAATCCGCCAAGCGATAGAAGAACCTTTTTTAACCTGGAAATCCGGTGGTTTAGAGAAGAATTGGTGGGTTATGCCCAACAGGTTAGTTCTCTCTCCCTTTATTTTCTAAAGAAAATCCCAAATTTCCAGAGTTTATATCGACATAGAAAATGCTGAGAAATATTTTAAGCAGGGAATTGTCGACAAATTAGGGATGAGCTATGAAGTGGCGAAAAAGTGAGTACTTTTAAAAGAAATCTATTCTTCTTTTTTTCTTCTTCCAGTTTATTCGAAGATTCATTAAAATGCGCCATGTCGAATATCGGCTTCGAGATGAGGAATATGGTCCTAACTGAGATCGAACTCTGCGCCTTGTTTGGGATAGCCCTCCTCGATCCAAGTAAACCTCGCTTCGCTTTATTTCAATCGGATTCTTTTTTCAGCGGTGGCGACGTTGAACCACCAAACCAAGGGGGTGATCTGGAATCTGCGAGAGAAATTAGTCCGCGAATTGTACAATTATTATGATAATTCTGATGTCTTCGTCGAAGTGCCCGAACTTCGTCTAGCCAATTTACTAATGCTCTTATCCGCTATCAAAGTGAGTTTAGTTTTAAGAAGGTTTAGCACTTCGATGATATCAAATTAGTATTTGGACAGCAGTATTAAACCACAAAAAAAGTCAACCTTTTTAATACATTTTTGAAACTTTCCGCAACTTCTTATAAAAGAAATCAAGGGGCTAAAACTTTTTAGAACATCAAAAAAGCTAAAAGTCGCGCCAAAATTGAGAAATAAGCCATTTTTGGGGGTTTCAGTATCCCAAAATTATCAACAAAAATGGGCAAAATCCTTAGTTTTCTAGGAGTTATCCTAATTTTTGAGAAAGATTATGTTCTACAAAGTTGTAGAGGAAATCAAGTGCTACAACTTTACAAAACATTGAAAATTCTGAAAGCAAGTGGAAAGTTGTAAAAATTGACGATAAGGCTGAAGGGAGGCCTTTATTAGAGGAAGTGAACACAAAAATTCGCCTAAACAGAGGAATACTAAATTAAGGAAAAAAAATTTGACGGTTTTATAGATCCCACTAAAACGAAATAAATTACAGGTACACTCGATCAAAACCTCCGAAAATATGCACCTCCTAAATACATTCCGCCTGGTCTCCTGTGATACAGTCTTTGATGATATCTGCCGCGGCAACACGTACTCCAAGCTGACTGATGCTGGCCTCTAAGATCTCGTCGGTCATCCTCTCTCCTTTCTTCTGTACATACACCCTTTTGCCGAAAGAATCACTCTCAGGGTCTTTGCTCCTCCACAAGCGTCGTCCATATCATTTTCACCTTGTTCGTTGCATTTAGCTTTATTCAAGTATTTTTTAAAAAAATTCTTGAGTTATGTCAGCCAGCAAATGGCTAAACCAAATATCTGGGTTTTAAGAGATTTTCTGTGATATTTATGCCTTCTAAAAAATAATAAAATTTATTTTCTTTTTTTGTCTAAAAATTAGCTACGCGCTATTTGCTGGTGGTGATCTTTGCTTGTTATTCTGCTGGAGAGATGAGAGACTAATAGGGAATTATCCCGATCGGCCTTCAAACTACCATTGCTATTATTCAAAGGTCACTTCTGCTGACTACAGCAGATCTGTGGTGCCGGGGATCTTCAATTTTATTTGAATAGTTTTATTTCAGTAAAGTTTTGCATTCCGTCGGAAGTAGAAGACCGATCGAGGTGGGCATGGACAATATTCAGCATCGTGGCCTAAAAATATTCAATTTTTGACTCAAAAAGCCTCACCTGGAAGACCAGCTTCTCCAGGAAAACCGGAAACGCCAATCTTCCCAATTGGTCCGGGTAGACCAGGCACTCCTCGAGGGCCTTCAGCTCCAGGAGCTCCAGGATTTCCGTTAGATCCAGGTCGGCCTTGAGCACCAGCTGGACCGATTTCTCCAGGAGCGCCAGGAGCTCCTGGCTTGGAGATGACTTTTTCACCATTCTTCCCGGTGACTCCTGGAGCTCCAATGGCTCCATCCTTTCCAGAGGGACCTTTCTCTCCGGGAGGTCCTTGGGCGCCAGGGATGCCGTCTTTTCCTGGCTGACCAGCGAGGCCGAGAGCGCCATCAGGACCAGGGAGACCTGGAGCTCCGTCTGGACCTGGCGGACCGGGTTCTCCAATTGGACATTTGATGCACTCGTTGGAAGGAGGAGAGCAGTAGGTTGAGGTGAATTGAGACTCTATGTCGAGGCCTTTAGGACCAGCTGTTCCAGGAGCTGAAAGATAAAAAGTTAGAAAGTTTTTGGCTTCTTGTATTTTACTTCCAGGCTCTCCTGGTGCTCCTGGAGGTCCCGGCGGTCCAGAAGGACATTGCGGCATCGAGTCGCACTGGCACCAATCTGGCAACTTCGCGAATCTTTTTTCTCTCCTCATCAATGGGTTTTCCTTGGGTCTAGAAGGAGGCGAATGGATGATTTGGATGTCCATCAATTGGACCCAAGATTGGTCAGTTTCCGTCTATTTTATATTTATTTTGGAGTGAGAGGAGGAACCTTAAATTGCTCCACAGCAGTAATGACTTCATCGTGGAGAGAGACTAGCTCCCAGTAGAGGCGGGGAAGGATGAGGAGAGTGGAGAACAGAGAAAGAGAGGCAGCAAGCGAGCCGGCTCCAATAATTAGCGAGAATTCCTTCATCCTCACAGGGAGAAAAGTAAAGGCTGGAGCCAATGAACTGTGTCCATCTTGGCCGCTCCTCACCTTTTATAGGCACTACACCCAGACGGAGATATTTGCATATGGTAAAAAGCCGACACAAAAGAACCTGATCTTGCGGAGGACGAAACACATCGGTTGATTGGAGGCCGGGGCAAAAAGGTGATGGAGAGAAGAGAACGGCAATCGGATTCACTTTCAAATGGGAGAAAAAGTTGCAACCCATTTATTGGAGAGAGAGAGAGAGAGAGTGAAGGCCAAAAGCGAATAGGAATAGCGTAGTCTGTTCATAAAAAAGACGAAATCCTTCGTATCCAAGAAGAAAGAGGTTTTATAGGCGAGACCCATTTTAGCCTAAAAAATCTTCAAGGAAGCTTTTTCTTCTCGTCTTTAATCCAAAATTATTCAATCATTTTGTCATTCCGGTTGGCTCTCTCTCTCTCTCTCTGCTTCCAATGCGTTCTCCATTACCAGAGTTGGTTTCAAGTACTTTACTTATAAATTTCCAGACGAGCGGCTAAACTCGTACGATGCGGTATCTGCCTGTGCAAGAAGCCCCACGATGAGGTGCAGATCCTCCAGTGTTCGCACACCTTCTGCGGATTGTGTCTCTCCATCTATAGTGGAAATTTCTGCCCGGCTGAACGATGCGAAGGCTCTCGGGCGACAGAAATTCTCATCGATGAGACGGCTGAACATGGCCAGCGGATTGCCATCGGAACTCACACGATGAATATGCTCGAGTATGGAGAGAAGCTCAAATGCGATGGAAGGAGGGGGACTTTCTTTTGTACAAATGTCGCCAGAATGACACTTATCAATTGCCGACACAACTTTTGCTACGATTGTCTCCTCAGGAAATTTCAGCTTTCTCATTCAGTCGGTCAGTTTTGCTTTTTTTTTCACTCGCTTTCAGCATTTTTAAAGGATTTTTGACTTTTAAGCTCCAGTAGCTCAAAAATGAGCCAATTTTCCTATTTTGACGCGGTTTTTGAAATATCTTCTTTATAAAAGGCTTGCAGGAATGGTGCCCACTTGTCCAAATCCGCAGTGTGCAAATCGAATCCGGAAAGCTGAAGTTCAGCAGCTGTCGATGTGCTATTCGCCAGCTAGCGCTCTCTGCTCCCAAATTGAGAAAATGATCAAAGACAAGCCGCAGATAATGCAAGCTGGCAAGGACGATATGGTTGTGAACTGTTCGCTCTACGGTAAAGAGACGACCAGTCAGAAGAGAATCGTCATTCCCAAAGCTTGTCTCGTCACGGATATGCTGTCGGCCATTCTTCAGCTGTTGAACCTCACAAAGACACGAACGCCTTCCAGTTTGGCTATCTACATTCGATATGAGCAGGGAACTTCGGTCAAATATGAGCCGATTCTGCCCAAGCTGTGTGCCAAAAAGCCGGTGAAAGATATGAATTGGCCGGATCTCCTGGCTGTCATAGTTGATGTTGAGAATATTATCGCAAAGCGCAAATAAACATTTTTATTCCTTCTGTTTTTTGCCTCCTTTTGGGTGGGGGCATGGAGTATGAAAGACAAGGACAATTGCCTACTTTGAGAGACTCCGGTTTCAAATCGGAGAGGCGAGGTTGATGGGCCAATAGGCTAAATGGCCGATAAACATATTCTAGCGAGTTTTTTTGATCACCGACTGACTACAGCAGTTATGATTGTGGCTTCTTTGACTCACCGACCTCAACGCGGTCAACAAGCTGGCTCTACAAAAAGCCCACCCAAGAGATCAAAATAGTCAGTAGCTATGCTGCTGTTATTCTCAGCGGCGATTTTGTTGCCGCTCTCACTGGCGTGTTCTTCATCCTCCATTGGACGAGATTCTGAAATCATCACGGATCCAACCTTCAGCTTCTCTGTCAGTCCTGCAGTTAGATGGACTTATTATCCGCCAGTTGCTCAGATGAGTAGGTTTTCTTGGGGTTGATGATTTTCTAGCTGGCCAAACTATTGCCAACTATTTCCCGGGGCAATCCGACACCTCTCAGCAGGCTATCAACTTCGCACAGAATGAGATCATGGCATCAGTGAGCTTTTTGATTAAAAAAGAGAGGATTTTAGTATTTGGAAGCTCTCTCAGAAGCTAATATTCCCTACGCTGGAAGCTCCTTGTCAGCTACGGTAACCTATTCCCCGGATGAGATATCCAACTGCTATACGGGCTCAGTAATTCCCGGTTGGTTTTGATTTTCCCTCACACAAAAAAGAATTCAGCTGGGACAAAGATTGGCTATCTGGCTGGCGGAGCAATCACTGAAATAGCTCTAGTCACGGGACAAGGAGGAACTGGAGCGACTGTCACCAACTGTCCGTTGAGTACAACCACAGTCACGACTGGAGTTGGTCCCTACCAAGAATATACCAAGCCAATCTCGGTTTCTACAAGAGGCGGCATCACACTGTCCCGTTACAGCTGGGAAAGAGTCGCCAACTCGATGCAATCCATCCTAAATTTCCGTTACAATGCTCTCTTCAGAACACCCATTGTTATCAACTGACTTTTAATAAATTCTTATAATATCTGGGAAAAATAATAGAAAGAAGATGAATATTTTTTTATAACAAGCCTAAAACTAAAAACAAAAGAATAGATTCTATTCCCTTTTGAAGGCGAAGACATGAAGGGAAAATAACCGTATTGGACACCGCTAACATCTGATTGAGAATATACCGGCCTAAACGAGAAACTATCACAAAGCGGTGGTGAAAAGGGTTGACACAAAGGGAATGATTACTCGTGGAAGTTATTCCTGTAAACGCGTGGAACCGTTACTCTGAGAATGGCCATTGGCTAAGCTGCCATTTCGTTCGATCTCCTTCACTGGGGACCTAGATGGTGCTCTTTTTTGAAGGAGAGAGATTGATCCGACTCACCTTCTGGGAGAGGGAGAACCTCTGGCTGAACGGTGGTCCACATAATGCATATATTTCCGACCTCTGGATAACAAATAAAGACTCAGAGAGACGGCCATTAGAGATTTGGCCCACGTCGGGGTTCTAAATTGGCTCAAATCAGCCTGAAAAATGACTCACTTTGTGGGTAGAAGGGCCTTTATTAAGACGGCACCAAGCAGACTGCCGAAGTTAAAAATAGTCGAAGATAAAACACTGAAAAAATTCTCTTTTTAAATAAAGGAAAGAAAATACCTGAATTCTACTCGGTCCCAATAGTTTAATCGGTGCAAATGATGTCGGAAATAGACATAAAATCCAATTCCAAGATTTGCGTTGAAGAGCATCGTATTGCTCACTGCCAGATCGCCTACAGGGAACATCCTTTAAGGGGAAAAATATACTTTTAAATGGACAAAGTTACCTCGAAATAATGGTCGGATTGAAGATGTGGACGGCAAACATTGTATGGGAAAGAGCCCCACTTACAGGCAGATAGTGAGCTAGGAACGTTCGTGAGCTAAACGGGGGAAAATAGCTGCTCCAGTCCACTCGGGACAGAACACCCATCGTTTCGCGAACGAGGACGAGACCTATAATTCATTATGGGTGAAATGATGAGTAAAGGGGAGAAAGTGAAAAGAAAAGGGCATCAGAGAGGGCGGTTCTTTATCAGAGACCAATCAATGAATTACCAGGGAGTGCGACTGGCTTTTGTTTGAATTTTCCCCTAATGGATGGGTGAATATAGAGAAAATGTAATAAAAAAAGTAAGACATTGGGATTTAAAAGAAGCAAATTGGTAAAGACGATAATCGAAGAGATCTTCTCGGGAATTTATATTGCTGGCTCAAAATTATGAATATTTAATAGCCGAGGACTCCCCGGGGCGGTAACTGTCAGCCAAAATGGGTCACGATGAGCTATATTTGAGGATAAAACGGCGAGTTTTGGAGGAAGTGTGTGCCGCGGCAGGTGTAGAAGAAAAAAACCTCCTTCTCCCCCTCACGGCAATAAATTATCCCATCGGCAAACAGCAGCAACTGTGAGAAACGGGCATGTTTTGCAAAGGGGAGATAGAGAGAAGGACGTCGCTAAACATGAGAGCGCGATCAATATATGCGCTGAGAGAGAGTGTGTGAGAGAATGCCCGAATCTTATGGCCGATCGGAGAGCAGAGAGAACGATAATAGGTAATTAATCAGAACCTATGTACACTCTACAGTATTTTTCATCAAATTTAGAGAACTTTATAAACTGAATGAAAGAGATTTTTACACAGAATATCTATTGAGAGAATTAACCATGGGCCAAGATTACTTCTTGCAAGCGGATCGGAGTGATGCTGAAAGTGCCTGGCCGAGTGTTCGGAAATGTTTGCGTGACGCAAACGATAAGAACTTTGACTGGGCAGAATCCCAAGGCCACTTGGGTTGAGATCGAAGATGAAAAGCTCGCCTTGTGGACTCCTTGCAATCGATAAAAGAGCCTCCAATATCATAGAGAAGCAATAAAAGTATGGAGAAAGTGCACAACGGGTCGGTTTATCGAACTTGAACAAACAGATAACGAGGCGGAGAGAGAGTATACAAGTGAAACCCGAATGGAAACAATCATAAGCCGAGATGTCAGCTGCGGGCGGAGGTGGTTGACAGCTGTTACACGGCGAAACATAACTAGAATAAACCAGAAAACGTCACACAAATTAGGCAGTTGATGTCAATGAAAAGCGCACTGATGGATAGATTAAAATGGACATAATGTCGCTAGAAGCCAGGACAATATCATTTGCGATGTCCAGATTGTTCACCGAGGAGAATGACGCATTTCTGGAAGAAATAGCTACAAAAAATTAGAAAAATAAGCTAACTTGACGGTGTTTAGACTAACGATATCCCCCAATTTGTCAGACAACCATGGGGACTGTTTGCCAATGCTGAAAAAATGCTAAATAAAACTAAAAAATAGACTACAAACCCGCTGAATGAAAAGCTATTCACCCGTGTTGCATCCCAATGAATAATTCCTCCATCTAAAGAAGAACTTAAAAGATGATCTGCATTTTGAGGATGGAATTTCACCTGAAAAGTATGCAATTTATTTAAAAGAGACTTACATCAGTAATCTCAGAGGAAGAAATGTCATAAGTCATCGGAATAATTGAGCCATTAGCTCCACGAATATCAGAAAAACCGACTGCGCCATTATTTGTTCCAAATGCGATCTGAAAACATCAAGAACTGGTGATTAAACGTACAATATTAGCTTGGGCTGGATGTGTATCTAGAGCCGTGACGCCATCTAGTGATATTTTTGAAGGAGTAACCACTGATGGCTTCTTGGTTAAATCCCTCACATCCC
Organism: Oscheius sp. JU1382; assembly: GCA_932521405.1. Classification (NCBI taxonomy): domain Eukaryota; kingdom Metazoa; phylum Nematoda; class Chromadorea; order Rhabditida; family Rhabditidae; genus Oscheius; species Oscheius sp. JU1382. Next base: position 515,096 of record OW051478.1, on the reverse strand, counting down.
AAATCAATAATTGGCCTGAATTGTGGCCAGTAGCAATGAGACTTCCACCAGAAAGTGATGTAATACATCTGATGCCGGCAAAGCCCTATAAAAAATTTAAATTAAAAAAAAATACTTAAATCACTCACCGAATCAATTTTTTTCGATCTTCCACTTTCAATGTCGATTATTGCAAGAGATCCATTAGATGATCCACTAAAAATGCTAAAATTTCTAGTAAAATGTCCTACCTGTAGATTGTTTTATCGAAATTTGCAATTTTTCTGGAGTCTCCGAAGCCATTAACACCAGAAAAAGTTTTATTGACTTCAAATTTGTCGTTTCTTGTTGTTACAATAGTAATGTCTCCATTATCGCTCGAAAAAGCACACTTTTCCGGTGTAAGAATGCTAAAAAGACTAGTTTATAAGAAGAAACTAACCATAAATCAAATGGATTGGAATCCAACTTCATTTTAGTATTCTCCTCGTAAGGATCAATTCCATTGCTTTGATGCCATTCAACAAGACACCGGCCTTCTCCATAGCCTAGCCAAAGGATTCTTGAAGCATCTTTTGAGAATAAACAAGCCTGGAATATTAAAATTTATTTAAAATCCACTTACCTTTCGAACTTTTACACCCGTAATTTGTGAGAGACACTCCGTTGGGTCGATAACAGCTTGAACCGACTCTGCTGGGCTTTGTTTGATCGAGATATCTGGCATATATCGCTTAGATGAGATCAACATCTGGAAAAGGTATAATAAAATGCACAACGATCGGAAATATATCGAGGAACAATTGGAAAATTACCAAAAAAATTAGAAATAGAGTGCTATTTCTTTTAACGTTTAATCTCTCATCACAAATGTACAACACCGATATGGAATATTGAGCAATTAACTGAAATAAAAGCTAAAAACGGCACCTAACCATGTAAAAATGAATAATTCAGCTAAGGAGCTAGCCAATTTGAGAACGCTAGTGTACTTTCATAGGCTCCGAAGTAGACAAATCCTCCTATTGTGAGCCATATCACGCGAGGAGTAATACCCGCATATAAAGAACGAATTCCTCCTTCTGAATAAACCTAAAAACAAAATAAAAGACTTAAAAAACAAACCTGTCGTATTGTTTCTGTTATGCTTGGCGTTTTCGCATTTCTGCTTAACATAATTCTAGTTTTTGCAACATCTAATGGAGTAGTTAAACCGGCTGATACTGCTCCAGCTATTGATCCACATGCTGCGCCAGCCAATGGAGAGCAAGTTTGATTTTTCTGAAAAAAAAGGCTTAGAAAAAGGAATTGCGACAAACGCTTCGTTTTGCAGCTTGTTTCTTTAAAAACTCCCAGAGTGGATATTGTAGCAAAGCGAAAGGAATTTCTCTCGCGACTGTACTAAAATATCCTCTATAGAAGCCAGTCAACCCGTGAGATTGATGAATTTCTTTTGATATTGATGATAAAGAGGAGTTTCTTGTCGCCTAAACGGAGAAGTGATTACCAAAAGAAGTGAATCCACCTGCGATCGTTGCTTTATAAGCTCTGTTGGTACTCGAATCAAGCAGGCAGTGACTTCTCCTATACTTGCAGCTATTCCATGGACAACAAAGTCTAAAACAATCAGGAAATGTAGTCTAAAATTAGTTTACTTTCATGCCCGAAGATCTTTTTAACACTCCCATAGGCTAGGAAAAACAACGCTGCTCCTGGAGCAGATCCAATTGCAACGGATCCCATTCCACTGAAATCAAATTTAAATAATAAAATTAATCAAAGCTTTCACCCACTTATAGATATTTCTTAGGCCTCCAGCTGCTCGAAACCCTTCTTTGCTCTGCAGACGAGTCTTGATCGTATCCAGGGGGTAGAGACCGAGATCGACAGCTAGTCCAGCAGTTGCGCCACAAAGTGTCCATTTTAGGGAAAGATCTGTCATACAACTGGAATTAAAAGTGAATGGATTGAAAACGAGGAAAACGAGGCAAATTCAAATGAGAAAAGAGTTATGGACGTGAGCTGGAAAATGTGCCTAAAATTCATTTCAATTTTACATAAAATTCTCTTCATTTTCTTTTGATAATGTTTTCCTCTTGTTCAGAATTTAAATCATATTTTTAGATCAAAGCGCCAATGTCCGATGCAAATCTCTCAGTAGGGCAGTTTTTCACCAACGACGATCCCACAGCACATCCTTCTTCGTCTGGAGAAGAAATTATTGCAGAGGTTGGCTTCTTTTTCCACTTTTTTAAAACTTCTTTCTTTAGAAAATTGATGTCGAGGATGCGAATACGTTTTTCGAAATAGAAGAGACAATTAATTGGATAAAGGAACACAATTTTCAACGGATTGCTCTTCAATTTCCTGATTCTTTGCTCCAATATGCTAGTTATGTCTCCTGTCGGATTTCAGAAGCAATTGATGGTGTTAAAACTTTCGTCTTGGCTGATACTTCCTATAGAGGGTTAGTTAGACACTTAATCAACTTAATTTTTGTAGGTGTTGCGTTGATTTTGTAGCAGCTGCTCATGCTCGATGTGATTCTCTAATCCATTACGGAAATGCCTGTTTATCTAGTCCTTCAACGGAAATTCCATCAAGGTTTGCACTATTTTTCTATCAATTAGTCAGTTATTTAGATTTGTGTTAGGTCGATTACCTTGTAATGTTCAAGAATGTGCCGATAGTATAGCAGAAAAGATAGATTTATCAAATGTTCCAATGTTTCTGCTATCCGATGCGTCATACGACTATATTTTAGGTTAGTTACTTATAAGTATCCTTATTAAACTCTTATTTAGAAGATCTACTCTCTATTTTACAAAAACGTTTCCCAACTAGCACGTTTTTCGCTTCTAAAGTCGCTCTAAATTCTGAAAATAAACTAGAAAAGGTAAGAACAACTCTTGTTTACATTTTAAATAGTTTAGGACTTAGTTTTAGGACGAATTGTCCCAAAAGAATTAAAAGAAGTTGACGATAAACTGTTAATTTTTGTTGGAGCAGCAGATAGTAGCTTTCTTCCAATTTGGCTAATGACTTTTCCACAAATCTCATCAGTAGTATCATTTGATCCTAAAACAATCAAAGGAAACAGCGAAAAGTAGGTCGATGTTCAAAGATTTTATTGTATTTCATATTTTATAGAAGTTTTTCTGTCCGACAGCTAAGAAAACGTCTATTTCTAGTCGAAAAATTAAAAGATGCCAATACAGTTGGATTAGTGGTCGGAACTGTCGGTTTAGAAGGACATAAAGAAGCTGTTACTCGCATGAGATCATTATGTAAAGCTTCTGGAAAGAAACTGTATGTTATTTCAGTCGGAAAGGTCAGTTTCTTTAAAGTTTTCAATAATGTTTTATAGGTAAATGTCCCAAAATTGTCAAACTTCTCGGATATCGACGTATTTGTCCTACTTTCATGTCCATTTGGAATTATTCTGGATACTTCTGACTTCTTTAAGCCCGTTATTTCACTTTTTGAGGCAGAAGTAGCGCTAAATCCAAGCAATTCTTGGGCAGCAGGAAGTGGCTGGACTGCCGACTTTTCTAACTTTTTACACGGTATTTTTAAGTTTTATTTTGCATTTTTCTTTAGATACCATAGGAGAAAGTTCGGAAGATGGCGATGTTAGTCTTTTAACTGGAAGAGTTCGAGCAAAGCCTACAAATGCAGAAAATGAGGTAGAAAGTGGCCAAGGGCAAGTAGCTATTTATACAGCAGGTGCGTCAACCCTTTTTTCAAACTTTTTTTTTGCCTCCAGGAGATTATTTCAAACAACGTAGTTGGAGAGGACTCGATGATACGGTTAAAACAAACGAGGAGACAACGATAACTGAAGGCAGAGCTGGAATAGCAGCGTCCTACGTTTCAGAGCCGAATAAGTAGCTTTTTTTGTTAAATTTTCTTGTTGATTTTGATAAAAATTTAATAAAATGGGATAATCCTTTGACAATTAGGACAAATAGAATTAAATCTATTTCATCCTCTCATTTCAATTTCGTCAAAGGAATGGGTTAGTTGGTTTCTTTTTAAGCTGGAGCTCTTCAGATCACAAAAAAGTGATGAACAATCCAAAAAAGAAAAAACCAAATACTCGCCTTAAGAAGTTTGTGGCTATTAAGTTCGCCGAAGCACTTCGCTCATCAAATCTCTCTCAAGCCGAAGCGTTTGAATTTGAAAAAAAGGCCAGATTGGAATGGCAAAGGATGGCCGAAAACCAGAAAACTGAGTGGCTTCGGCTCAACTCCATCCCCAATCACATCACTCCAATCAAAAAGACACCTACCGTTGAAGAAGAAATCGTCAATCGCTCCTACAAAACCGGGCTAAATAGGAAGACAGCCGCCGACCTTTTCCTTGACAGTCTCTTTTGGAACGAGAAAGACGAAGTGGTCATTATTTTAAAACAAACAAACAAAAAATCCAACTTTTAGAATCCTTTGCCAGAGCGCCGATGGGTTATTATTGTCCTTTCGACCGGCTGCTATGGCGAGACGAAGATTGCCGCCGAGATGGTGGCTATTCTCATGGAGAGGGGGAAGATTGTTTCAGAAATGCGAATGAGGACACCGAAAGCAGTCGGCAATCAGCTGGAAGTTGAAAAGGACTACCAATGGGATCCAGAGTGCGCTCAATCTGTCAATAAGACTTGCATCATCCTCACTAAGTTTTGCATCAACTGCACGTATATCTTCGTACCCTCCCATCAGCAAGCCGGCTTGACGAAGGTTTTGAATTTGATGAAGGAGACTCGCGATCGCCTCCATGGAAGAGACACCAAGTCGATTCGCTTTGATCGCCTGATTTGCATTGAAGATGCTGCCTCAGTGATTCGAAAGTACATGAAAGTGGAGCCCGGGCCAGACTTCAAAGGGTGGGAGCGTCTCGCAGAAAAAGCCAATCGCATGCAGACGATTGAATATGGCCGAAGTGTTGCTGATCACTTCGCCAAGTCTACTCGCGCCACGTCTGAAGATAAAAGACTTCGCAATGGGCTGTGGATTACCGTAACTAGGAATGGAATTCGATTCAGCGATCCCACTATCAAAGAGACTCCCATCATTGTTGAGTTAGTTCGATTTATTTTGAAGAAATTCTCTTCCAGAGGCGTCTGTCTGAACATCCCAGCTGGTAGAGTCTTTGGTCCTCCCGATATCAAGAAGATTAGCTACAAGTATTGAAACTCTTCTTCTTGAGAAATAAATTCATTTATTCGAGATTGTTAATGGTCTTTCCCAGAGGGTGATGGCTCATTGGGTGAAACAGCGCGCTGGAAATGGCAAATAGTAGCTGATTCGGCGATGAGTTGGTAGCCTGGGAATGGGAGGTAGAAATCACAAGCCGGACACAAAACGGGGAAGAACATGACAGCCAAGCGAAAGACTGCTTCTGTTTTCGTTTTATTTTTGATTTAAAAATCTACTTCCTCATAGACGGGACTGTTCTTTCTCTATTTATACATCCAATATTTCTCAGAAAAGAACCATTTTTCAGCAGCTGTTTATAAGGAGCTGTTGAGTGATGTTGTTGTTTCATCTTGTATATTCGATCCTGACTTGTACTTAGCTCTGATCGTGTTCGCAGTTTCTACGGCAATGATCGTCATATGTGTTGAGGACTCCCAAATAGATCACCATTTTAGAAATTTTACTTGGCCATTATTACTAATAAAATAAATATTCTATCATTTTCTTTCGAAACCCCAGACGAACAAAACAAGTCTAGACAGATGATGCTAGACGCGCAGGTGTGAGTTAGGTCCTTTGTGACGAGGCGGATGCCGACTGGCTGTTTACCGTAGCTTTAAGGGAGGGGGAAGACATTCTAATTTTGGCTCGACTAATCTAGTCGAAAGAGAAGAGAATCAAATAGTGAAAATCCTGTCGTTGGATGGTTTCGTGTTTGCCTTGTGCCAGTGATGGATACGAGTTGAACGAGAAATAGCGACAAATTAATTATTTCTATGAGGATTTTTAATAGAAAAATCCAATTGAAAAAGGTTGGTTGTGGTTCATGGATAAACATTTCAAAAGTTCAGATTTGTACTATTTCAGGCATGATTTAAAGTGAGGAAATGAATTCAAGCCAATTGTCTATATTGTTTGTAAAATAATCCTGTAACTTGACGTCATTTTGATAGGAAAATTTGCTCCAGAGAAGTTGGTGAAAGTGGACCGCCTCCGCGCTCCTGATTGACTGGTTGGGAGTGGGCGGAGTCTCGAAAAAGTATATAAGCCGGCCCTGGGCATCATTTTTGGTCACTTTCACTTTTGACTGTTAGTTCCCCAACCCTCCGGCTCTCCCGGTGCAGCTGCCTCGACCAGCGACCGGACAACCAACTCCCTCACCAGACCCGGCTCTCTCCTCTTCCCTCCAGAAGACTTTTGTCTTTTTATTGAGCCTATTAATTCGAAACTGGCTCATCTAATCGACGGCAGGCTGGTTGACCAGAGAGACCCCCTTTCCATCTCGATGACTTGGGTATCTTTTCGCAGTAAATCATAACTTTACCAGATTTGTGTGAAAGATCTACCCAAGCGGGAGAGAGAGACCCAGTCTCATCCTTCCCATAGAAGTGAATCTCGACGGCTTGGGTATTCCTTCGCGTTGCTATTGCTTGAAACAAACAACCGAACGAGAATACTCAAGCGGGAGAGAGAACATTCAGTCCTCTCCTTCGGCCACCATCAGCATCCACATTCATAAAAAAAACAGTAAGTTTTCTATCTAAATAAATAGAGAAAGTTTTAGATTACCTTGCTTATCAACTTCACTTGTTGCTTCGTTTGTTCAAATCAGCCTCTCATACAAACCTTCGACTTCGACGACTTGAGGTGTCCCTTCACTTTACCTGATATAGTGGAAGGTTAAATGTAGGAGAGGCCTCGAGTGGGAGAAGCCTCCTTCTGTCCCTAAAAATGGCCAACAGCCGTTTTGGCGAATTATTTGGCTTACAAAATTGAAGTGTAAGTCAAATTTTTTACCTGGACGGCTTCGGCCGATTCCTTCCCTTCCCTCCCCGCAGGCTTTATGCCTTCTGAAAGTGCTTAACATTGCTCCAATTTGTGACCGAGCTTTGGGAACCACTTTCAGATGGCTTTGGCCAACTCATATTCCACCGTTGATTCAACTTTAACAGATTGAGAATCTACTAAATCCATAATGTAATTGTTATGTAGTAGACTTTATTCTACAGTCTATCACAATTAACTATAATACTATCTAATCCCAATGGGGATTAGACTACATAGCCGGTGGACAAGTCTTGACACGATCCAACAGTAATGCCGGTTATGCGATTAGTGGACACTCAATCAGGAAGTTACTTCCGGTCCCGCCCTACCCAGAATAGAAGAGTCAATTATGACGACGCCTTTAACAAAACTTTTTAGAACTGTTTGTAAAGTCTCAGTCATGTCTGGCCTTTTCGCCAAAAAATTAGAATCCAAAAGCCCGTTGATAGATTGAATAGGAACTATACTTTTTTAGCTATAATCCCATTCTTTCTCTCGATCGGCCTCGATTCTTTCCTCCAAGCGGCAAAACAAATAATAATAATAACAGTAAATTGTTTATCAGGCAACGTAAAAAATTGAGCGAAAATAAAATAATAAAGTTCTCTCTTTTTAGGCGTGCATCTTGCAGAAAGGCTGGCCATTTTTGGCGTAGAAGCTCTCCCCCTCCAAGTTGGTTTGGCAACGCTATATAAATCACTTTTTTTTTCTACTTTTTAGGCTTACGGTGCAATTGAAGCAATTCGAGTGGAAAGCCGAGCCAAGAGCTTCCACCCAGCGATCTCCCGCCTCGATTGGATACTTGCAGTTGATGCATTTTGTTGTGAAGAGTTGATTCCAATCTAAAGCAGAAAACATTGGGAAAAACATAGGCTATAGAATTGATTTGTGGCTCTAAACATGCGCGATTTTATACTTCCTAGGCTAATTTTAACAGCGGGGATCGATTTTTCACCTTTTTTAAGCCTGGAATGCCCAAAAGCGAGAAAATACTGAAGATAAATGAAATTCTTACCGTTTTCACAATAGGGCTGGCCATTTTCTAGATAGAAAGCGCTGTTTCCGAATGGCTTGTGGCAGTGAGAGCAGGTAAAGCAAGTTGGATGCCATTTCTTGTGGAGAGCATTCAAACAATCCTTAAATCTCAATGTAAAAAGCGGAATTAAACTCACAGAGGTGATAGGCTTGGCGCATTTGGCGCAGCGAGGAGCTATGTGAGCCTCGAAGCAGCCTTCGCAATACTTTTGACCATTTTCCTCAACAAATCCGCATTCCAGCAATCGTCTTCCACAGCTTCTGTTAGCGCAGACGAAGTGTTCCGGACACCAGGCGAGTCCTGTCGCCAGGACGAAGGCTCCTTTAATCTGCTGCTTGCAAGCCTCACAATAGGGGATTCTTCCTCCAAAAGAGGCCGTATTGTGGCTGACAGCTCCACCCTTTCCGACGACTCCGTTGGTGATGCCTCCATTCGAGTGGTTGTGGCTGGTTGTAGTCGTCTTTTCAAAGGTTGAACGCGAGAACGATTGATTGCCTGTAGAAAATATAATCATGATGGTTTAGAAGAAAAAGAGGAAAACATAGAACAAAAATAACACAGAGGGACAAACCACTTTGAATTCTTTCCAACTCTTGGCTGATTTTCTCAGCAGCTGGGGTGAACTTGATCGAATCGAGCTCTTCCAGAGCATCGGAAAGGCTGAAAAATTAGGAGATTTTCATCCTTTTTTGGCTTCATTTCCTTCCAAATCTTGGAGAGGAGCTCAAATAATATTAGTTTTTTGAAATTGGATGCCAAAAAAGGAGAAAAACTAACCAATCCGTTTTGCAAATACTACTTCCCCTCGGAGGCGGGGTGGGTGGACTATTAGTAGCAATGACTTCAGGCTCCATTGCTCGCAAATAAACAATCGCCGATTGGAGGAGTTCAGCCAATTGTTCCTGTTGCTCTTCGAGGGCCTTTTGATGTCTTTCTATGCACTCGATTGCTCGCTGTCGATCAGCGTCTTCCATCTCTTTGAGGCCATTTAATCGCTCATGAAGCGCAGCAACCATGGCCAGATCGCGTTCGCTTTGATCATCTCTGGACTCCAATTCATCACGATTTTTCATTTCTTCCTCCTCTTTTTTCCATTTTTCTTCGAATTTTTTTAATTCCAATTCTTCTTTCATTGCCAGCTCTAATTCCTCCTTCATCCACTGCTCTTGTTCATCTAATTTTTGATTAGAGAGAAGGGGAAAAAACCAACCTAGCATTAACTCGTCTTCATCGCTTCTAATTGATTCATCAGCATCGTAAGAAACCCTCGGTCCTGGCTCGGAATCATCGGAATTTCTCGAAGTTATCGTCAGCATATCGCTTTCGTCGACAACTTCGGATTCCCAAACCGGGCTTGGAATGAATTCTGTCTTGGAGAAGTCAACTTTTTTTAATGGTTTAGCCAGCTTTTTTGGTGGCCCTTGTGGTGTTCCGAATGGCTTTGGGGCTGTGTTGACGCCAATCAGACTGCCTTCTCCGAGTTCTGAACTCAACGGGATGGGTGATCGACTCGGCAGACGGATGGTTGGAGGAGTTGGCGGGCGTTCCTCAATTTTTGGCGCTTGGAATGGGATTGGGCTAGAGGTGCATGGCAAACGTGGCTGATTCCTATTCAAATCGACCTTTTCGATTGATTTTTGTCGCTCAAATCGAATAACTGGGATGGGACTCGTCGAGGTGTCCACTTTCTCCGGCGCCACTGCTAACGTGCTCGTTGGAAATACGGCAGGTCGTTCGACAGCTGGAGGCGGCTTGTATTCTTGGAAAGAACTTGGCCTAATTTCTTGATCAGGATTATTGTAGACAACAGCAGCTGTTTGTTGCCTTTTCCTCTCAACTCCGCGTGGATTATCCGGATCTCTGTTGGAAATATTTCCCGGACTCACTGGAACCCCTTGGCGAGAGACTTTCGGCTCTAATTTCTGTCGTAAATCTTGGCTTCTTTCCGGAGCTCGGTAGATCTTATTCTCAGTCCAATCGGGCTCCGAACTGTTACTGTAGGTTGCTGAATCAACTGAGATTTGAGGAATTGGCGCGCGGACGATATAAGTTTGGACAGCTGGCTTTTCATCAATCTGGATTTTAGTCACATTTTGCGTGGGATCGGGACTCTTTGGCCCAGAGATGACTGTCCAATGGATGCCAGAGTTGATTTGAGGAAGAGGAGTCGGCTCTTGAGGCTCAATAGGAGCGAAGCCGTGGACTCCAGATGGGAAGATTTCGTTCGATTCGATCTGCTGGAAGGCCTTTTTCACATCAGCTGTTGAGATATTCGATTGGCGTCGGTTACGACTCTTTGCCGAGCCGGAATGCGACGTACTTTTTTCGTCTTTTTTGATCATCTCTTGGAGAGAACTTGGCTCCGGCTCTCTTTCTTTTTTCGCCTGTCCAGCTGGATCAATTTGCCAATATTTTTGATTCTTCCCAGCTTCTGGCGGCGGCCATGGGCGAGGAGCGCGAATCGCTCGTCTAGGACTAACAGCATCTCGGACAGAATACGGTACTCTAGAGTCTAAAAGGGACAATCAGACAAACATAAAGGACAGAAGACGATACCTTGAGACGAGACAATGGACAAAGAGGACGCAGGACGTTGCTCAACAGATGAGATGTTACCTGGAGGTGGATTGGAAGGCGGAGCTGGAGTAGTGATGATTGGAGGAGGGCGAGGACTGGCAGGACGAAGAGACTCTTGAGTTCCGTAGGAGGCATAGGTTGAGCCAGTTGTTCCACCACCGTAGTTGGGATTCGTAGGGACTCCACGATTCGATGGGCTGAAAAAAGAACGCTTTTTAACGTCATTTCCCCTCCCTCTCAGAAAGTGGGAGGAACTGAGGACGCCAATGACCAATTTTTATTAGTCTATTGCTCTCCAAGGAGATGTTGCGTTTCGAACAACCTTTTTTGTTTTAGTGCTGCCCAGCTGGGAGATCAAAATGTTGAGTGTTTCTTCCTCTCACCGACGGGCTGCCACCGCCTTGAGGATGAGCTATTCAACCAAAAAACGAAAACAGCCAGAATTTTTAAGTAGTTCCTTGGGCTCTCAAAAAACAGCGAAACCCTTTTTTTCCTTCTTTTTAACCATCTGATCTACGTGGAATTGGTGGGAATAATTACGGTAATTGCTCGCATCATCATTTGACATTTGATCCAAGCGGGGAAATTACCAAAAATAATTGGTTTAATTATCAAAGAGATGGGAAATATCATTTAAAATTGGATATTTAAGGATCATTAGTTCTCCTTTTCTCCCTATACATCACTTCTGCTGCTGTTTATAAATGTTTTCGACCCTAAATCCTAGCTGTCCTCCTCCCTTTCCTTCTCAAGTCATACATCACCAGCTCTTTTGTCTATGTATAGACAGCCGTTTATATTACGTTCATACTGCGCCAAAATAGGTCATTTATCCTGACAATAAAAGCCAAAAAAATATTCATAAATTCCGGGAGGTCGCTGTTTTGCCCCCAGAAATTAAATGTCTCTCTTTCTCTCTTGCTTACCTAATAGTTCCTTGGGTTCTCGGATTGCTGACATGGACATTGACCTGACTGTGGCTATTGGTGGTCGAATGAATCGATCCTGGACTAATCGGCTGACGGGTTAGAATCTCCGGCTGATAGAAAGCCCTAACTCCTTCCTCTTTCCTCACTGGCTGGGCTGCCGTTGGTGGGGTTCGTCTGCAATTTTGAGATATTGGTAGCTGCTGGGCGTTGACAGTTGCTGGGAAAACAATCACCTACCTTCTAAATTCTAAGAGGAGCTTATAGGCTCTATTTCTAGAATTCGTCAAGGGGCTTTAGCTTTCTAATTGGAGACCACCCTGTAGACAGAAAAAAAATTCGCCCCAATTTCCTCCAGAACAAATGAGTTTTCTAACAGCTCTCTTCCCTCCCTTCCCCGTTTTTGGGCAATAAAAATAGGGCTGTAAAGTTATTAAAATCGCAAGCCATTTGCCTTGCCCACGCCCATCGTATTTCGGAAATAAGGTCCGGTAGGTATGCATGAGCGAGGTCTTGGCTCCCACCTTTAGTCGTCTCTCTTTTTATAAAAGGAGAGGCGGAATTCTTTTCTTGTCTCAAGAGGAAGTCCTCTTTTTTGGGATTACTTCCTACTGAAATCTTGCTCTCAATTTAGCTAAAAAGAAAAAGTCAAAAACGAGAAAGATCCCACAATTTTGGAATCTTAATTTTGCTTTCAAAGCAGTTTAAAAGCGATAAAATGATCTAAAAATTCAGAGAATCGTTGTTTTGCCTCCACAAATATCTTAATGAATTCTGCACATTAACCAAGCCGAGAGAGACATGACGTTTGCTCTCTCGCGTTCTCACCTCTTTCTCAGTCTTCCTAATTAACCCGGTGGTCTCTCCCAATTTCGAGCTTCACTTCCCCTTTTTTATGAGAGAGACTTACACAGCCAAATTGGGATCCATTGTGATTGGGCCGAGGCCTCGCTTCTGCCGTCCGTGGATCTCACAATAGAATTTTTTGTCGATGAAGTGATGGCCGACATTGCGGAGAGAGTTGCCGCAAGTCGCACAGCTCAGACAGTCTCCGTGGATCGTATAGCCAGCAGCTTGAGCCATTACTCCCCTGAAAGCGTTGAATATTGAATGATCACAATAAATTATAGAATGTCGACTTCTGCCATTCTCTTGTTCCTTTTATTCGCCATCGCTCAGGCAGCTCTTCTTCCCTATGGATCTGGAGCCTTCCACCGTCTATCTCGGAGTGATTCCGATGATTCTCAAGGTTTGGAAGCTTCTCAGCAGAAAAAATAGTCCTCTTTTAGGATTTTTCGATCCCCAAGTGGAGGCCATTCCTATGAGGAATATTCGCTACTATCGCACTGGAGGAACCATCCTTCTTGGCTAATTCTATTTCGCAATTTGTCTCCAATAAATTGTCCTACTGTTTGACTTACAAAATGGGACGAGTGCAGACAAAGCATACTGGAAGTCCAGACGGATTGGGATGGCTGCTCAACGACGAGGGAGGTACTCCTAAAAATAAGCCGAGTCTGATTTGATCTTTGGATCCCCAGATTGATGATTTTACTATATTTTCTCCCAATTCATAGATTAATCGCACGCATCCAGTTTTGCAAAAGGTGAATGAAGTAATCCAACGTAACGATCAGCACCAAATGCGTTTCGCTCGCTCTCTCTCACTCTGACTCACTGGATCCAGTGTCTTGCTCCTTGATCAGACGAAGTGTTTCGGAGTGCAGATAGCCGGGCTGCTGATTGCCGGAAGAGACGTGAGACGGCTGCCTGGAATAACGGGAATTCGGTCAGAGATAATAGAATCCGGCCATTTTGAAATAAATTCGAATGAGGAGGAAAATGCAGTTCAGTCTGGCGGGAAGTAATTTTCAAAGGCTTCTAGCCCTTTTTGGGTCCTAAAGTAGGGTAAAAAGCGACAAATTAAAGACTATTCTAGCTGGCATTACTGTATAGTCCGGGTTTTGTTGCAATTCTGCCTAGAAAAACTACAGTATTCCAACAAATTTCGCCTTGAACTTGATCATTCAATTAATGCTATGAGTAATCCCCGGTTCCCATCAATTACCCCTCTCGTCACAATTGCCCAACCAATTCAACTTCCTGTTTTTGTATTGTCAAAAAGTCGGGAGTTTAGTTTCCCCGAGACTCACATGGATGGCAGAGGGCGATTAACTGGTTCTCCCCACCGTAGCCTAGAGAATCATCCCGAGACCACCACAGGCTGGATGGATATAAACCCAGCCGGAACTGGGACAATTCGCAAAAATGAAGGCTCTCCTTATCGCTGCTCTTATCGCCTATGTCTATGCTGCTCCTGCCGCTACCCAAGCGGAGATTGATGCTGATAAGCCGATCATTGAAAATGTTTGTAGTCTTTTTTATTCATTTTTCAAGTAAAACTGTCGTTTAGCTCGTTAAAACACTCAAGGATAGCAGCCAATCAGCCGAGCAAAAGCAAACCGCTTTCACCAGTGCCCTAAACAGTCTGCAGGGCCCCTACAAGGATCAGTTCAACACTCTCGTGGCGAATATTAAAGACGCCGTGAATAATATCTCTTCGCCAACAGCCAAAACAGCAGCTGAGAAGTTTGTTGCTCTCTGGGATAATGGCACCTTCTTCGGATCAGCTGAATCCATCAGATCTGAGGTTGGGAGCTTCTTTTTCGAATCGACCAGCGGCATTTTAGGCTGGAGAGATTTTAAATAGCCTTTCTGATGCCGACAGGCAAACTTTGAAGGATTTGAAGAAGAAATTTGGGGCCGAATTTAAGGAAACTTTTAAGGTAAAACTAGGGGGGAATTTTAAATGAAAATTTCTAGGATATTATGCCAGCCCATGCAGCCATGGCTAGTGATAATTCTCCTCAATAATAAATCATTTTTCTTCAATAAATATTCTCTAAAGAAGAAGTGGGAAATTTATTATTTCAAGTGGAGAATAAAAGCCCGTTTTCTTCGATCTCAAGCTTCTTCCAAAAATGTCCTTTATTCCGCGAAAGTTCTCCCCCAACGCCGGCATAAAAACAGCTGAGATAAGCGCGCAAAAAGTGTTCCACTTCGAATATCGGATCAACCAAAAAGGCGAAGAGAGAAAGCGAACTGACCCTGTAATCCCGGCTGTCTGCTGGCGATAGCTCTCTTCAACATTTTGAGACGAGTAAAGTCCCATGGGTGAGTTGTACTGCAAGTGTTTAACCCTCGGATCGGTGTCGAACGGCATAGCCGAGTTGTTGAAGCCTTGTGGTGGGCGAATCTGCAATTTATTTCTATTTCAAACGTCTCCACCATTCAGATCTTTTCTCGACAGGGCGATAAGGAAGGAGAACAGAACTTTACGATTGATTTTACTAGATTTTTTTTGCAAGGAATGGAATTTCATTTTCTTGGCTTCAATAAATACAGTTTTTGAAAGAAAAACGAAAAAAAAAACTCACATCGCTGTGGTGCTCGAGGGAGACCTTGTAGGGTCTTTGATCCACCGGCGGTGGATTTCCACTGAAGACAGTCCTCATATCCTGATTCTCGGTTATTTCTGGACGCCAAATGCGAGATTGTCCGCCGGCAGCCCTGAAAACAGCCAAAAATGGAGAATGTTGCCGATGAATCGGAGGACTGAATCATCTCCTTTTCTTGTGATCAAAATGTCAGTGGGAGGAGGGTTGTGAAAGCGAGAGAGGCGCAAAAATATCGCGAGAAAACTCACCACGGCTTGGGAACATTAGTTATTTGAAGCGCCATTCGCCCCTGTAAATACTGATAGCGGCGAAGATTGGCTATGTACGGGGGGCGGTGCGCACGCTCTCGCCTGTCCTAATTTACATAATATCAGCCGATGAAATCGAAAATTGTTCGCGATGCGTGAAAGTGAAGAGAGAGAAAAGCATAAACCTAGTGGAAATCCCAACCAACCTGTGCAGAATGAGCTCAATCTTCTCACGAGAAGTGACCAAAAGCCTGTCGACAGCATTGATGTCAAGATCTCGCAACCCCTCCAGCTCGAAGACAACATCTCCATTCCTTAGGCCAGCTCGTTCTGCCAACGATCCTCCAACAATCTATAACAAAAAAAAGAGTTCTGTCTGTTTGTCTGTTTTCAGCCAGAGTCGCCCCCACGAAAATCTCAAGTGTTCGAGTCTCTTTACACTCGTTCAGCTCTGTCCAGCATAATCAGGCGGCCTGCTGTGACCGGCACTTGCGATTTATTGGGGGAAAATTAGTCCTTCGATTTAGAACGATCTGAAAAGAGAGAGAGCGAGAACTCACATTGACGATGACAACATCTCTGTTTGGCGCTTCAGTGACTCCAAATCCCCACGACTGGTTGCGATCGCCTCTGGCCATACGTACAGTAACCGTCTCCATTTTCGCTGTATTCTCTTCTTTCTATCTACTTGTTCGTGTTCACCACAAGTCGACGGCTGAAACAAGGAAGAGATTGAGTCAATAGGTGGAACAAGAGAGGGCCGAAACTAATGGCAGGAGGAGGGGAAAAAGGACAGAAAAAGAGCAGCGATTCTTCCAGCAAATTAACACTTTTGCGGGGAGAAGCTATACAGCCTCGGCTCGCTCGTAAACATCTGCAACAAAAACTTGGAGGAGGCAAACAGGTGTTAATTGGCTAGTCGGGTGGTCCTTTAACTAAAAAGAATAAAGAATTCTTCAATTTCAAAGTAAAACTAGCATTTTCTCTTTTAAACAAATGTTAAAACCTTGGAATAGGCAGAAAATCATAAAATTCCATGTAAAAGCCGCTGAAAAATGCCAAATTTGCCATTAGTCATCAAAGAATTCCAGCCGACTCCAGCCAGACTGAGGCTGAATAAAAAAAAGCAGTGGGGCTGCTTTCGCTTCTTTTTTCCTCCGGTCAGTTGTTCAGTGCATGTATTTTTTACACCAAATTTAGTGGATTAGAGGATACGCTTCGGAGTAGTTAGATCAATTTAAATTAGTTTGATTGCTTTAATAAATAGAGTAAGACTCAAAAATTATTAATTTGTAGTTTATTAACATTCTTAAATTAAGGAGCAAAATGAAAATTAAATAAGTTTGAGGAGAAGAATAAATTTAGAGGAAAATTACAACCGTATTACCAATCTTCATAGCAGGGCCTAATAGAAGATACCCCGAGAACATTTTAAAAAAGGAGTTTTCGCAGCGATATAAAGCTTTTAGTCAATTTTAGGATAAAAATGGGTCTCAGCCCTTTTCTCGGAGCATCAGCTGTCATTAGACTATAATTGGGACGGGGAAGAAACATGTTGGCACGGTGTGATGAGTATACGAACAGTTGTCTTGAGTGGGGAGTGAGAGAGAGAGAGAAAATTAGCATGCCCTTGAGTGCCGGCCCTCTCGGACGTTTTACACTCCCGAGGGCAGCTGGCTGGTCGGGTTGGAATGAGCTCCCAACGAGAAAAGTGGTAACTTTAGCAGGATCTCATTTTTCCAGTTGGTCAAAAATCTCTCTCAGGCGCCAACAAGCAAAAAAAATGAAATAATTCCGGGAGGATTGAACGGCCGGAATATCTGGGCAGAACTGTTGAGCCCGAAAGAGCAAATAGAGGCTGGTGGAGAGCCGATACACGAGGAGCACGAGGCGGCAGCATATAGAGACTCTCTCTCAGGAGAGATGCCTGAGAAAAGAAACGAGAACAATCCTGGCAAATCAAAAAAATGTTTATTCTACCCGTAATGCCTAGAAAAATTATGACAGTCAGATGTCTCTTCATTCTCTCACAACCTCAGCAAAATCAAGAAAAGAGCGGATGTGAAAATTCCTAAAAAAAAATAATTTTATCTTTAAACTATCCAAAACATACTAGTTAGAGCAGCTGAGCTGGGAGGCTCCGTTGGCTCAGTGCTGGTGCTACTGTAGATGATAGGAGTTGATGAACCTATAATTTCTTTTTAAATTTCATTTTAAAAACAGGATAAAACCTTGGGAAGTTGTGCTCTGAGAGAGAGTAGATAAAACATCGCTAGTGCTACTTGTACTTGTGCTTGGAATTACAGGCATTGTGTTTGGAATTACAGACATTGTGCTTGGAATTACAGACATTGTGCTTGGAATTACAGACATTGTGTTTGGAATTACAGACATTGTGCTTGGAATTACAGACATTGTGCTTGAAGACAATTGTTGTGCTAAAATTGATTATTTTTGTCAATAACTTTTGAGGATTAAAACCTTGAGTGATTGTGCTTTGGGAAACTGTGCTAATAGAAGAGGCGGCAGTTTGGGTTATTGCAGAAGATGGCATTTTGATTGTGCTCGGGGTTACTGTAGATGAAGGAGCGCTGGTTGTGAATTTTTGCGAAGAAGAAAAAGGATTAATTGTACTCGGGGTTACTGTAGAGGAAGGAGTGCTAGTTGTGAATTTTTGTGAAGAAGAAGGAGGATTAATTGTACTCGGGGTTACTGTAAAAGTGCTTTCGTAAGACGACAAAAGTAGTATTTGTGAATAAAAATAAAAAGACTTACCAGTAGTTGTGGATGGTAGAGAATCGACTGTGCTATAGATTTTGTATGGAATTTTGGTTCCCGTTGAAGCTGCTTGTCCTCCATAAATCGAGAGAGTCATCTCCATAGCTGTGTAGTTAACAATACTTGGAGTAGCTACAGTATTTAAGTCAACACTGAACAGTTTTTATATTTTTTTCTCTAAAATTCTCTCACATATGATTGGTCTCATCGCCAGTTTCTCCCCAAAGAGTGATATTCAAATAAGCATCTTTATTTAGATTCTGCTGATTAATACTATATTCAAAGGTGAATGGATAATTATTTACTGAAATTTCAATTAAAAAAAGAATATTTTGAAAAAAACGTACGACTTTGAAGCGAAAAATAGTCAGAATCTTGGTTGAGCGAATTGAAAGGATAATTATCCGTCATTATGAAGCCGCTCCTACCATTTAGTGCAGCCGTAGTGTGGGCTTAAATGAATATTGAAGGAGAAAACTAAAGCTATTTACCATATTGAGGGATTGTAGTGAACATAACGGCGACTGATCCCTGTTCGAGGATGAAAGTTCTGGCAAATCCAGGGAGGAATTGAGGCAAACCGACTCCATCATCACTAAAATTAGAACTTTCTCAATCTAAAAATTCGAAACAAACCCGTAGGTTCCCAAATAGTTGAGAGAATTGTTATAATCTTTGACCATTCCTCCAGCCAATAACTTTATCGGAACAGCTGGAGCTTCACCCTTACGTGGTTCCTAAAGACCTTCTACATTCATTTTCTGCTATCTCAACATACGAAGAATTTAACTCCAGTGAAATAGATAGCATTCTCCCCGTCAGCTTGATTCAAAATAGTTAGATAGCCAATCTGCCCGGGAGAGGCTGTGATCAGCATCGTTTGGCTGTAATCAATTCCGGGATTGTTGTAGGGCGACCAGTCGATCCTTGAATTTGGATCGACATTTTGGGCATCTAGATGATCTCTTTTCGTCTTTTTAATGGACTTACTATCTAAATCATTAACAACAACAGTTCCAGTTGACGGCCCTTGTTTAGTTCTAACAATGACCAAACTCTTATTCAAAGAATTGAAGAAATTCTTCTGACCATTGATAAGTAATCCAAAAAGTCTGAAAAAAAAATCTTGAGTTTAAGTCTCAAAAAAAAGATTACGTTCCACGGAAATTGTGGGCGCCTTGATCGTCCACATCGTAAACAAAGAAATTGGCGAAATCAGTATAATCGCTGAGTTCAGGTAGACTAATTCCTACGATAACCTGGAAAAGGTTTAAATTTTAGATAAAAATCACCTGATTTTGAGCAGAAGTGAATTGGATGGAGCTATTCCCTTGCCAATCCATGAGCTGCATAAAGACTGGCTGCTCATTCACAGCAGTATTTTTCTGTTGGTTAGCCTGCACAGGAACAGAATCTAAAAAGAAAGAAACTTTTTCCCTTAAAAAAAAAGCCCTTACAAGGCACGATTTGAATGATGACAGTCATGATAGCCATTGTATTATTAATCGTATAGAGATTGACTTGGAAATCATTCGGAGGCCAGAAGATGTCCAAAAATCCGAGTGAATTTGCCTTTTCTTTATCTCCCGTTACCCTGAAATTTGTCAGCAAGAGGAGAATAAAACTCTACTGGATGTTTTGGAACGAATTGGCGGTTGTCCAGTCAGAAAAGACTTGGAAGGTATCCATATATTGGAGGTTTGAGCCTTCAAAATGAATGCTTGCCAGATAGCCATCAGGGATTGAAAACTGAAAGAGAAGAATAAAATAGAATGGACTGCTTTTACATTCAACTGGCAGGATTGCATAGAAGCCATTTCTCGGCTATGAAACTCGTATATGGGATTTGTAGCGTTGAGAGTGATCGCCTCATTAGAACAAGCTGAAAAAGATCTATGTTACACGCTTATAATAAACCTTCATCAACGCTAAATTAAACCAATTGATTTCGGTCCTAAATGAAAAAAAAGACTTACAGTAGCCATTATTGTCGCCAAAAGCCAAAGCGAAAAGCGCACAAAAGATGAAAATCATTCTGGCTGATGTTTGAATCCAAAGTCGGGCTCTTTTATATTGTTGACTTTCATTATCAGCTACGTCAAGGCATAAATATCCAAGGCGTTTCCCCAAGAATTTGTCATCCTACCCGCCCTTTTTGGGAATGCCCTTCTTTTCAAACCGGAGAAACGCATTGATAAGCAGGGGGAGGTCGGCTTATTCACAGATTTTGATGGGGAAATCTATTTACTTTTTTTTCTAGCTTTCTCTCGAGCTTTTAAGAAACTATTCTAATATGGTGATGGCTATTGGCTTGTAAATTTCCGAGAGAATTTCTATCTGTATGTGGATGATGAAGAGATTATTCGTTCTCCTGAATTCTGCCAAAAAAATAAGTGTTCTTTGTAACTTTCAGTGGTATTTTTTTCTCGAGAGAATATCATGTAAACCATCGCTTATCTATTAAATCTGACTGTCTTCCTTTATAGAATGATTTTAGGCTGTGATTAATGTAGCCGACAATATCAAAATGTTACGACTACAACTGATGAAAGAGCCCGGAAACGCCCATTGGAGTTGAGTCATCGATCAAGGGGGAGATTGATTTACAAATTTATTAGAAAAGTGAACAAGTTTAGTGAGAGAGTTAGAAGGCAGTGGAAGATAGGAACTAGAATCGTCTATCTTTTTATTATGCGGATGACTACAAAGGGAGTGATTGAGATGCGATTATACAAAGAATTATTGGTTGGTGAGAGATCCTGAATGATTTGAGCTCATTGAAGCCAGCAGGTGAAGTTGTCAACGCCTAAAAGGAGAGTAGAGCAGACTTAGCAATTTGCTAAAAGTGCCTGGGGGCGGCGTTGGGCTGTTGGATTGTTCTTCGTCCTCTTCTTGTTCTTCAATTTGGCGAACTGGAGATGCGGATTGACTGGGACTATTCTAAAGGGGGGATTGTCAAAAAGTGTGGGAGATTACCCATGGCTTTTTGCCTCTATTTCCGTGGACTTTTTTTGGGCGTCCAGGCCTTCTGGCTGAAGGTGCTGCCTGCTGCTCTTTTTCTTCTTCTTCCTGGAATAATAAACTTAAATTTATCAGATAATAGTCTCACCGTATCAGACTGGTGTTCAGCTTGAGGAGTAGCCTTCTCGTCTGACTTCTTTACTTTCTTACTATGATTGGCATATCGCTAAAAAGATGGAGGGGAGATAAGAGTTTTTAAGCAACAAACCCCTCCTCCTTTACTTCCAGATGGCCTTCCTCTCTTTTTATCTTCAATTCCGTGTTTCCTCTTGTATTCGTTTAGAAATTTAGGGCAATTCTGGAATAAATTTAGTTCAAAAAGAAAAAAAATTATTTACCAAATTCTTGGCTGGCTCCCAGCTGTTATCCGACGATGGATAGCCCAGCCATTTGACTAGGTAGTGCATTTCTCCGCTGACTGCTTTGTGTCCCAAAATGGCTTCAATCTGGAGGGGAATAAATAACATAAAAATGAAGAATTACCTCATATGATTGAGATTTTCCAGGCATTTTGGAGTTCAAATCTGAAACGAACAGAACTGAATTGTGAAGAGAGGAATAGAGCTGCTTTATTGTCTTTTTGAAAGAAAAAAAAAGTAGATTTTTACTTCTTCTAAGAGTATATTCGAAAGCGATAATTTGAACGTGTTGGCTACTGCATTTAAAAGAGACAGTTTGGCGTCCTTTGCAGCTGTACGCAATTGCACCGAGAGGTCGCTATAGTCTACGAAAATGGGTCATAACTTGTTAGAAATAATCCAATTTTAGTGAGCATTTAGTCTCAAAAATACCCAGCTGGGATGTCGAATTTATTCGATCCGAAAGAAGCCCAAGAAGTCAGATTCAAGGTAGAAGTTGATCGAGGAGTTGATAAAGAAGAAGAAAAACTGTTGAAGGAATATGACTTTTATCATGGATTTATCCCTCGCGAAGATATTTCGAGTCTCATTCGAAAGGATGGCGATTATTTGATTCGAGTTAGCGAACTCGAATCGGCTGAATCCAAGCAGCCTGGGCGAGTGATTGTCCTTTCGATTTATGTGGACAACGAGCCGGAGGCAGGATCTCTCATTAAAGAGGTGAATGGCGATGCCAGTCCCGCTCTCCAACATAAGACCAAATTGAGGAATGTCATCATCCGTCGAATGCCAAAAAGCCGATACATGATCGAGTCTGGTCGACAATTCGATACACTTAAAGAGCTCATCTATTATTACCAAAATAATTCCGGCAAATTGAAGGAGACCCGTTTTCAATTGAAGAATCCCATTCGGTTTCAAAAGTGGGAACTCCTTCATTCAGATCTCAAATTGGGCAAACAGCTTGGCGAAGGCGCTTTTGGTGAAGTTCGCCAAGGCGTTTGGACAAAAAAGAAAAACGTTCAGCTAGATGTCGCCGTCAAATTGACGAAAGGCACCAGTGATCTCTGCAAAGCCAAAATCAAAGAGATGATGCGAGAGGCTCGCTTAATGCGCAACCTTCGCCACAAAAACATTGTCCGCCTCCACGGAGTCGCCGTCGACGAGCAACCCCTCTACATCGTCCTCGAGTTGGTCAAAGGCGGGGCTCTCAACAACTATCTAACAAAGAATAAATGCAGCCTCGAGGAGAAGATGAGCATGTGTCTCGGAGCCGCCAAAGGCGTCGAACATCTGCACAAAAATGGAATAATCCATCGCGATCTAGCCGCCAGGAATTGTCTCTATGAGCAGCAAGAGAAATTGGTCAAAATCAGCGACTTTGGACTCTCCCGTCTCACTAAGGAGTATAAAATCAAGACCGCCGTCAAATTGGCTAGTTTTTATCATAATTTTGGTAGAGATTAGACCTCTTTCAGCCCATCAAATGGCTAGCCCCAGAGACCATTCACACATTTATTTTCAACGCAAAAACGGATGTCTACAGCTTCGGCGTGATGGTCTACGAGATTTTTGGCGATGGAGGAGAGCCCTGGGAAGGCTGCACAAATACGTTAGCTTTTCTTTTTTTTTAAATTTCTTTCCAGAGAGGTGAAGAAGTCGGTGACTGGGGGAAAAATGCTCCCAATAAAGAATGCCCCAGAAAAGGTGAAAGAGTTCATCTCGACGAAAGTCTTCGCCAAGGAGCCGCAGGATCGTACCGCGATGCCTGAAATTGTCAAATTTTTCGAGCAGCAAGTCGAGGCAATCGCAGCTGAAGCGAAGGAGGAGAAAATACCAAATCAGCCGTCTGGGAATGAGTTGACCAAAATGGCGCCGGTTGTCACTCCGCCGCAGCAGACCTCTACTGAGACGGTTACAAGGGATTTTTCTGCTATCATGCCTAATAAGGAGAAAGAGCCCTCGAAGGAGAAGATCAAACACAAGATGAGAAGCTCAACTGATCGTAAATAGAAAAGATCTGAAAATAGTTGAAATAAAGTAAAAATAAATCGCTACTTACCTATCATTTTCAGGAGAGAGAGAGAGGCTTCTAGAATTCTAGGCTTAAAAAATAGAAAAACAGGAAATAATTGTTAAGCCAAACATTTCAGTGGAAATCCCCATAAAAATGAAGAAGCGCTCAATATGTTTGATTGATTTCTCCTCAAATCGACTTAGAAATTCCATCAAAATAAGTAATTTAGTCTAGAAATAAAAAGGTGACAATTTCAACTCTGAAATATTTAGATTCGTAGGTCGAATATGAAAGGACTGCGGTCTTCTTCTGTCCTACCACCCGGGTTACTGTTATTTTCGTTGATTCTCCCTAAAAGAATAAAAATTTTATCAAAAAAGAAGGCTAACCAATCGCTTTTCGGAGGGGAAATACAATTCCAAGGCTTTCTTTAGTCCATCTGGCTTTTTGTCTTTGTTGACGATTGCGAAACTTTTCAAGCTTTTGGTTTCAACGCCATTCTCCCATTCAGCCAGACAACTCGTCAAAACGGTTGGTCCAATGAAGTAGAATTGCAGGGTGATATTTTGTAGGCTTGTGTAGTATCTGATTGTCCAATGCGGATCGGCTTTGGAACGATGGATACCTTGAAAAATGGTGATGTGGGGGATGTTCTGTAATCTCTCTCATTTTTAGAAGAAAGGATACATCTAAATATACCTTGAGAAATGGATCCAAAACATTGACATTTCCCTCGGTGAAGAAGAGTCTCCTCGGCCGGACTATTGACATAATATTTTGGAGGATTTTCGGACCAGCCTGAAAGTGTTTTGAAAGCCAACAACAAATTACTCACACTTAGCGAAGAGAAGTTCGAAGTATTGATCCGCAGCTCCTCGATTGGCCCCATTTTACCCAAATTTGAATAAAATTCCACTTCCGTGGGGAGACTTTCAACGGAGAAACTTTTTGTCCTCAAAAAGGGAATACAATTCATATGGGTTAGAGCGACAAATTCTTTTATAATTGTCCATTTGAATGACTAAAATTGATGTTTTAATTTTATTTTTGAAAAAACAAAAAAACCTCCGAATAGCTAACTTCACTGTCGTTGTAGAAAAAGCCGGGAGATTTTTCGTCGAAATATCGCTCAATTTCTCTGCAGGTGCGGTAGAGCTTCAAGCCAGTTGGGTAATCATACTGTAAATTTTAACAATAAAAGCCAATATTTTTCTTACTTTTTCGATGATTTTATCAACTAAAAATAAGGGAAGAAGTGGGGAGCCCAATTCGAATTGCATTTTTGAGATCAAAAGCAACGAGAATGACAAAGACAAGGTTGGTCGCTTTTAAAGCCCAATTCAAAAGCTTCTGTTCAAATCAAGCTTTTCATTATCGAAGTATGTTTTGGGAGATCCTGGCCGAAGCAAGGTCAACCAAATCCCTCGATCCTTCGTCAAGATTTTTCCCTTTTGTGCGTCGAAGAATCCTCTTTTGTTTGCGAGAGAAGATAACAATTCAAACGGTCTCGCACGGTCCGAAGCCGTTTTCGCTGGGAATATTGCCATCATAATGTGTCTATACGAGACCACAGCCATCTTTTTTCTCTCACCGTTCGAATCTTTTCGAATTCCAAATCAGCAAAGAGAGGATGTCGGTGACAGGCACGGGGCTCATCAGAAATTCAATCAGTTTCTAATAAATTCGGAAATTGCAGGCGAAAAGGGAAGACGAAAACAAAAGTGACGCAGTCTCAAATGGCTGATGGAGAAAAGAAAAAGACGAAAATTCTTCTTGAAAAAGGGGAGAATATCGTAATCCTAAAAATTCAAAATGATGGCGCTGTCATGGACTCGTGGAGCCATAATTCAACCGGCCAAGGGGAGAGACGGAGAGTTGACTGATTTTAACCTAACGAGATGGTTGTCTACGAGTAATAAAGTTATTATAAACCACCGCTTCCTTTGATAGTTAGTTAGAGGGGTTTACATTATAGAGATATTCTTCTATGGGGAGAGAAGAGTTCTTTCAGGCGCTTGATTTCGAATTTACTATGTTCTACAAAGTTGTAGACCTTGATCTCCTCTACAACTTTGCAGAACATTATTTCTTACAAAAATCATGGCAAGACCCATAAAAATGAGGTATTTGGTACCTATTTTTTGCTATTTTTGGGTTACTGTAACCACCAAAACAGTCACAAATCTCCATTTTAAAACAATTTTTAATTACCTACAACGCTTGATCTATTCTACAAATTTGTAGAAAAGCAAAAATTACCTAAAGAATTTCAAAAATTGGATTAAATTGAAGCTCAGACGCTTGGGGTTATAGTATTTCTAACAGATCATTCGAAACACAGCTGATTTTCCATCCTTTTCCCAGTTTTTTGTAAGTTTGCATCATCTTTCTCCCATCTGAACTACAAATACAGTATCCTCGCGATGATGATTTTTCTTATTATGCGAGCCACGAAGGCCTCCTTGGCAGTCGCCTATTGGTTGAGAAAGCTCTCCGCCCTGAAATAACTCCGCCCCCCTGGCTATAAAATCTCTCCCTCAGAAGCCATTCTCCATCATTGTTCATCATCGCCTCCCGCTGACAGCTCCTCTCCTCTCTGATCTTCTTGGAAAAAGGAGGATCTGCTCTTCTAAAAGCCCCTCTTCAGTCAGTAAGTTTCTCGGGGTCCTCGGGGAAAAATATTTTTGGCCCAAAGTGCTCAAAAAAAGCCACGTGTACACCACCGCCTCTCCTACTGTAGTCATCGATGAGTTTCAACACTCACCGACGATGAGTAAGAAGAGAAGCGGTTAGACAAAAAGATATAAATTTGAAAAAAAGTCCTTTGAGTCTGGCCGCTTTCCCACCGTTTTTATGGTGGATGAATCGGTTGGCTTTTTAAGAAAATATTATAAAAGCCCCTCATTTATGAAATCTCCAATTGGGAAGCAAACCTTTTCACATTTTTCTTGCTTCAAAGACATGTGAAATGGTCTGTTTCCCAAGCAAGGAACTTATCTCCCCCCAATTTTTGGTCTCCAATTAGGACGTATGATTTCGCATATTCCTCTAGAATTATTTAGAGATATGGCAAATCAACGTCCTAAACGGAGTTGCTTTCGGCTTTTCTCCCTCTCAAATTCCAATTAGGATGCGGTTCTTTTGGCATATTCTATTTTTAGATAAGAAATGCTGAGAGCTCTGCATCTTAAGCGGAGTTACTCTCTTAGTCATAGTCTTCCATTGGCTCCTGATTCGGGAGAAAACAACCTTGCATACTTTTGACAGAGGTGAAATATACAATGGGGTTTTCTTCCGAAGATGGACTTGAATTTTTTTACCAACGGGGTGAAAGACCTAGCTGGCGATGTGCTTAATTTTTGGCCACATTACCACCCGGGCTTTCACCTCGACGGCTAAAAGTCCACTTATCCGTTAATTGATTTAGACTCTTGATGTGGAGAAGGTTAGTTTCTCGGTTAAATAATTATAAGCAATTGTTACCGGATACTAATTTTCTTCAGAGAGAGAGAGAGAGCAAGTTCTCCCCCACCTCCCTCCCCCAACCCTTTGAGTTTCTCCAGAGCTGATTGAATTTTGTTCCAATCAGATATGGCAGGGTCTCAGAGGAAAAGGGGAAGCCTTCTCCCCCCGACCGGGTGAGGTTCTTAGCTAACTCTATTGATTAGATAACTAGGATTGGCTGAATATCTCACCTGGGAAGGGGATTTTTCCAATCCTCTTTTATAACTATTCTTTTTAAGCTGCTTTTGAATCGAGTTGAGTTGAAAGTATTTGTTTCAATTGCTGCTTAGAGAGACAGCCCATCCCTTTCCTAAACCCCCAACCCTTAGCAGAATATTGTTGCTTTTATCGAGATATCGTATCGATGAGCAACATATTTTTGTTGAGGGGGCGGGTTGATCCTCCTCTCCCAAACTTCCCTGACTTGTTGAGATTCATTGTAAAACTGTAGCCATTTGGTGCCTAGAGTTAGCAATAAGTCTCATTAGGGATGGGACAATCTCCACCCCTGCTCTGGAATGAAACCCAACTTGACCAGATTCTTCAAATGACCACTGAGATTGATTGTGGCTAGTTGAAGATTCTGTTCTGGACGGTTTCAACGATTTTTCTTGCCAACCTTTGACCAAAACGTCACGCCCATTCAACCAATTTATTTCTCTATTCGCCGCCAAGGTCGTCTTCAATCATTTCCTGCCGTCTCCTCAGCTCGGAAGGTAGTAAAGTGCTATTGTTTAGTTATGAACAAACATAGGGATTTCTCTACCTTCCCAGCCAATCTAATCCCCCAATTGTCTTCCTTCCTTTCTTTGTCTTTGAATAAAAATTTCGAATCGATTGTTTTTACAAATTTTTATAAGAAGTGGGAGGCTGTTGCACCGGCGGAAAGGCGAACATCAAAATTGTCGCCAAAATATTGGCCAAAGTGAATGCGAAAAAACTGATGGCATTTACGATTCGCTTTGTTTTTTTCTTGCCTCCTCTGAAAGAATCCCATCGATTTGAGCAACAAAAAAAATTCACCTGAAATAATGTTTTTGAAGGACAGCCATAAGCATGGGGACTGCCATCCCACCACAACAGAAGAACAACTCGACAAGAACCCATTTTCCTGAAAAAAAGTTATCCATTCGTGAATCAATTTGTCCAAAAAAGTTTGGCTTTTAAATGTTCTGTAAAGCATTTATAGTCTATTAAGAAAAAGGGAGCAAAACATGAAAGCTCATTCAAACTACGTGGGTTATTTCCTTATCCTATTGGCTTACTGTATGCCCATTATTTTATATTTTTCTTCGCTTTTTGTCATCGGCTCAGACATAAATATAAAATAATGGGCATACAGTAAGCTAATAGGAAAATAACCCGCGCTGTTTGAATGAGCTTTTATGTTTTGCTCCCTTTTTCTTAATAGACTATAAAAAAGTGCTGAGAAGCTATGGAGAATTTAATTTTGATATATGCCGGAATCTAGGAGGTAAAATTACCCATGAGGGGGAGACTAGGCGTCCTGGGGAGTTCTAAATAAAATAAAATGAATGACTTTTCGCCCACAGCTTACCTCCAACAATCACGCTCAACATGAAAGTGAGACTGATCATCCCAGCTATTCCAAGATTTATCTGAACATTTTAAAGTTTACTGTATTTCTTCTAATAGAAGGGAGGCTTACTATTTTTCAACCCCCCTGATGGAAACAAATGAATGAAATTCTAATTCATTTTAAATTTAAATATCAAAATAGAAGCAAAAAAGTCGATCTCACCCGATCTCCAATTTCCATATCCAGTGGCAGCAACATTGTCGAGATGCAGGTCGAAGTGACCACAAAAGTGGGCAAAATGACGAAATAAATATAAAATTGTGGATTTCTCTTCAAATGGAAGGTTATCTCCGAGACAGAATAATTCCTATCGTATTGGACAAACCACGAATCGTAGGTTCTCACTTCCAGCAATTGCCATTCAGGTATTCCCTAGATTATATTTTTTAGAAGAAGCGACAAACCATAATGGCTTCCGTTTTATTCGAAGTGTTGATGATGATTTGATCGGTTGAGGCTAGACCGGGAGAGAAACCAAAATTACAATAGGACTCGTCATACGGAAAAGCAGCTGGAAAGGAAGCCTCGAGGCTAAAGGGAGGTCTCACCGACATCAATATGACAGATTGTTTCTATCTTGGAATACCAGAGCTGAGATACATAGCCATCTGCTCTAACCTGAACAGGAGGAAAACTGACCTTAAAAAAAATCTACCTCAACTGGTGTTTCATCTCTCTGTCTGTCTTGTTCTTTATTATCTAGGCAATTGAAGAATTCGACTGGAGGCTGCCATACAGAGTTGGGCGGTAATTGAACGGCATATCGACCAACTATTTTTGAATCGAAGATTAAACGCGAATCTTTCCATGTCTGATTTTGTGATATTAATTTTAAAAAATGGCAAAAGGAACCATATTTAGCCGAGCTATGTAGCTAACAACTTGACGATTTTCTTCGACAGAAAGGAGAGTCACAAAAACGGCCGAGAGAGTGACTAAAGTTGGGCCATCGTAGTCGAATGGCGGTAGGATTTTGTTATAACTTTCTGTGTCATTAACGAGATCGTTAAAGAGAATATCGGTGGCTCCTCTTTCAACAACTGGCGAGAGGAAGAGTCTCGAATTGGCTAGAGCTGGAAGAAAAGTTTGTATGTGAAAGCCAATAAATGGCATTACTTGGGAGGACAAAAATCCAGATCAACATTAGTTTTATGTAGGCGGACAAAAGCGGCCAAATGGTGAGACAAGAAGCTGAACAAACAACGAAGCGAGATTCCTTCCTAATAATTCTGTTAATTAGAGAAGTCACAATTTATTCGAATCAATATGTGCTGAATTCAGTCATTGTATCTGACGCTGGAGGTATAATAAACATGAGAACACTTGTGAGCACATTTCCAACAGTAAAAACAACAAAAATAACGGCTGTGGTCATTCTCAAAATGCGCTTATAGTTCCGCCCAGGGGGAATCTTCTCCCGACTGCAGAGCCATTTCTCCAAGATGTTGAGAAGCATCGGGACGAGCATTCCACCAGTACAGAAGAACATCTCAACAATCACCCATTTTCCTACAAGTTTTTGATTTCAATCACAAAATGATTTAACAAATTACCCATTAGAGGGAGGCCTGGAGTCCTGGGAAGCTCTAAATTCAATAAAATAGACGAGTCATTTCACAGCCTACCTCCAACAATTACGCTCAGCATGAATGTGAGACTGATCATCCCAGCTATTCCAAGATTTATCTGCAATTTTTTTGGTAACTCTGGGCACCGAACCCCTTTGAAATGAATAGTCCTGGGGATTTCCAAGTAAAATCAAACTCCAAAAAGCTGACAGCAAAGTTCCCTCTTCTTTTCTCTAATTATTTTCGCAGAAAAAGGAGACATTTGGCAAGAATCTGACTCACCCGCTCTCCAACCTCCAAATTAATTGGCAGAAGCATGGCTGAGATGCAGACAGCTGTAATTATGAATGTCGGAAGGATGAGGAAGAAGATATAAAATTCGGGATTTCGCTGAAGATGGATGCTCAGCTCAGCGACGGAATATTCTCTCCCAAACTGGTTGAACGTCGAATTAAATGATCGCGCTTCAAGGAGATTCCACTCTGGAATTCCCTGAAAAAAAATCTCCTTGGATTTTCACAAGAAATTCCGCTAACCAAGCTGACATCTATTTGAGGCACGGTAGTTATAACCAATTGATCGCTGGACGCATAGCCAGGCGAGAAGCCCTAAATTGTTTTGTTTAAGGTTAAAACGCAGAGCAAATATACCAAGTTGCACCAATTTGCGTCGAAAGGAAATGCCGCTGCAAGAAATTTTACTCATTTGGATCAAAAATTAAAAGAAACCGACCTACATTAACCTGACAAATCGTCTCCACTTTAAAATACCACAATTGGGAGACAAAGCCATCCGCTCTGACCTAAAATCTCTCAATATTCACTTTTTTACAGGATCCCACCTCGATTGACGTTTGATCTCTCTGCTCATTCACATCCTTGTTAGATAAGCAATTATATAATTCAACTCCTGGCTGCCAAACAGTTGATGGAGGCATCACAACCTCCCACGCGCCGATCTCTGTGGCGTTGAAGACCAAGCGAGGATCTTTCCACGTCTGATTCTTTAATTTACTGAAGAACTTAAAAAATACCATATTTATCCTGGCGATGTAGCTAACAATTTGACGATTTTCTTCCTAAAAAAGGCTTAGAAAAAGGGGGAGAGGAAGTTACCACACTGAGGAGGGCGAGGAATGGAGCAGCGACTGTGACATTCACTAGGAAGCCATCGTCAAAAGGTGGAATGATTTTGTTATAGAAGGATTGATTATTTACGATTGAATCGAAGACTTTTTGTACTGGTCCTTGGCAAAATCCTGGAATTTTTGGAGTCAAAAAATGAGCCACTTTTGAGAGAATCACATCGAATAAACCGAACCTTCTTTGTAAATGACGAATAAAAGTAACAGCATTGCAGCAACAAATTACTGAACTCTCTCGTGGATTGAATTTCACGCGCAACGGGTGGTGGAGAAGTTCAAATAGTGGAAGAGCCGACACAAATTGTAATTAGGGGAGAGATCCTCTAGGCGAGGATTAGGGGAGGGGGAGGGGGAAGAGGGAAGCGACCTCAAATTACAAAGTTCATTCAAGACGGTACAACCTCTTGCTTTAATTCTAATGTAAATATCACTGGAGCTGAGGTGGTCACCTCCAGGGTTGGGCTGTCCACCTTATTCGAAGTTGAAATTATTCCGCCGAATTTTATTTCTTGATCATCTGGAAAAGATTTTCTAGAAATTGGAGGAAAAACCTAAATTCCAGAGAAAGCCCTTCATCGTGACGACAGTCTTCTCTTGACAAAAAGGGATCACCCCACACGTGCCGGTAATAAGAGCTTTATCGATTTTGATCGTTGTTGAACCCTAGAACATTACTTTTTTTCTTCAGAAAAACCTACTTGTGAAAGAACGCAGAGTAAATTCTCCCCATCGAGGACCCAAATGGGAAGAGAAGTCATCGACTGTCCATTGAATAAAGTATTCAAAGTGCCCAGCGTGTGGTCGAATCTCCCCGATAAACCACCAAGAATAAGGATTTGCTCAGCCTATTAATGTCTCTTTATAATTCAAGTCTAAAACTTACATCAACTGCTTTCACCTCGGCGACAATAATTTCTAGGGCTTTGTGGAAGTCGGTTTTATTTTGATCCGGCGTTTCTATGACCTTCACATGGAGTTCTTTACATTTGTGTAAGATGGAGTCCTCAATTGAATCCAAGTCGCCATTCACAAAGTCTGGCTTTTTCAAATCGTCTCTAAATTAAAATCTAGCGTCCAAAAAACTTTTTTTTCACCTGGGAATGACGTAATTTGCTCCCCCATCGGTGATAAATCTCATCGCTGCGCCATTCCACAACGGCTCCCAGAAGTGGCGATGGGCCGAGTAGGAGCCATTCAGCCAAAGGACTATCGTCTTCGCTGTAAATTCCATCTAGCTTTTTTTTTTTAAAACCTTTTTTGAAGAAAATATCAGCAGGAGTGAGGATCCTCATCTCTTCCAGATTGGCCATTCTCTCGCAGCTACTAAATAGTTTTGTGAAGGGGCAGGAGGCGACAAACAAAAGGACGAGCCAGACGGCGAAAAGATAACAAAAACGGGGAGAGTCCTGGAGGTTAGCAGTCCCACAAACAGTTGAACAAGGAGCAATTTCTTCAGCAAATTGTCAACAACTCGTTTATTTATAGCAAACAAAGATCAAGAAGTCTTGTGGGGACAAAAAAGAGAAACCGCTGCCAGACAGAAAATGATAGCGGGATTATTTTTTGCGTCATATTTGTCAGCTGGTGGCTGGACTGGTCACTCGAAAATCGATAGGCTCGCTTCCTTTTTGGCTGGAACTCACTATAATCTGTGTTTGAAGAAGAAGCGAATGCCTTTTTATATCAATTTTTATTCAAATTAACTATTATGGCATAGTATTTCAATAAAAATTATTACTGAGCTGGTGGAGGAGTTCCATTATTATTTTTGTCGGTCGGAGGTTCTCCATCTTTGACTGGTGGCTGTTCTTCTTCAGATTTTAGGAGCCTATACGATGCAACTAGGGTGTTGTCGTCGTCGACTACAAGCGTCTCCCCCTCGGTTTTCTCCAGAATCTCTACGTCACTACCGATGTCCCAAACTCTGAAAGATGTCTCCATCCGTTTTGGGGCAGCTCTTACTTGTTGAGCTTGTCGTCGAAGACAATGTCGCCCCTGATGCTGTGTGACTTGATGCTTTCCTGCCCGTGACGAAGAGGACCTTTCCCCGGACCGGCGTCGATCGTCAGAGGACCCATGAAAGTGTGGTGCTTCTCGTCGACAACCATCGGCTGAACTTGTCTCGGCTTCTTATTCTTCTTCTTGGGTCCTGGCGGCCCTGCGCCTCCACCAGCTGGCGGCAGTTGATTTGGTCTAAAGAAAACCAAAGATGGCATCTTTCCTTCTTTCGACTTGTTCAACAACGCCTTCTTCTTATTCGCCTTCCTCCTCTTCAGCACTAAGATGACCAGCCCTACAATAACCACAATAAGCAGCACAGCGCAGACCACTCCGACTATTGTTCCTCTACAACACTATTCTTGCCATTTCAACTAGCTTACGTCGAACTCGACTCCTCTAGGGGTCCTCCTTTAGAAGGGCTCTGATAGCCTGAACTGCCAGAAGAATCATTTTCTTCATCAATGGTAGTGGATGTCGAAAGAGGTGACTGACTATTTGACGGAATCAACGATTGGGTAGTAACTCCGCCTGGTGTCTTAGTTGTTGTTTGGGGCTGAGTAGTCGCTTCAGTAGTAGGAGAAGCTTGAGTTGTAGTAGATGAAGAGACAGTAGTTTTGACTGATGTTGTAGTTGTTGATTGGGACTGAATAGTAGTAGGAGCTGTAGTAGGAGGAGCTGTAGTAGGAGGAGATTCCGTACTGGAAATAGATGCAGCCGTAGAAGAAGGAGTCTCTTCCGTTACCTTCGTAGTTACTATTTGCGTTGTAGAAGTCTCTAAAAAAAGAAAATTACCCATTATTTTGATCAAACTCACCAGTATTTTCACTGTCAGGCTTATCACTTCCAGATTCAGTCGAGCCAGAACCTTCACCTTTTCCTAATTCCCAATTGCCATAGTCACTCAGATCAGAAAAAAAATCATCCGGTTCCTTATAGGAGCAACTCACGGGCACTATGAAGGCCTGAAAAGTTTAAAAAAAACAAGGCAAATCCATTTACCGCTACAAAGAATAAACTCAAAAGAACTGCGAACCGCATGGTTGAACTCCGAAATCTTTTTGGATTATCTGACTTTTTTTTCTTGGAATTTGCATTGCTGAAGATAAAAATCAAACAAATTTTGACCAAAAAAGAGAGAGAGAGAAAACGATTTTTTATCAAAGAAAAAAGCTACTTGAGAGAAAGCTAAAATCCCAGTTTATTTTTCCCTCGCTTACCCGAAATAATAGGAGGAAATCAAAATTTTCCCATAAGTATTGTATCCCCCTACAAATATCTATCTATATTTACAGCTGCGCCAATCTCTTGTCCCAATTAGTACCTCCATCTCTTCGCTGCTTGACGTCAAACTGAACTCCCTCTGTGACCTTGTACAATTCTCTATTCATTCGAATGGCAGCCTCTAAAGTGTCTTGTTGCGTTTGCGACGATAGCCCAGCCTATCTCAATTATGGGGCTATTGTTTGCGGGCAAGTTCTTTTTTAAAATTCCTTTCAAAAAGACGACGATTCAGGGGATGTAGGGTATTTTTCTACCGATCTATTAAAAATAGTAGGTTATTCACCTGTAGAACCGACGGGCGCTGTCAAGTTAGCGCTCAAAAAGGTGAAATTCATCCTTGAAATTTGATTTTTATTCTTTCAGGTCGAGGAAAATGCCCTTCTTGCCGATTTCAACGCTGCTTAGAAATGAAAATGGATCCCTCACGTAGGTTTTTTTTAAAATAAAGAATAACCTCCTTTATTTTTAAGTCTGCAAGCGCTCCTGCAACAACGTTGTTGTAACAGATTTTTGCGAAGAATTCATCAATCAATCCATGGTATTTTTTTCTTTCTTATCCAATTATGTTTTCAGCTATATTATCATTCGCTCATCACTACCCATTCTCCTGCTGTAATCCCCTCATCAATTGAGACAATCCAAAATTGTCAAATGTGAGGTCCCTTTTTGGATTAAAATAAGCCCCAGGCAATCGATGAATTGGTATGGAGGAAACCCTAACGCCACAGCTTACAGTAATATCAACATTTCGTTGTGGCATTTGCTCGAAAATCCTGATCAGTGCTCTTCAAGAGAAACTGTAACTCAACTTGCTTAAATCTCATTAAATTTGCAGGCTTGTATTGACATAACTTCGAGCGGGAATTTTTCAGGTATTTCCACCTGCAGAGTAATCGCAAAAGCTTTATTTAGCTGTCAGTTATTGCCGCTGGCTGATTTCGTTCGTTGATCTCCTTTATCAAACTCATTACTTCAGGCAACTTCCCAGCTTAGATCAGGTAGGCCTTTAGGTTTGTTTTGCAAAGAGTTTAGATAAAAATGGCACAAAATGGGATCATCGACTATATTGTTTTGACGAAACTCCAATTCACAATTGCTTCCACCGTCTGCACGGACGAATGTTTTCTGAAGCAGCAGCAGCGATTCAAGCCGACGGTTACCCTCACCGAAATGTAGGTTTTTTCCCCAAAAATTAAAGACGATTTTAGGCATAAACGAGTTAATACGTATTCTGCTCTTCTTGCAGTCATTAGGCCAATTTTAAAAGAATTTGTCTTTGATGACTTCGAAATGACAGCAATGAAATCGATCGCCGTTTTTAGTCCTAGTAAGTCAGAATTTTATAGAAATAATTTTCCAGCGTGTGAGATCTCTTCCCTTGGATTGAAGATCTCTATTTTCGCCAAAGAGGCGTTTACAACCAAGCTGGGGGAATATATAGCCAATACGAGGCCTGAATTGACCAGATCTGAGCAGATGAGACGCGTGCAGGCGGCGATTCAAGTAACTAGAGAGATCAAGAAGAGCACAAGGGTTGTGGCTGCTTTTTATACCGAGGCCGCAGTGAAGAATTATGATGGGATGTATGGATTACTGACTCACGAGTTGCACGTGAAGATATTCTAACGCCACCTCTTTTTGGAATAAAATGTTGTCAAGAATAGCTAAAAATCCAGGCTTCGACTCAGAAAATACGCGCAAAATACAAGTTTGGTTCAAATCGCTGTTTTATTTTTTTTAAATATTTTCCAATCGCTTTTAAAGATGGAAAAGGTTCATTTAAGTCAATGGTTTTCGAATATGCCCATGCGAGTCTCTTGCTTGCTTTCTTTCTTCATCATTTGTATTCCACCCTTTCAAAATCTAGCGCATATAAGCCGAAAATCTTGTTTCTTTCGTCCATTTGAGCCATGCGACTCCCTCTCTTTTCGATGCTTTTTATCGCCTTTTTGATCAGTTGGTTGGTCACAACAGAGGCTTCTCCTCATTTATACCTTAACCAACCAGTTGGTAGGATTTATCTATTATTTAAAATCTCTTTTTTCTAGATTGGGCTGTGATTAAGGAAGAATTTGCGAAGATTCTCTCAGAGACTTTTGAGCTATCTAAAAACTATATGACGATGAATGAAGGAGATCTCAAAAATGCCTTGTAGGGGATGAAAAATGATTTGAAAGCTGTTCTTGCTAAAACTAGGGGACAGGTGACTTCTGCTTGGGAAGAAAAGAATTAATTTCTTGTAGAGAATGCCTGATCTGCAGGCTGGATTCTACTGGGCTACAATTGTCTTCCTTCAGCAGATGTATATCAATCGCTTTGAGGGCGACACCACCTTCCAAGGAGAGCCATGTAATTTCGCTAAGTTGAAGAATAATTCGAATTGCAGTTGAATTCTTCCTTTATGTTCAAACTGGACCAGATAATTTCTCAAATTGGCCGGAGATTATGCAAATTCTTCGAGGGCTCAACTCAGACGCCTATGATCTCTCGGAAAAATATAAGGAAATAGAGGAAGCAGCTCTTAAAGCAGAGATCTCCCGAATCAGAGATGGATTGAAGGGAGTTAAGGTCCAAGTGACTGGAGATTATGTATCTACAGTATTGATTTACGCCCAAAAAAGTGCTTAGAAAATGCTACCGCTTCAATATTCCTATTATTGGACGACTTCCGGCCTGATTATTCAATTCTTCGCTGAGTGTTTTATCATCGATACTCCCCTGCACGACTGTAAGTTTTTAGGGACTTTTAAAGCAAATGTTCTAGTTGATTCTTCGAAACGTCGTCTCCCAATAACGGTGAGTTTAAATTCTCTAATAGAAGCAGCTCGATTCTCGAAAACCTCCCGCAATTTTCGATGTTTTTATTCTTCTAGAGAAGATCAAGGGCCACAAAGTTCGGAGAAAATCGCGCTAGTTTTGGCTGCTTCTATTAGAGAAGTTATAGTAGTTTTTTTAGCTTCTCAAAAGGCAGCTAGAAGACCTTCGTGAAATATTCTAACAATCTAATAAATATGCTCTGAAAAAGAAGTAATATTAACTCTGTGGATCTTGTTATTGTTTATTTACTTGAAATATTTTCAATCAATCTAGAGGTGGTTAGAATTGCATAAGGCTCTCTGTGTCCTCCTGAAATCAATCAATTCTCTCAATCAAAATCAAGACAAACCAATTGAGATGTGGAAGAAGTCGTCTTGGAAATTCGATCAGCCGTCCAGAGAGCTGACTCATCTGGGCCGAATTTAGACGAAGCTACTCGTTTGAATTGAAACCAGAGGTCGACGTCTTGCCCAGCCACTTCTTCTTCTCTCATTTGGGCGTTTATCAAGAGGATGGCGAGTAAGCTTCTCGATAAGGAGATCTATAAATTGTTTTTTTTGCCTATTTTTAATGATTACTTCTCCAAGCGTTTTGTGTTTCATAGTTATTTCGCACCAAAAGTCCTCTGGAATAGTCATTTTCACCATAATTTCGAGGAGATGATTTTCCATCCGAGAATATCCTTCTTTTTTCGAGTTAATCCGCCACACATCAGAGATGGCGCTTTGATTGTTTAGCTGAACAGCTGCCATCTCATTCTGAACATATTGAGTCTTAAAAGTATATCTAAAGCCGACCTAAAAGCTACTTTTTGAAGGGGAAAACAAATGAAAAATTACTTTGGGCTGTTGACTTCGGTATGCATTACTCTTGTAGAGAACTATTGGGAGAGGTCGATCTATTTCATTGGAGAAGATGAAGTAGCGGCAGCTTCCACTAGCTGAAAATTTATATCAAATTGGGTGGTTTTTAATTCGAGATTGTCAGCTTGACTTACGTGTAACAATTTGCCTGGCGACAATCCCCGAGAAGAGCTGCTTCTTCTTTTCGATGATGGCCTCTCTAATGGCGAGCTGATTCTCGCAATTTTTGTTGATCTTCTCTGCATTTGGGAAGTATTTACTAGTGATTATTTTAGGACACAAACGGGCTAAGACCCACGGCTAGAAGGAGGTTAAAAATATTAAGGAAAGAGATTAACCGCACGGCAGGCGAGGATTTTCTCATCGAAACGGCATTGTCTATTGATTTTTTGGAGTTCCTTAATGAAAATGGTGTTCTCCTCGCTGTAGAAGCCAATGTCAATCTCTGTGCAGGATTTGAGAGAGAGGCCGACTGTTGCGAGATAGCAAGTTTCGGATTCAACATCCGGGTCTTCTAATTTACCAGAATTGTCGGTGATATACTGAAAAATGGGTTGATTTTTTTTTCCAGATTTCTTACTCCTAGCTCGAGGCTCCAATAAATATTCCCGCCGACATCTGTTTTCTCAAATGTTTCCAGCTTATAATGGAATAAGTCGCGTTTAATGATGTGGACATCCACCTAAAATTTACTTTTTTTGCATCAAATAAATGAAGGTCTTACCAAGATTTTCCAGTCGCTGTCCTCCACTTCC
Organism: Oscheius sp. JU1382; assembly: GCA_932521405.1. Taxonomy (NCBI): domain Eukaryota; kingdom Metazoa; phylum Nematoda; class Chromadorea; order Rhabditida; family Rhabditidae; genus Oscheius; species Oscheius sp. JU1382. The sequence continues at coordinate 476,145 of OW051478.1, read as the reverse complement.
AGTTGAGAATTCCATCGATTGAAGGATTTAGCATCCAGCGTGAAGCTGACTAATTCCTCCTAAAAGTTTAGTCTTTTTTTTTTACAAAAAAGGAACTCACATTTTCGAAAATCACTCGTCCCCAAGCTCCTAGGAACCAGTCTTCGTCATTTTTTGCGAGGAAATGTCCCTTCTTATCCAGGGTTGTGAAGATATAGGCTTGATTGTCATTCAAATTGACGATTAAGCCAAGAGATTCGACGGACATCTTGTTAGAAGAGAGACAGAGTGGAAGAATTCTGTGGAATGGAGCGTTTGAAAGCGCAGCGTCAGGAGTGCAAAGCGACGTCGCACTCCGCTTGAAAAGACAGAGCTTTCAGTATAAATTTTTATTTCTATAACTTATAAAAACTAAAAATTATGAGCTTCGCCACTTCATTTTGAGCTCAGTCAGAACAAAAGCTCGAATATTCGGATCAGGGACCTTCTGCTCTAAGTCGCGAAGGACTCTCTCCTTGTTTTTCTCGCCTAAAATCCATCAATATTCATCATAAAACTGACTATAATATTCAATCAGCTGATTACCATAGTCCAGCCAAACGCAATTGGAACATCCTTGGCCACAACAGGCACTTTCTGGTGGCGCTTCTGGCAGTTTCATCGGCACCTAGGGCTCTAATTTTAAGAGAAAAAAGGGTTTTACCTTGGATCGAATCCATCGTTGGAAAATGAGAGTAGGCATTGACCGGGCTGGGATGACTAGAGCATTCATTTGACCCGTTGTTAACTGCAAAAAGATTAAACTTTCAAGCGAGAAGTTTGAAAAAGAGAGCTGAGATATTACTGTAGCTCGAATATTTTTCTCTCAAAATAAGTTTCAATTGCCCTTTTTAAACCAGATCGCATTTAAACGAAGCTTCTGTGTGCAGATACTAATAATATTGTCTATTTCAAAATTTGTAGAGTGAAAAGAAAAGAATTGACTCGACATTTTGAACGAGAATATATTTATTTCCAGAAGAAAATAAAAGAGAACGAGTTGTCTCTCTTGTTATGCGGCTTTATTGTGATTAAATGAGAACATTTTGAGCGAGAAAAGGAGGAAAAAAACAAGTTGAATACACAGCTCAAACCCGTGAAAATGCTTCGCTTCACAAGATTGTACAAAATGGGGCAAAAAAAACTTTGTACATACAGTGGAATATGATCGTCATGGCAAGGAGTATTATTTGAGGAAAATGGTCTCTCTACTCGACGCTGGTCGCTTTCAACATAGCAGCCAGCTCTTCTAACGGAGGTGATTTAGATCGCTCTGAGGGATATCGACGTGCCGAGACCACCACATCAGGCGGCTCTATCGAGTGGCTGAAAATAGGCGCATTCTTGACGAAATCATGCCCTTATTGAAATTATCAATTCTAATTGCCTTTTGAAACCGATCCCTAAAGCAAAAAAAAATCCAAACTGACCTGGTTCCATTAAAGGACAGATGATCGTTGAACATCGAATTCAGCTCATCCCTCAAATTGCCAGCAGCAGTTGTAGCTAATCGAGAAGTGTAGTCACAAATTTGACTCTTCGTCTCTGACTGTTCTCTACAAATTAATTGAATTAAAGCTGATTCAGCTAATCAACCTGGGGAGTGAGCCCCTCGCATCTAGGACTCCTTCATGGAGAGACAAGCGCTTATTGGCTGGGAGGTTGTCATTTCTAAAAAAAAGGCAAAAGTTTATTTCAAAATTAAAACTTACATTGGATAGACTTTGCCATCATCTCGTCCGTTGAATTCCCTCCTCACGTGGTGCAGCTGATCTCTGAGAGAAGTAACCACTGGGATTCGTCGATTCAACGATGTGTTGGATGACTGCGAGAGGATGGAATTATGCGAAATTGGTCTGTCTTGTTCCCAAATTGGTCTAAAAATGTTTCTTTCTTTTGGGGAAGCAGCCTTACCTGGGAGCGATGATGGCTTTTTCAGCCTCTCGGGCAGCGAATTTAGCATTGAGCTCGGTAGCTATCTTATGGGGTAGATCGGATTTGAGAATAGGGGAGGTTTCTTCAGACATTCGACGGAGATATTCGTCAATAGTCGAGCGATTTGATGATCTTAACAAAACAAATAGTTTTTTTTTCTTAAATTACCTCGAAGAAACACTCGGCTGACTGTTGTTCTCCACTTTTGGAGAGGTTTGGAGCATCGTTGAATTCGTTCCATCCCTCGATAAGACTTCATTCTCCGTGCTGATCGACATATCATAAGTGCTATCCAGCATATGATCTCCGGAGCTCGTTCCTCCATTCCTTGGCGCATCCTCATCATCCGAAAGAACATCCCTGGATTGTTTCTTTTAAAACAATTGGTTAATAAACAAACCCATCGTCCATGTAGCCAATGTGCTCTGGCTCTGCATCAATCGCGAATTTATCATAAATTGGTCCATCCAATTCAACTGGGAAGACTTCCGTCGAGTGGATGATTAAGTTTCTAACCAATTCATTCACATAATTATGGTAAACAACCTATAAAATTGCTAAAAAAATAAATCTAAAAAAATTACTTGGTCTTTTCCCTCTGGAATGGGGAGGAGAGTTGGACCAAAACAGATGGCCAAATTGTGCGGCTCCATCATATTCTCATCAGCGAATTCGCACAAATGCGACAGGAAGCCGAATAAAAATCTTAGGAGCAGAATATGAGATATTGGGAGCTTATAAACCAGCTCGTTTGTCTATAAATTATCCATAATTTCAGGGAAAACTCTTGCCTTTCGGATGAACTCAGCTGAGCCGTCAGCCTTGGCGCAATCGACGAATTGATCAAAGAGGAAAATCGGAAAAAGAGGTTCTCTCAACTCTCGGAAATAAAGTTTCAACACGCCAGCGACCGAATTCGACTCGCTTCCATCAACCAGCTCAGAGAAGGCATCCTCTCCTGGAAAATTATAGAGCAATTAATCAAATAAAAAAGCGACTGACCTCTCTCGTAAGCCTCCTTAAAGCGATTAATCTCAGACTGTGAGCCGCTGATTCTAAAGAGTCCTTGATTTCTCAGCGAAAATCGGGAAAGATAGCCAATCGCCGAGGTGACAACAATTGGAATCGACTCTCCAGTTATTTCCACATATTCGTCCAAGCTTCCCCCTAAAATTTGCTTGTTTCTGGGAATTTATTTAAGATTGAATTGTAAATTCCAAATGCTTTCAGTAGTTCTTTTTTTTATCTAAAAAAAACACTAACCAAATAGTTTAGGCCTCGGTTTGGTGAGATCTGGCGCTTGTCCGATTCGCTTCGTCTTCTTCTTGGTTCGATCCTCACAAGAAATGATCGAATCTCGATGTTGTTGGCCGCCCTCTCTGGCTAAAGCCTCTCCAATCGCACGAGAACGAGCAGTCAATCGATCGATGAGATTTCCATTCAGGAGGAAGTACTCAAATTTCTGGAGAGTTATCACTAATTTTAATCAAATAAAGGACAAATTCACCTTGAGGTAGTATTGATAAGTGACGAGGAGATCACTCCGCCATTTGTTCATATCCTCTTGAGTTTCGGTGTAGAGCTGATGGAGTTGTCGTTCTGAGGCTTCTAGGCTTTTCCAGACCTCATCGCTTTCGAATCGCAATCCCTCCAGTCTTTTTTCAATCTGCTTTTGTCGTTGACCAAGCTCTACTCCAAGGCTCTTTTCAGCCGAAACCATTGTGATGATATCTCCCAATTGGGGACTAAAATCAGCTCATCATTTATTAGAAGGAAAATTACCGGAATTCGAACTGCTTGGGAAGCATAAAAGTAGCATGGTGAGCTTCGAAGAACCTCTGTTTGTCAGCTTTTGAGTCAAAGGATGAGCGAAGGGTGCCAATATCAGCGAGGGCTGTCATTTCTCGAGTAGCTAGCTTTTTCCTGACTTCAATGACTTGTTCTAAAAAGCGTTTTGCTTATCAAATTTTGATCAAACCAAGCAGAGATTTCATCCAAAAATCCAATCCCAAATCCATACAGTCGATTAAATAGCTCAAATCCTCCGCGAAAAACCGATGCAACGCAGCATTAGCTGCTCTGACACACATAAGATATTCATTCCTAGCCTTAGTGCATTTACATCTAACAATTTCGTATTTCTCAGCTCTCTGGAATTTCTCATGTGGAAATAAGTTTTAAAAAAACGAACTTTGTTGAGATATTTACAGAGATTTTTATATTTCCTGGCGGTTCCACTCTTGCCTGGATTGGCTTCCTCATATCGCCGTTTTTCATCCTCAGCCATACGGTATTTCTTCTCAACTCCATTCAGTTCAGAATAACAGAGCTGCAAATTGTATTTTTCTGTTTTAAAAAAGAATCAAATCAATCTACCTGGTAGGTTTTCATCGCGGTGTGGAGTTCAGTCAAAACTCTGTTGATTTCACTATGGGAGAGGACTCCAATCTCTCGGCACTAAATGCTTTTTGAGAAGGAATTTCTAGGAGGAATTACCTTCTTAGAGATTCGAATCAAATCATCGCAGCGAGAGCTGATACTCGTTGTGAAGACTTTTGAATAGAGATCTGCCAGCATCTATAAATAGAAAAAAATCAACAGCTTTCAAAATTCTCTGTACGATTTTTAAGATGGAATTGAAGTTAAAATTAATCATATTTGAGCGAGGCTTCTATTCGAATAATAAAGTACCTGTCTTTGAGCTGCTTCTTCTTTAGCATCATCTACCATTTGCTGCCATGCCGAGCAGGCCGTGTGTTGGGTCCAGGCTTCTCTTCTGTAAATTCTCTTGTCTCCCTCGTATTCCCAGGACCCTGTCCTAACTGTTGTCAATAAACGTTTCGGAACGGTTAATGGTCCATCCAAATGGCCTCCCCCCGATTAGCAACAAACAGCCTGTGTGAAGAGCGAGGCGCCGTTGTGTCCTCCCCTCTCTAATACGATAATCTGCCGGCATGCACACATAAGATGATGCGTTCCGGTTTGGGAATGGGTAATTCAAAACAACAAGGCAGGGTTAGGTTTCCCACAGCAGCTTATATTGCGACCTGAACTGGGGTCATAAAGCCGTCCCGACGAGCCATTTGGAAGCCACAATCGCCGCAAACCCAAACGAGAACCAATCCATCAAAATATTGCCAATATGGAAAGTCCTCTCTCTCTCTGCCAAACCAGAGACCCCTCGGAGCTCCCTGCTGCGAGCGTGTAGGAGAGATAACCTTGGCGGCTGGTTTTGTGCCAAGCAGAAGCGCACATAATTGGTGGGATGAAATGAGGCAGGACGGGTGAAAAAAGCCAACTCTGATTGACACACGCCGGCAGGATAATTGGCTCTCTACAGATCAGTAGGATTTATTTTCATCGACCACATAAAATCAGCCATTTGAAGAGACGCTGCTCGTTCGATTATTTCATGGAAAAGTCTTGCCAATATTCTCCCCCGTGCCAAAATTAACACACCTGTTCTTTTCAGCCTTATGCCGCTGCATAACACTCTTCGCCAATTTGTCCAGCTGCTTGGCATGTTCCGCCTCGAGCTCGCCCCTGTAATTTTTTTTTACAAGAAACGCTGACATCAATCCTCTAATTATTTATGTCTTTTCTAGGCGATTTGAAACTAATTTTAAAGAAACTCTCGGAGCTTACCGTCTTCTGAAAAAGTCCTCAAGCTCATTTAAAACAGCGACTTGAATCTCGGTTCTCTCGCCAACAGCCTTCAACTGCTCAGCCAATTGAGATCGAATCTCTGTAATTTTAGCTTACAAAAAGATCAGAATAAAAATCATTTGTTTTTCATAGTTTGGTATAAATATGTCCCATTTGAAGTGAAAAACGATATTGTTTAAAATGCGTCGGTCAATTGACCAGGTTAACTAGCCTTCCCGTAGAATTACAACAGGACATTGAATCGGACCGCTAGATTACGCGGAACAGCTGCCCTGGATTGCGCGTTCCGGACACGAGTGCGGCAAAGGATAACATCCATAAAAAAAAGGTTTGCTTGATGTTTAAAAGCTTCTAAGGATTAACTTCTCCCGCTTTTCTATAAATCAGCTGGGAAAAAATATTTCTAAATGAATAGAATATCCCAGAGAAAAAGGCTCTCTCCTACCTTGGATGTGAATGACCTGGTTGTCCAGGCTGAGAGCGGCGCAGAGCGGAAGTTTTAAACTCATCTCCGTCAAAAAGTGACCATGAGCTCTCAAAATAAAGGAACTCTCCTGGCTGCGGGAAGCTCCCGCATTACATCACAATAGGACGGAGCTCTGAGGCCGCCTCTATCTTTTACACACCCGTGTATGCGCACCTGGTTGATGGCTATTAACGCCATTAGAAATAACAAAAAAAGAAAGAAAGAGTTTTTAATTGCGGGATAAATTTAAGATTTTCTATTTTATTGGTTCCAATTGTCTACTAGTGCAAATTCGATTTTTTTGATAGCTCCCGCAAAGCCCCCATAAAAACGAACCTTTGACATGACCTTCAAACTCCTGTAAAATGGCCTTTTCCTGCTTGGCGGAAGTCTGTTTTTTTATATCAAAGGGGGCCGGTGATGGAGGGATACTCGAACTCCGCTCGTTTTCTTTGTTATCAGTCGAGGAAGACGAGTGCTCTGAAATTTATTCTAATATCCTCCGAGGATAAAAAAGCTACCTTTCATTTTTTCCGTAAACAATTAGGAGCTCTTCTTCAGGGAAATGATGACATCAATCTGGAAAGAAATTATCAAAATAAAGAGAACAAAAGAGAGAAAGCCGCCGAAAAATTCTTTGCGGCAATTAGTCAGAGTTAGCTGAATCAGTAGGGTTCCAGCTGTTTAAAATTGCGAAAAGAAGAGAAGAGAATTTATGAATATTCAGCCAAAAAAATAAGTGTGGGCTCTTTCCAACTGGACAAGTCGAAGTCGGTCCTGCGAGCGCTTGGGAACAATGGTTTTTTCAGAGCAGCCGCCCGTTTTGGGAGAGACTGATACCAGAGCGGTCAGCAGCGTCGTCGGCTGTGAGTCAAAGAAAGAAAAACACACGGCCGCCGCGGGCGGTCGAGCTGAAGTCGGGAGAAAAGAAGGTAATTTTGGGGGGCAAATTTCAGGAAATCTCTATTGATTTCTTTCGCAATGTTGCTGAAGTAAATCGATAAAATAAACAACTAATGGCAATTTCTAAAATTACTTTTATTTATGAATGAGATGAAAGAAAACTGCCCGGTTCTCATGACCAGGGCCCAAAATATAGACAACAAACACAGATTGGTTCTGCCGTCGCTCTTCAGGCCTGATAAGATAGCAGGCGAGAAATCCTATTAGTGGAAGAATCGGGTAGCCAAGTGTGAACCGGGAGACAAACTTGTTAGCAAAAGAAAACGAAGCGCAACAGATGGCGGATTTGAGGAGGAGAGGGTAAGCTAGCAAACATGTTTTCTACCGGATTTCTTGAATTCCAAGAAAAATTTAGAGCCTAGAATAAGAGAGAGAGAGAGGAGATCAAAGTCCTCCGCCGAAAGATTGACTGAATGAAAAGACTCTCACCCCTCTCTCACCCATACAGGAGGATCCCCCTCCATTGTGTTGGGAGGGTGGAGACATATGTGGCAAACGACCTCGCCCGAGCGAGTTCGGATAAACTTCACATCTGGGGAGGAGTCAGCGCCGCTTACTTTCCGAATAATTAATTGCCCAGCGCTTGTCATCCACTCCAGGGGAGACAGAGAATTTCTCATTATTTATGGCCGTATTTTCAACACGAAATGCGCCAAGTTGGCTTGGGAATTAATTCAAAATGGCTGGCAAAATGGAGGAAAACCGGTCAGGAGAAGGAGCCTAAATGAGCGTAAAATGAGCCGCCCACTACCGTTCACAAAGGAGCCAGGTGGGCGCACTTTGTAGGGCGCAACAGTGCGCATTCAAATCAAGTGGCCACAGGGACTTGTGTGCTCTTGTTCACAATTGACACGATAGGGACAAGGTCGAGGAGATCCGACCGATTGACAACAGGACGAGAGACCTAATAAAAAACATACGAGGTGCTGACCGATTTAGATAAAGGAAGAAGAAATATAAACTTTTGTCTCAAAAATATGGCTCAGAGAGATGTCTCATATAAACTATCTAAAAATGACGAAAATAACAGTGATGAATCTGCTGGGAGAGTCATCCAAAAATATAGACTTTGGTCTCAGAAAATAGTACTTGAGGGAGCTAAAGGCGCACTGGCTTCTAGAAGCCCAATAAAGCCATCAAGTGGTGGGTAATTGTGGTGGAAATGACTGATTATTATATATAGTCTGTTCATAAAGAAAAATACGACATCCTTCGTATTCAAGAAAGGGATTTTTGCGGCAAGATCCATTTTATCCTAAAATTTACTCAAGGCCTTTTTTAACGGATAAAATGGGTTTTGTCGCGATTCTTTTCTTGGATATGAAAGCTGTTGTCTTTTTATTGAACAGACTAGATTACTGGCACCTTAGAAATTGAAGTAAGAAAAAGAGAATTTCTTATATTTCCCGTTTGAAAGAGAAATTTTTAATTTTGAGAGTGGCCCGTTGTGTGACAAAAAAAGCAATATTGCCAAAATTTATTCATCCCATGAAAAGGGGAAGCGTTCACGGGGTTCGAAATGGCACGAGGCTGCGCTAAAAACGACACGAAAAAGGGCCGCCGAAAGGACTGCCGGATAGGCTCGGATGTTATAAACATGTCCGATCTGAGGTGTAACACACCGGTTGATGGACATGCAGGAAAAAGGGTGACCAATTGGTCTGCTTGTCGGACGCCAGCGGAGGTTTTTTGAGTTGAAAAATGGAGTACATTAATTGGCATCGATTCTCATCTTTTAATAAATGCATCTTTCGAAACAAAAATAAAACTAGTAGTTTTCGAGAAGGCAATCAGCTTGAAATAGGGCTTCACCTGGCGAAAATGTAATTTCTTCGGGAGAAAAACAAGAAAATCTTGTTGTACAAATTATTTTCTCAAATTTTATAAAAGAAAAATAACTTTTTGTGGTCAATAAGTTTTTTTTTTCAACAAAATACTATATGGGAAGAGCTGAAATCCTTTCCCTCTCTCTGTTCAGCTATTCATAGAAAAAGTAATCGAGTTAGTCGGAATAAAAGGACGCCGGGCACTCCCCAAATAAATGGATGGTCAGTAAAGAGGAAGTGCGAGACGCAGAGGAGAGAACGCGGCACGAATTCAAATGTTCCGCCTTGCCGCTTGGCGCATGGTTTTTAAGCGAAAGCCAGCTAACAGAAATCCAAGACGCTGAAGCTAATAGCATCCAAAACTTGGGAGGAATTTATATGAATTTAAAGAAAAAATTCATCTTTTTCGGTCAATCCAATCCCCCTAAAATGCGAAGGAATTCGCTATTTTATTCGTTTAAAATTGCCTTGATTGAAATAAAAAACCTTTCCCGCCCTTGAATTTGCCGGATTGAATGAGAAATTCAAGCAAAAATTAGCCATTTTCCATCCACGGCTCGTAAATTCTTCAAGGAAATTGGTCAAAGACGCATATAAAGAGGGTCAGCAGAAAGGTGGGCATACAACTAAAATGCTGGGCGTTCTTTTCGTTGCTTTTTTGGTAATTTCGCTGGGAGGAGCCGCCAGAATTAAGCGCCAAGTCATTTCGTGAGTATTTTTCAATGAAAAGTGTGCTTAATTTGAAGATTTTAGAGCTCAGGGAGGCGGCTATTACTATAATGGCTATTATTACCCGCCCAGCTATTATTCTTCGAGTTATTACTATCCCCAAACTTACTATTCATCATCGTATTCTTATCCTTATTCCTCTGTTGTCTTTTCTCAACAGCCCGCAGCAAGCCCTTATTCGAGTGGCATTTTAGCTTATGCGAAGCAGCTAAAGAAGTCTGCTATAAGCAGGATTCGAACCATGGTGTAAGTTGATTTTCTGTTGAAAAGTTTGGGAGGATTTTAGTGAGCAGTCATCTGTTTGTTGCTGTTTTATGGGGATGATAGTGAAAAATTGCGAATCAATGCTAAAACTAATAGAATATCAAGATAGTGTTTATCCAGATTGAACTTCTGAATATCTTGTTGGATCAGCTGCCAATTCTTTTCGCTCGAGATTGGGTGTAATCAAAAGATTGGCGACACCTTTTATAGCTGGGAATATTCCTGGGGTGCCTAAGCCTATTTTTGATTCGGATGCTAATAATAATTCAGCTTGTAACAGCATTCATTGAATAAATCTTGAAGAGAAATTACAGGCGAGAGGTCTGCTTTGTGAGTGGAAGAGAGATTGAAAACTGCGCTGATGGTGAGCGATTCGCCAACTATTTCAATAATTTCTCATTGAAAAAATTCTCCTTCTCTCCAGGATCGCCGGAATATTATGCTGAATATGATGTTGAAGAAATTCAGCGAGAAGAGCTTTGGACTAGCTGGCTATCCGGTCAATTGTCAGCCTTTCCTCGACCGATTTTTAAGCAAAATGGAAGATTTTGTAGCTCTTTGGGCGGTGATTTCAACTGTTTTAATTACATTTTTACAAAAGGCTCTCAATTAAAATAATTTATGCGACCTCCTTCTCATTATATAGCCCGGTTGGGACAATGCTGGTGACGGTTGGTAGCGGCGGCGGTGTAGCTCTGACAAATGGATTTTGAGACGAATTGCTACTGCGCGGGGAGAATACAAAGCGCCGCCTGGAGAGGAGGGAAACCAATCGGCGAATTAATCTAAAAAGAATATTTAGAATAGGAAGCCACTTGCCCAGCAAAAAAGCTCTTCATTTTTCCGATTATCGTACTCTTTTCTTTTGTTTGAGAAGGCGGCGGCGCATATCTCTCCTCGCTTAAAACTAGCTTTAGATTCAAAGATTTTGGACTCACTCTTTAACTCTTACTGTACTTCTTCTGTGAGATGGACGGTCTGTTTTGATAGATGCTACCTCTGGTTCTTTTCGACTTTTCTCCCAAACTGCTTCTCTCCGATGGGGAACCATCACAATTTCTTTGACTTTGGATGCCAATCTATAAGAGTATCCATCAAAGGGAATCTTCCTACTTGACATGGGAGACAGATCCTCTCATCGGAAGATTTCTCGTATGGGCAGTTTCTTCCGAATAAAGCGGTTTTGCCTCGATATCTTCCCAGAAAGGGTCTTTGCGAAGTTCGGGTGGGCGATTGTAGCCTCCATCGACCATCATCAATCCCATCTAGGACTTCCTATCAATTTTAAATTTAGTTCCCTACCGTAATATTTCTATCAATGAGAGCATTCGTCTCAAAATCGTCATCATCTTCCCCAAATGGGTTTAACAATGCTTCAATTACCTACAAATAGGATGATTGAGAAGTGGCCGAGCCTTAAACCTTAAGCCAAGCCATGTAAAACCCGAATTGGATGACCGTCATAAAGGGGAAATAGGCATCAATTTCGTTGACTTTCTCCCTCTCGCTTACAATATATTGCCGGGCGAAGATCGTCACAAGGAAATAGAGATGCACAGCTAAGCAAACTACCTAAACTGTTTAATGAATAGATAAAACTTTGAAAAATCTGGACAAGCAAAAAAAGCCCACCTGTGGATAGATGAGAGGCAAAGGAGTCCAGTCGTAATTCACCACCCATTCGAGGTCAGTCCTCCAAACTCTTATTTGCTACAAGTTTTTTCTCTCATAAAAAGCACCAAAAAAGCGTCCTCACATCTTGAAGAATAGTTTTATAATATTCGCTTTCGATGTGCCCATGCTTCCAAGCTTTATAGGTGATGTCCAAAGCCCAATTGGCTGGAATCCAATATTTTGGAGTTTTCTCTCCATACTCCTCGAATAGTTTCTTCTCATGTTCGAGCATAAATCCCCCAGCGACTACTGTATCCAATGTGGGGAAGCGTCTTCTAACTCGCATGCTCATATCTCGAAATATTAGGACCTAAGGAGGATTACTGTAGATTTTGAAATAATCTTTAAATACCTGAATAAGCTCGCAATATCTCATCAAATTTCGACGATAGCGGCGAGCCCTTTCGCAGGTTCCTCGAAGATAAAGGGCAGTCATCAACCCGACGCTGGAAGATTTATTATTTTTTTTGCTCGAATAAAATCTTACTTATCGATGAAACCAATGGTTTGATAGAGTTTGGTCCATCTATTAATGACTTGAGTGCAGTAAAAGCCCAAAACAAGCTCCAAAGGGATGTAATTTAATCGGTTATCAAAATACCGTATTGTCGCCTCGAATCGCCTGAAATGTTCGTCAATATTTGTCACAATTATTTGCTGATTTTATGTTGACTCGGCTGTTCGGAAATCAAAAGGGAAACACTCATATCAAAGGTCTATTTCACTTTACACTATTAATCAAAATGTAGACTACCTTTTTATTAATTTCTTGAAAAGTAAACTCACTTTTGTTGATAATCGTTGAGAGCTAGTCGATAAATGAGTAAAATTGCCGCATAGATGAGAATATAAATAATAACTTCTAGATAAATCGCCTTCCAAATCGAGCCTTTCCAGCAGAATAACAATTTAATGAATGTCCAAGGACGAGACTTCATGATATCCTTGTGGTAATTCACCGTCATTCTGACAAAATACAGCCAATCTTCGAAAGAGAAAGAATAAAAAAGGAGTGGAAATTTCCAGTCGATCGGCTGAGAAAATGGCTGAGAAAGAGAAAGTTATTGAGAAAAAGTTGTCTGTGTGGCTGCCTACTTACATGACAATTTCAAACAGGACGACAAATGCAAACAGTCTGTCCTTTACAGATGGCGTCTGATCTCTGTCATATCGATGGCTCGAATCTTTTTTCACTGTGAAAATAAATTATCTTAAATTATTCTGAAAATAATGATCCAACTCTGAAATGTTCGAAAGAAGGAGAATAAAAATAAGAAATCTCTATCTCTGACTCAGCCGACCATAAAAAACTGCGACGTCATTCGGTTCAATTCTTTGAAAAACAGCCCCTATTTCGCCCGAGAAGAGGTTTTAAATATTTAATGAAAAAAAATCTCTTGGAGATCATTGGAATCAACCATCTTGCATCATCCGCTGGGTGGCGTAGACATTTTGGATGAGTCCCTTGGCTCGTTCAACGAGCGGCTCTACATCATCTTGCTGTCGAACCAGCATCACCTAGGATTTAGAGATTTGAAGGGCTTTCTTTTTCCTACTTTTCCTATGAGAGTAACCATGGCGAAGGGCAGAAATCGCTCATAGGCCTTCCTCACAACATCAATTGGAATTGGAGTCTCCAATGTGGAATTTAGATGGTAGTGGTAGACTTCTAGAAGAGAAGCTGTGCATTCCAGTCGATCTTTTGTCGATAAATTCCAGCAAATAGCTTTGGCTAGATCTTCAGCGAAGCAACCCGAATGGCACTCTAGATTTTGGATAAAATTTTGAAGAAAAACAAACCTGTCCAATCGATCAAAGCAGAGACTTTTTCTTCCTCCTTCAGGTCGACGAAAACATTCGGGGCGTATGGCTCCCCTTGAACGAGAACCCTCGGAATCGAGAGCTCATCTGCACTTTCTGTTGCTGTTGTGTGAAGATATTCCGTCGTAAAATACTTGGCAGTATACTGTAATTTTTAGACGTTTTGTGAAGCCAAAATTAACTTCAAACCAGAAATCTGGAATGCTCGATGTCGTTATTTTCAAAGAAGTCCATCGTCTTGTTAAAATCCCCAATAATGTAGGAATAATACGAAGGAGGGAGATCCGCTATCTGTTTTTTTTCTATCCATTTTTAAGCAAAATTCCCTACCAAAGTGCTCCAAGAGCTTTGTTTAATAGAAGTGGCGTGAATCAACGCCAAATGCTTCAATAAATCGCTGACCAATTCGACTGTGAGACCCTTAACTGCCTCTTGTTGGGTTCCTTTCTCTCCGACGTCTTCCATCACCACCACTCCGCTGCCTCCTCCTCCCTCTTTTCTATGCTAAAAGCAGTTTTTTATTTTTATCCAAAAAAAGGCCGAAGAATCTAACCTTGATGTGGTAAATCTTTGGAGCGGCTATTTTGGGTATTTTTTGGGTCCATTCGTAGACATTGCATTCTCTTTTGAAGAGAAGATAATGGTATTTTCCTTCTTCATCATCGCGATTTTCCCTTGGAATTGGCAGCTTTAATATTACATTTTTTGGAAGCTCCTCATTCTCCCAGCCGAATGTCACTCGAATTACTAGGGAGGTTGCATAATCTGGAAAAATATACTCAAGCTAACCAAATCAACTCGCCATTAAAATTTGGCCTATTTAACCTCTCAGTGATCCATGAAGGTTCTTCTTCGAGATTTTTGCCAAATTTATCAGAAAGTCGTTGTAAAAGCCATTGGAGAGTCACGTCCGTCCCGCAAAGATAGTCAACATTCTCTTGGGAATCGTCTTCCCCTGAGCGATCGCTGAAAACTTCTAAATAATTTTTAGTTCTTCGATTCTGTCTCTCTTTTGGCCAGGAAGTTCCCGGAAAGGGCCCGTTCTCACCTTGCTCACGTCACTTGAACGCGAATTATTTTAATCTTTGCACCAAAGCGAAAAAAAGCAGCTTAATTTTTGCCTATTGACTGCGCAAGCAAATTCCTGGCAATTTAACTTCAATTTTTGTCAGAAGTCTCTCCTCTTTGATCTCTAGAATATAATTGCTTTCGATGGGAGTTTAAAAACGCCAAAAAAAGTACCTCATTCCATCGGAACTGATATCATCGAGTTCTTTAGGAATCTGCAAACTGGCGATACTCGGCCGATAGCTGCGATTCTTCGAGGCAGGAGGATCGTTGGGCACATCGCTGGGCGAATGATCCGATTCTGTATCGTGATGAGGCTCCGGCGAAGATGGCCGACAGCCCATAGAATCTGGAAGAAAACTATGGTAAATAGGAAAGACGAAGGATATTCGACTGAGCAGCACAACGGACTCGATCAGGCGAAAAGAATGGGCCGTTTAGACCTTTGACAAGACCCTTGAAATAGTTTGGAATGTTTACGGCAGGGAGTGCTGAGAAAGGAGGGGGGAAAAGCCAAGGAGAGAAGTGAAGCGAAGTAAAGAAGGAGTCAAAAAGCAGCAGCCTGGGAAAGCCTTTTTTGTTGCAAATTTTACATAAAATCTCTAATTAATTAATTAATGTTGATATATAATGGTTCATTTTTGAAGCAGAAAAGGAGGCTAAAAGTGGGGAGAAACGAGTAAGCGAAGGCAGAACACAAAGCTGAAATGGCTTTCCAGCTGGCAGCCACAATTGGGAGAGCCGCTCAAAAGACTCAAACAGCGGGTTTTTCGTCGTCAGGCCGGAAGTGACAGATGCGAGCTGCTGGCTGCACGCCTGACGGCTCCGAATTCGGAAATAGTTTTCTGACGGAGTAGAATAAGTCTCATAGGAAGTTTGCCAGATCAAAGACCTGAAGATTACAAAAAGCTAACTACTTTCCCTACAGCATTCCTAATCATGGCTTTATCTTTTTTCTGATAAAAAGAGTCCCTTCCCAGTAGAATGCAATCCCTCGTGATTCTTCTTCCTTTTCTCTTCATCGGCCCAGCTATCCCACAATTGTTTTGTCCAAATGGCCACGCAATAGGACGTAACTTTTTAAGCAAATCTATTACGAATTTTGATTAAGCTTGCACTGCTGGGCTCTGTCCAATTGGAACTTTCTGCGACGCTGCTGGGTCTTGCTGTGATGATAGCTTTCTGAAATGCGTTGGCAGTAAGAAGAAATTTAAAAAAAAAAGAAAATAAACCTCTAGGCTGCCATGGAGGCTTATGTCCTATTAATTCTACTTGCGTTTCCTCTGAAAATAACCAATGCTGTCAGATTCAAACATGCGGAATCTCGGCTGGTCGTGAGTTTTCTCTTTTCAACTTTCTGAAACTCTTGCTCTTCAGCTTGTAAGGGAGGAGCTTGTCCTTCTAGTTATTCCTGCATTGGAAATGAGTGCTGCACCGACTGTGCTGACTCAAGTCCTAAGTATGAGCTTCTCTTTTGAAAATAAAGGGCTTTTTAGATGCCAGGAATGGAACTCAAGAGGCTTCTGCAATAGTACTTTCTATTCTCCGCAAGATAAACAACTCTGTGCTGCCACTTGTGGCCTTTGTTGATTTTTGTCTTCCAGATAAAAGCGAACTTTTAACAGCAGCTTCTGAGAATAAAGAATGTTCATTTGGACAAACATTTTACAACAATCCTTGAGCGCAACAAGATCCACCGAGAGGTAATTCAGAAAAAGAGATATCTACACTTTTTTGTTAATTGTATCTACAAAAATTATGTACAAAAGGGTCAGTTTACATGCAAGGCATATTCCTTTGTCGAACACGCTGGATGAGTTGATCAAAATTGTGCTCATTGAAGTTGTGAGCTTTGTCCTGGACGACCGCCTCCAGGGTCATCAGGTTCGGCGTAACCGATTTGTCCACTCGACCCTAAACGAATTAAAAAGTGTTGTAATAAACTGTCTGGAGGGGCGATTGTGTAATAATAGCAAAAAAAGCTTACATTATAAGAGACAGAGAAGATTTCAAAGCCTTGGGCGATAGCTTCTCTTGAAATTGCCTCCGGATCAGGGCCCTTATTCACCCAGCCGTCTGTGAAGACGATCATCACCTAAAAATCGTCGTCTTCTTCTTTTAAAATCTCACCCGAGTAGCAATTCCAGGCCGAGCTCCTTCTTTTTTACTCGTCTGGCTGAGGGCTTCTTGAATTCCGGCGCCTGAAATCAGCTACTTCCCTGTTTTAACTTTTGGAAAAAAGCTGAGCGATTTTGAAGGTCATTTCAATTTGATTAATGGGCACGCGACAATAACAGTCAAACAAAGTGATATGTCAGTCAGCCATCAGTTGACAAGAAAGGCATAAACGAGTTCTCAGCGACGCGAGACCACTATCGGGTGGTCATTTGGTCAAAAAAAGAGAAATTCCTGGAAAAACTCTCACCCAATGCTGTAGTTCCTCCTGTGCTAGTCATCGCCCTAATCGCCTGCATCACCTCGCTTCCCTCCTTATATTTCTTCAAATTGAATCGAACTCTCGTCCTTCCAACTGTGCTGAATGAAACCAACGCCACCTTAATTAAGTCCTCTTTAAAAGGAGAGAGAGAGAGAGATAACCTGGGTATAATGAGGCCCAACTTTGAGCTGACTGACCAACTTCTCAGCCATTTCTTTATAAAATCGGTAGATTGGATCAGTCGTGGTGGAGAAATCCATCACAAGAACAAGATCCAACTCACAACCTGGAGGAGCCTTTTGCACCTAGAGCTAGATCTACCTGTGATAGGATTGGTGGTGGTGGTAGTGGTCGTTGTGGTTGTCGTCGTCGTTGTCGTTGTTGTCGTCGTTGTTCGACATTTCTCTTGCGCTTGTCTCAATAATCTCCTGGTGATATCAGTGGCCAAATCTCTACCGCGGTGGAGGACAATGTGGTTGATGTTCCCTGTGATATCCAGTAATTCTTGTCTGCAGAATTTAGTTAGCGTATAAAAAGTAAAAACGACTAACTTGTCGACCTTTTCAGAATCTCCTGTAGCAGCAGCAAAGATCCAGGTGTTTGTCTCTTGTTGGAGACGAATTCCAGCTGGTTTTGGATCAACTGCTGACCTAATTTTAGTATGTTTCTTTTATTCTTGAAGAAAGGAATTACCTTCCATCTGTTACAACTAGAACTAGGGTTGGAATGGTTTTATTCCTGGTTTGTAGGAGTTCAACAGCCTTCTCAAGAGCCTAGAAATTCTCTCGAGGAAGTTCGAAAAAAAGAACGTACGATTTCTGTGTTGGTTGTGCCTCCAATTGCTCGTAGACTATTGGTGACCCTCACAAATTCTTCATTACTTTTAGCAAAATTCCAGCGGAATATCTCCCGCCGATAGCTATTTCCCGAGTAGACAATCATAGCCACGCGATGCTTTTGCGGGCCGATCTGCAACTCCTCCGAAACATCTATCACAAATTGGCGGGACTTGTTGAAGCCGCCTTTCACCGAATCCGACCTGAAATTGATTGTTTCAGCAGAATTAAGAAACAAAAGAAGCCAGCCTAACTGCATAAGCGTGCTATAAGGCGATTAGAAAAAGCAATCATTCAATTGATGATGTCTAGCCATTGGACTTTGTTTATTCTAACGTTTTTAACCATGTTAAACTTCAAGAGATCACTGGGCACCAGGGAATGGCAAGGACCTGTCCCAAAGTAAGTCACAACAACATCAACCAAGAAGGAATTGGTATACGGAAAAAGTTCCTTGCAAAAATGTTTGTCTGTCTGGGGCAAGAAGCAGCCAATTCTGGTCAGAGGGAGAGAAATTAAAAGCAAGGGATAGGCAGAGTAGCTCAAAGCGAATGCAGAGGAAAGGCTTTTAAAAAAAATAAAATTGAACCAAAAATGGCATTAATTCAAATCTTCAGTGTAATTAAACTTTTTAGAAAACAGCTTCCGAGCCCCACCTATCGAGAACAATGAGAACGTTGAGTTCACAGGCGACTGGAAAAAGAGGAGTTGTCTGCGGCTGAGCAACCGGGATAAACGATGCTGCTGCCGCTATCTGAAAGATATTCTCCCCTTCTCTCTGCTACTGTCTTTTCCCGGCCGAATCCAGTTGAGAAGTGTGACTTACGAGGAGTAGCAGGTGACGGAGAAGGGAAGAGGACAGCATGGTCGGGGGCAAATGGCAGCAACCAACGGCATACGACCACACCCCCGGGGCGGGTCGTCCCACGACCGACCGACTGTTGTCCGAAACTTCTTCTTCTCGTCAAAGAGGCACATGAACCGTTTCGGGGAAATATGCGAAGGAGAAAGAAATTTAGAAGATTAATCGTTTATTTGTCACAGAAGATCCAAACAGAAAAAAAGGAGTCTTAATAGCCAAAAAAACGGCCAAAGTTAGGTTGCGGCTTAGCAGATTGTCGAGAAGACGACGCTTCAAATTGTACCTAATAAAGTGATATCATTTGCTAGGAAAGACCTCATTTTTTAGTCAATTTTTCAATCAAAAAACTAACCTCTGCGTTTTGCATTAAAGTCCTTAGATCATCGTGTTCCTCTTCATTTGATGGATGTTCACACTTTCTTTTGTTGAGTTTATTAACTCCCAAATCTATTTGAGGCCGCTTAGTTATTGGTCGATCTCCTATATCCAAAATATCTGCCTTTTTTTGATACTGAAAAATGACAATTTTCGCTTAAAAAAACTATAGACTAACCCTGCTGGATTGCTTGTTCCACTCTTCGTATTCCTTGAAGCCCATAATGGCGGCTTTAATAAATGGCAATTGACCTGTCTCAAAAAGAGTTGGAAATAGGATGGGCGGGAGGTGAATCGACTTTGTTAGCCATTCCTTTACAGTTAGGCGATACATCTCCGCAATCAGGTCATTTCTTGAAGAAGACTTATCGCCCATACGACGATAGGTGGGGAGGATGGATTCAAGGAGAGTGAAAAACGGTGCCAGGGATGAGATCACATAAGGTAGGCGATCCTTTAAAAATATAGGCTCATTTTAGGAAGCTCTTGCCTGATTGTTACTGACGAATTTATAGAGACCAGGAGGAACTATCGCCATTTGGATGAGCAATTTATACAAAATCCAAGCCGCACCATATTGAAGATTGGATTCCCTTTCATCGGAATATTGAGCGTTTAGAATCCAACCTAGATGCCCACCCCACTTCATCTCACAATTATAGCGTGTGCGCTTGGCTGGCAGGGATTCTAAAAGATAGCCTCATTTTGTGAGGAGAGCTCTTACCGCTTGTGACTTTCATTTGGAGGACAATCATTCCCATTCCAGCCAGAGAACGGATTATTTCCAGCACGACGTCGCATTCCTTAGCTGTGAGAAGACATAATGGGATCTGAATTTTTTTTGTTTTCTTACTTTATTTAAAGCAAAACACACCCGGTATTCGCTTAGGAGCTCTGTTTCTAAGTCTCTTGCTTCAGTATTTTTGCACTCAGGGTTGACAGCAGGCTGATGGCAGTCTTCTTCTAAATTAGTTGAGAAAGATTAAGAATAAAATCAAGCCTCGAACCTTCTGTGCTTTCCCAATGGGCGGGAAAGCGATCTTCGGCAACGAGACAGTTGACATTAAAATTATCGAATGTACCATCTGGGCTATTTAGTTGATTCTAGAAAGGAGTGGCTAATTGATCTTCGTTCTCATACCCAATCGACTGTTTCAAAGCACTCCAGAAATTGAAAGAAAGTGCTGTGGGGGAGCTTTTTGATGTTGATTAACTCCATTGGAACTCTGATCAGTCGGTTTTCTATCCAATACTCCCAGCCAGTGTTCCTCATCCTCCAATAGAATTTCTCCGCCAATTTATATAGTTGATTCTTGAAATTAATCTCAGCTGCGTCTTGAGCATGTAGGGAAGTGAACATAGCTGGAAATTATTTGTTTTGGGCTTGAGGCGTATAACAACTTACGATTTCGCATTAATACCTCAAAAGCTTGGAACCGAAAGCGGCAGCCATAGATCACAGCGTCGATAATGTCGCAACTCTTACTTTCCAGCAATTTACACAACTCTTGGGGAATGATCATCATAGCTGAGAGTTGCTGTGCGATGATGGAGCAACAATTCGTCAAAGCTGATGTGAAATTTGCTTTGGAACAAGACGCTCCAAGGAAAAAGTAGGGGATTCCATCGAAAGAGAGACGAACTACATGCCTCAAAGACTCTTTATATTCAGCATCTACATCTAAAAAGGCTTTATTAGGCATCAACTTTGTTGATGTCCTACTAATGACAAGTTGGTGTTTAATGAGGAGTCTTCTCCCCCACCTATGGCCGATGCGTTTAACTATGAAGAGAGTAGGCTTCGGGCTGAGAACATTCGTCCCGAATTGGAAGAGAAGATCTCGGAAGGGTAAATGCACTATTTGATCGAATTTCTAAACAATTTATAGAAATTTGGAGAACTTACAGATCTCGGCAGATTGGGGTTTCTATGCTTGAGTTTATATTGCATTCCTTGGCTTATGTCAGACTGCATTTTTGTTCTTTTTTGGGGAAAAACTTACATAATTCTGTTCTGATTTGATGAGTTCGGCTTCAGCTGGTGAATAAGAGAAGCGAGAGACGGGAAAAGTCGCAAGAAAGTCTTCATTATCGAAAGGAACGATGTCGTAGGCTTCGACTCGAGTGGATCCATTCTAAAATTGGAGATAACTTTGACCAAAATTAATTATTGCCCAGTGAGAATTACAGTAAGCTAGGATAAAGGATTAATTTCATTTTCTACTTGACTCCCCCAGCGAATGGGTAACCAGCCATCTGCTCATCCGAGTGATCCTTCGAAGAAACCACCAGCAGGCAGTGCAGCCCCACCGGCGACGGCTCGTCCTCCTCCGCCTCCGACAGTAGTTCGTCCTCCTCCGCCTCCGACAGCAGTTCGTCCTCCTCTGCCTCCGACAGCAGTTCGTCCTCCTCTGCCTTCTCTCTATCCTCCAACGGCTGCCATGCCTACCAAGCACCCGCATCACCACTATCACTATCCCCACCACCAGCAGCAGCAGCAGTATGACGATGCAAATCAATACGAGCCGGTAAATGATGCCATCGAGCCTCCACCTCCACCATCGGAAGCCCTCTCAGCCAAGGCGACCAAGCAGCCCGCAGCTTCTGCTTCTTCCAGCTGGGTGATGAGAAATATCGTCAATTGGTGGACTGCATCCGAGAAGCCGCCGACTCCAACCATTCCACCAACTAATCCAACCAGCGCAGTGCCGCCACCTCCAACTATCCGAGCCCCCGAGGACAAGAACGCCCAAGTCAAATGGAATAATGCCAACTATCAGACGCTGAATTTCATTAATGACCAGGTCTTCAAAAAGAAGACGGAAAAGAAGTAGCAGCCGCAATAATAAAGATAAGATATATATATAGATCTTAATTTTCCACTGCTTTTTTGCTAAATATAGCCTAATATCATCAAAAAGAACCCAGACAAATATTATTTTTTGGCAAATAGAAGAATTAACTCACCCAAGCGAGTTCCTCTCTATCCGTCTCGCACTCGAAATAGAAGCCGGAAATGATATCCTAAAATCTTAGTCTTTAGCCAGATAAAAAATCTTCACTAACCTTGGGAGAAGGCCTATAAAACTCGGGCACCTTGATTTTACTATTCTTCTCCCAGTAGATCATCCCCATATGCCGCATTTTGTTAATGAAATGCCTCCAAATCTCTTTGATTTCCTCATTGCAGGAGCTGAGCTCCTTCGTGTGCAAATGGAGCTGACTGTAGTAGGCTAAAAATTATTCAAATCCACTATAAATTTTGATTCATTTTAGATTTTCAATTGAATATTTTTGTTAACAAATATATTTTATAACTCACGATCACTCGAAGCGGTGATAAGTTCTTCTATCCTGTGACGACAGACGTGGATAGCCAGGGGGATGAATTTTTCGCCGCCAGCTTGAACCATCAGGATTAACTGATAGGGAATCACCATCATATAAACCAGGGAAGCCATGCACGACGCGTAGGCGAGACTGTGAGCAATTCTAGAAAATTGTCTCCTCTTATTTTGGCATTTCTAGGCTAATTTTGATAGTTTTTTAAGCGTTTATATAAATATATTCTTTGAAAAACTCACTGTCGATCAGAGTCAAATCCTTCTCCAACAGTTAAAATCTTTGCCATTCCTTGGAACCAGACGCTTTTTTTAGTAGTCTTGTTGTTGCCAGCATAAACTAAATTAAAAAAAATTAAATGATATAAAAAAGAAAAACCAGCAGTGACTTCTTCTCTTATCTCGAAGTCTTTGCCTAATTTGGCTGAGATTCCCATCAAAAAATGAGGAGTTGTATAATGGATGAAGGGCTCGACTACGGATGGGTCGTCTCGCAGTTGGCAGAGCAAGACCATATCCTGAAATTGTTGATTCTAAAGAAAGCGAATCTTACCATAGCTGTTTTGATTTCTTGAATCGAGGCGAGGGCTCTGGATCGTTTAGTCACTGTGATGAGAGGCTCTTCTAGGGTGTAAGCCTCCTCTTTGGCTAATTCTTCAAGGGGAGAAGGAATAGGCAAAGGATTACACACTAGCTCTGACTGGCTTACAGTTTGAAATCCCCAAGGATTGATGGCAACAGGGCTAGGAACGCGAATAATTTCGCTTTCTTCCTCTTCGTCTAGTTGAGCGGAATTAATTTGTTGATCCATCGCCACAACCTCTGTGGATGAGATTTTTTTAGTTCGCTCTGAGTTTTGGAATTTTTCTTTGGGTGAAACTCACTTTTGGGTTTTCTTTTTTTACTCTTTTGGGAGCTATCAGCATTTGGGCAAAGCTCAATTTCTAAATATTCGTCTTCATCCAGTGGCTCAATATATAGCTTTGGTTCGATCTTGATACCACTTGTAGAAGGCATCTAAATTCGAAGGAAAATGCGAAATAAAAAGCAAGAATAAACCTGTATTTCTTCCATTATCCGCCTCTCTATTTCTTCTTGGAGCTGCTTGTTGCTTTCCTCTTTTTCTTTCTCAAAATTCTCAGTTCTAATCATAAATTTTTTTGGCAACTTTTTTCCAAGAAGACCTGAATCAGGGCTGAGTCAATCTGATGAAACTTGCCTGCCAAAACGACAGCCTTTCGACATATCGCTGCGTTTAAGTGATGGGGATGGATGGCAATTATTCGAGAGAATAGCCTAGATCTCTGAAAAGTAGCCTATAAATTGAATTCGAAAAGACGAACCCTTTCATGGCCCCACTTGCTGAATTGTTGCAATGGATAATTAATATCAACGATGCTATTCACATCAAATCCTCTTTTTTGCGCTTTTTTAACTTCCGAAAAGACTTTTGAAAAAGGAAGAATTCCACGAGGCTCACTCGACTGAAAATAGTTTCTCTAAAGAGGAGAGGATAAACCCACCATTTTATTCTATTTTCACTGGGTTCTACTCTACCCGATTGTGTTCAGACTCGCATAAATTCTGAAAAAAAAGTATTTTTTAATGTATTATTCAATAACAAGTGATATTTTTGGCTTGGACCATGTTAATAGAGAAGAAGAAGCAGAAAAAAAAACTTTATTTCAATTAAAAACGAAATCAAACTCATCCTCGACTTCCTCTCTTATTCTTCTCCTGACTGAAGGAGTATTATTTACTGAATTATGCCTGGGAACCGGGACTCCTCCTCGTGTAAATATTGTCGTGAAATAAGGCTCGGGTGAGTTGGAATTACGAGAAGGAGCGCTAAAATATGGGAAATTATTTTGGGAAGTGTATAAAAGAAAAATGACTTCACTAAATTCATTGAAACTTACAAATTCGTTTTCTCCTCGCTGCCACTCCTACGATATTTTCTTCTATTATCTATTTCATCTCTTCTTTTCAAAGATTCCAAAAATCTTTGGCTTTCCAGTTCATTATCGTGTTGATAAGAGCTTGGCTGAGAATAGAAAGGATGGACTTTCTTTGGGGCGAAGGAAGAAGCAATTGGCGGCTGATAGTATTGAGAAGTCGGCGGATATTGTGAATCCAAAGGCTGGTGGAATTCTTGTGGAGGAGCTTGATAAAAGTATTCTTGAGGCGCTGGGGGTACTGTATATGAACTTTGAGGGGTTGAGAGCATGGGAGCATTGAAAAGGGAAGAAATGTTTTTTATAGCCAAAGACTGGTCCGATTTTTTTCTAGTAGAGCCGAGTATTGGGATGGGTTTAACTTCAGCTGGAGTATTTACAGTCAGATCGATTACTACATGCTCTTGTTTTATCTTCCGTTGATAGGATTCTTCTATTTCATTATCGTCGGCGAGATCGTCATTCTCTGGCATCTAAAAATCTCTTCTTTTGTGCTAATAAGAACTCACAGCAAAAGCAGTCTTTTGAAGTCTCTCAAACGGCGTCAATCTATCATTTTCTACCCTCTCGCTATCCTAAAATATAAAAATTATTTGCGTAAAAATCTCAAAAGCCAACCTCAGTTTCTACCAAATCTTGATCATTTTCGTCTAAAATAAGGAAACTTTAAAAGTAGCGGGAAGAACTCACTCAAAAATCCAAAATGATGCGAATTGGAACTTTTTCTTAAGCTGCTAGAAGATGCTCTATGATGGCTGGATGAAGATGGTTCTAAAATGCTTAGTTTCTTCCTTAAATAAAGAAAAAAAATACCAGTTATAATTTTACTCCGCTTTCGTTGTGCCAAATCTCGCGAAAAAGGCCGTCTTTCACCTTCTCGATGGCGAGAAGAACTAGAAGACTGTGAGCTTCGAGATTGGCTCTTACCTAAAAGACTATTTGCTATACGACCAGAACTTTCTAGTTTCTTTTTTATTTAAAACGAATGAGAAACTTACTAGTTCTTTTTGGAGACGATTCGCTTCTCCTTTGACTTTCTCTAATTCTCCTAGGTGAGTCCTCTCTTCGCCTTTCTTTCTCTTTTTTTCTCGAGTCTTCTCTCCTTCTCCTTTCTCTATCTCTCAAACGAGATCTAAACATTTTCAAAAGATGTTTTGCCCTCCAAACCGTTGTCTTTCTGTTGAAATTGGTTCTACATTTGTATAGTAATAATGTTCTCTTCTTTCACCACTGGTAGAAGGTTTTTTCCGTTCAGGACTATAAGAATGGCTAGATTTATGCTTTCTTTTGGAGCCTCTGATCCTGAAAATAGGCCACTTCTTGGGTTAAAAATGGAACTGACTCTTCTGGATCGTCAGGCCATTGAGGAATCTCCCCAACATTGAAATCTGAATAAGCTCCGCCACTTCTAGAACAAAATCCTGTTTTCAAACTAGAGGAACTTACAGAGAAGCTGTGGCTCTTTCCAAACAGAATTCGGGCTGATTGGAGAGCATAGCGGCTTGTAGTTGGTCGATTTCTTGTCGCATTTGATTCACTCTTCCCAGTTCTTGACCCATCCGCATGATTTGCGCATCTTTAGCTCGAATAAGTTCTCTAACTTCTTGAGGCAGCTGATATCCAGAATACATTCCTCTGAAATTTGAGCGCTTTTTCAAACCGAATATGGAATAAAAGTTACCCATTAAAGAAATTTGCGGGAAGTGCATGCAGCTGCACGGTTTTTAAAGAGACCAGTCGATTTTGTTGTCGGAGGCCGCGCTTTTCTTCAAATCGCGATTTATAAAATCTCTTTGATTTCAGCTCGAAATCTACAATTTCAGGCTGAACCTCTATGATAAGAGGTTGTTTGCCTCAACTAATACGGAATTTAAAAGCTCCCAATCGTAAGGAGCTCCACCTTTCGGCTAAAATAATGTCGTCCGATGCAGAAGTAAGTCCTTTTTCTTCAAATTTGCTAAGATTTTAGGTGGTTCAGCATAATATAAAACACATCTTATCGCTGATAGAGGAGAACACTGCAAAATCGAATAAATCTGAGAGATGTAGGCTTGTAGCTGTATCGAAAACAAAGCCTTCTTCATTAATTCAGGTTTGTTTTATTGATTGTTTCTTCCTATTTGTAGGCTTGTTACGATGTGGGACAGCGACACTTTGGTGAAAATTATATCCAAGAGCTTGAGGAAAAATCAGTCGAATTGAAGGAAAAATGTCCTGAAATCAAATGGCACTTCATTGGTCAAATTCAATCGAACAAAGTTAGTTTTTTAAGCGAAAAATATCGTTTTAGATTCCAAAAATAGCAGCTTCTCCTGGCCTTTATTGCGTAGAAACATTGGAATCTGAAAAACACTGCGGGGCGTTTGAGAAAGAAATGGCAAAGCGCAATTCGGTAAGACTTTTGGTTACTTTTAGTCATTTTCTAGGTTTTAAATGTCCTAATTCAAGTGAATACTAGCTCAGAAGAGCAAAAAGGAGGCCTGGGACCTGAAGAAGCTATAAAACTAGCTGGTTATGTGTCAAAAAATTGCCCACATTTAAAGCTAGCCGGCTTCATGACAATAGGATCTTTCGACAACAGGTTTTTCTATTTTTTTTGTCTATTCCTTGTTAAATTTCAGCCATTTAGTTCCCAATCCTGACTTTGATGTCCTCTTCGAAGTAAGGAAAAAATGGGCTGAAGCTATCAGCCAAGAGGAAAGTGGATTTGTAAGTTTAATTTCTATTTTTATTTCATTGTTTTTTTGTTTTAGGAGCTCTCTATGGGAATGAGTGAAGACTTTACGACAGCCATTCAGCAAGGAAGCACATCAGTACGGGTTGGCAGCAAGATTTTCGGTCCAAGGCTCTACAAAAAATAAAGGATTTTTAAATTTTATAATAAATTTGATAATTTAATACGATTGTTGATAATCCATTGGTTTATTCCGTTTTTATTTCGTTAAATCTCATAGCTGAAATCATAAGTTAAATCTTTTTTTTCAGATATGCCGACTACTAAAGCCAATTTTTCGATAGCTTTGGACGATCTCCTCCCTCCTA
Source organism: Oscheius sp. JU1382 (assembly GCA_932521405.1). Taxonomy (NCBI): domain Eukaryota; kingdom Metazoa; phylum Nematoda; class Chromadorea; order Rhabditida; family Rhabditidae; genus Oscheius; species Oscheius sp. JU1382. The sequence goes on along the minus strand of OW051478.1, from coordinate 448,867 downwards.
CCAAAGAGGAGTCAAAAGATACTTCAGGATTTAGGGCTCTTTGTCAGTTTTTTAGCTGTTTCCATGTTTTTAAGCTTATTTTAGACATGAAATCGGGAGTATTTGCTGGTATGCGAGGATCTGCTTACGTCGAAATGGGAAATACTTGCGTTTTATGCCAAATGTAGGTTAGATTTTCTGATAATTTAGGTTTTAGAAACGGCCCGAAAGAGAGCGGCGATGGCGATTATCATACTGGAACGATTGCTGTTGAAATAACTGGATGTGACGAAGAAAAATTGAAGGCTCAATTAGTGTCGGCTCTTACTGGGGCTGTTCAACTGAGAAAATACAATAAAAGTGTGATTTATGTGGATGTAAGTCACCTTTTTTAGCTCATTTCCTTTGTTTTGAGATTACTGTTCTTCATGCGGACGGAGGAGTCCTTCAGGCGGCGTTGATTTGTTCTTCCTTAGCGTTAATTCATGCAGGAATTGAGGTTAGTAGCCATTTTCTCATGAACATTTTAATTTAGTTATATGATATTGTCCTCGCTGCTCATACTTCTATTGATGCTTCGGGAAATTTCCAATTAGACCCTGCAAATAAAGAAAAACCTAACCAATTGGATGTAACTGTTGGATTAATGCCGAATCTCAATCAGGCAAGAAATATTTTGGCTGGTTTTATTTCATTTCTTCAGATTATTTGTTGTGAAGTTCAAGGCACATTGCCTTATTCAAAGGTTAAAGAATCCATAAGCCGTACTCATCAAAATTGCCTCCATTTATACCCGCATGTAAGGGAAGCAATCGCTGATTCTATTTGCTGATCTTACTCTGTTATTTTTATAGTTTTGTTATCAAAATAAATCAGATCCGCCTAATATTTTCTACTTTCTTTAAAGGGGCTCTAAAAAACGGATTTTTATAATATAAACAAATAGAAAAAACAAGATAGCTACCCGTTAGTTAGAAAATAATGAAGAATTACAATGGATTGCCAACTCTTTTGCGTCTATCATACATTGACGACTTTGTTCTATCGATTGTGGCATCAAAAAATCTAAAGAACCCCGCTTTAAATTATTAAAAAAGATCACTAACCTCCCAAGGGCTATTGAAGGGGTAGAACCGGCTGGAATCGTCTTGCGGCAATCTACATTTATCCGATCGTAGGCAATTGGACCACGATGAGGCGCTTGATCTATCTTGCAGCCAACAGTGAGTATGGGAATATGGCAAGATTCTATGTCTGCAACCAGATTACGTGAAGAACCTTGTGGTCGAGGTTTTCCATCTAGCATTGTTAGCCATTGAGCCAAGTTCTGAAAGAAATATAATAATAAAATGGCGTAACTAACCTCTTCACTTTTCTTATTACTCAGATCGTGGACAAGAATAGCTCCGGCAGCTCCATCTAGAAGAACATGCGCCGCGTTTCGATGTGAAATTGTTCCTCCAATATCCCACAATTCAATGAGTTCTGACCGCTGTTCTGCGGTTCCAATTCTGTATTCATGCCACGCCATACAAATAGAGACGCCAATTGTACTCGAAAAATCAGTGGATGGCCTAAATATCTTTTTTCAAAACTCAAATATAACTTACTTTCCTGCAACAGCATTACAAAATGAAGTTTTTCCAACACCGGTATCGCCAAGAACGACAATTTTAGTACTACTCATTGTCTGAAAATGTAAATTGACCAATTAACTATGTATTTCTGCAATAAAAAGATTAGAAAAGAGAGAAACTTACTGAGTTTTAAAGACTTCTAAGCACAGAGAACAAGATCCACACTCAAAGACTCCTACGTCTACTATCTGTTTGATTTCTTCTGGTGAAACTTGATAAAAATCACCACAACGACACTGTTCTTCTGAAAAAAAAAGAATAAAAAACTTAAGGCTTTTACCAATAGAATCTTCTTCAGCGTCTATTTCAATCTGCTCTACTATTGTTCCCTTAAGAGCACGAAGTTTCTGTTCTCTAACCCAATTATCGTATTGAAGTCTACTATTTTTTTCCTAAATAAATAAAAATAATTAAAATTATGGCTTACTTTAAGAGTATTCCAGATAAGCTTTCCTTGAGCTACAAGTTCTGGATCGGCTTCTTCTGTCTGTTTATCAGGATGAACCTAAAAAAAGCAATAAAATTTCAATATATTTTAGTCTAAAAATGAAAAAAAGAAAAACCTTTCGTAGGTAATCAAAATAAGCTTGTTTGATGATCTCTACACTTGCTGTGTCTTCTACTCCCAAAATATCATAAAAGCTTCTCATAGCACATTAAATTCTGCAAATAATCATCAAATAAAATAGTTGCAAAGAGAAAAAAGCAAGAGAAAAATGATAAAAGCTAATGGTGTTGGCAAAAGTTTTGGAGCATTTTTGAGACGACGAAACAATTTACTGGACATTAAGCAAGAATTGGAAATTTATTCAGAGAAACTCATATTTAAATAATAAATGATACAAAGATTTATTGGAATTTGATCAAAACCAGAATCTATTTCTTCAAACTTGAATTTGTGGAAAAATAGGCGGATCTTCTAGGATTTTGGTGAAGCGAATTCGCTTCTTGTTCAATTTCTATCCTGTGAATTCGAGATGATTGATCCCACAGAAGTTAATCAGCTGACACAGTAGCTACTGTACTTTGTCCGCCATTTGCCAGCCCAAAAAGAGCTCCAGTTGGCCGCCCACTTTTCCATTTTTCCAGAGTTCTCTCCCCCTTGTGATAAGACGTCTCTCTCTCTCCTTCATTCATATATGGGGCGATTCGTTGTCTGAGAAAAAGAATTCCCTCGTGATTGATTCCCATTATTCACAAGTTCTTTCGCCCTTCAGTTGTTCTCTGTGGGCAACTGGCCACACAGCTGGCAGGAAAACTGGGTAAAGTACCCGGTTCACGTGTCCTCCAGAGAGATCTTCTGAAGCTCCCATCAGTTGTTTGAATTGTACAATCCTTTGAAGCTGGTTTCTTCCTGGTTGGGGGCAGAGTATCGTGTTTTCTTTCGGCGACTCTCTCCTATTAATCTTCCAATAGGTATCATAGGCTGTATAGTAGTCTCTCTCTCTCTCTCTTTCTCTCTGATCTCCGGTAGACTCCCCGTCTCCGCTGAAAATAAACTATAGCCGAGTCATTCCTAAATGAATCAGAATGGCACAAAATGACTCGTTTTTATTTCACTCCCCTAATAAATTAAGAAATTCCGAAATTTATTCGTTTTTGAATTCCTATTGATATTTCATTGAAAGAAGTCAAATAAATCCTCTTATGATTGACTAGACTCCGGTTTTCTTTGTCCTACGCTCCTGAAAATTCCCAAATGTTCCTCTTATCTCCTGAAGGGATTAGGCTATCACCTCGTGTCTGAACTTTGACAGCCTCTTTAAATAAATCAGTCAAGAGCTGGTCCTTTCTGATAATTTGTAAATAAGCTTCAGCTGTTATTTTTTTTTTACACAAAGAATTAGTTCTTAAATTGACCAGCACTAACAACGAATCTTTTCAGATGATAGGAGAAGCTTTAGGCATCTATTTGGGAACTTTGTTGGCCTTCTATGGGTCCACAATGGTCCTCATTCTTACCAAAAATGGCTGGGGTAAGTTCTCACCCTCTCATGAGCATATTTTCCAGGAGATCTCCCCCTCCTTTATGTGAAACTCATCGAATACATCCAATCCCGCTTGTCTGGACCCACAGCTGATTCAGACAACAATAATAGCAACGAAGTAGTCATCGGAAAGCATCATCTGACCCCGAGTTCTGTTAAAGGTTCGTCTAGAAAAAAAGAGAAAGATCAAAAGTTATAGAAATTGGCAGCAATCCATTCAAAATGTCGACTGAGCTGCTGAGAAGCGGAATGGAGTGCATTCTACAGGTAAGTCTTTTTCGCTTTCATCGGAAGCTATCAAGAGGCAGTCTAGTTTCGAACGCTAACACGTGTGGCCAAAAAACCGGCAATAAAGAACTTTTTACTGCTCTTATCTTTACAAGCGGTCAATCAGCCGTCTGCTACTAAATTCTCGATTCCGGAAGGAGCTGAGTTTTTAAGTTAGTACTTTCACTAGAACTGGTCTGCTTTAAGTGACTGTTGATTACAAACAAAATAGCAAATAAATTGGAAGATCGAGTCATAAATAATAAATCAAGGAAGAAATAAAAAGAGCTCGCTTGAAAATTGATTCCCAAAAATTGAGGGAAATACTTTGAGCTTTAACGAGATTGGGTGGTCTCAGGTGAGTCTCGTGGCTTCGAGATAACAGCTCAAAGGTGCACATTTTTCAAGGAAAGAGATAAGAAAATCACTGCTGCCGTCATTTAGAAGGGAGAAGAGGAAGAAGCCAATCAAAAGGCGAGGAATATACTACAATGGCTTGCAGGATGATGTGCAGCGTCCCTTCTTGGCTGCTCCAACAGACACTTGGCTGATGATGTCTCTCCCTCCAGTTCAAGAATTCTTCCATTATTTCGTCTATGCGGTTGGCAGTTGTCTTCGCTTTGGATTTCTCTTCCCTCTCCGCACGATGTTCCTCTTCACAGCCATTATTTGGGCCTTTGCTACTGGTGTTTTCGCCTACTTTGTACCGACGTCCCAGCGAACTGTGAAGTATTTCGCCATCACTTTTGCTAAGCTGATTCGAGCCAGCGTTGGAACTATCGTCCGTGGACACGATGTGACTAATCGTCCAAAGTGTGCAGGTTAGGTTTTTTATTACCAAAGAATCACTAGTCCCCCCTTGTCGGGTGCTTATTTATAAAAAAATAACTAGAAAACTAAATTTATTTTTGCAGGAATAGCTGTGGCCAATCATTTGACCGCCAACGATGTGTTCTCGCTTTACAGCGATTGCCAATATGATGGTGTATGTGAGTTATTTTTTTCGTACTTTGTCCCCCAAAAAGCTGGACTTTGTCTCTTCCCCTGTTGCTTTAAACCGAAATTATTTTTCTAGGTTACGCTGTGACTGGACAAAAACACGGCGGCTTGGCTGGTGTCTTAGAAGTTTTGGGAGAGAAATTAACTCCTTGCTTGTGGATGGACAGAGAGGATATGAAGGATCGCGCGAGTTTTCAGGTGTTGAGACTTTTCTTTTTGAAAATTGAGATTTCCAGAAGAAAGTGATTGCTTACGCCTCAAATCCTAAAGTTTATCCAGTTCTCCTCTTTCCTGAAGGCTTCTGCACCAACAATACCACAGTTCTCCAATTCAGGAAGGCCGTCTTCACGGGAGAAGTTCCCATCTATCCGATGGCGATTATCCAAAACTCGAGGTATCTCGTTTTGAAAAGAAAAGAGTTCAACTAATTTAGAGTCGGTGATGCCTTCTGGCTAGAGGATACTTTTATTCCTTATTATATTCGAGTGATGTGCTCCTTCGCTAATGTCTACGATGTCTATTATCTACCAAAGATGGAGAAAAAGGAAAATGGTGAGTCTTATGGCGTTTTATCACTTAAATACCCTAAATTTCCAGAGGATTCAGCTGCCTTTGCTGCCCGAGTTCAGCTCGCAATTGCTGCCAAAGCCGGCATCCCTGCCCTTCCCTACGATGGTGGACTGAAACGCCCGAAGAATCGCCAACTCTATAAGGAAAAGATCCAAGCTTCTATCTTCACTGCGTTGAGCGCAGTCTAGAAGAGACGAGAGGACACAAATTCAAATGTACAAACTTTTTTTTGCTGAATAAAAATGAACCGAGATTTTTAAAAAGAAAAAATATATTTATTTTTCTCTGAGATCATTCGTCATTTCATTGCCAATCGGACAGGAAAGCTCTCGACAGGCGCTGATATCCGCTTTGCGATTTGTTACCCTAAAGCAAATTTGGTTTTTATCAAAATGGGGGAGTTACCGTGAAGACCCGCGTTTGAGATCACTTCGAAGGAAATAAAGATACAGAGGAACCAGAGTGAACTGGAGGAGGTAAAGCATATAAGCAACTGCGTCTGCCCAGATGAATAAGCTGACATTTTCTCCAGATCTCAGGTTCATGAACTCATCCAGCAGCTGAAAGGGATGACTTTGAGGGATAAAACAAACCTGCAAAGAGTAGTTGGGAAGATTCAAGAATAAGTTGATTGTCGCCATGAGTAGACAACGCCTGATGGCTAAGTGACGCCTCTGCGCCCAGTCTTCGATATTCTTCTTGGAGACTATCTTCAAATATTGAGAGTTGCACATATCTCCTCCGACATCTTCTCTCGGGATCAGAGTAAAAGCTGGCTGACAAGGTCGATGCATTACCAGGACGGAGATGTCTGTGAGGACTGTCAGGGCGAAGGGTACAAAGAATGTTAGAAGAGTCTCCGTCACAGCAATTAGCTGGACTTTATTTGGCCTGTAAACTCTTTCATTTGCCTATTGAAAGTCCAAATAAAATCCCAATACATTTTCATTCGTTCATAATAAATCTCCCAAAATTAAGAACCACTAAGGCTGAAAATAGTCCCATTTTATTGTGAGCTTCAGCAAGAGGGCAACTTCTATTTATGTCAACTTATTATTTATTGAAGGGGGTGACGACACTGCCGGAAATAAAGGGCTAATTGCCAACTATTTTTGGAAGCAATTACCAAAATTTTCAGACATTTTTTAAAATAAAAAACCCACTCAATAATGCTGGAATTAATGTCGCAAAAAGAAGCAACAGTTCCATTCGATCTCACAGTCAATTCAGTCATCAAAACCGGCGTCCACAACTGAGTCATCAAGGAGAACATTAAAACTCTGAGAAAATATTCATAGTTTTTTGGATAAAAAGAACTATACCCGATAATTGGGATCCAGCCTTGCAAAACTGAGCCATTTCTCCTCGCATGGAGAGGGAAAAAGACCACAACACAGCGCTGCAAAGCGAGTTGTGATGGGAATAAAAATAAAACTTACTGTGACATACATGAGAACCCACGTCCAATGAGCAAAACAAGAGGACACATTCACCAGGAAGGATTTCAATTTGCACATCAGCGAGCCATGGAGAACTCCTAAAAGGGGAGAAACTGTTAATTATTCTAGAAAATTGGAGTTGTCTATTCCGATTGGGAAACATAATTTCTAAGGGACTTACTGCCTATAGAGGGATAAGTATCGAGAAGAACGCTGACACAGATTGTCCCAAGGAGGATTATATTAGCAACAGTGATTGAGTACATACAAACGTAGTATTGACTCTTCCTGGAGGGATTTTCAAGCGATTATTCGATAAAACCTACTTGTAGACTTTCAAGGCAAACAGGGAGAAAGCGAGCAGTGGAAGGGTGAAGAGAGAGACGAGGACAACAGAAATGACGAGAACATTGGAGGAGTTGAGCCATTCGGTGAAGACCTCGTATTCCAGCTCCATCTGGAACATGAATAATTATGAATAATTGGAAGGGGGGAGAGGCTCACAAATCCCGCAAAGCGATCAAAGCCTTCAGGAAAGCAAATGATTTTTTCCTATTTAACACGATCGTAAATTACTTTTAAGCAATAGCAAACTAATAAAAGATGCTCTTGAAGCCGAACCCCGGTTAAATCATGATTTTGAGATGTCTGAGTTGAGAAACCAGTGAAACTAATTATCTGACTGACTCATGGCATTCTTAGGAGAAACGAAGAACTGAAATTATGCGTCGTCCCAATTGGGCTTTGATTTATAAGAAATGAACGAATTCTAATTGGATGGACAATTAGAAGACGTGGGAGGAAGAAGAAGTAGGAGCTTCGCATTTCTTCCAACAATTCATACAGTTCGAAATAAAGGACTGACGGCGAAAACCTAAGGCTTTCTCGTCCTAATATTATTGCATTTCGTATCGTGCTTGGGATAAACAGGAAAGTAAGTACAATGCGAATGCAAAGCTACAATTTGAATAGTTGCGTACATAAGGCATAAATCATTTTTCTTTGTATGAATGGAATTCGAAAGATTTGAATTTTTAAAGGTTTGGAGAAGTATAGTCTGTATCCAAATCTGCGACCAAACTGACTATCATACTACGCTGCACATTTGAATTTAGGCTGGTCGCCAGATTTTGATACAAACTATAGAGAGCAACCAGAGATGGAATCAAAAGTGGGGAAGTAACCTTTTTCAAAGAGGGAAAAAAGTCTGCAAAAGGAAAGACTCTCTGTTTACAACTCGGTTCAGTGGTTATGGATAGTGCCTGAGCACCTTATTATGCGGTTGGAAACGACGGGCAAAACATGAATCTTTTAAGCTTTCAAGGTCTCTTTTTGTTTTACATTTCTGGTTTTATTCACAAAGCGATCTTGCCTGGAAAACTCCGTTTTTATCTTGATAATGAAAATAAAAACTGTGAGATCGCTCCCCATCTGGAAAAGACGAACGAACCAAAAATCCTGGATGGCGTGATGCTCTTTTAGTTGGAGATGTGTTCTGATGTGGTGGACGAGCAATTTTTAATGAAATTTGCCGAGAGAAGGATTCAATTGAAAGTTCAAACCGAAATTCAGAGCAAAAAATAATTGAAGCTAGAAGATTAGAAGAACTAATTCCCACCTAGTAGTTTCGATCTAGAAATTGACGGGAAAGTCATCCAACTCGGACCGCAATTACCTCTCCGGAATTAACTCGAGACACAACGAGTTAAACCCCGCTTTCTCTCCCTCTCTCGCTATAAATAACTCCCTCCCTTCACTTCCAGGATTTCCAAAAAAAAAAAACAGGAAGGAACTCCATCTTCTACGTATATATCACGTGATGGCTTATCCTCCTATGAAATTTGCGATAGTTCGAGGGATCAGTGGATGCATTTGAGAGAGCAACAGCGTCATAAATGCATTAGATGAGTCGACAAAGTGCAATAGAAGAAGAGACTCGAGATGTACTCATCCGAGACAATTGAGCCTCGTAGTAGAAATTGGATAAGGGAGATCATTTTCCCAAGAAAATAAAGGGGAAGAGAGCTTGAATTCCTACAATATTCCATCATCCAGCAAAGGGTTATTGTGCTGCTAAGGATCCAACTTTGAAAGGTCGTTTAGAGGTCTGAGATCTACAGTAATAGAGCAAAGAATGGATCCAAATTGCCAAATAAATTTCAAAATTAAAGCAAATGATTTTGAATAAAATCATCGATTTTCTTGACTTCAACGGAAGTGATCAACATAGAATAAGAACTCACCACAAAGTCCGGCGGAATTGGATAGATCCGATTGAATTTAGTCATTTTTTCGGCAGGTAAATCCGACTTGGCCTCCTAGACTCTCGAGTACTAAAGCTATTATCGGTTGCTCTTCTCTCCCTTGAGGGAGAGGGCGTGGCGGACCCACAAAAAAGGGGGATTATTCGTAGAATTTGAGGATTTCTTCTGATTTAATCCAGTCACAAGGATATGTGAGAACAACAGCGTGAAGGAGAGAGAGAGTGGGAGGAAGGAGTTATGATTTTTTGGATATGGCAAATATAATTTGCTCTTGAACCACGTCAGAGAGTCAGAATCAGAGATAACGAGCTACAGCTTCTCCAGCAGTTTTTTATGCTAAATTTTTGTCTATTTTTATGCCAAACGAAACAGACTTCGCTGAAATTAGGCCTAATTGAGGAAGCTGGCCCATCAATTATTGGCTTCCACTCTACGGGTCAATTAATTTTAAGAGAAAAAGCGATGGTGGATATCCTGGGAATTAAAAAAGCCAAAGGATGATCAACAGTTGAACAAATAGAGGAGACTATTTGACACTTTTGTCACCTATTTTTTTTTAGAAAATCCCATTGGTCTCTTTACTTATAAAAAAGTAATTTCACAGTCTCTTTATTAAAAAATACTTCATTTTAAACCCTTAGTATTTCTCAATATATTGCTCCTAGCGATCCTAGTTTATTGCCTTTCTAAACAGCCCCCAGTCCAGAAGAAAGTACACAATTAAACGAAGAAAAAGAGTCCAATGCAGAGTGAAAGAGAGTGGGAGAAAAATGACGTTTCAGGGAAAAAACTACCTGAGATCCAGTAATTAATCTTTTCCCTCCAATGTCATTCGACTTCTTAGAATGACGACCCTAGCCTCTTTTGCAATTCCACACGTGCAAGAATAATCCTCAACTAAACGCAGAACCCAAGCAATTCAAAAAGTTAATTACCGTACTGCGTCTAGCCGCTTTTTCAAAGAAATAGAAGATTTTACCTTGGGAGTTAAGGTCTCATTCTCCATGATTTCCACGAACAAATCCATGATGACGAAGAAATGAACCAGAAATCGTCTGCCAAGAGGGAGAGAAAGGAAATTGAAGCTTTTTATGTCTACGCGGTGAAGAGAAAAAAACAAACTTGCAGTAGCGTCCGAGATCTTTTAGAAGCAAAATGGAGAACACTGACCTCCTGGAAGAGCAACAGCAATTAGAGCGAAAGACGATCAAACTAAAGGAGAGGAAGAAGGTTACGGTAGGCTGGCTGGTTGTTTACGAAGGAAGCTACAAACTACACACAGAAAAAAAGTGAAATCTTTGAAAGATTCCAGGGAGAGAGTTGCGCCAAAAAGAAGGTTGCCAGTCTGCCCTGTGAAAGGTGCTAGATTGAATGAAACTTCACCCCTGAATACCGGCTAATTGAAAGAAAGACGTCTACAGAACTCGGGCTTTTCTAGAAAAACGGAAGAATTTATTACAAAGTTGAGACATCGGACCAACTCGTGGGGATTCTTGAAAGCTAGAAGGCCAAAATATGGTGGAAAGGGATTTTTTTTGCGAAAAACCAAAAGGAATGAGAAATTTGACTCGTTTGGAAAAGCGATTAGATTCGAAGCTATCAACTTTTAAAAAAGCAGGCTTTTGACTTTTTTAAGGCAGAGAATTTTACCAATAAATGGTTCAACTTTCCCTTAAAAGTGTCATTTTTGGCTTACCACTACTGACACATAATTGAAATTGATTGTACTCACATGTTCCATTGTCTCTCCAAGCTCCGTCAGCTCAACTCTTCCATTTATTTTCTACTTTTTTGAACAAAAACAATATGTCAGAATGCTGAAAATTTCGTCTATTTATATTCGAAAGCAAAAAAAATAATAAGAGCCTGGCTATAGGACTCTGAAGCTGAAAGAGAGAGTGGCTGGCGGGGCCACAAAATTATGAATTCTGCAATTTGCTCGAATAATTAGAGAGCAGCCGAAGAGATGTTTCGTCTAATTGTAGCATTTATTTATGAGCTTTTTGGTAGACTTATTGTCGTATATGAAATGTTTTATTCTCCTTTTTAGACTTCTATACCAAACGTGTAATATTTTTTTTCTTTAGGCAATCGTCTCAAAATAAGAGATCCAAAGGTAGAAAAGATCTCCTCAACAATGGATGCAGAAAACAGCCGGGAGAGAAGTGATCGCAAACACGCAAAGAGCATCCAACTCTAATGAATTGCAAAAGAGAAAAATGCGTCAAATTTCGTTATACCAAATGATCTAGTCACCACATAGACAACAGGTGAAAAACGTGCAAGAAAGGGCTCTTTTTGGGGAATCACTCCTCCTCAAAATTCCTAGCTTTTTTTGGTCCAAAACACATAGCTCGCAGAAGAAATGAATGAGTGTTCGTGACTTCACAAATATATGGAAAGGGATTAGCTCCCGGGTTAACATAATATCTCCGTTCAAGTAGCACCCATAAATTATTCGCTCCTTGCTCTTTGGTTATTTTACTTCACCCTCGCAAAAATCTGTCAGAAACTCATTTTAATCCTCTAATTTGATCATTTGACTTACCAACTCGTCCAACTACTGGTTTGACCATGGAGGTTAATCGATTTTTCTTTTAAAAAAATATGAATAAATTTTAGAAAAAGCGAAATCCCAGCAAGAGGCTAAAAACTGATGAAACAAAGAAATCAAGGAGGAAAAAGGCGACTTTAGAGGAAAAGAAGAAGGATGAGGAAGAAATTGAAAAGCAAATTGAGGTTATGTTGACTTGTGTCGACGATGATGAACACCCTAATAAGTGGAAAAATATGACATCTTCTGATACTCCTCCAGTAGAAACGGATGATGAGACAGTCGATGAGAAGGATCGATTTTGTCGAATTAAGGACCGCCTGAAGATAAAGAAGAAGAAAATAGAAGAGCGACGAGCCAAACCACGAAAAAGTAAGCAGAAAAACTTGGCTGATCGTCTTGGAAGAAATCTCAAATGGCTGACGAATCTCTTCACTGGCAAGAAGGCAGAGAAAGCTAAAAGTCGAGCCATGTTGAATATGTGCAACAAGAATGTTGGAAATGTTAGCGAGGGAGACATCACTTTCCGCGGAGGTGGCAATAGCGGCGAAGATGAGCGAGATGTCTGGATTGAGGACCCCTCCGTTTTGACGAATACTCAGCATCGTCCTGAGCTCCAGCTGGTCCAAGACAATGAGACTAACAAGGGAGATCTTTTTCACGAGGTAATCAAGCTTATTTAAATTAATTTTTAGGGGAAACGCCCATTTTGGAAGGACAAGCAATTCGCGAAGGATATCCTGCCCATGCCGAAGAAGAACCCCTCCTCTACTCTGCTGGTAGAAGTGGTGAATGAAGTGAAGCCAATCGCAGAGCCATTAGCCCCTCCATCGGCCTTCGATACCGAATATTCTATAGATGAGCTGAAGGAAAGAAACGCCAAATGGTTTACAGACGAACAAATACTCGCCAATACAATTCGCTCTGTCATTTACACGATGTCGGATAACCTTCCCCCTGCTTTTGATGGCAAAGCTCTCCCACCGATGCCCTACCAGATTCCGATTGAAGTCGTCCTCTATGACAGACATAATGTGGAGATGCAGCGATCGGAAGTATTCAAGCCGACTGGAGGACTGAAGAAGAAAGGTAAAAAGGGAGACGACAATAGTAGTAGCTTCAGCAGCTCGGACAAGCATCGAAAATAAAACACAATGTGGAATCTAGATCAAATGAATCGATAGTCTACAAAAGGCGATCTTTTATTCTCGTAGAGACTTGACATTTTCCTTTCATCTTCGTATTTGTTTCCATTAACTCCGCATTCTCATCTTTCGCCTTCATCTCCTACCAGTTTCAATCTTAACTTTCATCTCCGCAATCTCTCTATTCCGTTCTCTTCCCCCATATAAATTCCTTCTCAAAATCTGTAAAACGAAGCACGATGGAGGTTCAAAGCCGCCTTCGAGCTTACAAATGCGTCTCCTATGCAGCCGTAACCTTCGCAGTTGTGGCAGTTCTCTGTGTGAGTCGCTTTACAATTTCAGTGGACTTTTCTTTAGGTTTGTGTGACTTTGCCCATGATTTATGGGTATATTATGCATGTGAGACAGCTGATGAACAATGAAGTCGCGTTTTGTCAAGGATCTGCTAGAGATATTTGGAATGAGGTCAGCCAATTGAAGGAGGTCAATCACACCAGAGTTGCCAGACAATACGCCGCCCCAGAAGGTTAGAGCCTAGTGCAATCAGGTAATTCCTTTATTTTAGGAGCTTCTGTCTCTGGCCAGCCATTCCGTGGAGCTGGTGGTGGCTCTTGTGGAGGCTGCTGCATCCCTGGACCGAAAGGCACTCCCGGTGCTGCAGGGAAACATGGAAAGCCAGGCCATCCCGGAGCGCCTGGCAATCCTGGCCGACCGGGACAAGTTCTAGGCGCACCGATCTGTGCTCCAACTACTCCTCCGCCGTGTAAGCCTTGTCCAGCTGGTCCTCCCGGCCCGCCAGGATCTGAAGGAGCTCCAGGAGAGTCTGGAGCCCCGGGTCAAGCTGGAAGAACTGGAGTTGATGGTCAGCCTGGAGATCAAGGAGTCAAAGGGCCACCTGGACCGACTGGAGAAGCAGGACCTCCAGGATCAGCTGGAGATAGCGGTCAGCCGGCGCCAAATGAAGGAGGACCAATGGCAGGAGAGCCAGGACCTGCTGGAGAACCTGGACCTCAAGGACCTTCCGGCCAACCTGGACAGCCTGGAAATGATGGAAGACCCGGTAAAATTTGAAGATTTTGAAGAAAAAACGAAACATTTTAGGTCCACCTGGACACAAAGGACCGATTGGAGTTGATGGCAGTCCTGGACGAACCGGAGGAATGGGCCAGCCTGGCCCTGGAGGACCCAACGGCAGCCCCGGAGAGAAAGGAATCTGTCCCAAGTATTGTGCTCTCGATGGAGGAATCTTCTTCGAAGACGGAACCAGACGATAAAATAAATATTATTGATTGCCTACCTTTGTCGCTTTTAATTCTCAATTCTTCCTCAAAAATATTGACTAAATGGCTCCTTTTCGCCGCTCATCTCGTCTCTCGTCTGATTCCAAACAAGCAAAAATCTCCACTCATTTTCAAGAAAAAGAGACTGTCGATATCTTTTTGGATACGCAGGACTTACCTCCGCCGAAAAAGCGAGGAAGAAAGCCCAAAAATAGAGTAGAGATCCAAGCCAATGAGGAACAAAAAGAGATCCAAGAACATTCAATCTTGCAAGACTTGCAGCAAGATTCAATAAATATTGGTGAGTATTGTTCAAGGAGAGTTTATATATTCCACCCAATTCTTCGTAGCTAATAGATTCTTTGTTGTATTTGTTTGATTCAACAAAAACATTGTTCTTATTTATTAGGGAGTAGAGTTTTAATTATTCTAGAAACATGCGCCTCGACTGTAGAAATCGAGAGCATTCCTCCCCCGATGAAGACCAAGGGTGAGCACCATATAATAAAGAAGAAAATCCGTTCTGAATCGGTCGCCTTGTCGCTTTTTGATACTCCTCTGGAACTCGCTAAAGGTAAGCTTCATCTAAATTTTTGTCAATCAAATTTTATAATAAATAACTAAAAAAAGTAGTTGTTGCAGCACCCATGATTCCTCCAAATATTTTCACCCAGATGGAGATTCAACCCTCGACGATAAACGCTCAAAATAATACAGAAGGAGTTCGGGAAGAAGGCGATTCTGCTAGCCAATCAGCTGGAATCAAGCATGGAGAGCTGATGAAATTCAAGCTTTCTGGAGATGAGGTCAGACATTTTTATATCTAGATAGTGTCTAGGATAAATCAAGTTTACTCAAATGAACTCTGGAAAATCGCAGACAAAGTAACATTTTTTACAGGAAACTGATAATTCTCTCTTCTGCTTTAGCGTCGCTCAAGCTCTCCACAAAAATAGTTCTCAGCGAACCCCCCTCCAGGATCGATTTCCTTGGTAAACAAAAAAACTCTTCAAATAAATTCATTTTATTGGACCCAATTGATCACCCGCGAGCTGGACAACCCTGGCCATTGCAGGAAAGAAAAGTTGGAGCATTCGGGTCTCCAGCCATTACATTTCCAAATTGGTCCATTCTCGGGTTCTGCAAGTTCGATTTGATTGAAATCGAATCTTCTACAGCTTAGACAATCATACATAAACATACATCTTGCCTGTAAGTATCCATCAAACCCTGCTTGTATTGTTGATTGGCTTGCATGTATCCCGGCTGTTGATTCATGTATTGCTTTTGCTGCTCATAAGCTCTAGAAACTTTTAAAATTTGCTATAACTTTAGCATAAAAAGGTAAAATGCATATTTTCAAGCTTAGAAACTCACTGATCAATCTCCCTCATGTAATTATCGTAGACTTGTTTGTAATAGCCGCCATCTTGAATTTGAGAAAAGTCGGGATTCCATCTTTGAGCCAAAGAAATACTCATTAGAGTCAATAGAAAGAGAGCGATCATTCTGGGGAAAAGGCTGGATCTCAACAAGGTTAAATATCAGCCCGCTTGCTGTCCATAAAAGATATCGGGAGAAGACTGCGCTTATCCAGTCTAGCAGCGGGGATTTTCTTGAGAAATCGAGCGGTCAATGCAGTATTAAAGAAAGTTTTAGCTTTCAAAAGTTGTTGTTTTGATGCTCTCTGATCCGTGGTCAATTAGCAAGTTCGGAAATCCCCTCCAATCCCAAAATCGATTCGATCACATTTTCCCCGCCTGTGTTCAGACCTGATTAATCCCCCCACCTCATTCCCTCCCGGTTGCTAGGCATTTCTTTCTTTTCAATTTAGACTAATCAGTCGTCTAAGGGGTCCATTCACGCGGAGAGACATCGCCTTGAGATGACGCAGGCGATCACTCTCCGGCTTCTTCTTCTGGTCATGTTGTTTACTGTCGGAGGCTCTCAGTCACAGGTCAGTCGATCCAAATTGGATATTTACTAGAACAATTAAAACCTCGAAAAACATAGTTTTTTATCGACTTCACAGAACAAATAATATTTGAGCTTTTTTTGATTTTTAACGGGTTTTGTGTAATTCAAATTTGTACATATTTCAAAGGCCTGATTTAAGCTTTTCTATAAGTGATTCACACATTATTTACCTCTCTTCCGGTCAAATAGAGTATGAATAATTTGATTTGTTGAACTTCTCAACGGCACCTGATCCAATCAGCTCTTTTTATGGCCTGTATGCGGAAATACTTTTATGAATAGGAAATTAGCGAGGGGAATTCAAAAATCAAAAACAATTAAGGTTGTGTGCTTTGATTGCTTCGCCAACTCGACATCAGCTGGTCAGTTCTGTTCGATCGATCGTCTCTGCACTGGGACTTCTTGTTATTTTAGTTGGTTTCCTTTCAAAAATAAAAGCGAATTGAAATAGATGTCGACCCTTCTGGAACTTGGTCGGCTGGTTGCAGTTCTCAATCTCACCAAGCTGCGTTGGACTGCGTTATTCAGGGAAATGACGGCACAAATTGTGGATGTACAACTGATTTTTGTAACAAATTTGAGGACGTCAATCACACTCTCCACACCCTTTGGCCAAACAGAGCTCCTTTGTGAGTTTCTGCTATACATATAAGATTACCTTCAAAGTTTAGCTCAACTCTTCAATTAGCTTGGCCAAAAGACCCGATGATAACCTGCCAAGAGTGTGGAAATCTGACAATTGGCGGCCTCGTTCGAGACATCCCCTGCGATGAACAACACCTCTGTTTGGGAAATTATTGCGTCACAAGTAAGAAAAAAGGCGCCAAAAGTGTCATGGAGATCAATTCTAGAAAGAGGCCAAACTCCCCACTCATATTGCGGCTCAACCTGGGAAGGAACCTCCACCGTAGCTTGTTTCAAAAACCCAGGAGAGGATGAACAATGCGTTTGTCCCCAACAAATGTGCAACGCTGTTCTTCCTACTGAGAAAAGTAACTCATTTTTTTGCCGTCGTTTCAATTTACATTTAAAGCAACTTCACCCAAACCAATAACTGTAATGACAACCACCTTAATGAGCATTTTAACCAGCACTACTCCCACAATGGCTCCCACTCCCACTCCAGGACAAGATCCAGCCACTACTACTTCGCCGGGTGAATAAATTCTTGTAATAAAACGAATAATATTTCAGTTGGGCAGAAATGCAAGACGAAAATCAAGTTCTCGCCCAATGCGCAGGCCGTTTCGATGGGCGAGAAGCTGAAGAACATCATCATGGGAGGCTTCCCATCTGGCAGCGATGCTCTACAGGTTAGTGCCTGCTGGCTGGCCATGTTTTTATAGAATTTCCAGGAGGACATCGACACTCACATCTGTGTGTACAGCGATTGACATGTTGTCTCTTACTTCTAATAAACATGTTCCTTGTTGGAGAGGTATTTAGCGTTTTCGACAAAAGTAATATTTATTTTCTCTTACATTTAAGAATAATGCTTGAAAGATTACCCGTTTTGAACTGAATTTTGCACAAAAAATATTAAATTAATAGTCAAAATATTGGATAACTCGGGATCTCTCTTCTGGTTCGAATTTCCCAACAATTTTTGTATTTTTTGCCGACGATTTGTAAGTAAATGTATTCGAATCCCAATCCTTCTTCTATTCTCCATACTTTCCCTGGAGGCTCGCTTCAACGTCGCAATTCACCCAAAAATGATATCCAAGGAGCAACGCCGAGCAGAACTTCTTCACTCTGAAATGAGATTGAAAATTATATTTACAAAAAGCGAAAATACTTGGGATACTCGTAGTGGAATTTGACGAATTTTCCAGCATCAGTTGCACCAATCCACATGATATTGTCCTTGGAATACATCAAGAAGATATTCACTCGAATACTGCGGTCAGTTAATGATCGAACTGTCACTTCATAATTATCTTCTGGCTGAAAAAAACAACTAAAAGTCTCGTAAGATTTTTTACTTTCCCCAAAGTTCCCATCAAACTGAACCCAGTGCAGGTGGAATCCTTTGTCGAAAAGGCACTCAAAATATCCGGGTTGAATTCCTCCGCCATGATGGCTATATCCAAATCCGTTGTGTTGGGAATAATGTCACACTCTCTATACCAACCTGGAATTGGATCTCCTTTCTACTTCTTCTAGACTCTTACTTACCTAATAGAGTGCTACAGATCAAGAAAGGGAAGGTTTTTAGAGCCAACAGTTTAGAACTTAGCTTTGCCAGTTGCCGAACTCCTTCCAATTGAGGGATTACTCGATCAGTCTCATTTCTATTCGTTTTCATTTCAAGACAAGGGACAACTTGAGAGCGTTTCCAGCATTCCAGGAAGAGTTTGGGATCTTCTGGGACTAAAAGCGAATCAAATTTGATGAAATTAATTCTAAAATGCTTTAAATTTTGACACAAAAAAAGCTACTTGGGAATGATTTGCAAACTCCCATCAGACAGGAATATTTTGATGTGATTGAGCTCCTTTACGTAATAGATTGAATTCATTGGATTGCCCTCATTTCCCGGGAGAGCGATAGAATTATCTGGAGATTAGCTTCTCATAGCAAAAAAGTCTTAACTCACTGTAGGCTATTCGATGGCCTGCCTTTATTTGAGGAATTAGGGTCATATCTAGAAGAATTGGGACTTTGAAATCATTATTTTCTATTCTATTTGGAGTACATTCTAAGGCAAATTCTTCACTCTGAAATTGTAATTTCTCCATAAAAATCGAAGAATATAATTTGATTGGAATCCAAAAGAACCCAACGAATCGTCGATAAAATTCACAGGAATTTGACCCAAATAGAGGAGAATACAAAAAATCGTCGACAAGCCAATAAAGATGACTATTCGATTCTTCATTATGACGCAAGAATGAGTAGCCGAGAAGTGCGAATTCCAACAAGATTTGACACTTTTATTTGTTGAATCTGAAAGCATATTCCAAATTATTAGCTTATATGGCTTTTAATAAAGATTCAAAAAAAAATTAAAAACTCACAAAAGAGAGATCTGAATCGATTATGTTTATTAAACGGGAGGGAAAGATGGTTAAATGCCCCTGTGAGAACGATTGCCAGACGTGCAAATATACATTATTCTGATAAGGAAGATAGCGAACGTTTCAAGGAAACTTTTTTATTTCAGAACTACCGGTATTTATGATTAACACTTTTTTCCAGATCAGAAAATCTCAACTTTGAACATGGTCATCCAGTTAATTTCGCTTCATCGGCCGAGCGAAAAAAAGAACAAGAATCGCTTCTCAAAAATTCACACATTAATTGGGACTCTATGATCCCACGGAGCCTTGTGAGAAGAAATCTCAGCTCTAAATGACTGTCCTGCGGTGGAAGAACTTCCTCGAGCCGCAGATAGTTGTTTTTTCCCTCTGTGCGGTCTTTTATCTTTATGTTTTGGCGATTCTCCTCACCGCCAAGCAGCGACTCGTCAGGAGCAGCTACTTCACTATTTTTATCTACACAGGTTTGGCTTTGAATCCTCTTCAAAAGTCCTTCAGGTGTGGTTGATATCATCTTCTTCCTCGGGGATCAGTATTACCGAGCAGCAAATCGTCTCGGAACTGGACCGGAATTAAACGTTCCTTTTGTTATTGCCTCTCAAATAACTGGGATTAATTTCTCGCTCCACGTTTTCGGCAACTTTTTACAGACTCTCTGCCAATATACGGCCGTGGTTTGGCCTCATTCCTATGAAAAAGTTGGAATAAAATCAAGCAGTTTGATAAGAATTTCTAGTTGTGGAGCTTTCAAAAGACATTAGCTTACCTCCTTCTTCTCACTCTGGCAACAAATGCCGCTTATTTTGGTGGCTGGTGGATGAAGAACAAATATACGAAGCAGAAAGACGGCAGCTATTCGGCCGAAACTGTCGATGATAGTCAGACTTTGTATATTTTCGCCTCAATCCAAGTCATTCTCTATGTAATTCTGGCCATTTTCCTCGTAATTCGCACACTTCTCGCTCTGAGAAAATTCGGGGCAACAAAAGTTATCCGCCGGCATTATCGAGTAAGTTGTTGTTTTCGCTTCAAACTCATTTGATCAGTGAGCGATTAAAAGCAAAAATTCAAAAATCCAATGGGAAATCATCATTTTTTCTCAGAGTCTGGCTGTGATAACTCTCCTCGACTCTTCGCTATTCTGTGTGGATCTTGTCTATGAAATAGATATGCTTTATTATTTATTTTTCAATTCAGAGATCTACCCAAATTGGCTGGTTAACTTCATCTACAAATATGTGAGTTTTTCTCCTAATTTTGAACTTTTTTCAGTTTGATATCTTCTACTCGTTGATTTATGTATCAAATCCAATTATTCTGGTGATTTGCAGTCGAATAGCTAGAGCGGAATTGATTCGGCCGTTTTTAAAAACAAAGTCTATGGTGATGATTGAGCAGAGCACTAAAACTGCAGCCAGAACAAGCAAAAAATCTTCTCTCAATCGACTGGGCTCTGTATGTTAAGACCTGAAATCTGTAATCAAATTCTAAAAAGTAAAGATTATTTATTGCCAGTTTGAAACAAAATGAGACAGCCTCAAATTCCCCCCTGAAAAGCAGAGTTGGCCAATTGAACTCGCCGCCCATCGTCAATGAGACATAGCTATTGTTGAGAACGACCTTCACCCTCCAAAGTGACCAGGAACCAGCCGGCTGACCGGGGGAATTGTTGACCGAGGTGGGAGAGAGACTGCGCAACTGGGTGAGGTAGCAGCGCCCATTCGTTTGCTTCCTCCTTCCGGATCGATCGACCACATGTTCAGGTACAGTTTGGCTGAAGAGAAAAAGGATGAGCAATGAGGTGCCAAAATTCTTCGTATTTAGATCAATTATAAAACCAAAGCCTATTGATATTCCAAGATTCTTTCGAGAAGCGAAGAATACTAATTTCACTTTCTGTATAAAAGCGGAGACTTGGGTCTATCTTTCAAAGCATTCACATTTTCTACCAAAATTCAGACAGTTTCCGGTTATCTTTCATCCAAAAGTCCAAGTTCTTTGCAAATCAAAATAACATAAAACCGTCCGCCCCATAAGACATGAAGCGTGTGAATAGGCCACTATAATGTGCAGAATATGGCATTCTCTGTGACTCAGTGTCGGCCCGTAAAGTGGCCATGTCGTTCTGTTTGTATTTCTCGCGTTCGACGTCGCCTCAAGGAAGTTTTCTTGCAGATGCTGGCCATCCCGATATGGGAGAGGAGACTCAGCTATGCAGTCTGGATCTCCCACTCCCTCGCTGCTTTCTACATTGCCTATACTGTTAGTCGCGGGAATTTGAGGCATTGGATTGATCATTGGCTTCAACCTTCTCCGTAAGTCTTCAAGTTCACTAAATGAAGTAAAAGAAAAGACTACCACAATGAGTAGAACTATCGGTTCCAAGCGAACATCGCCGTGTCCCATGTGGTCTAGTGGTTAGGATTCGTGGTTTTCACCCACGCGGCCCGGGTTCGATTCCCGGCATGGGAAGTGCCTTTTTGCTCTTTTTTTTCTTGCTGAGAAATTATGAGCAACCAAGGTCAAAATGTGACTTATAACGATTCTTAGAAAATAAATAAGTTCTTTAGCTATATCCCCAGTCGAAAATACGACTCAGCCGATGCGGAATGGATGGTCTTTCGGTCGAGTCTTCCCACTCTCCTCCTCGCCAATTTCCTCCACAGTGTCGGGTAATTATCCATTTCCAAAAAAGCTACAAAAATTGGATCTTCCAGATTCATTCTAGCTGTTGACAAAGCTCCCAGGAATGTGCTCCCCTTCTTTTTGCTAATTTTCGGAGTTCTTGGACAAATTTGGTACACCAGGTAGCTTTTTTCTTTTATGAAGAAATGCCTCGCGTTCAGTGTTGCTTGTATCGCCCATCTAGGTGCTTTTGGAATAGCCACAACGGTTCTTGTCTATTTTACGAGGAGCAAACTCCTGTCTTATGTGCTTTGCCTTGGATTTGTGGTCAAGGGCACGGAGCTGGTTCCTTTCAGCTATGAGCATCAGATTTACTATCGAGAATTCAATGTTTACCTCTATGGGGCAGTCAAGGTGCTGAATTTCTGCCTCCATTTGTGTAATAACCCATCGGCGAAATATAAAAACCTCTGGAGGGATCACCTCGCCTACATGGGATATCTGCCTTATACGATGTCGCTCATCGTTTTGTTTGAGGATTTTCGATCTCAATTTCAGAGGAGACTATCCACTAAAGAGATTACTCCTTCTAGGTTAGATTTGGTAATAAACCAATGAAAAAAAAGAGATTTAGTTCGGTGATTTGGTTCGGCTGTCGGGTGGTTTTCTGGTACTTTTTCTACGATCTCATCCTTCATTTCATCTTCGTTCAAACGATTTATCACTCTCCTATTACGGTTATTGGTCGACTGGGGATTTATTCAAGTGAGTTGAATAAGAATTCTTCCACGTTTTTGTTCGACTTTCAGTGTGCAGTATCTCCTATGTAACGGGTCAATTCTTCCACGTGAAATACGTCGTTATTTTTGGTCTTCCCTCTCTTTTTGCCTATCTAGATGGTAATATTTTCATTTTTTTTAGATAAAAGTTAAAAATTAAGGGATGTCGCCGCCCCCTCCGCCGATTTGCATCTCCCGAGTCTCGAGATATTCCAGAATGTGGCGGCATTTTGATCACGGTCTCTATCAATTTCTAAAAAATCAAGTGACACTGAATACGGCATCAATGTTTAACTGATTTCTTTAGATTTATATTCCAATTATGAAACCCTCTCTGCCACCAATTTTGTCAATTCTTCGAGCTCTTGTCTCCCTGGCAGCTGTGTTCTCCATTGTCATCGCCTGGCATGGGGCCAGACCTCATTATCTAGCTTGGGTAGCGATTTACGAAAGAAAGGGGGACTATAATTCTGTAGGTTCTTCTATCTGCCTTCGAGCTGACCATCGAAAGGATTGGAAAATTGCTTTGGTCGACTGAGATGGCAGAGAAAATTAGAAGATCCGTGGGTCCCAGCAATTCCAGACGAATTATTGCCCTCTCGATGCTGTTCACAGTTATTCCAGGTGAATTTAGCTTCAATTTCTATATAATTACATCATTTTTTGTGTGGATTTCCAGCTAATCATTTCCAGGAATCTTCGGCGTGTTTTTCTTCCTGGGAGAGGAAGGAGTCGGCGAGACTGTCTTTACAAAAGTCCTCATTGCTGGACTAAAAGATGGCTTCTCTCTAAACATTCACTGGTTTGATTCGTAAGTGCTAATTTTATTTTTAAAAAAACAACAACAATTAGATCGAGTGCTGGCTTTATTCTCCTCCATCTTCTCATCTTAGGCTATTTCTTTAATAACGTCTGCTTGGATTTAGAAACGACCAACGGGAAATTAAAACTCCATTAGATTGTTGCATTTTTTAAAAATAAATATTCAATTATTCTTTTTGAAAGCTTCTTATTTATTCTGCTCTCCTCTCCAATCTCCCAGCAACAGAGGTCATTTCACTTCATAGAAAATGTCTGTGGCGCCTGCTCCCGAGAAGAAACCTCCGGTCAGTTAATTATTCTCGATTTTTAAGGAAATCTTCTTTTTTAGATCAGTGATGATGACGACAGCGAGGATGAGGATATCAAAAAGAAGCGAAATGACATGAAGAATATTATGGCCGACTTGGAAAAGGATAAAGAGGTCGAAGAAGGGCCCAAATCCCGATGGGGGTTGGTTTCTCCTATGTTTCTTCTAAAAGAGTTAATCTAGAGAGACTAAAGGAGCAGTAAAGGAATGGGCAGAAGACGCCTCCGTTCATGCCATTCCCCACATGGCTAGAGCAACTACTGTAATCCTTTTTTTTTGCTAAAAAATACCCTCTTTTTCCAGTGCTTAGCTGTTATCATCTGGGCTGTGATTTTAATCTTCTGCGCGTTTGGATTCGTCTATCTTTTCACCGATACTTTGAGGCAATATCTCAGATTTGATAAGGCAGTCCAGCTGAATGTAATATTTTGTGTCCTGGGAAGAGAGGAATAAGCAAATTTCAGTTGTATTCAGAGACGGGAAATTTCCCATCGGTCACGTTTTGCAACATCAATCCCTACAAATTGAGTCAGATTCAGACGGTCAAGGAGTTAAATGCTTTGGCGAGTGGGGGAAGCCACCCTAATTTGGGATTTTTTTTCAGCTTTCTGTCTACAACTACGCGCTGAATGGAACCCTCAGCTGATCTCTCTTCTGGTCCTTCGGTCCTTGTTAATAAAAATTTATATTCTATTTTCACATATTTTTTAATCAAAAAATACCGGGGATCTTGGCCTCAGCAGGGGGCTACAGTAAGATTTAGGCCAAGAGAGAACTGATTTTTGGGGAAATAGAAGTAGAATTATTTCTTTTTAGTAAAATTTTCGGGGAAAACTCCCTTTGTTCCGTCGGCTTTGACTCCAAGCTTCCAGCCGTCGTCCAAGTCGGAGGCGCTTGACTCCAAGACTTTGATCTCCTCGTTGGGACCGAAGGAGAGCTCATCGTTGTCGGCTGCCTTATATTCGTGGGATGTCACGACAATATAAAGGATCTGGAAAGCGTTTTTGTTTTGAAGATTGTATATTTCTTCAAACCTTTTCATCGCCGATCTTTTCAGTGGTATTTCCCCCAACTTCTTTCGGCACAGCTGATTCATCCTCTGAATCAAAAGGATTCGCAGATTCTTTCTTTTCTTCTTCTTTTTTTTCTTCTTTTTTCTCTTCTTTTTTCTCTTCTTTAGGCGGAGCGGCATTCAATTTCTAGAACATTCCTCTATTTTTTCAAGACAAAAAGCAAGAGGACAAACTAGGGCTAGATGGCTAGAAATCGACAGACAAAAAGCACAGAGGAGAACAAACCGGGTAGACTCTGTTTTGGCAGACCTCCTCCTCAACGGGGGTGTGATCTTCGTCATCGAAGGGATTCGCAGCTGGGGTCTTTTGGACGGCTGGGGTTGTGTTTATATTAACAGAGACCACGGAATTTCTAGCTGGCGTGGTTGAGACAGAATTGTCTGGTGAGGGTGTAGAGACTCGCGAGGATTCCTCCTAAAAGTCTTTTAATTTTGGTCCAAAATTAGCTGCCCACTTGATTGGAAACAGTATCGATTGGAGTGAGGGTTCTCGGCTCGACTCTTGGAACCCTTAAAACTTCAAACGACTGGCCAAGTTTGTCCAGTTGGCTCACGACTTGTTTGTTCATCTATAAAATTTGAGTCAGAATTGTTCAAAAGCAGATTCGCCTTGCTGCACTCTGTGTTGTAGACACTTTGAGCGTTGAACATTGTCTGCAGAGTATCGACGATAAAAGTGATTCGGCTGTCATAAATAGCCGGAAGGATCTAAAAAGAATAAGAAATTTCGGTGAATTTCAACCTCAATCAGTTCTCCATTAATCTCCTTATAACACCCTTCAGCCTCTTGGAAATCTGTCAAAGCCTTCGCTACCTTTGGATCCGAATCAACCTGAGAAGATTGAGATTAAATCTCCATTTCTTTACCTTTTTACTGGACGATTTCAACGAGTTGTATGTATTTTTAGCATGGTCGTAATCGATCAATTTACGACCTCTTTTTTCTACCTAAAATGGGCCCGGCTATTACTCAGTCTGGAAGGGGAATCACCTTCTTTTTGAGATCACCGAATTGCCCAACATATTGTGAAACAGTTTGGATTAAATCCTCGCCCGTAGAGCGCTCGATTTCATTGGTTTGGATATCAAGATTCTGAAAAAGGATGGAGGATCAATCGACAAATGGAATGAGCTCACATCCAATAAAGCAGAAAGCTGTTCCCTCTCTGGCCACTCCGTCTCATAAATCTCTCTAATTGAATCTCGAAGTTGGCGCTCAGCTTGGCAAAGAGTCTTCAAAGCGACACAATATCCCTGAATTTTGGCATATGCAATAAACTGTAATGGAATGGATCGTTTTAATTTAAAGGGGATTTGTATCAAATTTTAATTTTCGCTGCGTGAAGCAACCAGATCCCCCTACCGAATCAATCAAATTGTGCTGACATCCTCTGGTCTATTTACAAACACCCCCGTCGTGCTCGTCCTCTATCAAATTTCCGACAGAAATCAATAGAGTCGGATAGTCTCACAGCCAACTGAAAAACAACTTCGACTGACTGACCTTGATGTCCTTTTGGAGACGCTCACTAGATTTGGCCTGCTTCGTCAGATTGGCGGCGTGTTGATCGAAAACCTCATCTTGGGTCTTTTTAGCTTGGCCAATTCCCTCTAGGAGCTGGAATATTTTTTATTTGGATGGGAGAACTGACTAACCCTTTCTTTAGTCCTGGCGGTTGTCTTTTTGAGGAATTTATCCATCTCTCCTGGAAAGATTCTGTTCAAAGAATGAGACAAAAAACTCAAGATCAGACAAGAATTAATTCGCGGAACAAACAGAAAAGAGAGAAGGAACGGGCAAAAGTGATGATCAACAAAAGACTAAAAAGGATGTGTGGGATGACTCATCTCGCTAACTTTTCTGACTAGACGTCTCTAAACGATCAATTTCATCGGTAGAAATATTGAGGGGGCGGCGAAAATCATTTCAAAATAAAGTGAGAGAAGAGCAAAATGGGGTCAGTTACAGTGGCATCTCCCTGCTGCGTGTCAGAGAAAATTGAGGTCGCCATCGCGGAGTGTCTTTTAGACTTCGGAGGGGGCCTAACTGTAACAGCTGACTTTGCTTTTTAGCTCTAATTCCAATAATTTCTTGCTTTTCTAAGATTTTCGATTGTCTATTTATTCCAATTTCAATCTAACTTACTTGCTCATTACGTCTTGCCAATAGAAGAAGAAGAATTCCAGAAATCCATGCAGTAGATATCAGAGATAGGAGATGGAAATCAGCTTGGGTGTGGTCTTTAAAGGGTTCAACGCATCGTAAGTTTTGGCTTGCAAATGGAAAGTCGCTTGTTTCAGAAAATTCTTGCTCTACCTAAGTCTCCTAATATTTTTAATTCTCTTCGCTCTCCGGTTGGACCATAGGACAAATCTTAGTTATATTTTTGTCTTCCTCCCCCTCTGGGCATGTCATTTAACTGTTTTTGTGGGCTGCTTCACTGGAATTATTTCCTTCTGCTTGAGGCCTCCCAACAGGTTTTCTTCTTCTTTTGACTTAAAAAATTAAATTTAGGAATGACATAATCGTAAGGAATGACTTCACAGCGATGCTTTTGACTAGTATGGAGCATGTGTTTTTGTTATTTTTTGATACTCTCGTCTTTTATAAGGTCAATTTCAACTCTTATCGAATCATAATTGAATATTTCAGCTCGAATATGACAATAATCCGCCGGAAGTTGTTCTCCATTGGACGATTGTCTTCACTCCCCTTTTTGCTCTTTCCATAGTCTCTCTAGGAATAGCTGTATGGGCGCTAAAGCACGAAAAATCTCTAGAGGTTGGCTATTCTATTTGGAAAACTTCTTTTCAGTTCGAATTCTTATATGCAATCAACATAATTCAATTCTTTTTCATCGCCTTTAAACTCGACGACCATGTGGATTGGTCCTGGGCGGTTGTCTTCATTCCGATGTGGGTAGTTCTTTCGCTGGCTGCGGTTGGAGTTCTCTATGCGTTGGTTCTATCGATAGTCCTCTCTCGTTCGAGGCATTTAATGGCGTCACATAGAAGGTACCACTTTGCTATTTTTGGAAAAAATAGAATCTTTTAGACAGCATCTTTATTCAGCAATATTACATACTTTTCTGGTTGTACCGGCTCTAGTTTCGCTGATTTTATTAACAGGCAAATTGGATGCTTTGCATTGGGCAGAGAGCACTTCCACAGCTAAAATGCCTTATTGCGTGAGTTTTTACTAGGAAACTTTTTAGAAGAAAGATAAAACGCCAGTCGAAAAATATAATGACTCGTACATGGAAAAGTTATAGATAATTCTGTTTCCACTGTGTCTCTCCCTTTTCCTGATGATGCTCATGGCGTTTGGCAATGGAGGCGGCAATATTTGGTGGTTTGGAATGCGCCGTCCGTTCTGCACATTCCTCCTTGATACCTTCCCCTGTCTGGGACAATATGCAAACGTTAGCTATAAGGTCTACCCCTCCAAAAGAAATTAAAAATAAGGCTGGATTTTTAGATTGGAGCCTCGAGGAGTCCTTCAGCTAGCTCGAGTTCGTCAAGCTTTGATGAAACCGATAAACCGCTTCGACCAGTGATGCCTTTGACCAGTATTGAATGTCCCGATTAAATCCGAAATACGAGTCCCTCTAAAGGTCCCCCTTTTCAATCTCTCAATTGTGATCTCTCTCAAAGAAATTTAGTCATTGGCTTTACTTTCAACAAATTTCTATCTAATCGCAATAAAATTGTCAAATATCTTAATGGATAGAAGAAACCCTGGAATGAGTCGAGAAGGAAGCCTTTCTCTGCGGATTCCCATGAGGTGCTGCTTGTGTTTGCGTCAGCTCAATTTGAGGGACTTTCTTCAAGAAAATACGAAAGACTTCTCTCCTCGCAACCCGGCTAAAAATCACCAAAATTATTGGATTCGAGATATAAACAGTCGAATAATAGACATCAAACTGAAAAAAGATTTTGTGATCGATCTATCGGCCTTACCGGATCACCGAGTAATTCCTCAACCCAATCTGGATAAATAGACATATCGAAGATAAAATAGAACAAATAGCCGACTTCATTAACAAGATCTATTAGAAAAAAGAGACAATCCAGCAGGGTTATAATCGCCAAGCTCTAAAATATTTCCCTAACTTTTCTGTGATCTCAAAATAACAAAACCTGATAATGTCTCTTCAATTGGCGACTAACAATCCCAATACTTTTTAAAGAAACCAATGTTCGCCAAACAAGGAAAGTAGCCACCAAAATGTAGGCGATTACAGATAGCTCAGTGAAGATAAACCCCGTCTGAGAAGTCGTTTAAAAGAATTCTGTGATTCTACCATATCGACTTCTTCAGTGCTCATCGCGAAGCTGGAATCATTCCGCTGCTTGTATTTATTGACCATCCAAAACTGGGGCGTGTAGGGCATTGTAGTGGCGATTGTCAGCAAGAAGAGGTAGAAAATTGTGTAGCGTGCTGACCAAAACTAAAATAGATTGAAATTATTTCTTTTATGAACAAAATTAAATCAACTCCAACTTACTTGCTCATAATATTTGTGCCAGCAGACAGCCATGTATTGGCAAAGTGTAGCCAGGAAGTTGCCAAACACATGGAGGATAAATAAAATGTTGGTTAAAGTAGCCGCCAGAATGTAGATTCCATTAAATTCTGGTCCTAATCCTAATCTTCCGGTAGCACGGAAGTACTGATCAGCCAAGAAGAGAGTCAAATCGACTAGCCCTGAAGTAGCTTTCCTTCTAAATTGATGATAGAAAAGCACCGGTGTAGATAAAAATGACGAAGTAGCTTCCTCTAACGAGCTTTTGCTTGGAGGTAAGAAGCATGACCAGCACATAGACATAGAATAGAGCGAGGACGCTGAATATTGGCAGCTGTGGTTCAAGGAAGCGGTTCCAACGAGCCATGTCAACGGAATGAAAACGTGAGTTTTCCTAATTAAAATTGCAACAAGATCGTGGGACAAACGCCCTCGGATCAGCAGAGTTCAACCTACGTAGGATATATTTCTAGCAAGGGAATCTTGTTTTTCTGCTGACAAAAGGGAACCAATGGTTTGCACAAGGAAAAAAAGCTCATAATAGATTAATCAGTAAAATTCTTTGCTACTGCTATGAATGGATTTATTGACCTAGCATAACAGTAGAAGGCGCAACTGAAGATTGCACAACAACTGCATTTTTTGGCTGCCATCTTATGAAGATCGATTTTAATTGGATAAAATAGACTGGAACCAGGCAGATGGTAGTCACTGATGAGACGAATGGATAAGTTGCCACGAGAACAGTAAAGATCCTAAACAGTAGCTGGCTATTATAGACAAATCCAGTAATCATGAATTCGACGCCAGTTGGAATACAGCAAATTGCTGCAACACCCGTGTAGAGCACAGGAATTAGAATCTGAAGCTTGATCTCTAAAGAAGAATTGCGGTTCTCACGTGGACAGTCAGGACGATGGTGAGTTTCTTTTGTTGAGCATAGCGCGACATGCTGATTTGCGACATTTGGAGGTCTTTTTTAATTTTCCGATGGGTTAGGAAATTGCAAGTGACGCCGACTATCTGAGCGATCACTGTGAGGAGCATTGTTATGAGAACTGGAAGTGATTAGAGAGGAAAGAAGGCTTACTCTCTGTGCCTGCGTTAACAGAGCCATGTCTTAATATAGCAGCCATTTCCAAGTCTACATCTTTGATCAAATCCGTTACATTCGCTTGAATCGCCAGGTTTCTAATTTTCTAGAATCAACTCTAAAGAATTGAGGAAGACTTGCACTTGGGGAGAGAGGGTCTTTTGAAGAAGTTGTGGCAAAGCTGCAGATAAATAGTATCACACTTATGATAAAATTGACTATTGCATACCTATTCAATAGCTCATACATAATTGAACTAACCATTTGG
Organism: Oscheius sp. JU1382; assembly: GCA_932521405.1. NCBI lineage: Eukaryota > Metazoa > Nematoda > Chromadorea > Rhabditida > Rhabditidae > Oscheius > Oscheius sp. JU1382. The sequence goes on along the minus strand of OW051478.1, from coordinate 418,235 downwards.
CAGTGAGGGGTACGTTGATTGAATAAGCTGTGAGAAGTCTAAAAACGCTGCAGCCAATGATTGAAGCTGGCCCGGCTATGTAATTTGAAAAGCATATTGGCAGCTGTAAATAATAATCTTTGGAGGAAGAGAGGGAGAGACTCACAAAAATTTGAAAAAACCAATATGGGCCGAGGAATTTCCCAAGTCCGGTGATTTGCCCTCCTGGCAAGGGGAACAAATCTTCTATAAGAGTAACAATGCCGTAGCCTATTCCGGCTATTTCGTTAGCAAACTAGAAAGCGTTCTCTCTTTAAAAATGAGGATGATTTTTACCGAATGATGGAAGAAAAAAATGGCGATTTGTCTCATCGACTTAGGAGTGAATTTGACAACAATTGTCATCAAATAAATTTCAGAAATATTGCCAACCAATGTAATAAGAATAATAGCTATTGAGGCAACTCTCATTTTCTAAAGAATACTGAAATAAATTGTGTTCAGTAATCGGCTGGCAGATGTTTTACTTTTAATCTCAAGAGAGCATGTTCATTCATCTCATCTAGAATAAATTTACGTACAGCAGCAAAGCTCATGTTCGGCATCATTCTCGGTAGATTTTTTTTCTTCCAGAAAACTGTAGAGAGCTAGATCTTCAATATTCATTGGTTTCAGTTGGTTCTTCGAAGCTAAAAGAAGTCCGTCGCTTTCAGAATCTGGAAGGAGATGAAAGAAGAAGAAGAGAGCCTCTCGGTGAGTTGAAAACACCTCTGAAAGAGGCAAAACTCCTCGAAATTATAGCAGCCAGCTCTCTCTCCCTGGCCGTCACGTGGCGAGTCCCACCGGTGAGCAGTCCTTCCAATATCCACGTGTTTTGTGTAATCTAAAAGGCCCGAGCCAAACAATCATTGAAAAACGTTGGCTTTCGTGACGTAAATGTAACCCGGGCGGGCGATTGCGTATTTTCGCGTTTTGCGAGTCGCCTGACCTGATTTTGTTTTACTTTAGCGTGACCTTTTGATTCCGTGTATTTTGACCCTTCTCCCCCACAGCTTCTCCTTTTATTTTAGCTTTCATTTGATTTTAAAGAATTAATTTGTTTTGCAATTTTCAACTTTTACGTGCTTCTTGAAATATTTGGTCAGATATCTTTTTAAAAACAATTTCTCGACTATCCCAAGCCTTTTTTTTCGATTTTGCACGTTTGTTAGCTTCTAAAAAAAGCGAAAAAGCTCTTTCAATTGCTGGAAAATGAAAGCGATTGAAGAGTCATTTATCCACTCACAATCAGTCATTAAAGATCCCACCTTAGACTTTAGACTTGAATTATTGCTCTATTGTGATTTTATTATCCAATCAAAACAAAAATTTTTTCTGCAAGAATCTTCTCTGCAAAAGATTTCCCCAGATGCAGAAAAATAAATTGAATTTTTATGAGGGAAAGCGAGATGGAATACAGATTTCATCGGCCGGCTTTTAAATACCGCCCTCTCTCGCTTCAATTCGTCGCAGAGAGACTTTTGCTTCTATTCTATTGTTCGAATCTATTTATTTCCAGGACTAGACTAGGCCTCATCCGACAGAAATGAGAGAGCTATCTGGAGATGTCCAATCGGTGAGTATTTTTAGCTTAAAAAATCAGAGAGAGAGTTCCAGATTTTGGAAGATTTTGAGATTTCGAATGAGAAACTATCGGATATTAGTGAGGCAATGCTCTCCCAGATGAGGCTCGGCTTGAGCCAAATAAATGGCTCCTCAATTCCTATGCTCCCCAGCTTTGTGCCGTATCTCCCAGATGGTTCAGGTAGTCGCTTTTCTCCTTTTCTTGTTACAAAAAGGATTTAGAAACAGGAAAGTATGTAGCCATAGATTTATCGGGTAAAAACCTACGCATTATGTTGTTGACGTTGAATGGCAAAGGGAAGGAGGCGACGACTTCCAATTCCAATTACATTATTCCAAATTTGGTTATGAAAGGCACTGGAGAGCAGGTATCTCTCCGATTGGAACTAACAATCCTCATTTAGTTATTCAATTTTATTGTGAATTGTCTTCAAAAATTCCTCAAAGAATTCGGTCTCTCCGACTCAAATATAGCTATAGGTTGGTTCCTTCCGTTTTTTTTTAAGTCTCTCTTAGGATTTGTTTTCTCCTACCCTTGTGAATTGCTCTCAATAAGATCAGCTCGTCTCCTTTGGTGGACGAAGGGCTTCAACATCCAAGATTGCATTCAAAAGGATATCGTCGCCTTGCTGGAAGAGGCCTTGGAAATGAATATGGTTTGTTTGTTTTCTCTAAAAAAAGAGAAAATTTCAGTCAACTAAAGCAAGAGTCAAAGCGGTTATGAACGATACTGTGGGACAATTGGCCGCTGCTGCTCATAAATACGGAGAGGAATGCACAGTTGGAGTCGTCATTGGCTACGGGTTTGTTAAATTCATGTGTAGAAACCTAAGCTTCTAGATGTAATTCCTCTTATGTGGAGAAGATCGAGAGAATAACCAAATTCGATGCTCAAACTGCCAACTATACTCATCCCACTATGGTGGTTGTCACCGAATGGGAAGAATTCGGCTGCAAGGTTAGTAAGCTAAAGCAGTAATTAAAAGCATCCATTGAATTGAATATATTTCATGAGCAAAATAAAATAATTTCAGGGAGAGTTAGATTCAGTTTTGACACTTTTTGATAAAGAAATCGATAAAGCCTCTGTCCACCATGGAAGGCAAATGTAAGAGCTTTTAGTTGAGCGCGCCATCTCATAAAATAAGTTTAGAATTGACAAAATAACTGGAGCCTATTATTTGGGAGAATTGGTGCGACGAGTTCTTGCCCAATTGGTCCTCGATAGACAGCTTTTCGACGGCCAACCCTGCGAGAAGCTAGAGGAGGTCGACTCCTTCCCAACCAAATATATCTCAGAAATATTGGGGCATGTTTTTTACAACTTATTTGATAGAAGTTTTTTTTAGCGAAGAAGAGGGGAGCTACAAGTCTTGTCGGAGAATCTGCGACGAATTGGAGGTTCCGATGCACGGCTCGGCTGATTACTATATTATTCGAGCGGTTTGTCACGTAGTCTCACTGAGAAGCGCCTCAATTGTGGCAGCAGGTAAGATTTATTTTGCGTTTTAGCAGATATTAAAACAGCAATAAAACGCCAGGTTTTAAAAGAGAAATGAAACTTTTTTTCAGCAATTTCCGCCCTTCTCACGCATTTACAACAAAAAAACATCAAAATTGGAGTTGGTGGGGCTTTGATTCAATTCCATCCTACCTATCACTCACTGCTGAGGCAGAAGTTGAAAGAACTCGCTCCTCATAATATTTCCGTAAGTTTTGCGCAGAAGAAAAAAAAAATATCACTAAATTTCAGTGGGAATTGGTGCCGGCAGATGAAGGCAGCGCCCGAGGAGCAGCTCTAATAGCGGCTGTGGTTGAGAAGCACGGCTTGTGATTTCAAGCCGAAGCACAAAAATAATAATAATAATACCGCCTTCCCCATCCAACTTTGCTCATTTTATGGTTTTTTTCCTCTGGAGCTTCGCCCCTTTCAGAAAAGATTTTTTGTCATTCAGCCATCATTTGTATTTGACCTTGTTTTTTCTGATTTTGTTCTGTTTTTCTAGTCTTTTTAAACCAAATTTCATTGAATGACGGGAAAAAACGATCAAAATTAGACTCAGCACCTGCCACAATTATTGAAATAGTCAAAATAGTGAGAGAGATTATATTCATTTTACGGTCTAATGAAGCCAGGAGTAAAATTCTTTCAATTTTATTGCTTCTTTCTGATTTCTCTGACGTTAGTTGCCGTTGATTTATTGTTGGAAAGCACAAAGAAAGGTCAAATATTTTTGCGGTTTATCAGCAACATAATTCATAGATCAAAAGGCAGCCAGCTGACTGCCGGTGTTTATTAGTTTCTCTTGCAATTAATCTATTTTTACTCTTAAATTGGTTCTCTGACATTATATTTTGCTTGCAGGTGCGGCTGAACAACAAGGGCTTCTGCGGATTTCAAGATGTTTCGAGCTATTCTACCTCTTGGACGAATTTTTCGGCTTCAACAGGCTCGTTCTTTGAATCTACAAGAATATCAAAGCAAGGAGCTGCTAGCCAAGTTAGTTTTCTATTTGTTTTTACCCTTTTTATCGTTTAGACATGGCTGTAGCGTTCAAAAGTTTATTGTAGCGACGAATAAAGTAGAAGCGGCAGACCAATTAAGAGATTTTGGTTGGTTTTGCTTCCTTTTTAATATATTTTAGTTGCAGGCAATGTAGAATATGTAGTAAAAGCCCAAATTTTGGCTGGAGGTCGCGGAAAAGGACACTTTATCAATGGAAAGAAGGGATTGGGTGGAGTTTACATTACAATGAAGTGAGTTTCTTTGATTTTAATTTATTTTTCCATTTAGTCTTGGAGAAGCCTTGAATTCTATCCCTGAAATGGTTGGAAAACGTCTAGTCACAAAGCAAACTACGAAGGAAGGAGTTCAAGTTGACAAGGTTTGTGCTTTGTCATACTTTTTTTTAGATAACTTTCAGGTAATGGTAGCTGAAGGGGTTTCTATCAAAAGAGAAACTTACCTTGCTGTTTTGATGGATCGCGAGTCAAATGGTCCCGTTATTGTAGCCTCGCCGGCCGGAGGAATGGATATTGAGACTGTAGCCGAGAAAACGCCTCATCTTATTTTTAAGGTTAGCCTTTTAATTATTTCTGCATATAAAAGCAAGTTTTCAGCAGCCAGTTGACATTACTACTGGTCTAACTGACGCTCAAGCAACAAAAATAGCCAAGGACCTCGATTTCAAGGGCGATCTCATCAAATCTGTAAGTTTTCCTTGCAAGTTTTGTATTTCTTCTAGGCTGCTGATGAAATTAAGCGTTTATATGAGCTTTTTATCAGTGTTGATGCGACCCAGGTTGAAATTAATCCTTTTGTGGAGACAAATGACGGTCGAGTATTCTGTGTCGATGCTAAAATGAACTTTGATGATTCCGCGGCTTTTCGCCAAAAAGAAATCTTTGAAATGGATGACCATTCAGAACAGGCAAGTGGTTTTTAAATTGATTTTATGCCTTCAGGACGCTCGAGAGGTTGAAGCCCATAAATATCACCTAAATTACATTGGATTAGATGGAAATATTGCATGTCTAGGTATCTTTTTACGCTAATTGTCATTAATATCTCATTGTAGTAAACGGTGCCGGTCTAGCGATGGCCACAATGGACGAAATTAAGCTTAAAGGAGGCGAGCCAGCTAATTTCCTTGACGTTGGAGGAGGAGTCACTGAAAATCAAGTCTTCCACGCGTTCAGAATTATCACAAGCGATCCTAGAGTACGCTTAGCTTTATATTTCTTTCATTATTTCAGGTAAAATGCGTACTTGTCAACATTTTTGGAGGAATTGTTAATTGCGCAACCATCGCTAACGGTGTTGTATCAGCTTGCAAGAAGATTAACCTCTCCGTGCCATTGGTTGTCCGTCTAGAAGGCACCAATGTGGAGGAGGCGAAGAAGATTATGAAGAATTCTGGTCTGCCGATTATCACTGCCGGCAACCTTAGCGAAGCAGCCGAAAAGGCTGTAGCAGCACTATGATCTCTAGGTTGTTTTAATTTGTTGAGTTTGTCTCTGTTTAATGTAATTTATTTCTAATAAAACGTTAGAATTATCACTTACTCTTTTAAAACAAAAAAAGGCACTTCCCATGCCGGGAATCGAACCCGGGCCGCGTGGGTGAAAACCACGAATCCTAACCACTAGACCACATGGGACACATTGGAGATCGCGCGGAAAGCCCTAGTCTTTTCTGTCTGACCTATTCATCGCTACAGACTATACCTTTCTCTTTTATGTTTTTCTGAGAAATTTCTTCGCAGAATAAAAGCGTCGGAAGGTAGGAAAGAATTGACCGAGAAAGGTATTTATTACTTAGAAGAAGAGGAGGAAGGCAATCAAGGTGGCCAGGAGAACAAAAAGAATCTTCTTCATGATGCTGGTGCTAAAAATGATTTATAATTTAGAACAAATTCCTAGTTGGATCTTTACTTTTTGATCATTTGGATGGGATTCTGACAGCAGCTGTGATCCGCCGTTTCCATCATGAAGTCCTCGATTTCTTTCACCGTACGCGGCAGGTTCCAACTTAGATTCTCGTTTCCATTAGCCCCAATCACAACGCAATCCTCAATTCGCACCTGAAAGTTATTTTATTTGAAGGCGACTTTCACGGTGAAAGTCTAAAGTAATGGCTATGAGTCCACGCGCTCGCCTCCAGCAAAGTTGACTAGGAAAGGTGATTATTGATCTCCTTTCTCTTGAAAATAGGCAAATTTTTGTCTTGTGAGTTAATTTAAATTAGTCGTAAATTAAAAATTAATAAAGGTTGGCTCTTTCGAGAACAAAATACATTTTAGATAGCAAATGGACTTGATAAGCTGGTTCTGTTTTCGTAGTTTTGAGACGAATTTTCCCGCACATTTTCTCGCAAATCTCTCTTCTGGCGGGAACTTCTTTGATAAGGACACAGCGCTGTTCTCTATGTTATCGTTAGAACACAATTTATTTACTCGATTCTACAGAGACATTTTTTCGCCATTCACTGTAGAAAAAATAGCCCCCGAAAAGCGATAGAAAAGGCAACGCCGCTTTGACACTACGCGTACACTCCCTTCTTTGGCGGCTGGGGAGAGCAGCGAGGAGCCCATTGCGTAACCACCCCGATCTCGGTGTCCATCGATTATTGCCCGCGGAAAACTTCTGGTCGATTAGAATGATAGAGGAGGCGTTCCTTTTTCTCAGGCCAATTTTCAATTGTCTTCCCTTTTTCGCTCAACATTATGACCATCTGGCGTTGCCTTTGCGATTTATTTTCATCTTTACTTTTTAATCTTAGTTGTTTCTTTATTTTGCTGAGATTTAGAATATTTAACTAGGAAAGCTAGACTACAGTAGATCCAATTCACCTGATCTTTTGGTCTTGTTTGTTTACATTACATTCTGGAGAAATTCAAGGTGTCTTGTATCTTGCATCACATTTAAAGAAAGTAAAGACAGTGCTGACAAGTTTCAGTTGCAAAATGGATTCGTTTTTGAGTCATGAAGCGCGTTGCGCTCGCTGTTTTGAGAAGCATAATTATTGCGAAGCTCAGCATTTATCAGCTTTCTTTTGTTTCTTGAGGCTAACTGTCTACAAATAGAATTGAAAAGAGCAAGCATATGTCCCTTTTTGGCTCCTTAGTAGCGAAGAATCCTTGTTTGCTATTTTTCAAAAATCAAAATTCGCGCCAGAATTACTGGCACACGTGACACGTCACTGCTCTTCAGTCTTCATCAATATCAAGCCTCTATTGATTACATTGTTGCTTAATATTTTCTAAGGATTGGTTAGTCACTCCTTACCAGGAAAGTGGTAGGCGATAAGGCGGTCATTTTAGCGTTACGGTCACTTTGATCTCTGAACGAGCATTCATTTTTAAGATTCCTTCAAAAACTATAGAAAAATGATAGGGGACAAGAATCCTTTATGCTCCTTTTCGACTATCTACGAAGAGACAAAACACCTGATAAGCTCATCCAATCGCGCCGATCCACCGCGGTCGACTATCTCTCGCCTTCAGCAAGCGAAGTGATCATCGCTTTTGATTGAGAATTTTTTTCTTGGACCAAATATAAAACTACTTTAGCTATTTAGTTGAATCCTCGCTAGCCAAAATTGTTTCAAAACAGATCACAATTTTTGAATTATGCTGCTGACTATATGGAGGGGCACACGCCATTGACACCCGTGCTGGACAGCCAATGGACGCGAAGCTTCTTGCGGCTTTCAACTCCATCCACTTTTTAAAACAGTCCACTCATTCTTATCCAACCATTCTCCTCCCATGCGCTGCCCATGGGCATACCTTGGTCAAACGACGAGAAGCTGGTGTTTCGTTATCTCCTTTGCCCTCATTTGTATAGAAGTGACGTTGGACTGTTTTCGAGATTGTTGTAAAGCTTATTTATAAAAGATAGTTGGCTTTTGTAGTCATGCGATAATCTCAGGATTACTGTAAGCGAATTTCTCTTAAACGGTACCAGGGACGAATTTCTAGATAAAAGACAAGCAAACTTATCATTTATCAGCCACCGGCGTCTCAACACCTAGCCGTTTAATTCCTCTTATAGATTTTATATGACAAATAAGAGCGTATTGCTTTTCCAAAGTTAATTAACTAACCCTTATGAAATATTTTTTATTTATTTCCTAAGTGATTGAAATTTACTCTGTTTCTACTTCTGGGGTCGTATGCACTAATCTCCCGGGCAAAATTCAGTCTACCCGAACGCCTGCCCGGGCAGGTTAAAACCGCCGGACCATTTTGCTCTTGTCCCGCCCGGGGAATTGATGGATACGGGCCCTGGAACACTCCAGAGATAAGGAGGCTGCCGCCCCTTCTGCTGCCCACTCAGTTAGATTGTTCTACAAGGAGGTGTCATTTCATAATTGCGACTTAGCGCACTATCTTCTCTCTTTAACTCTTTCTTAATTACTTTTAATTTTTTTGAAGGATGGGCTCAATTGATGAAATTAAAGAAGTCACTCAGCCGATTGACATCCCACCAAGACCTTGTTTTAGAGGATCGGATACTGCTTCTTGTTTTGTTGGGGTTTGTTTATTTTAGCATAAAATGGTCATCAAAAATTTAGAGTCCTAGAAATTCCAGTTTTCTCTCTAATTGGTCGTCTGGAGATGCCAACTCTCCCCTGAATAGTTTCACATCAACATGGAACCATTTGGTTCAGCTTGTTCCAGACTCGCCTACAGATTCTACTGGAAGCCCCTTTCCGACTGAAGGCCCCTTTCCGACTGAAGGCCGCTTTCCGACTGGAGGCCGCTTTCCGACTGGTGGCCCCTTTCCGACTGGTGGCCCCTTTCCGACTGGAGGCGCCTTTCCGACTGGTGGCTTTTCTGTGGCTTCGCCGATGGACTTTGAAGCTAATCCAAACCGCCGCTACATTTGCAGCATTTGCAAGAACTACCGTAGCTAAGTATGGAAGTTACTTGATCCAACAGTGCCCTCTGGTTAGCTTGTTCCCTCAAAACTTAAGATAAGTTCTTTAGAAAAACCCTAACCCTGACACTCCTTATCAAGGACATTTGTTGGACTCATATTATTTGCTCATATTTATTTGCATTATATTTTCTCGGTTTTGCCTTCCCTTTGATCTGCTCCCAGTTAATTATTCAACGATATCAAGCGTGGTCTTACTACATTCGGTTGTTTCTTAATCCTTACTGGTATATTTTGATGCAGCTGTGTGCATCTTTTTTTAATAAATGCTCTCAGCCCCCAGATTTCTCAATGTGTTGAAGTTGCGACCATTTGATTCGATCGTCAGCAAGCCGCTTCCTTTGCCTTGCATGTGTCGGCTCAAAAAGTTGGACGAATGTTGCGAGAGAAGGGGACAATGAGCTAAGAGATGAGAGGATTTAGAGAAATTCCTCAAGAGATAAAAGAGACAAGGGGAGGATCGGACCTCTCTCTTTCAGTCTCGAGTCGAAATGCTCCCGACCACGGCCGTCCTTCTCCTGCTTGTGGGAGTCGTCGCCTCTCAAACCACCAATGTAAGTCTCTAGTTTTTGTTTTGAAACAAAACACAGCAGCCGGTACCAGGTAGAGACAGGTAGAATTTTTGCAACAGAAAAGATAAGCGAGGTACTCGAGACTGAACAATAGTTTTCCCAACGATAACACTACCAGACTGACTGGAGACTAAAAGCAAACCACTCTTTTTTAGGTAAAGAACACTCCTGCTGCTGGCTATGGAGCTCCAGCCCAAGATCAAGCCTATTACCCACCTCCTCCACCGCCAACCTACGTCCAAGTTCCGTATCTTGTCCCACAGCCGCCGCCTCCTCTTGTGAAATGTTGTTTCTTTATTTTTCAAGGGAGATAACAAGTCCTTTCAGCTCATATTTGTGCTACTGAAGTTGGATATGTGACTTATGGAGGAAAACGCCATCATCGCAACCGTCATCCTCACGAACGCACCTGTGATGATGTTTTCATGCCCACAAAGAAAGGAGAAAGCAGAAAGGCTAAAGACGCCCATGTAAATAGCTTTCTTAAGGGAATAATGTAGCCATAGAACTGTCAAAAATGCTGCAAAAGCACTGCCCGCCTGAATGGATTCAACATCAACGATGTGAGTGGAATGGTGCTCATTTTCGACAAGGAGAAGAGATGTACTTGCTGTGCTCCCGCTTATCCTCGCTACGGAGTAGGCTTTTAATTGAAATTGAACAAAAGCGTTTAGTATCCCCAGCAGCCATATGGAATTCCACCCGTCGCTGCATCTCCTCCTATTGGATATGGGGCTTATCCAGCTGCCGATCCCATTCAGCCAACTCTTCCACCAGCCTCTCCTTCAGCTTCTGGATACTAAATTGTTTTTATAAAGATTAATGAGAGTCGATAAAACTTCTCAGGGAGACGATGTTATTCGAGTGAGAACAAAAGCAGAATCACAAAAAGAAAAGACTAGATCTTTCCGCGCGAACCCCAGCGTGTCCCATGTGGTCTAGTGGTTAGGATTCGTGGTTTTCACCCACGCGGCCCGGGTTCGATTCCCGGCATGGGAAGTGCCTTTTTGCAGACTTACCCCTCCACTTTTTTTGAACTCATTAATCCTCTCCTTGACCAAATAGGCAGTCTGAACGGGATCCCTGTAGGCCTTCTCAAGAAGCGTATTGATGAAATAACATCCCGGCTCTATGGTGATGACCATTCTCTCCTTCAATCTCCTTGTTGTTCGCAGACTCTTGAGTCCAGCTAGCGTGCTACGAGGCAAGGCATCAGCCAGATATCCTCCAACATCGTGGACATCCAAGCCGATGAGATGACCGAGTCCGTGAGGCATGAAGACTGCTCCAATTCGATGGGAAACCATCTCATTCACATCGCCAACAACCAGACCAGCTTCTTTCAAATGCGAGAGGAGGACTTGTTCAGCCAGAAGGTGCATATCCGTCCAGCGGACTCCTGCAATTCTTAGAAAGTCTTTTAAAAATTCTCAACTAACCAGGCCTAGCAGTCTCAAAGACGGTACGATTGGCGTCCAGAACAGCATTATAAATGATCTTTTGCTTCTCGGAGAATTTGCCTCCAACTGGAAAGCTGGTCGTCACATCCGAACAGTAGCAATTATATTCGGGTCCCATGTCGAAGAGACACATATCCCCGATGAGAATCTCCTTATTATTGGGAGCATTGGCATGACCGTAGTGCAAAATGGCTCCATTTTCTCCGCTGGCAGCGATGCAGGTATAAGCCAGGTGACGACATCCTCCATTGTAGTAAGATTTGTGGCGGAAGAGACTGGAAGAAGTTGTTTGATAAAAATGGCAACTAACCTCTCCATTTGGTACTCAAAGTGGCCAGGACGGATATGTTTCATGACAGCTTTGTGAGCCAAGCAGGCGATTGCAGAGGAATAGCGCATAACTTCCAGCTCGAGGTCAGTTTTCTCAACACGGAGTTCGGCCATAACGGGATAGAGAATCTCAACGTTGATTCGAAAAGCCTTGAATCCTTCAAGTTGTGGCGGCTCTAAGATGGCATTACTGTCGGAATTCTCAGCTCTGAGGAGGAGCAATTGAGAGGGCTTCCAGTGAGACAAAAGTTCTGAGATGTTCTTCGAATTGTCGTGGAAATTGACTTCATCCACATCGTATTTGGTCTTGAAGAACTCCTCGCCCTCAATCTTTCCATCCCAAATGGTGTAGGAGGGATGAAGAGTTGGAGGAAAGAGCCACGAGCGCCCACTATCCACATCGATTGCTCCAAAACATTCGCTCTCGTGTACACCAAATGTCCAAAAGAAATAGGACTCTTGGCGGAAAGGCAGATCCTCAGCATCGGTGTTATAGCGGTCCTTCTCGATACCTCCTTGGAGGAAGATGACACTCCCTGGAGCGACATTTCCTCTCAGAGCAGAAACCAATCTCTCGCGATTCTTCACAAACAATTGGACAGAAATCGACAGAGTTCCAGGGCCCCGGCTGAACGACATTCTTTCTGCAAAACGTTGATTTTCAAAAGAAGGAGATCAATTAAAGTCAAATCTAACGGTGAGAGAACATAAATAAGTAAAAATAAAACGAAAGCGACTAACCACGTTACAAAGAAGCGAAGAAGGGAATAAAATAGCTTAATCCTTTGATCTTTTTTATATCAACCTACAATACTTCTCTCTCTCTCTCTCTCGATATTACTGTAGCTTTTGCCCTCATTCTCAAACGATTAAAAAATAAATGTTATTTGCTACAAATTTTTTGGATCTCGTCTGGTTCCTGTATTAAAAGATCGAGATATATTGTTTCTCGCGTTGCCTCTCAGATAGTCTGTGGTTGGTTGGCTGTTAGATTGGTACTCGCGACTAGAGATTTTTTTGATTTTTGTATTTCTCAGGCAATTGCATGCATCAAGGCATGATTTGAAAGTTCTTTTATTGGCTCTCTAAAAAATAATTTTTCAATCTCCCCTATAAAAGGAAAATAAATTTAAAGAATTTTTCTCTTTTAAGTTGCGCTCCTTTTCTTGTAGAAAATTAAGAGAGCCAAGGATTTTTGGAGTTATCTGTAACGACTCTCAACAGCCTTCGGCTTTTTTTCAATTCAAATTGATCAATGGTCGGCTTCGCAGGTGCTCTTTGTAAAAATAGTACTTATGCATGGCAACTCAGCAATAGAATTTTTTATTTTTACCCGTGAATATATCCCATTGATGAAGATTTTTTTTCAAATAAATTATTCAAAATCCGTCCGACTATCCGCCGTTGTCTCGTAGTGTGAAGACCTACTGTGGCCGTCTTCCAATTTTTTGTATTCATCCTCGTAATATTCGAGACATCTGTGAGATGAGAATAATTGCAAATTGATTGGAGAATTCTACCTGTAGATGACGATTGCTTGCCAAACGTGGACTATGGAGAGGAGGAGGCAGGCGGCTACTGTGCCTCCCACTACTGTTAGAGCCATTTTTTGAGAGGGCGGCTTTTCCATGTCTAGAGAATGACCTAGAAATTTGAAATGGGAAGGGGAGCTAAAAACTTGCCTATTATCTGCTTCATTGTATCAAAACTGACTAGAGAGAATATTAAAATGATCACCGCCATTAGAATACAAACAAATTGTTGAACAACCTATGGATTTTCTCTCAATTTTAAGGAGTTACTTACTGTGATTATGAGAAAAGGATAGAGATATTTGTGTCTCCTCGTGCAGAAAGCATAAGCTCCAAGAATGGTCACACAGATGGGAACAATCAGCCAGGTTAGGGTAGAGCGCATCCCGAAAACCATGGAGAAAACTGAGGATATCACATACCAGACGAGGCAAGCCTGGGTTCCTGTCTGAAATTCATATTGTTAGCTTAAAAAAAAAGCTAACAAACTTACCACGACGTGACAAAGTCCGCAGAAGCATCGAAAGCGGCGTTGATCTCTTGGCGCCGACGATGAGGATGGAGAGCTCATTTCAGAGTCCTAAAAATTCCTTGAGTGGCTGAACTCGTTAATCGGAGAGACATCCCTCCTCACGCGAGAGCTGCTGCTGTCACAACAGATGGAAATTAAATTTTTTAGGGGCAAGGAGAGTAATTCTTGGATCATCTAAAGAAAATTTAGAAGAAAAGCCGACAAAATAATCACAAATTACAAGTTCATCTGGCAGTAAGATTAATCAAATGGAAAAAAGGAGAACATCTGCCGGAAAACGTTAAATCTTAAAAAAACCAATTAGTCCTCAAATTAGGAACTTTTAAAATAGATTGTGAAAGAAAGAATATGTAGTAACAACTAGTAGCGGGACATCTGTCGTCGACGGGTGCGAATCCCCACAGTCCCCGGAGACTTGACCCTCGGGTCCGAGGATGACTTACGTCAGAGAAGAGGAATCCGTTCCAAATGGGCGGGATTCGAGTCAAGTAGCCTCATTTTATTGTGGTCTCTCTCTCTCATATTCAAAATAATGCCAATCAGTCGTCGCATTCGATAAGAAACAGCAGATGCAACGAGTCGAACAATTATGATGTTTGCTATGTTCGAGGGAGGCCTTGAGATGAAGCATGACTGGGCTTATTGGGGTTTAAGAAGATTTTTGAGTGGAAAATAGAAACTTTTGTGAAGAAAAAAGTGATCTTCTGTGGCTTTTAATAATAATCGCATTTGAAAAATATTTACCAAAAATTGGAAGATAATTTGACTTTTTTCCCCTGAATTTTCCAGATTGGCCTATTTTTTCCATAAATGAGATTGGGAAGTTGGCCGGAAGATCCTCATTGAGCAATCAGAGTCCTACGGGAGACGACATCCCCGTGTGAACTTCCCGTGGCTTCTGCTCCACCCCCAGATGGAAAGTGAATGAACTCTCTCTGGGAAAATATCCTCCACGTCACATTATTTAATCCACTCTCTATTGAGAAAAATTAAAGAATTTGCATGCATTTTTTTGTAAAAAAGACTGTGACGCAAGCCAAACTCCATCAAGTAAGCTAATTAAAAGAACACCCCAGTGGGCCACACACTTTGGTCTCAAAAAAATTCCCCAGAGGTGTGGAAGAGCAAAGAATTTGGAGAGAGGAAGGCAGGAGATTTTTGTTTACTTGGGAGACAGAACTCAAGACAAGAAATATGAGCAGCGAGTGGGAACGGGCCAAGGCCAACAACAACTCTTTGCAGAGTTAGTGGCTAGACTATTCTTCAGATCTCCAGTACCAGCCACACAGCTGGAAACCGAAAACCTTTCGCTCTCTTTATAATTCCCATAAAGCAATAAAAAATATTGCTCAAGCCGTGCTGTTTATTAGCGAGAAGTCTGATTAAGAGAATTATAACTTTTCGAGGGAAAATATTTTCGCCGAGCCTTTTTTATGGAATCAATCAGCTTTAAATTCTAATATCTTTCTTGGAAAAGATACAAATATTTTTAATCGAGGCTCTAAAATAAGCGCAGCAACATTTGTTTTAGGAGCTTATCCATTCCGCTGAAGGAGTTCAAAAGCCAGCTGGCCCTTCTGTCTAATTGAATTCAAAGACGAGTCCTACTTGATTCATTGGCCCGTCGAGATGCGAGGGGAGCTGGGGGGATTAAATCCAGCGGGGGCAGTGCGATATTTCTATTTCTCGTCACTTTTTGGCTTACAAATTCCAAGCGACAGACAATTAGCGATTAGCTAATTTTCCACAAATAAATCTCAACTAAATTCATGACGTAAAATAAGGCTCTCTCAAAGAGAAAGTACTTAATTATGAATCGCTATGACCTTCGCTCACCTGGAGATTGATGCGCACCGACTCCTCAGAAGTCTTCCAGAAGAACATCACAAGAGGGATTTTTATTTCTGAAAATTATTAAAATTTAATAGAAGAAGGAGTTATCTCCTTTTATAAGACGAGGATGAAAGAAAGAAAACAAATTCCAAGTCTAACGAGATCTAGAAGGAGGAAGTTTGATTAATTACTTTATTTATCGTCAAAGATCCGATTGAAAAGGAAACAATTTCCCTTGAAAAATGAGATCAAAAGCCATTTGTTAGTTCAACAATTTCGCTCTAAAGCGATCTTCGATAAAAAATTATGTCCTAACGATCAGAAGGCTAAGACTCGGACCGACTAGGACAACAAGGGTGAGGGGATTATTAAGAGGACTCAAAGCTAAAAGCAGCAATAAGTGCCGCCTTTGGTGTTCAAGAAGAGAAGACTCGTCTGACAGATGAAGGAAGAAGCAGCCGAGGGGAGATTGATGTCACTAGATGCATGCTAACTGCCCGAGGGCACGAGTCACTTCTTGGTGGCAAATCGACGAGTCCAAATCGGTTCTTCGAATTGGGGAGAGATCACAAAAATTCATCACTCACCGCCCTGGGATTGACATAAAGAGGACAAACAAACTTCAAAGTGATTGAAGTGTTGTGTTAGAGGAGAGAGGGCAGCATCAGTCGACGGGAAGCGATATATGAATTTCAAATGAGATCGTGATACTTCCTAGAGGCTCGAATTTTTCTTGGAATCAAGCTTTCAATAAAAGGAAGTGATGCTATTCGATTGATTTTTTGTTCCATATGTTTTTTGAAGATCTCTATGGATTTCTCATCGCAAAAGTCGCAGCGAGATTTGGCACCATTTGTCTTGATAAATTTGACCGAACGCTTTATTGCGGATTCGCTTCCAATCCGCTTTTTTATCGAACAATAACTTAAATAATTCCTGCTTTTCGAAGACAATTTATTTAAACAATAATTTAAATTAATTTTTCAGAATGGCCTTCAGAGAAGAGCCTTCAACCCCTCCTACTCCTCCCCGGAAGGTCAAGACGACTAACTTCTACGGCAATTCCACCCAGTTCTCTCTTCTGCAAAATGATACCCAACAATTGTGAGTTTCTCCCAATGATAAAAGCAAGATTTTTAGCAATGAAAACCTCCAAAATGAGCTTCGATCGCATCAGAATACTAGATCTTCTTTCAAGACAATCTTCCATATAAATGAGGAGCCAATCGAACCCGACTTTTATGAAGTAAACCCCTCTCCCGCCTTTTTATTCATTAACTTTAGGAACCTTCTCAATCAGGCATTCCAATAGATCCAGATGACTCGATACAGCATCCTTGCGATGTTGAAGTCCAAGTAGTAGACAATTCCGACTCGCCGGAACCTTTGTCAGCTCTTCCAATGAAATCCAAGAGTCCTTCGCCAACTATGGAAAATTGGAATCAAGCCCTTGAGGTAGGAAACACTCAGAGAGAAAGAATAATAAACTTCTAGGATAAGGAAAATATTCTACCAGCTGAGCGAGCTTCACCCATTTTATTGGAAAAGCATTCAATTACCGGGAAATTTATTCAAATTCCTCTCCCTCCACCTGAACTTATTATTTCAAAATTGGGAGTAATTACAGCTCCAATTTTGGAATTAACTCCGCCAGAGTCGAGAATAAGTGTGAAAGGACCGAAAACGCCTCCTCCTCCTCCTCCACAAGTGGGAAGCAGTTTTCCAATGGAAGAATATTTGAATCCTCTTTATCATTTCGGATCAGAAGGGCTAAAAAGCATAGCTCAGAATGACGATGGAGAGAAGCGATTGTTGGAGTTCTATCGCCAGAAGGGTTTAACTCTTGAGCAAATCAGGTAAACTGGCTTTTAAGGTTTCCTCTAACAAGTCGCTAGGCTATTGAAACAGGAAACTATTGGACTAATCGAATTCTTGGATAAAGAAATTAAAGAAAGAACTTCGAAGGGCGAATTGCCAGTCCCCCACAATATGAACGCTATAGAGCTTTGGGATCACACAAATCGATTGCTGAAGACCCAAATGAAGAAGAAGAATTGATTAATAACCCTTGTTAAACACAGAAATCACTTTAAAATGTTTATTTGCAGACGAATTGATGACAAATGAGTATTGCTAATAAAGATACCAAAACCTAAAGGCAAATAAAAACGGGAATACAAGTACTAGGCTTGGAAATCCATCTGAATGTGAATCAGGTAGGGGCGCTCAGTGAGTTTAGCCGCCAACCGTCACAAGGCACATCAGACTTCTTTCCGGACGGTTCACTTTAGAGAACTAAAGCGAACCCTCTTTAACCTCAGCAACCTGAGGCTTTCAACTCCTCTCCTTCCTTTTTGACGATCGTAAGAGTTGTAAAGTTCTGAAATTAAGTTTTAAATTAATATTTTTTAGTACAAACCTCAGCAACTGTTGGATGAATGCCAATCAGTCGATCGAAATCAGCTTTGGTTGCTCCGAACTTGAGTGCAATAGCGAATCCTTGAGTAACTTCTCCGGCCCACGGCGTCAAAATGTGGAAACCGATAACCTTTTCCTAAAAAAAGCGTTAACGATTAAAAAAAATAGACTGACATTTTCGTTCTTCAAGCAAATCAGCTTCAGATAGCAGTGATCTTTGTCTTTTCTTTCAGCTACGGTATATTCCAGCGGAAGGAAAACTCCATGATAGATGACAATATTATCTGCTCCATATTGAGCGTAAGCATCCTAAAATTATAAATAAAATAAGAAAAAATGGTAGAACCAACCTCTTCGGAAATTCCGCAAGATCCGTACTCCAAAGGAGTAAAAACTGTTGTAGGAACTTGGTTATATTCAGTCTGAAAATAAGAAAAAGTTCAATTTTTTTTAGTAGAAACTAACCAATTCTCCATTTCCTGTGATAAGTCTCCGCATGAGAACTCTTCCAGATTGAATTGCTAACGGTGTTAACTCAAGACAGCCTTCTAGCACGTCCCCAATGGCATATACATAAGGTACCGACTTGGATTGTTCTCGTCTTCCGACAACCTTGAAAGAGATAAAAAGTTGAGAAAAATCAAACCTTTTTGTTCTTAGACTGCTCTACTCCAACAATATTAAGTCCAACATCATCAACAACGGCTTCTCTGCCGATTGCGAATAGAATCTAAATGAAAATCAAGGAAAAGGTGAAAAGAGCTTACTGTGTTGTATTCTTCCGATGTTTCTTCCTTGGTTCCATCCTCATTGGTCTTTTCCCAATAAACCTTGAGTTTCCCTGGTTTATCTTTAGTTTTCGGCTCAATTTCTTCGACTTTAGACGGCACTCCAGATTCAAATTTAATTCCATAGTCTTTCATGTGAGCACGAATACGTTCAGCTATGTCTTGGTCAAATCCTCGCAAAAGAATTGAACGAACCATTACCTAAATATTGAAAAATAAGCTAATTATTGAAGGAAAAACTAACCGTAACGTCGAAACCAAGGCCATGAAGAAAACCGGCACATTCTAGAGACACGTAGGAAGCACCAACACAGAGAGTTTTTCCAGGAGGATACTTAAGTGAGAATAGATCATCACTGAAAAGAAGATTGACAAATTTGTAAAAGAACAAACCTTGAAATGCAATACTCTTTAGCACCAGGAATTTCGGGATATTTAGGACGAACACCCGTAGCGATGAGGAATCTGTCGGCTGTTAATGTTTCGACTTTGCCCTTCTTGTCTGTAGCTGAGATAGTAAATGGACCAGTAAATGTTCCATAGGAATTGTAATAAGTGACCTAAAATATTTAACCATAAAATAATAATATCTTACTTGTTTTTCTCTCAATTGCACACGATATCCCCAGTTTAGAGATCCAATATGATCTTGAATGCTATCCTTCATTGCTTTCCAGTTATGGGTAACTTCTCCTGCAGGAAGCTTCCAGCCAAACATTTTAGCGTCTTCTAAAATATGCAAAAAGGATAATAAACGAAAAAAAAACTAACTAATCGAGTGTCCAAGCATTGAAGCTTGGTGCATTAGCTTCTTGGGAATGCATCCAACATTTACGCATGTTCCTCCGAGTCCCCAAGTAGTTCCTAAAAAAACGTATAAAAAAACTAAAAGAAAGACTTGCCTTGTGGTGAGGGCTTGACAAAATCAAGACAAGCTACTTTCTGTCCAAGTCTAGCAGCTTCTTTTGCTGCAGCTAAGCCTCCCGATCCTCCTCCAATAACTATCAAATCATATTGGTGATCCTTTATCCATTCTGTGAGGATTCCAGAGTCGGCAATCTTTTTTAGACGATCATATCCACCAACCGTATCTCCCTAAAGGCCATTTCAATTTAAAAAATATAAAAAAGCTCACTTTTACAAAATTTAGCGGCCATTCGTCGAATTGAACAAGACTTTGCAGCTTCTTTTTAGTATCTTCATCTACTCTGATTGGTAAAACGTCTATTGGAGCTCCACCAGCCGCAGTTGTTACTGTTTCTGACACCTAGAAAACAAAATATAACTTTAATATTAATTATAAAAAGAACCTGCTTAATATCTTCTCCAGTATGTACTACAGCAACTTTAGCACTGGCTATTTTCTTCAACGCTTCTAAATAGGCAATTGTGTCGTGTCTAATAGCCCTTATTCCAGTTGGGACTGCGGCGGGCATACTTGCAGCCACCGCTCCCATCGGCTGTTCCTTGATTTGATTTTCTAAAAAAGAACTTTAATATATGCAAAAATACTCTTAAAAAACACAAGACAACATAAAATCTACTACAAATAGTGCGATAAAAGCATTTTTGTCATCCTAGCTAGCTATAATCCCAACGTATTTTTGGAGTTTTAGCCGAAAACGAAAGAAAAAAAGATAAGAAATGATGAAAAGTCGGCTGTAAACAGAGAGGAAAATCGAAATGACCACGAGACTGGGTTCGCCCGTCCGACTAAAGTTTGCTCTGGCTATCACAATAAGTCTGTTACGAATCAAGTCAAAAGAATACAATGTAGAGAATTCCATCTAGATTGTATGAAAAAAAATGGATTTCCCTCAAAAATCCAGCATTTAATTTCAAATCTACCTTAAACCTTTAAAAAAGGAAGCGGAAAAACGTCAGAACAATTAGAAAGACAGTCGATTTGAAACCCGACACTATCTCTAGCGGGGACATTGAGGCCGATTCGAGCGCGAAAAACTCAAAGCGACCACAGAGCGCAATTGAAAGGGTACACTGGCGTTCTTTGTGTATCAGCAAGTGACGTGTCAGGATGAGAATAGGACGGCGAAAGGAATGACAAAAATTATCAGTAGGCAAGCCAGCTCTCACGTGAGAGAAGGCTCTAGAAATAAAATAATTTGCTTTACAACTATTATTTATATTTCTACCCAAACATTTTAAGATTTGCATCAACCACATCTAGCAAAGTATTACAATGTGGAGCCAATTTAGAGACAGATGTTTGCCGATCAAAAAGCTAATAAAACAAGACTCTTTTCGTCCCAAATGCCATCTTTTGCGAGTGCAGACTAGAGAATCTTTCTAAAATCTCCGTAAAATAAGTGAGTGCAGACGTGGAACAACGAAAAAACGCGGGAGACATCTCATACCCTTGGATAAAGTGACGATTTGTCCATTTTTTGTAGCTTCGCCATACTCAACAGCGTAATTATTCCGCTTTCGGCCCGGAATACAGCCGGCACAGCAAGATAGAGCCGATTTCATGAGGCTGTCCACATGCTAGAGGCGGCAGAAAACAAACTGGATTCGGCAGGGGGAGGACCGCGCGTGACGTAAATAAAAGGGTAATATCTACTGGGAAAGTGTGAAAAATACGGGAAATCAGCAAAACATCATGTTTTTGTCCCATTTTTGGAGAAAAGCAGCGTCTCCACTTACTTTCGCCTTTCTCCCTCGCTTTCTCCTTCCGAGCGGAATTGTCATCCTTCGCCACAATCTTTTTTCTCGTCGACTTCTCTAGACTTCTTCCACTATTTGGAAGAGCAGTTGGCGTCAGTTGGATGGGACAAGTGGCCTGTGAAAACTTGGGAGCTACCACAGTCTGCTGAGATGTCTTCGGCCGAAATTCGCAATAAATTCGGTTGTTCACTGGCCTCATTCTTCCTCTGAAAATTGCTCAAGTTTTGTCGAGTAAGTAAAGGCAAACAATTTCCTTATTTGAGTGAAGGAAACCGGTTTGAGAGTGGAAATTTAGTTTGCTCTCTCAAAAATGGGAGAGACACAGAGAACGATGTCCAATTGAAAATTAGAGCCTGGATTGGATGATGATGTTCGTCATAAAGGAGTGCAAATTGTCGGCTCTTCAAGAAGAAATGAGTAGTTCAGCTACTTTTTCCTCAACTGGTTTCTTTCTTAACCCTAAATAACAATCAAAAAATTACTGCAGAAATCGAATCCAATAGCTGATCCTCAAAACAAAAGGGAGGCATTACTCACAAATCAGACGAGATTATCTGCTGCTTTTATTGTCAGAAGAAGAAGGTGGGAGAGTTCTGAGAGTTAAGTCTGTGGGAAGGAGGTGACAATCTTTGATGATTAGAACTCTTTTTCCCTGAATTTCTATGGAAACCTGTGAGAAAAAGAGAGGTGTGGGAGAGAGAACTTTGGCAGAAAGTCGAAAGGATAAAATAATAATTTAATCCAATCGATCTCATTCGATCGAAGGAAAGATTAGCAGCATGACATCGGACTTTTTTCGTCTGCCACCAACTACCAGCCAATCTGAGGGTCAAACAAAGTCTATTTTTCTTATTTAAAAGCTATTCTATGTAGAACTCAAACAACAAGTCAAGAACCCGAAAGATTTCCAAAAGATTTGGAGAAGAAGGACGAGTCGACGAGAACAGAGGAAGAGGGACATGAGGCCTGGGGGAATCCTGTCCAATTCGTCCTCACAGCGATTGGACTGGCGGTTGGACTCGGAAACATCTGGCGCTTTCCTTTTCTGGCCTACCAACATGGCGGAGCAGCTTTCCTCATAGCTTACATCATTTGTGGATTCACTTTCGGATTGCCGGCGATTTACGCAGAATTCCTTATTGGACAGTTTTCGAGAATCAATCCAGCTAGAGCCTTCTATCGATATGCTCCTGCTTTCCATGGACTCGGTCTGTTCACAGCTTTGCTTTGCTTCCTGATCGGAATCTTCTACGCTTTGGTCATCGCTTGGAGCGAACTCTATTTGGCTTTTACAGTTAGTGGCAACAGCTGGAAATGGAGCGAATG
This sequence comes from Oscheius sp. JU1382, assembly GCA_932521405.1. Lineage (NCBI taxonomy): Eukaryota > Metazoa > Nematoda > Chromadorea > Rhabditida > Rhabditidae > Oscheius > Oscheius sp. JU1382. Next base: position 395,714 of record OW051478.1, on the reverse strand, counting down.
CAATAACGACTGGAACACACCCAGTCAGTTCTTGAGCAAAAGTAAAAACAAATTATTCCAGATTGCGTCCCAACAAGATGGCATATGGACTGTCGCAGTGCCAATTCCTCCTTGCCTTATGCTACTCCCAACGGGACTTGTCTTGCAGATCCAGTAAAAGATACAACTAATGGAGTTACTGAGTTCTTTTTGTCAGTTTTTATTATCTTTCTGATTTCAAAGCTTTGATTTTCAGAAATTATGTACTGATTTATTCGAAGAGCATTCTAGATTTTGGCGAATTCAACTGGGGAATTGTCGCCTGCGTTGCGATTTTATACATCCTTTGTGCGCTAACCTTATGGAAAGGAATCCGAATCCTTGAGAAGACTAGCTATGTGACTGTACCTCTGCCCTACATTATTGTTTTCATCTTCTTCGGACGAGTCTTCTTCCTCGAAGGAAGTTACGAAGGCATCAAGGCTTACCTCTTCAATCCAGACTTTCAACAGCTGCTTGATCGCAAAACATGGGCAGATGCTCTCACCCAGGTCTGCTTCTCTCTGGCTCTTGGATGTGGGGCGACTATTGCCCTGGCAAGTCACAATAAGGTTAGTTTTGATCAAGTCTTCGACTATAAAGCGATTCAGAAATCAAATAATTGCTTCCGAGATGCGCTTTTTGTTGTTCTCTTTGATACTTTGATGTCTGTAGTTGGAGGAGTGGCTGTCTTCGGAACTCTCGGATATTTGAGTTATATGACTGGAGCTTCTCTGGATAAAGTAGCCACAGCCGGACCTCCGCTTATTTTCATCACTTATGTGGAGGCTACAGCCACTATGCCTCTCTCTTGGCTTTGGAATTTGCTGTTCTTCCTGATGATCTTCCTTCTTGGCTTCAGCTCGATGGTGGCTATTGTTGCCTTTTTGACGGATTTTGTTTTGGAGTCGTTGCCGCAGATGAAGAAAAACAAAAGGTGGAAGATCATTACGCCCTGTATTTTGTGCCTTATCTTGGCTCTCTTCGGAACTATGTTGTCCACTGGAAATGGAAGCTATTGGTTTGAGATGATGGCCGATTTTATTGCGACAACCGCTCCGTGCATAGCGGTCTTTCTTCAAACCATTCTGCTGGCTTGGGTCTATCGCTGGAAGAATATCGTCAGAGATATGGAGGATATATGGGGCCCCATGCCGAAGAGCTCCATTTCGCGTTTCTTTTCGAGATATTCGCCTTACTTCAAATACAATTGGATGTTCGTCACGCCCTTGATGGCTATAAGCATCGGTGTGCTGACTCTGATGCGAGACATCCCAGCTAAAAGCGGAGGACAACCTCTCCCAATCTGGGTTTGTCTTCCATTTCATCCAATTGATTAAAATTTAGGCTGAAATCATCGGTTGGTCGATGAATTTGTGTCCCTGCTTGGCCTTTATCATCTACTTTATTGTGAATTGGATACAGATGAAGAGCCGTGGAATCGCCTTTAAATACATGTTTATGCCAGCAAAAGGCCTGCCCAGTCACGATAGGTACTACAAGAAGAAGGGAATCGACCCCCCGAATGGATGGAGAAAGCAGGAGAGGGCAGATAGCAGCTCCAACCCGACTATTTTGTCCAAGAGCGATGCTTACACTTGAACGTCTACTCTTTATTTAGACGTATTTTTTGTTTTTGAAAGACGAAATAAACCATTTCGTCTGTAATTGGATTGTCTTACTCTTTGAACCAAAGCGATAACTCTATTTTCTCTTTCAATAAGAAATATACGCGATTAAATTTGTTCTACTCTTGCTGTTAATCTCTAACTTTGAACTTTTTCTTCCCTTTTTTTGGATATTTTTTACACAAAAGCTCAGACAGCTGTTGATCAAAGAATCGCATGCTTCTTTTAGCTAAATAGCTGTTATAAAATTAATTTAAAAAAGCACATTTTCAACGTGTATTCGAGTATAATTATATCGTGTTCGTTGCATAACAAATTGACGCAATCAAAACGTCCGAGAACTTTGAGCGCACGGTAAGACAGCTGAACTCTAAATGGATTGTTTACGCAGTTCTTTGAACCTTTGTAGCTCTTGAGTGGTGATTTTGAGAACATTTCTGCTTTTAAAGTTAGACGAAGGAGAATTCTTTTTGAATGGACTGATTTTCTCTCGATTTCTCAAGTACGATAAATAATGCTCGTTCAGAGAATGAAGCTATTCGAAATGGTCGGAACGTGGATCGTCATTGGAGTCTTGAGCTTTATTTCTGAAGTCATCAATGGGACTCTACTCTATGCAATCTTTATTCACACTCCTTCTTCAATGGGCCGTTATAAGCGAATGCTGTGGAAGATGGGGGTTCATTTAGGAAAGAGATTCAAAAAACTCTAAATTCAGGTCACGGATATGCTGTTTTCAATCTCAATTTCTTGGCTCCATATGCCCAATTTATTATTTCCCATACCGGCCGCCACAGTCCAGGGATTGATGAGATACTTTGGGCCGATGGGAGGTCGAATTGCTGTAAGTTGGGCATTACCATTGCTAATCAGTTTTTCAAAAGTTTTATTGAGAAAGTGAAGAAAAAGAGATTTAGAATACGGTTTCATTCGCTACTTGCGCTGCCACGCTTCTTTCTGTCAATGACTGCTGCATGTACAGATTTTTTCTCTTCTTTCAAATGGATTCAGTGTTAGAGAAGTTCATCGGAATCCCGTGAGCCAATTTTAAGAGAAAACAAAAAATTGCAGTGGATTCCTCCTCTGTATTTTCGCCCACATTGCCATTATTGCCGTGGTTGGCGTGTTCAGCATCTTCTTCACTGCCGATTACTATGTAGATTTTGTCTTTTCTCCCTCCACTCTAATCCTAGGAGCTGATGGAATACGCAAAACGGCACAATCTCACAAACTTGATGACTTCTCTCACTCCGGAGACATCAATGGTAGCTATGGATGTGGATACGCCTTCGATGATTTGTTTCGCAGTTGTGATTTCACTTTATATTTTTGCTACTGAAGGAGCGAATATTGTATTAAGTCTGGCCGTCAGAAGAAAAATAAACGAAGCGCGGAGGTCAATGTCCAAGGAGACTTTTCGAATGCAAAAGAGCTTGACGCGAGTTTTATTGGCTCAGGTTGGTTTTCAAAAATGAACTTTACTTATAGTGATATTAGCACCATGATTGAAAGAAGCCTTTAAATTAGGATTAAAAAAGGTTTGCAGACATTAATTCCCGGAATCTCGGTGACCACTCCCGTAATGATCTACCTCTTTGCACTGTTCTTCAACAAATATGAGATCATCGACCTGGTCGTAGTTGAAACGCTTGTCATGATTGCAGTTGGTGGCTATCCAATGATCAACTCAATTTTCTGCTTTTTCTTCATGAAGCCATATAGAGATTTCCTGGTCAGATTGAAAAACAAAATCTTGTGTAGGAAGACGTCCACCTCCTCTGTTGCCGTAATCTCCGACCCGTCTGGCTATAACAGCTCCAGTGCCTTCACAGCTTGAAGAATAGCCTCCTCTTGGTTTTTGATTGAAAAATAATTTTAAAAAATATTAAAAAGTCTTCATTCTATATCTGAAAGAACAGTTTAAAATTCAACTGAAAAAGTTGATTTTATTTACAAACGAGATCGACGGTGATTTACAATCCACTGAAGAGAGGTTCCGATATTCTCTTTGTTCTTGCAGGAGATTGAGATGCATCCAATTTCGCGATTCTGAACGGAGCACAGATTCCTAAACTATTATTAGACTCGCTTCTCTCTCGCAAACATTACAATGCTTCAACGAGTTCTCGCTCATCCAAAGCATCAGGAAGGTCATTTTTATTTCCCAGAATGAGCATGGGAATCCCGGTTAGGTGAGAATCATTAAGAAGAGAGAGTAGCTCTTCTCCGGACTTCTAAAAAAGAGATCAAGTGGATGGGTTAAGCTGACCTCGATAGATTTTTCTGTAGTTGCGTCCAGCATAAAAACAATCACATCTACTCCTCGACAATATCTGGCCCACATCGAGCGGAATCTCGTCTGTCCGCCAATATCAAACATCTAAACGTTTCTTTTTCATTCCAAGTCTTACTTTGATGGAGACGCTGCCTTTTGTAACTCGTCTCAACGAGAATCCAATTGTCGGAGTCATTTCCTCCGAATAGTTGCCATTCTGCAAATAGACTTTTTTTTTAAGAAAAGGAGACAGTCTCACCGAAATTAAATTAGCAAAGGTGGTTTTTCCAGAGTTGTTGAGACCAATAAGAGTGACCTCCATTTCTTCCTTCCAGAAGAAGGAAAAGATCCAGTCGATGAAGCGTGAGAAAATAGACATTGAAAACACTTAATGAAATCCAAATGAATTTTTAATGGAAATATATTGAAAATTCGAAAATTATTTCCATTTACAAGCAAATTGCTTTACAAAAAAAAATAATCGATCGCTTCTATCTTTTTTCCAGGAAATCAATGATTTTTGTCCACTAAAGCTATCTAAAGATCGGTTTATTATTTGTTCTCTGGAAGGGCTGTAAAAGTGGCTAATAGATTATCAGTTCCAGTGTGCGATGGGTCGAAAAGAATTCAATCGTCTCGGGCTACTATCTGCAGTGTCCTACATCGTTGGTAACATTATTGGAACAGGTTTTTTTTAATAAAAAAAAAGATTTACTCTTTCAGGCATCTTCCTTGCCCCTAAAGGGATTTTGGAACACACCGGCTCTGTCGGTCTTTCCATGATTTTATGGACCCTCTGCGCTCTGAAATCAATGCTATCAGCTGCTGTAAATCCCCTTCTTTGAAAAATATTTGCTCCTTTTTAGTGCTTTATAGAGCTCGGCACAAGTATCCCAGAATCTGGAGCAGAGATCGCCTACATAAATTATCTCGGATGGTATCCAATCGCCTTCTCCATTTTATGGCTCACCGCTGTAATTCAAGGGTTTCTTCTCACTTCAATATTCATCCTTTCTTTAGCTCTTGCAGTGCAGCAGTCGTTTTCCTCACCTTTGGCCAGTACATAATGGAAACGGTTGATTCGCTCATTTGCATCCCTGAATATTACCAAGACTGGGCGATTAAGCTCTCTGGTTTTGGTCTAATGTGTGAGCTATCCTCGGAGAAAATAGCTTTCTTTTCAGTTTCAATGAGCATAATCAACATGTATTCTCTTTCCGATTTAGCTGGAAAATTGCAAATTTTATCAATGATTGGCAAGATTTTGGCACTCACTTGGATAATTTGCATCGGCTTCTATTGGATCATTATTAAAGGTTAGTCACTTTCAATCAAATAAACTCCAATTTCCAGGGGAAACCTCACACTTCGCTCCAAAATATGCCTTCTCCGGCTCGAACTGGAACGCATATCAACTCGTTTTGGCCTTTTATCAGGGCGGCTGGGCATTCAGCGGCTATACTACTCTAAATTTTGGGACAGAAGAAGTCGAGCTGAAGAACTTTAGACAGTTAGTTTTATTCTTTATTTACCGAGAAATTATAAACTTCAGGACATTTCCTTTAGCAATAATGGGTGGATTAACACTAGTAGCAGTCATCTACATTTTGACGAATATTGCCTATTTTTCAGTTTTAACTCCAGAAGAAATATTACAATCCAAGGCAGTAGCTACAGTTAATCTTTCAATTGGAGTTTAAATGTCAAAAATTATAGCTTTTCATTGAGAAAACTATTGGCCAAGGAGCTTCCTACGCCATGCCGGCTCTTGTAGGTCTTCTCCTGATTGGAACAGTCAATTCGGGTGTTTTTATTTCTAGCCGGTATTTTCCTACGAAAAAAATAGTAAAATAGCTTAAAAGATTTCTTCTAGCCGGTGCCAGGAGGGGCATGCTCCCAACTGCTTTAGCTCTAGTCCATCCGGAGAATGACAGCCCACGGGTGGCGATTCTATTCCACGTTAGTTTTTATTTTCCGCTGTTTAAAGCGAATCACTCCAGACGATGTTATGCGCAGGGGCGGCATTTGTCGGAAATACGGACAAATTGATAAATTATATATCGATCATCGGGATGATGAAGACGTGCTTTACTCTAGCCGCCCTGATGATTATCAAAATTACCAAGAAACCAGTAGCAAAAGGAGCCATCAAGGCTAGCTCAAAAGTTAAAGTTCAAAGCTTCTCCACAGATTCCAATCATCTTCCCAGCAATTGAATTCACCATCAACATTTGCTTTATAATCATTCCATTCTACCAGCACTGGCAGAGATGTGTCATAGGAGTTGGGCTATTTATAATCGGTTGTGGTGGGCCCTTTTTTCTTTCTTTAAGAAGATCTTCCAGTTTCTTATTATATCTTCGTCTATCCGAAGAATAAACCAAGGTTTTTACTGATAATCGATGGTAAGAAAAAAGACTCTAGTTTATACAAAAAATTAGATTATTTTACAAAATTTTGTCAAATTCTTCTGTGGGGAGTGGTGGATAAAGGTCCGGAATACCAAAGAGAAAATACGCCAATTGTGGAAGAAGAATCGATTGTTGAGCGCTTCTAGGTAGTCTTTGATCCCATTTTAGGGTGAGAATAAAATTAAATTGAGTAGCAACGATAAAATTACAATGGTCATTTCCGGGCCAATCAGCTGGCCCATCGATCACTCTTTCTCGGCTCGATCTTGACGCGAAATGACCACCTGATTGGTTCTCCTCTTGTCGACCTTTCGCATAACAGTTGCGTTCGCCCGCGTGTATGTGTGTGTGTGGCGATGCAGTTTGTAATAATCAGCCAGGGCCATATTGGCCGCCAAATTGGCTACACTCTTGAGAGTTCTTCTGGGCCCATTCACTCAAGCAGAACGCCGAAGCTTTGGGATTTCCCTGAGAGGAGGTCATTCCCAGACCAATTTACGGGCCGAGAGAACTTGTCCCGGATCGGGCCCTGTTTTCCACACTTTTCGGCTGATTCATTCTGTTTCTTTGCAGCCTTTTCTTCAGCTATTTTTGTTTATAAAAGAACTTTTTAATCGACTGATGAGACTAGATTCTTTCCCAAAAAAATCCTCAACCTATTGACAGTTCTCCTAAGCGCGCTATCATCAACAGATTAAGTTTTGAGTGACCCCTCTCTGCGCCACGGCGATGAAGAGAGAGAGAGACTTCCGCCGAGACGAGCGGGGTCAAACAGCCGCACTATATTGACCCTGTCACTCGGATCTCCTCGATTTTCCCTTATTATTATTATATTCCAATTTTTATCTCATTGACCTTGGATATATAATCGTGGGAGGCGAGTGAGTGTGGCGGTGATTTCTTACTTTATAATCCCCGAGAGGCCACTGCCGCTATTCCACACTCCTCTCGTTGAAACACCGCGTTAGTCTTCTCTTCCTTCGCTTTATTTTAGAAATTAGAGCTACTAGAGAAAGTATTATTATTTTTCCTGGGCGAGAGACACATTCATTTATCTTCAGCTCTGCCTGGCAACTTGATTGATCTGGCCAACTTTTCTCAATCGCTCTCATTGGTACTACACTTCGTGATTAGTTTATTTTTTGCTAAAAGTTTCCTTTTATTGGTTCTCCGTTCTTCTCTATTGATATTCCAAAATGAAATAAAAGAAGATTAGGGAGTCCTCAATTGCCGCCAAAACCCCCCTATTATGACCCTTATGCAAATATGATTGCGCCTCTTTCTGTGTCCGGCGGCCGGTTTCCGTTCTCATCCATCCATGACTTGGAGGGCCGTTTCTTTTACGGATTAACTAGAGTTTATTCAGCCGTTCCGTTTAGGCGACCGTTTCTTGTGGCTCTCTCCTATCCTCGACCTTCTTCTTCTTCTTCGTCCTTTGATCCGCAATCCGATCTGCCATAAATCAGTCTATCGCATTGTTTTTCAGCCTGCCATCATTTTTCTCATTATTACTTGCTTTCTTCTGCAAGGAGCTCTTGTCATTTTGAAGTGTCTATTTCTGCTTTTATTTATTTCTCTTTTATCGAGGCTTTCTAGAGATCCCATGGACGATGGAACTACCACAGAAGACGGCGACTCGGCCATCGTCCTCAGCAGAGAAGAGCTGCAGAATATAAAGGTATTTTTTAAAATATTGTTTCAGCAAAGCGTTAAATTTTAAAAGAATGAATAGTCTCAAAGCTAATTTTTGCTTAAAAATACCCCCGAATATTACTGCTACCGCGAGGGGAACTTGAGACTGCAGATGTGTAGACGGATCTTCTTGAGGATGCACGTGTCGGCGCGAACACTTCTTTGACGACTTTTTTACGCTTCGGCCACATGTGGCTGGCGTAGATTTCTTCTCGGTTTCTCTCTTGGGGTCTCTCTAGAGCTCCCAGCTGGAACAGCTGGACTGGGAGATTTCCCTCGGAAAATTTCTGTTTAAAAAATTGCTACACAAGTCCCTCATGTTTACAAATTAACCCTTCTCCTCCCCACAGATTGTTTATTCCACCCGAAATCCGCGCTCAAAACCAACCCTTGCTGCTGCTGCTGACGTGAGGTCAAAAACTCAACTAATGCTTGTCGTTATTGAAGAGGATCTCGTTAGTTTTCTCTTTTTATTGTTTTTTTTTAAATTGAAGATTTTTCTAGGATTCGGATGAGATGGACGAACAGACGCCGTCCACCTCCTCAGCTAAGTCTTCTCCAAAGCGTTCTGGTCTAATCCGCCGGCTGGTTCGAGTCCCTTGTCCTGCCAATGAGAGTCCTCCCTTCACAGTTCATGGTGGAGCAGCCAAGGGAAAGTGAGTTATTTTGGGGAAAAAGAAAGAAACTCTGTTAGTTAACAATAAAAACGTATGCATCTAAATCCTTTTAAAGTTTCTTCAAAAAAATAATAAATTTAGACTAATTTTGATTGACATCGTTCGGAGGGAAGATCTCTATGGAATTCTTTCTCCAGATGATCGACTTCTTTCAATCGAAGGAGTGTAAGTTATTTCTCTGATTTTAGATTCTAAAAGCTGGCAAAATTTGCCCCCCGCGGAGTATATTCAGCTTTCCCCCTTTCCGTCACAATTCGTCTCAATCTTCGCCTCATCTCGAGATAATTTCAGTGCCGTAAGCGGAATGGTCTACTCGGAAGTCCGTCGACTACTTGAGAAATTGTGCTCAGAGAGGGAACAAGTGGCGTTGGAGGTCGTCTCAGCCGGTTGGATTACGAGTAGAATCGACTAAAAGTTGACTATTTTAGCGTCTTTATCGGAGGAGATCAGCGAAATTTTGGCTGGTAAATCTAATCCTGATCTGCAGAACATATTGCGGAACAATTTATATCAAAAAACCGTCCCTTGTAAGTAACTTTTATTAACAAAGGTCAATGGAGAAAGGAGAAAACTGAGAATTTAACGAATTTAGTCATTTTTAAGCATAAAGTGAAGGAAATAAATATCAAATTCAGGTACCACCCGTCCATCAAGGGAAGGGGAAGTCGATGGTGAGCATTATAAATTCGTTTCTGAGGATGATTTCTCTATTTTAAAGGAGAAAGGTGATCTGCTAGAGCATGGCTCCTATCAAGGTTCGTTTGATTAAAATGATTTCCCCCCTCACATGGAGATCCGAATTTCCTATTTTGAAGCCACCCGTGACCCCAAGTGTCGCGTGTGCCGCATTTGCCCGCCAAGATCGTCCTCCGACGCTCATTCCCATGCATGGTAATTGATCGATCTCCCCGGCGTCCTCCCCAACCCTCTGTCCACCTCACCAGCCATCTCTTTGCCAATGTCGTCTTTGTTTGAATTTTCGGCGAGAAAAGCGACGCCTCCCTCCCCCTTCTCTTTCGCTACACATTTGCTCATTTCCTCCATTTTCGGGATCGGGTTTCTGGCTTGTAAAACACAGAAAAATTCGGTTTTTACCCTGCTTTTTCGTCTGAAGAAAAATTAATTCCAAGAATAAAAGCATCCAACATCCATCTTTGTTAAATAAAATTTACTTGAATAATTCGATTTGACCACACACACACACGGCGATTGAACAACAGTGAAATTACCTCCTTCCCCCAATATATGTTTATCGCTGCTCCTCCTGTTGTCCGCTACGTTCGGCCCGCTACGGTCGGCGGTGATAAGACGATGCTATTTGTTTGCTCTGCCGTTCTAACGCCAATTCTGCCTGCATTCCAGCTCTCCTATCCTCATCGAAGACCTCAATTTTCAATCAATTTCGAACAGCTCAGAGAAAATCAAATATTACCCACCTCATTTGAAATTCCATTGTTTTTGTTTGACTTCGTCCAGGACGTGGATTAAATTATTCAAAGGTTAACCGAGCGTAGACATGTCTGGTGCTCTTTTTCTTCTTTATTTGATTCTACATCTCGAGAATTCCTTTCTTTTTGAGCATCAGTTTTCCCCATCAATCTTGTGTTTTCGGGTGTGAATTAGCCCATCAAATAGACACTTCAACAGTTTGGATGAGGGTCATTGCTCTTGTCAGCTGCCGCGTTTCCGTGAGATATGGCCGTTATCCGGAGCTCTCACCCTGGCTCGATTGGACTTTCCATTCATTACTTATCCAGTTCTCTCTCTCACCCCAGTCCCAAAGGAGAAAACGAATCTGTCACCTCCCCGCTGGGCGCTCATTTATTAGGGAACTGGCTCCTAATTGTAACAGAGACAAGAAGGAAAGAGAGAGAGAGAGTTAGAGAAAATGCGAGAGAGAGTCTCTCCAAAATTCACCGGGGCACTACGGGAGAGAGAGAGAGAGAGACCCTAAAAAAGGCGAACGAGTTTGGGCACACGGGACATTTTTGCCCGACTGACCCACCCTCTAAATATGGCTAGTATCTTTCGGCGACTCTTCCGGCCCAGAAAAAGAAAATGCACTCCAGCTCCGATGGGTTTGTTTTATTTTTGACAACTAGATTTTATTGGAATCCCAAGAACGATCGTACTTTCAATAATTTCTTTTATAGTGCTTTTAAAACAAAACCTTTGGCCAATCGCTGTTGTGCTAACATCGGCACTGATAACTCTTTCAATTAACAACTGGTGTTCTCGACAACTCGTCGTCGTTGTTTAGAGCGTTCCATGAATGTTATCTGGGCTTGATCCGGGTCTCAGATAGCAAATTCTCGCGCCTCTCTTCATCGATTCGACCTCTCCTTATCTGGTCATCAAAATCATGACTTTCCCAAGCCGCTCTCACAATCAATATTATGGCTTTTAGCGTTTCTTTGAATTTATTTTAGTCTCCATAGGTAACCTGAAATTGAATGTATATTTAGTGGGATTGTCATTATAACCTAGACCTGAAATATTTTGCATCAAATTCTAGAGAAGAGCCGTGTAGTTTCCATTAGTATCTCTCTTCTTTTTGTCTTCTTCCGAGAGAGGGACTCCACCCAATCCACTTAGAAAACAATTCAGCCAACCAGCCCAACGAATTTTATGATAGTCGTGGTTCTTTCTAATCGTAAAAGACGCTTTGTGCGCACACGCCCTCTCTCTCTCTCTTCTGTTTGTTAGCCAAACTGAATCATAAAATGCAAATGTCAAAATGACACACATCTCACTAGGGGTCCTCCTTCCTTGGCAAAGGGTGAGATTCTCTAGTTTTTTTTAAAAGAAAATCGCTTCAAAAGTTTAATGCAAATTTTCCAGGATTTCTTTACGGCACACCACGACCGCTGGAATCGGCCGACGCCGACGAGGAGATGGTTAGCGCAGCAATCGGAAAAGGCCCTCTTCCACCGAACTGGGAAATCGGCTACGCGGATAATGGCGAAAAATACTTCATCGAGTGGGTTTTTTTTTGCGGCTGTTAGTGGGGGGGAAGAAGGAGATTTCCTACGAGGGCAAAGCCCGAATATAAATTGGTTATACCTTTAGTTTTTATTTTGGTCTTCGAATTCCTTTTAATGCTTTAGAATGATGTTGGTCAAAAAATCGTTGCGTATCAAACCATTATTTGCAGCCACAACACAGGAACGACAACATGGGATGATCCTCGACTATTGCCGGACGGCTGGGAGCAAGTAGACGACCCCTACTATGGAACTTTCTATGTCGAGTGAGTTTTTTCGCTTTGAAACAGCCAAAAATAAGAAAATCTCTCTCTTTCTCAGGGCCGATCACACCTGGTCGGTTGTAAAAGTGCTCATCACCTCTCTGGGGACGCAAACAATTAGTGCGGATGACAAATGACCCTCCGTTTTTCGTCAAACCCCAATGAGAATTTACTCATTTTATGGTGATTTGTCGCAAATATTCAATCTGAAAAGAGTCGCTTTTGTGTAAATTCTACTTTGTCAACATAACTTCGCTACACTAACCAAATAATAGAAGAATTCACACCGAGAGAGAATTACTTTGGACAAAATAGCCCCAACTCGAAGCCTAATCGGTGGTACTTTTCGAGTTCATCTGTCTCTGTTGTGCTGGTGCAAATGGGATTCTCGTTGTCGTCTTTCGGCGCCGACTTGATAAGTTCTATTCGTAACGAAGTTAGAGCGCCGCTAACTTTGGCGCCCATCCGCTCCGCCCACCCTCAACCCTTCCACCCAAACCTCGGCGGAGCCCAGCAACCGGACAAAATTTGCTTTCTATTTTCGAGCCAACTACTTGAAAAGTCCAATAGTCCAGTCGTTTCAACAAAGACTTCCAAATGACTTTAGCCATTCATTATCCGTCTCCTTCCCACCCGGATCCTCTCTCGTTTCCGAGTGTTTTCGTTCCTCTCTCGGCTCCCCCGTTCCCAGGCAGCCATTTGGCCTCTTCGGCTAATTCTTTCCTCTCTTTCCTTCCTTCTTTTGGAAACTAATTCGCCAGGCGATGGTCTGATGCAACCGCGAGGAACTGAGCTCCTTTCTAATGTTATCTACTTCAAAAAGGAGGAGAAACCAAAAGGGATTTCCCTCCTTGCGCCACCCAATATTTTGGGAGTTGAGAAGGTCGAAACCAAACCGTAAGTGAGCCCTTTCGCTGTGTCACAAAATCAATAAGACTCAAAATAGTTGTTTTATAAATAGGCAGGCTGAAAAAAAGACCAATGGCAGAACATTTAATTTTAGTCACCTCAACAAACGAACTCAATATGAGAGACCGGGAACGGCCGTGGATCCCAAGCATTTCACAACTCCTTCTACCGCCTCTACTGCTTATATTGGAGACGGCTTCGATTCTGAAAAGCCATATGGCGAATTCCGTGGAAAAGGAAACTACGATGTGATTCCCAACAAACAGTCGGTTAGTTTAAGTAACAGCAATACCACCAATATTAGTTGAGCTTTGATTTTTCTCCAATTTAAGTCCTAGCTGAAATAATAATAATAACTTTTAGAAAGTGAATGGCTCCTCAGCTCCTCAAAATGGCCACTCCTTCACTCGGGATGTTAATCAGCTGAGAGGAGAGCTGATGAGCACTACGATAATAAAAGGACCCAAGGGCCTCGGCTTCACTCTAATCGGCAATGATGCTTCCTCTAAAGGCGACGAATTTATTCAGGTTTGTAGGATTTTTGAAAACGCGAGACGGGTTGGGGAGACATTTTATGGCCGAGCTGATGGTTAGTCAAAGGGCCATTTCGGCGAAGCTTTTATCCGGGTAGAGAGAGAGAGAGAGAGAGAGAGAGGGGATTGGATGGGGTATTTTTTCAGAATCTGCTTATAAATTGAGCCAAAATAAATAACGATTGATTCAGGTGAAGTCAATACTAGCTGGAGGGCCAGCTGCCGACAACGGAGTCCTCCAGCCTGGAGATGTTTTGGTCCGAGTCAACGGGGAGATCCTTCTGGGAGCAACACAATCTGAAGCCTGTCGTGTGTTCCTTTCAATCCCCGTGGGAGATCCCGTTGCCCTTCAAATTTGCCGCGGCTATCCGCTCATGATCGATCCCAATAATAGGGTTAGTTTAGAACATTTGTATTTTTTTTAAAAACTAGTTTGACTTAAATTAAGCATTTAAAGCAAAAATTGCAGATAATTACGGAGAATGTCTACGCGACTGGAGGACGACGATTGACGGACCAACAGGAAATTGAAATCTACAAAGGACCGGAGGGATTCGGTTTCACCATTGCAGACAGCATCAGTGTGAGTTTTTTTTCCTCTGACTGATCATTAAACAATTATTTTCTAGGGCCAGAGAGTTAGAAAGATTATCCACCCTGCTCAATGCCCAAATTTGATGGAAGGCGACACCATCATTGAGTTGGATGGCAGAGACGTGAGGAATATTCCCCACACTCAGCTGGTGGATATGTTGAGAGAATGTCCCGTTGGTCATCGCGGCCGACTGATGGTTAGGAGAAGTAGTCCCAAGCACAGGTTGGTTCTAATAGTGGCCACTTGGAAGTCCTTGATTGTTTAGATCTCGCACTCCGACGGCTGCTTTTCGCTACGGAGAACAGCGCTCCACTCCTGTGAATACGGTAACCGGGCCGAGGTCGAAGACTCCCGCTCCGGCGCAGAGACAACCATCAACGGAGATGTTCGGAGGAACGCTGGGCCGACCATCAACTCTAAATAAGGTTTGTTTAGAAGAGAAACCTTTTTGAGCCTTGAACAAAACCTTGAAAAAATTCAGGGAGCAATACAATTTGCTCTACCAAACTCTCGGAATTATGGTTTTGGTTTTTTCTTTCAATCCCACGGCGTCAACAAACGAGGTGGAAAATTTCCCTCAAAATTCCCCTCTTGATCTCAAGTTTAACCCTTTTTTCTTCAGAAATCCATGGACGAGCCTGATTTCATTCCAAGAATGCGGCCTTCTTCAACAACTTTGGGCTTCGCCACACCGAATTATGTGCCTATTTCGCAGTTCTCCAAGGATAGAGCCTCGGAGATGGTGACAGTCAATTTGATACGAAAACCGAACGGATTCGGTTTCCGTTTGTTGGGAGGAGCTGAGGTGAGCAAACATTGATTTTACGAGAGGGGATTTGTGTTATTTTAGACGAATACACTGCTCACGGTTGGACAAATTGTCGCCGGAGGGGCGGCCTACGACGACGGAAGGATGCAAGAAGGAGACGAGATCATCGAGGTTTGTTTATTCGCTTTCAAAAAAAGATCAAAGCACATTCGCTCATTTAATATTAAGCATTGGGGAAACATAATTTAGATTGATAACTTCAATGTAGAGGGAGTTACTCACGAAGAAGCTGTCAAAAAACTTGAGCAAGCGGCCAAGAACAAACACGTAAAAATGGTTGTCCGACGGCCTCGTTCCGGTACCTTTTTTCTCAACTTTTAACTACTTTTTGCTTTAGATATGTCCCATTCGGTTTCTCTCCCAACTGGTGAAAGAAAAGCAATTCTAAGCGAATATGATGTAGTTTTGAGTCGCTCGGATAACGACGGCTTTGGATTTATCATCATCTCCTCGATTGACAGGAATGGCTCGACTATTGGTAAGAATTTAGAGGATTGATCGACCAAAATACAATATTTAGGTCAAATTTTGGAGAATTCGCCAGCATCCAAATCAGGCAAAGTGAAAGTTGGAGATCGAGTTGTTGCGGTGAATGGCAGGGATATCTTGAACATGACGCATGGAGAAATTGTCAATTTGATCAAGCACTCTGGATTATCTGTTCGCTTGACCATCGCTCCTTCAATTCCCAGCGAGCCACCAATTGCCAGCAGTACTTTGATCAGAAATGGGCATATCCCTCCTCCATTGGCTTCTTCTTCCGTAAGTTTAAACTCGGCACCTTTTGCAAGCATTTTTTTAGGTCCACAATTCGAATTATTCTTCATTTACGGCTCTTCGCAGTCCAGTCCAGCCGTATGCAGTTGTTCCCGATGCTTCGAGGTACAGTCGGATCTCTAATGGTCACCATGAACCCGTTCCTCCCGAGCAGGTTGGTACCCTCTGCCCCTCGCATTTTTCCCTAGAAATATTCTCCTTAATCCCTAAATGTTGTGTGCTTTTTTTTTTCATCTTCGTTCAAATTTAAGTTCGGATTGCCTTTTTCTGTTATAGCAGCCGAGTTGTGAGTCTCTGCTGGACGCATTGAAGCAGTCCTCCATTTTCGACACTTACTCGGAAGAATGGGAATTTCGAGAACTCGAGGAGGTCGTCATTCCCTCACCCACGCTGTCCCAACGGTGGGCGAGAGCTCCTCGATCGCGTGTCGACCTCTGTTTCCCCTTTTTTGTTATCGTCTCTTCTAACTGTCCAAATCTGTAACTTGTCCTCCACTTTCTGAGGAAGAGAAAGACTAACACTTTTCGTTTAAAAAAGAAATGCTCTCTTCCCCCGATTTTCTCTCTCCGCTTCCTTAATCATTTCATCACCTAACATGTCACTGTCTGATTCTTCTTCTACTCAAAAGAGAGAAATAATTCCAGGACGGTACCGTAATAGTTGTTGAGTTGGAACGCGGCACGCGAGGGTTTGGTTTCTCCATCCGTGGCGGACAAGAATTCGGTGCGATGCCTCTCTTCGTCTTGCGAATAGCTGAGGATGGTCCAGCTGCTGGCGACGGTCGTCTTCGAGTTGGTGACCAGTTAATGGTCATCAACGGCCGGGATACGACCGGATTGACACACGAGGAGGCCATCTCTATCATCAAATCACAGCCAACTGTGAGGCTTGTCGTCAGACGGCGTAGCCCCTCATAGATCTTTTTTTAAAAAACATGACTTATTCTTATCCTCAATGGGTCTCATTTTTCGCTCCAGTGAATTATTTTCTCTGTACATATTCTACTTTTTTTTTCGCTCACTTATAGTGAAACATTTCCGTCATTCTGATGAATTTATTCCACATCTAATAAAGATTTTATTTTGGAGACAGGGATTTTTTAAGATTAATTTCTTCCCAGTGTGAATTGCTCTCGTTCTCTCCAATATACTTTATGCCGATACTTCTGCTACTCCTAGCGATAGCTTCTCCTATCAACTCCGATTATCCCTGCTTCTTTGATCCAACAAAATTCAACTCACCGATAAAAGATGCTACAGATTTAGATAGCTGTTCTTCCATTAATGGAACTCTTATATTTGAACGATTTGCTTTTGGAATACTGGCGAAACCACTCAACTTCATTCAATCTAATATGACAAAAATTATTGCCGTTGAGACACTGGTACAAAATTTTGCTTTAATGGATCCGAAAATTAATGTCCTTAATGGAAGTAGTAGGTTTTTTTCTCTATGCTAAAAGAGAGTTCAGCAGTGATTGGTAATCCTTACTTCTGTGATCGCTATTTCTACGAGTTGGAGAGGGATATTCATTATATCAAATCAATATATGGAAACTGTAGAGCTAATTGCTACACCCTAAAACATGTTGAGATGAACTACAAGAATTGCACCTATTTTGAGGGAGATCTCATCATCGATGAGAATACCAGCTCAAGATTTATCGAAAAATTAGTCACTTTGGAGCATATCGACGGCAGTTTGACGATCCAAGGCAGCCAGCTGACGAATCTACACGGATTGAGGATGCTCCGAAAAATTGAGGGCTCTCAATCAGTTGGCAGGCCTCTCTTGAAGATTTACAATAATTCCCAATTGAAGGAGTTCAAACTCCCTGGATTGCAAGAGATCCTTGCTGATGGATTTGGCCCAGCCGTCGTAATTTCTGACAACTACGTCGTTCCAACCAATAACGAAATTAAAGAGTTTGTTTTAGATGGAGCTAAGTTGTTTTTTTTTCCAGCTGGAGTTCTAAATATAAGGTCGAGGTGGGTGGCAGCTTTAAAGAGGAGGACTCGACTCCAGAATTGGGCAATAATTGGATCGAACCTGGTTTGTTTCAGTTTTACTGGAAATTAGAGCAATTTCAGGATTGATTTGTATGGTTTCTTTCGTCTTATCCCTGGCATTGATTATAGCAGCTGTGATCATTTTCAAGGTGATCTGCAAGTCGAATAAGTTGACGAAAGCACCCAAAAAAGCTAAGCCGAGTTTGGAGCGAAGTTCGAAAGAAACATCGAAGAAGCAAAAGATTCTCCCAATTGTTAGTTCAAGAAAGAAGAAAGAATTGCTGAAGTTTGAGAGAAAAGGACGAGTTACAAACGCGCCAAGACGATCAGTTGCCCAGATGACTAGCAACGGCTATTGGCATAATCAAATAGCGAGGGAGATGAAGATGAAAAAAAGGGAAGCTAAAGAAGTAGCGAGGAATAGAAATAGGGGCAAGGAGAAGTCGCTAACGCCCATCAAAGCAAAAACCGGCAGCTCTACAATAGGATCCAATATGTCCACGCTATGCTCCGGCAAAACGTAAAAGGAGGATGAAATGTAATTACGCTGAAACAATAAAATTATTGTATTTTCCAATCCCTCTTCGTTTCTTCGAAGAAATCTAGGATTTTTGATTTTTTTAAGTTGTTTAGCTCCCTTTTTAAGCTTCTTTCTTTTCAACGCTATTGATTATTCCAATGATTTAGCTACCTAATTTTATGAAAATCGATAAAGGGAAGGTCGCTTGTGATTCATTTTCTACCACTCCATCAATTTTAAGGAAAAAAATTCAACAAAATGGGCTCAGCTGGGAGAGCAATTGGACCGGATGGAAAAGTAAGTTTGATATCGAGAATAAGCAATCTTTCCAGCCTCTAATACGAGCGGCCCCAAATAAGAAAGAAGCCCAAATTCAGAAAACAAATGTGAAAGATTGGAAAAATAAGGTAAACCTTCAAAAGATTTCTGTGAGTTTTTGTGTGTTGTTTTTATAATGGGATTCAGAAGCCTAACAAGCCATTTAAGCCATGGCCGAAATCTTCTCCAAAATCAATTCATCTTTGGAATCATTTTGGACAACCTCCACCTCCATCTCAGCCTAACCTTGAGCTCAGTGCAATTGCGCCGCCTCAGTTGATTCCTACACCTCCCAGCTTTGAGCATCAAAATATGCAATTTTATCCCAACAAAACTCCGCAAGCTTGGAATCATCAGGAAATGTACAAAAGACATCCTCCTCAGCAAAACAACCAGCCAAGCAGGATCAACTATTTCCAAACTCCTTCTGCTAAAAGCCTGGAAAAGGCAACCGATGATTTTGACGTTGAATCAAGTGAGTTGCCTCCTCAAAAACAAAGATAATTTAGGTCCTTTCCTCCAATTAATGGCTCAAAATATCAGAGAGACCATGTCCGATAAGGTGGACAACGAATTATTCTGTAAGCTTGAGTCGTTATTAAAATGCTCATTTCTAGGCATGGGAGTTTATACAAAGCTGGCGAAGCTTAAAAATAAGAAGACGGTCAAACGGCTTCAAAGTGAAATCAACGCTCTGCTAGGCTCAGTTGAATAAATAGTTAACTTTTATCCAATTAGATTCTAATCTGGGCAATTGATTAAGATACAAAGCGATGATATGGTTGCTCTTCTCACTAGCTGGCGTTTTAGTGATATTTTGTAAGAAAAAAAGAGTGAGCGCGTTTCCATTTTAGGTAGACGGTGATGACTTAGAAAGGGCAAGAAAATTGGAGGAATAAAGAGATGCCGGGGAAGAAGGCCGTTTTGACGGCGAGCGAGTCAAAACTCTCTGAAAATGCGAGGGCAAAGCAGCTGAGCAAGAAAGAGGACGATTTTTCAATGGCTTTCAAGTTTAATACGGTGGAAGAGTGTAACGAGCCCAATGAGTCGCAACGAACAGATCTTCGTTCGATTGAAGAGGACAATCCTCTGTTGAAGAAGGATGTCGCCGCGAAATTGAAGAACAAAAAGGAGAAAAGAGTCGAACCTCTTCCGACAGTCAATCGCTCGCTCTATATGGTGCAATCACTTCAAAAACAGACGGATAAGACCCAAACCCCCGATTACTCTGCTGAAAAGAGAACTGAGAGTCCAGCTCCTATGGAGATTTCCTCAGCTTATAAAGTTTCCACCCAACAGCCAACTCTTTCCACTCAAAACAAGCAATCAGCAGATAGCAACAGCTTAGTGCAAAAACAGTTTTCAAGAAGCTTCACAGCTCGTCTACTTCTAGCCACTCCATCTGAAGCCAATGTGACGATGAGTGAGCAAGCTGGGAAGTTCAATCTGAATCCATTAGATGATCCATGCAAGACGCAGCCCTCCAAATCTGCTCTCAAACCATACGTACCTCCTGAAGGAGGAAAAGAGCAGAAGAAGTCAATTGACAAAAAGAATACACAAAAGTAATGAGATTGCATTTCAATACATTCGAGCTGCCATTTTTTACTTTTTGTTCACAGGAAAATGATTAAAGACTAGTGGTGAGTTAGAAGTGAAAATATGTCCTCTCGTGATTGGTATCAGTCGAATCAAATTCGCCAAGATTCGTTGGATGAGGCGAGTGGATGGGATTAACTACACTCACTACGTCAATTACTTGATCATTTTGCTCCTGATAATAATGAGTTTGACTGAAAAAGTTAGAGTTTTTTTTTCTAAGGGATTTACCGATAAAATACACCAATGTTCTGCTCCGATTGGACGTCAATTAATTCTTCAAAAAGTTCAATTTGCTCATCTAAATTTTTTTTGTGGGAAAAGTGGGCCAAACCTGCAGCTCCTTGATGAGGAGCTTCAACCTCAATGTATTCCACAACTTGTTGTGGTTGAAATTCATGATAATCCACTTCTATTTTTGGTTTTTTTGAGGGAGAAGGCTCTGAATCCTCTGCACAACAGAGCGGAATGGAGATGACGGCATCTTCATCAATTCCTTGCAGTCGCCTTCTTTCTTTGAGTCTCTCCGGCCAGCTGGCTTTCTCCTCTTCCGTCAATTCTTTAATTCTCTTTAGTCGGTCGCCCAAAGTTTGGAGTCTTTTGTCTCTCTCTAGCTTTACAGCCTCCTCCTCCTCTGTATATTTCCGTAGATGTTTTTTCTTTATCTTCAAAGGGGTTCTTTCTTCTTAGAAAGACCTACTTCATCAGAAATTTCTTCCTTTTCTAGAAGCAAACTCGGAGTAAAATCGACATCATTTGGATTGCTGCAGGGCTTCCCACTGGCAAAATGCAAGCTACAGACAGAGTCAACCTTCTTGTTCTTTTTTGAATGACCCTAAACAATTGTTGAAAATTTTTAAAAAAAAACAAAAATAAAGAAACATACATGGCTGCCTAGAACCTGCATCCATTGGAGCTTTTGAAGGCCAGGATCGTCTGGAATCTTGTAGAATTTGATGGTCGTGTTGCACTCTTTCCGGCCCCATCCACAAAAAACGCATCGCCTATACATAATTCTCCTGAAAGTGAGTGGGGAAATAGAACTTAGATCATGTTTTAGCTGGAAAAGCAACGAATTAAAAAGCGGTTTTGAAGGCGCTTTTGTTTTATGGTCAACGACTGTACAGGCTCTACAGTATGCCGAAAATACATGGAGGCGCAGAATACGCACGAATCATCTTAAGGAATGCCGCGAAAATTTTTCGACTTGTCGAGGCTAGATAAAATAAATAATGCCGCAGATTTGTCATTTCAAATACAATCGTCAACGCCAGCTGGTCGATATGGTTGAAAGAAAGAAGACGTCGCGGAGCACGAATAGAAAGAAGTCGCCAGAGGCTGAGGCCAGAGCCAAGAGAGCAGAGAGAACAGAGCCGAAGATGAAGTTCCTCGTAGAAGAAGCCAAAGTCGAGCCGGATGAGCAGCTGGCCTCCAAAATTCCAACTGAGGTTGAAGGAAAGAAAGGCAACGACGCAGCGGAGAAGACTTTCACAATGGATCCTCGTCTTCGCTGGTGCTCCAAGGTTATCGCTATGGTTGGTTGTCTCTCATCCCTTCATCAATTGGTTTCAGAGGCCAGCCGATATTTGCAGGGAATTCGTCGCCAATAAGAACTACAAGCCGGATAAATATACGATGGTCAGTTGGGAGAAAAATGAGGCCAAGAATCGATATGACGACATCTTCTGTATGGACGCCACTCGGGTCATTCTAAAAGATCGCAAAGGCGACGACGATTATATCAACGCCAGCTGGATTGATTGTCTACCGGATGGCCAGAAATATATCTGCACCCAGGGACCTGTCACTTCTACGATTCCCGACTTCTGGCATATGATTTTCACCGAGAAAAGCACTGTGATTGTCATGCTGACTGCACTGGAAGATGATGGAAAATGCTCGAAATGCAGCTTGTACTATCCCACATCAAAGTCGGATCCACTCATCTCGGGATCGTACAAGATCTCTCTCAAATCGAATGAGAAGGAGCCTTTCCCGACTATGAAATACAACATTTTGCAGGTTGAAAAATCCGGTAGATTTTCCCCCTTTTTTCTTATAATCATCTTCCAGGGCAGACACTAGATGTCCATCATTTCATCTACGATACTTGGCCCGATCATACTGCTCCCGAGTCGCCTATCCCGTGCGTTGGTCTCTTCAAGCAGGTGAAGAAACTAGCTGGCGGCCAGCCAATAACCGTGCATTGTTCTGCTGGAATCGGACGCACCGCAACATTCGTTGGAATTGACTATGCCAGTCAGAAGATTAATCAGCACGGAGAGATGTGGAGTATGGTGGATGTTATCAAGGATTTGCGTCAAAAACGGATTCAAGCCATACAAAGCTTCACCCAATATCTCTTCCTTCACGTCTGTCTGCTCGAATACTTCTTCCAAGAAGGCGCCCTGGTGAAGGATCAAAAGTTTGAAAACTTCTACGGGCTTTGCGTGAAGAAGCTCAAGATTAGAACTCTGAAGAAGAGAAGCCAGAATAAATAATCACGAAGACTATTCGTAGAGAAAAATAAAGTTCTCGAGAGCTTCTAGCTTTTTATGCAAAAATCTTATTTAAAAGTCAAATTCGATTGATGATTCACAAGGCCAGCCTCTTTTGTTCTTCTCTCTCTTCGTAGATTTTCGAATCTAGACGTTTGAATAGCCGAGCCAAATAGCCTTTTTTCCATTCAACGAAAGCCATTATCCCACCGGCCGAGATCGCATTTTATTATTGTTTCGATAATAAACGCCTCAGACGGTCGGCTCTCTGTGGCGATTGATTTGCTTTTTCGTCGCATTTTCTCTTAGAAGCATTGAATTTGAGGGAGAGATGGCTACTGTCGGTAACAATTTGATTCCGATCCAGGACAACGATTCCGTCGAGGTCAACCTGATTTTTGGTGAGTTTATGCATAAAGACAGACAATTTTTTTCAGCTGCTTTGCAAGTAGCCAAGAAGAATATGGCTCTCAAAGAGGAGAATGCTCGTATGGTGAGTTGATGACTCTAATCCTGCGAAGAAAGAAATCTTATTTTTAGAAGAAAATAGTCACCGCCTCGTCGAACGCCGTTAAAAGCTGCATGGAAGCAGTGAATAGCTTGGAAAGCAACACGGAAGTAGTGAGTTTTCTTAATCAAATCATATTAATAATTGAAAAGCAGCTTCGTATCTTGGAGAATTTCGAGATCGTGGAAAAAGAGATGGAGCGCCTGGAGCAGAATTTGGCTCTGCTTCAAATGGAAATCGCTGGAAAAAATGAAGAAGAGGAGAAGAGTGATGACGCTAAGGATGAAGGAAATGACGGCGCCGACGAAGAAGACGACGAGAGCGAAGAAGATGACGCCGACGAAGAAGATTACGAAGAATACATTGTGGAGGAGGATAAGGCCACTCAGACTGATGCTTAGTGGAAGAAATCAGAATTTGTTGCATTTGTTATTGTTTTTGGGTTGCTATTTAATATCGGTGGTGGATTTTTTTAAATAAATTTATTTTAAAGATTCTGTTAATCAATAAAAGCACTTGTCATCTTTGATGGGGCCTAATAATGCTCCCAAATGCGGTGCAATTATCGCTTTAGAACAAAAGCTATTCCCTTAAAGCGAGAATATTACCGCTTATTGACCCATTGCTCTGTCTCGATCATTAGTCATTCACTCATCTGCATCGATGAAGATCGCCGTCCTCCTTTTTCTCCTTTTTGGACTTTCAGTTGCTTTTAGGTAAATCTAGTCTTTTTAATCGAACACTTATTATTTTTTAGCTATGGAAGCCCTCGAATTCTCTTCGGAAAAGGTAAAACTATGAAGCAGAAGATCGAAGAAGCCCTCAAGAAGTGGGACGGCTATAAAACAAAGTTTGGAAAGGAATATTCTGCAGCTGAGGAGAAGGAACACATGGAGATTTTTGTTAAAAATGTGATCAAAATTGAGGAACACAATTTGGAGCATCTTTTTGGAAAAACTTCCTTCAAAATGGAGATCAACCACTTCACTGATATGGTGGGTTTTGGTTCGAAAAGAGCATAAAAAATAACTTTAGCCTTCTCACAAAATCGCAAAGATGAATGGCTTTCGTCGCCCCCTTCCTACAGCTACTGGAGCAGCTGAAGAGCACAACTTCCTCGCCCCTATGAACGTAAAACTCCCAACTTTGATCGATTGGCGACAACACGGACTGGTAACTGACGTGAAGGACCAAGGCCATTGTGGATCATGCTGGGCGTTCTCGGCAGTTGGAGCTTTGGAAGGCCAGCACGCCCGGAAGACTGGAAAACTCGTCTCGCTCTCCGAACAGAATTTGGTCGATTGCTCCTTCGGCTATAACAACAATGGCTGCGATGGGGGACTGATGGACAACGCCTTTAGTTATGTGAAGGACAACCATGGGATCGATACCGAAAGGTCCTATCCCTATGTGGGAGAGATGAGCGACTTCAAGTGTCACTTTAACAACAAGACGATTGGAGCTGACGATATTGGATTTTTTGATCTTCCCCACAACGATGAGGGTCAACTGCTGATCGCCTTGGCCACCCAGGGACCCATCTCTGTGGCGATCGATGCCACTCAAAAGCTCATGTCTTACAGCGAAGGTGAGATTTTTTATGAGGCTTAGGAGAATAAGGAATTACAGGAATCTTCTACGATGAGGATTGCAGCAGCACCGAGTTGAACCACGGTGTTCTCCTCGTCGGCTATGGCACCGATTTCAAGGACGGCGACTACTGGCTTGTGAAGAACAGCTGGAGCAGTAACTGGGGAGAAAACGGCTATGTGAGAATGGCCCGCAACCGTCAAAACCACTGCGGAATCGCCTCCTTTGCTTCCTATCCTATTGTTTGAAAAACGAATAAAATTCGGTTATTGTTTCTATCCTGGCTTAAAAAATAGAAAAACTGCTAAAAATTGGTAAATCAAACATTTAGGTATAAATCCACATATAAACAAAAAAGCGCTCAGTATTGATTGATTTCCCCTCAAATTGTCTTAGAATTCCATCAAAATAAGTAATTTAGTCTAAAAATAAAAAGGTGGCAGTTTCAACTTTTAAAATATTTAGATTCGTAGGTCGAATAAGAGAAGAAGGGATTCACAAATTTAATCCGAATTCTCGAAACTCAATTCAGTCTGCTTGTTCCCCTAGAATGGTTGAACTTCTTTTGCTCGTCTTCTTTCATATTTTCTGTGGCTTTCTGCTGTTTGTCTGCCTAAAGAAGAAGGTAGGATTTTTAGCTATTTTTTAAAAATATTTTTAGGAATCGGAGTTAGATCGTCTACGTGCTTCGCCGATGCCTCAGAACCCGAAGAGCAGCGCTACGCTTGCAAGTAATTCACAGCATAATTCCGCACAAAATGAGAAGAAGAACGAGGAGACTGTCAAAAAGGATTCAGCTGTCAGCCAGCCGGACGGATCCAAGAAGGCCAATGACGGAAAGCGAAAGGACTCAACCGGCGACTCGTGTGAAGAACTCAAATTCGACGATTTTAGTTTCAGCGCGAAAGAAGCCAAGGAGCAGAAGACTGATTTGGGCTCGTGCAGGGACGAAGACAATCCTCTGCTCGACAAAAAGGTCCAGGCCAAGTTGAAGCAAAGCAGATCACAGTCTATTATTAAGCCTGCGACTGACGCCAAGCCCGAGAATAAAGACTCTGCTGCAATCCCTCCTCCCGAGACTCCAGCCACTCCGAAAGCTAACAAATCGCAGAGAGCAAGCTCGTGTCATCTTGGAGATCCGCCAATAGCCGTTGAAGCTGACGACGAGCAGAAGAATAAGTCTCAAAAAGTGAATGAGAAAAAGCCTATTGGCGCCAAGTCGCCCGCCGCATCTGATAAAAACCAAGAAGGATCTGACTATTTTTACGAAAAGAAGGCATAATAATAGATTGCTTGTAACTGTCCTTTACATTTTTGAAGAAATCTTTCTGAAAATAGCTAATTTCTGTCTTATTCTTTGTGAGCTAGTATTTTAATTTTAAATATATCAGTTTATCTAATTTTTTATTGTTTTTTGGGTTTCTCTTAATCTTTCGACAGTCAGCTTGTAGCAGTCTCTCATTCAAACTTCTAGCATTTATATCTAACACCACCTTCGCGTCCGGTGGTTCTTTGAAGGGCCCTTTGCCCACGGTCTCAGATCAGATTTAAAGGGATACTGGAATTGAGAAAATATCGGCAAAATACTTCTCTATTTTGACGCAACTTTTACAAGATTATGCTGATAAGAGAAACTAGAAGATTCTCAACGAAAAGAAGAAAGAAGAAGTGTTTGGAGACCTAAGCGATCAATTTTTCTTTCCTAAGTGAGCTAAGAGAAGAATGTTTTGTAAATAATAAGTACAGCGAAATTTAGCCTGGTAGGCCCTTTTTATTACTCAAACCCAGGCGTAGGCAACCATCACAGGAAGGATGGTCATGGCGACCTGGCTGGCAGAGGAGCTTTCGGCTGGCTTTTCAGTCTTAGCCGGAGGAGGACCACCTTCAGGAGCATCAGTAGCTGGAGCAGCAGATGGGTCAGAGTTTTCCTCGGCGCCAGAAGTAGTGGAAGCTTCGGCGTTAGAAGCAGTGGAAGTTTCGGCGTTAGAAGCAGTGGAAACTTCGGCGGCAGCTCCAACGGTGGTCTCTTCAGCCATTGCACAGAGGAAGGCCTGGCTTGCCAACAGCACGAGTAACAGCTTCGGAATGAAGGACATCCAGATGATAGCGAGAGTAGCTTGACTGATTTAGATCCAAATCCCTGGACTTATATACCCATTTTTATCCTATCTTACACGTCAAAGGCTATCGACATGTTAAAGGCTAGAAAATATTCTAATTGACTGGAAAAACTCTAAGCAAGCTCAAAGTCTAATCGTTTCTTGATTCTTTTAAAAGGAGTTCAAATACCTTAATATATCATATAAATTCCATTCAAAATTGATGAGATTGAATCTTTCATTTCTATCTATTGGGGTTGCAACTAAGCCTAAACATAGAGTTTTTCTTAAAAAAATATATTCCCTAGAATTATTCTAATTCTTTAATTTTTCTAGAAGATAAAGGAAAAACTGAGTGGAACAATATGATTTATTCGCGAAAAATGTGTATTGCCTTTATTCAAGGACGACCTCGACGAACGACGCGACCATTAGTGGCTCTTGGTCTTGCCGGAGCGATTCTGCGCCTGGCAGTCCACGTAGAGATCCTTCGAATGTTAGGCAATTGACGGTTTTGAGGGTATCTTCGAGGCGAAAGACCCAACTCGAGACGAATCTGATTAATTCTGACTTTATATTCGTGGAGAAAGCTATTGCTCCTATGGCGATCGTGGTGATAGATGACTCCATTGTCTACAAGATGACGGTGATAGTAGTTGCCAAAATCGTCTTCATCACTCGAATAAGACGACTCGGAGCTATCCATTTGATCTCTGACCTTTTTCTCCAAGCAATTCAACTCCAACATGTTGGCTCTTTTGCGCTCATCTTCTGTTCGAATTCGCTCTGGATATTGCTCCAAGTATTGCTCAACAACTTGTTGAGCGAAGATATCCTTACTCATCCTCCCAATGGGGTTGCGGCACTTGGCACAATAATTTCGCTCTTCCGCCCATTTCAAAGCACACGCTGCACAGAATTTGTGATTACAATTTGCGACATTCATCGGATTGAACATGATCTCAAAGCAAATCTCACATTTAATCGTCTCCTCATTCAAAAAAGAAGGTTCTGGCTTTGAAGGCGGCTCTTGATCCAGCTTTCTCTTATGAAGGCCAGGTCGGCGAGAAGCTGTCTGTCCAGGTGTTGTCTAAATCGAGCGTACTAGAGGAAAAACGCGAAAGAACCTACCGGCTTGCTGATTCTCATTGCCATCTAATGAGATTAGTTTTATCTAATCTCTTGGGAATTTGCTTTTAAATATAAGATAAAACTATCATTATTAATTCTTCCAACAATTTATTGAATCGAGCAAACATGCGACTTTTTCGCGCCTCCACCGCCTCCTACTAAACTTTTAAACTTGGCCACAGCGGTTGTGACCGCCCCAATATTTCGGAGATCTAAAATATCTTCGCTATGGTCATCCGCCACAGGAATGTGCAAAAACTCTGCTAGATGCTTCCTCGAAGGCAGGTGCGCAACGCTTTTAATCGCGTCTTCTTTGAGTAAAGGATCGTGGATGAAGACTGAAAGTAGCGAGCCATCCTGGCCGCCGATCGCCAACGAATGGCCACTTGGGTCACAGGCCCAGGTCGTCAAATTTGCGTGAGGCCTGAATGTTCCAATCAGAGTTCCATCTACAACTCGAAAAACTCTAAAATTGCAACGATCTTTTGAATTAAAATGGCTTATTACCGTAAGGTTTTATGCCCAGAATGGTAGTAGAGAACATGCTGTCCATTGGGAGTAAAGTTAGCTATGACATCATTGACTCCTTCTGTCACGTTTCCAATCAAAGTGCGTATTATCGTCGCAGTTTTCATCTCGATTATCTACTTCATTTTTTGAAAAAAAAGGGAGGGAAAGAGCCTTACAAAAAGTCCTCCTCTGACAGGAGCGTGTAGTCCTAATTTGCCATCGGGAGAGATTTCGCCGTTGAATTCCGGCAAATGTCTGACTAATTTTCGATTCTTCATGTCCCACAAAGTCCCTCCGTGGTCGCTTTCCAGAACAATTATCTTAAAAAACCTCTTCTTCGCTGAAAAATAATTCTCCCACCTGGTTTTGATTACTCGGATTGGTAACCAGCCGGCTAACCACAACATCCTTTTGAGATTTGGGCACCCTCGGCCGAAATTTGTATTTATGCACTTTTTCCATGACATCCACCGCCAAAATGCTGTCATGTCCTTTGACTAGAGTTACAACAACAACTGTAATTAAATCTTTTAAAACGACGCAGCTTCGGAAAAGACGACAAGGAAATTCAAACGAGTAGTAGAGGGCTAAATCCAGAGAGCTGTAGACGCTAAATCGAGCAATTTTCTGCTCGGGAGTGTCGACTTGGCGAACAAGGACGCCGATGAACTGCTCGCGGTTGAGAAAAACAGTCTGAAGATGGCCTGGAGTCTGCTGAGAATGCAAAACACTTTGAGTCCTCAAATCCCAAAGCAATAAATTATCCGTCTCTACTGTGATCAGACTCATTCCATCTTGAGCCAACAGAGAATCAGTAACAACAGCTCCGTGGACATTAGCTACCAGGGAGGTGATATGCCGATGGCTTCGAATATCCCAAATCCCGACTGTTTTCCTCGTCTGAACAGCTGCAAAAGTCGGCTTCTCCTTGGCTATATGAATCTTCTCAACGCTTTGCTCCATCATCGAAATAGAAAATGATTTCTCGAAGATGTTCTCCACATTCCAGACTTTAATAGTGTGGTCAAGGCTTGATGAAATCAAAGTATTTTGGCCATGTAGATTATTAGAAGAGAGGTTAAGAATCCTACCAAAATGGGCGTCTAGCGAGCGAAGAAGCTAATATAATTACTTTAAAGCCTAATTCAGCCAAACTTGTTGAGTATTGACATCCCAAAGGTAGAGATGCTTCCTAACTCCTGCGACAAAAAGTGTATCGTGAGAAGCAAAAGCCACAGCGGTTGTTGAATGCTGCGGTCGAATTGGGATATTCCTCACATTGGCGGGTAGCTTTAAGCTTAAAACGCGACCTCTTTTCTCAGCGCTGTGGAGAACAAAGAGCTGGAAATTAGACGCAATTGATCGAGAAAAGAGCCTTACTTCTACACAAATAGCAATCATCCATTTGGCTTCAACTCCTGCTCCATCTCGAGAAAATATCTTCAATTATTCTCTCTTCAGATTCTTCAGAACTCACCAGTATTTGATTCACTCGATCTGTCAAATTCGATGTAACAATATAGTCCAACGCATAGCCTCCAACATCTTCTCTTTTAATTCGAACCAACGAGAAAGATGCCTCAGTGTTTTCTGCTAAAAGAAGAGGCGAAGAATATGGTAAGCAAATGTAGGCATTTCTATGCTCATTCTCGAGAAAAGCAACAGCTCCTTCCAATTCTAGGGATCTTCCCGATTTATCTGAATCATTAATTTCATAGAAAATAGAAGGAACTCGCCATCAACCATAAGAGCTAAAGTCCAGTCGTCTTTATCTCCTGTCCAGAGTAGAAACTGCCAGGGCTCTTTTCCTCCATAGAAGATGTCAATTATTTTCTGCAAATAGTCTTTTTAACTTCAGATTGATCTCACATTTCTTTGCTGACATTCCCGATGGCCTTGATGGACCATTTTGCCGCAGTAGTTATACAACAGAAATTGCTCCAATGACCACAAGAGAAGCTGATTATCAAATGTAAAAATGGCCTTTTGTAGTTCCATTTGATTGTGCATTGTCTCTGGCTCAATATTCACAAATTCGCCGGTTACGAGGGATGCCAAAATGACTTGATTATTGTTGGTATGAGCCGCAGCCCATTTGTCATCTGAAGAGACGGATAAACCGAAGAAAACGCCATCCACATGAGGATCGATGACTCGAGCCAAATCGCCAGTGGAAGTATCCCAAACGATTATCTTAATATCCGAATTGAATAAAACTCGATCTCTCATCTACCATATTTGAAGTAGAAATAAGCATTTTCTTATCTGAACTCAATTGCATCCCAAAGACAGCGAACATATGCTCTTCTAATGAGAATTTGAGTGGACCTCCCGGACTGTGGAAGCAGTGATGGGCGGGAATGATGGCATTTTGTGAGGGAGATTCCTTATCACAGCGGATTAGAAGCTGACTGAGGAAGGGATTCGAAGCAACCAGTGGGAGAAGTCGACCGAGGAGTTCAAATGCCAACATTGAAGGGTCACGACTACTCTTTTAATACTTTAATTAATTTCCTACCTTAGCAAGCTGGAAGAAAGGCGAAGAGCATCCATAACGAGTGAGAGTTGTCTGCTGATATCTGGATCCTGGAGGCGTTGGATGGCATCTTCGTAATCAGAAATAAGAGATTGTAGGGGGAAGCAACTTGCCTGAAATCTGTCTAATTAACGAAGAAATTCCCAACCTTTGCTTGCATAAAATCATAGTTGAAAAGACACAAATTGAGGAGTTCATCTATCCTCCCAGCTCTTAGCAAATGGTACGGCAGTTCATTCAACTTCCTCGTGTTGAATCTATGCTGGCCATCTTTTGCGTGAAACACATTTGGCTGTTTTGGAACTTTTCTATCAGCCAGCCCTTCGTGTTCAGTCACACCGAAGCGCTGTTTTTGCATCTCCGTGTAATGGTAAGGCTTAGGAATGCCGCCCCAGACTCCGAGGAAATACTCAGCCATTGCGGAATGGCACTGCTCCACATGGTTTAAATTCTTGAAGTAGCGTTCGATTGAAGCTCGTCGGAATTGCTCATGATACCAATTCAGAACAATGACGCCGTCAGCTGCCCGTTCACTTAAATATCCGGGTAGATCTGCTCGAATTCTGCTCCATAACAAGGGAGGAATCCTTCTAACTGGCGGTAAATGATACTGATAAATATCATCGAGGACTTTATCATCCAATGAAATCTAAATTCTATGTTTTTACACAAAAAACAAACCAGATCTTCTACTTCCGAGTCTGAAATGCCTGCTCGAGCTGCTGTAATATACGAAAGAGCATGGGAGACAAGGAGTTTTCCTATTTTTTAAACTAAATAAATTCAAAAATCTTACCATGTTGAGCCTCAGTTCGATGGAAAAGAGCGTGGATACTGTCTTGAACTGACTGGAAGAGAACTGTATCTTGAATTCGAGAATAAGACCGCCATCTGGAATAAAGAATTCCCTGGAAATTACTGCTTCACTTACCTAGCTACAGTAGCTGAAATGAGCTTGACGAAGAGAGGAAGAGTGCATTTATCCAACGCTTTTCCAACAACTGCCCACTGCTTTTCCGAAAGCGTTCTTCCACTATCAGACAGCCATTCCTTTACAACTCGAATTCCTAACTCCTAAAATCTCACCTATTTTGGTTCAAAAAGCCTAAAAACCTTTCCCAGACTTGGCACTTCAAGATAATTCTTCGCCTGTTCGATCATATTCTGCATCTTCCTGGCGATCGTAGTATTTCCCGAGTTCATAGAAAGTAAGAGTTTGACATTTGGAGGCAAGGAGGGCGGAAGCCACAACAGCTCGTGAGCACCATCAACTGTAGAGAGAAGATCCAGGCTGTCGAAAATTAAAATCAGCGGTTTTTCGCGAGTAGCTAGTGCTAAAAGCAGTTTGAAAAGGTAATAAAAGCGAGAACTTACACGTAATCTTCTTGAAATATTGAAACAATTTGGAAAGCTCTGTTGGTGCCGCATTGAGCTGAGTATCATCATAGTTCCAAGCGATCTAAAAAACCTTCTCAATAAGAGCTAATTTATGTTAAATCGGTTGGATTGCTTAAAATCTATAAAAACCGAGAAGCTCTGCAGATTAGCCATTCACGAGCTTAATGGGCGTGGAACTTTCTCTCGATCCTCCGATCTGTTCGATCAGTGCAGCTGGTGGAGTATCGAAGCACAAGATCATCAATCATTGTGATCAGATGCTGGCTTTTAAAATCAAATT
The DNA here is from genome assembly GCA_932521405.1 of Oscheius sp. JU1382. NCBI lineage: Eukaryota > Metazoa > Nematoda > Chromadorea > Rhabditida > Rhabditidae > Oscheius > Oscheius sp. JU1382. Next base: position 363,127 of record OW051478.1, on the reverse strand, counting down.
CTCCAATAATTCCAACTACAGGTTTTTCTGCTTTACCATAGCTTATTGGCATTTTCCAGCGTTAATGTCGTCTACGGGCTCATCCAAATCGGCTACACGGCTGATCTAGTCATCACCCGCATCAATAGACCGCCTCGTCCCGACCATTTGACCATCCAATATGCTTCTGTCCCGCAGGAATGCCGCAATCCCAAGGCTCCTTTCGCTACTGGCAAGCCTGTTGGAGAGATAACCGGAGAAACTGCTGTCAAACTCTCCGCTGCTGAGTGATTTTTGGCTAATAAAGAAGCTTCCACAAGGTCTTTCACTGCTTTATTTTTGAACAAACCTGTTGACAAACTGTTGTCAGAAGGGGAGCAATATTCGACGAGTCGGGTGAAGTTCCCAAAAATCGGAGAATCACCACAGGCTGGACGATATCTCCCAGCCAAATTCTCACCATTGTCGCTATTTTTGCCATTGTTGAGGTCTTTCCGCATCCATTTTCTCCCTAAATCTTCCTTTTGCCATTGGAATTTCACGCCACTTGAAGGATTAATGGATGGATTGAGTCGCTTTTTAGATACTCTTCAGCTACGGCTAGCTGTTCCTCTCGACCAAAATACATATTGCTGTAGATTTGAGTAAAAAGTGGATAAGAAATTGATCAAACCTGACTGTTTTTCCCGTGTGAAGGTGCTGCAAAACCTCGGCAAACATTTGATCTCGATGCTTGGAATGTTTCTCCATGGCTTCTTTGACCATTCGAGTGACGCTGCTGTAGAAGTCTGCGCAAAACTGACGAATATATTCAGCATGATAGTTGACGTCGATTCCATCTCGACCAACCCAATCGACAGTTGAACGGCGGATATTTTGAGCAGAGAGAACTGACGGAACTCGTTCGTCTCTTAAATTTGCCAGCAGTTTTTGAGCCTCCGTATTCACCTGAATTTATTTGGATTTTTTTTTCTAAAAATTAGAGACGTACGTGGTTGTGTTGAATATCGACAAATCGACTAGCCGTTTTGGTTTGACTCAAGGCGATATTATTTATGTGCCTCACATAGCATAGGCAATGCTCATTTGGGTTTTTTGCCTTCAAAATTCCATGGATTACTTCTCTCTCCGTAACTGAATGACCAGACTAGATAAAGGAATATAAATACCGGACATGAAGTAACTGTGCATGGCATCTTTATCGAGAAGTCCTTTTTCGTAGCAAGTTCGAGCAGCTCTTCTCAGCAACTGCTGCATCCTTTCTTCCACCTCCCACCACAGGGCAGTGTCTTGTTCTTGGAGTTTCGGCATTCTCTGGAATTTCTCTTTAAAGGATTCGATTTATAAAGTTTTACCTTGTTATTGAAATTGACTAGGATGCTGCTGATTGGCTGGAGAATATGCATGGGAGGCACTGAATTTGAATCTTCGATGTACCAAGTCTCCAAGAGAGAAACATCTTCGTGGTCTTCTTTCAAAGTTCGCTTTAGGAAGTCCATTTCCGTCGAAGTTATTTGCGATGGAATTGGACGGTAGCCATACTTTTGACAGAGGAAGACGACAAAATTTGCGCCAACTGATAGCCGCTGGCAGTTAGCTATCTCATTTATACAAAGCTGAGTAGTCATGTGATCATCTGTAGCTTCGTCGCGAACTCCCCAGCGCATATCAACTACCTTCAAAGGCAATCTAAGCCATGTGCTACCCACCTGAAAATCTAGGCCATAAGTCTCCCTGCAGTATTCCTTCAGCTTTGGATAAACTTCTTCCATCAAAGCGTTTCGTTCAATGGTCGTATCTGTGAAGGTAGAGCTTGTAAAAACTCGAACCAATTTGCTCAAAGGCTTTGGAATATCTTGGAAAAGTCCAGCAAAAACTCGATCAAAAATCTCAGCCACTCGGCTATCCACCTAGAATTTTGTGATAAATCCAGACTAAAAAGAAAAGTTACCTTCGGCGGAGGGGGTTCTTCCTTCATTTCTACTAGTTGAGGCTTTGGAATGGGCTTCGACTGTATTCTTCCTCTTGATCGTGATCGGGAAGCCGGTGCGGCTGGCATTTTTCTGAATTTTTTAAAAATTCAACTAGTGAATATAAATGAGAGATATCCACTTTATATGACAAAATCTGGCTATCTTTATCCCCAAAAAGATAGAATGCATCTTCGGATCGTTTTTCTCCTTTTCATCGTTCATTTTGCCACCAGCAAGAAGCAAACTGTCACTGTCAAGGGCAGATTGATTTGCGAAAGTAGGAGAGCAAAAAATGTGGAAATAACCCTGATGGAACGTGATAGTAAGTTAGCCTATTTAGCAGCAATAGTTTATTTTAGCAATTTCCTCTGACGATCAAGTGGCTAATCTAATTGTAACCAACGGAGATTTCGAGATCACAGGAACTGAGAATGAGGCTGGAACTGCGGAATTCTACTTGGAGATTAAGCATAATTGCAACCAGAAAAAGGGAGTCAAATGTAAACGAATTGTCAAGTACCAAGTGCCGAAACAACACACCAATTCTGAGCCCTATAATATGCATTGGGTGGCTTTGGATATTTTCCACAAGGACGAAACTTGCAAATAAAAATTAAAACAGATTTATTTGTATTCATCGCCAGCTAAATTTGGTATAAAAATGATTTCTAAGAACAAGGAAAAGCGAAATGAAAGCTCTCAAACTCTTCGTTTTTCTCTCTCTTCTCGCTTTGGGAGAATTTTCTCTGATAAAGACTATTCGCGTCAATGGAACGGTAACGTGTGAAGGGAAGACAGCTGGAAATGTTGTTGTTGGTCTTTATGAGCACAATGGTGAGATTTCTTTCCAATAATCGGCTTTATAAAAACCCTAGCTGTACTAAAAGATGGCCAATTGGATATTATGAAGACTGATCGGCGTGGGATATTTAGCTTCGATGAGTCTAAGAACGAAATCGATCAGCCTTACATTCGAATTCAACACAAGTGCAACGTGAACAAGAAGGATTGCTTCAAGGAATTTGAGCTGCCCGTTCCGGAGAGATTCGTTGACTCGCAAGAAATCTACAAAATGACTTACATCAGTCTGAATATTCTCTATATGGGCGAAAACGTAATTTGCGAGTAAAAGCTTTATTTTTGCGTAGAATTACTGGCTAGCCAGACACCGGAAGCGCAGCTGGCTTGCGATTTTGGACACTTCATTGGATAATTTTAGTCCCATTTGACGATTCTTCTTTTCCGCTGTGATGTTTTGTCCTTTTTAGGCAACTATCAGATAAGAGAATCGGTTTTCTTTTAGTTGAAGTGTAACAATCACGAGACGGTCAACAGCGATGAATCACATCATGCGCCTTTTATAGTGAGGAGGCAGACAGCAGCAGTCTCTTCAAAGAATCCCAGGTTCTAATCATATTTTTATTTCGATTTGTCAATTCAATTTGAAAATTAAACTAGCAATCTTCTCCACTTTTTTAAGAGAAACTTGAATCGAATTTCAACGGGACTCCAAAAAAATCCTCTAAAAATTGGAAAAATTGCCATCCATCTTGCCATTCTCCACAAGACAATAAGAGTCCTTTGTGTCTGCCCCGTTCGGTAAAGAAAACTCCGTCAAAAAACAGTTACTTCGACCGGTTTCCCACGATCAGTCGGCCATTTTGACCATCTCTGTTGGTCAGAGTTGATTCTCCCCTTTTTTCAAGGCCACCTTAAAAAAGATCTCAAACTTTTTCATTAGTACCTTAACAAATTCAGAAAATGAAATTAGTTGTCCTCATCGCTTTGATCTCCATCTCCTCTGCTACTCTCTACAACGTGACAATCAAAGGAACAGCCATTTGTAATAAAAAGCGGCTGGAGAATGTGAATGTCAAGCTGATGGAGAAAGATACTTGTGAGTTTTTGATCGATTTCCGTCAAAATTGTCTGAATCCAGTCACGGCTGATGATAATATTGGAGAAGTGAACACCAATCGAGACGGAGAATTCACTGTCTTCGGGCAGGAGGACGAAGCCTTTGGGTTTGAGCCGTACATCCTCTTCACCCACAATTGCAATGTGAAGGATTCCAAGTGCAAACGAGTGACGAAATTCGAGATTCCAAAGACTTATGTTGGAGGAGTTTATGATTTGACTTATGTTACCCTTGATATTGTACAGTATGACGATAAGGAAAAGTGTTAGCCTTGAATAATGAAGAATTTGTGACATTTCTCCTAAAAAAAGCTGTATTTTTCAATTAAAAACCAGCCGCCATTATATTCTCGACCTTTATAACCCTCATACTCATCCAGCGAGCTGATCCTCATCGTAAACAGATTCCCCGCCGCCGCTGTTTTGCCTACTCATCCAGTGATAAATATATTTATTTTGGCCCTGGAGGTAGCCAGCTGTCCCTCGCTCAACCAGTTGGTGTCATCTTTTGTACTGACCAGATATAAAAGCAGAGCCGCCTGTGGAACAAGGTCAAATTCAGGATCATGAAGTGTCTTCTCGGCTGTGCAGTACTCCTCTTTTTATCGGCCGATGTCTGGGCTGCCATGCAAAATGTCACCGTCAAGGGAGTTGCCGTCTGCAGTAAGAAGCGAATGGCCAATGTTAAAGTTCAGCTCTTTGACAAGGACACTTGTGAGTTGATTTTTTATCATTTCTATGAAACTTCAGTGGATCCCGACGATCTCCTTGGCGAGACTTTGACCGACAGCGAGGGAAATTTTGAAGTCTTTGGCCAAGAGGATGAAGTAGGTTCGATTGAGCCCTACCTCCGCATTACTCATGAATGTCTTCCATCAAAAGCTGTAAGGCTTTTAGAAGGAAAAGAGCTTTTTTTAGGGCTGCACACGAGTTGGAAACTACGTCGTTCCTAAGGATAGAATTGGAGGGATTTACGACATGACCTATGTTACTCTCGATATCAAGGTACGAAAAGTGAATCCCTTCAAGATTGATATCACTTCCAGGTACATGGCGAGAAGGAGAAGTGCTAAACTCTGCTCTTCAGACTCTTTGTAATCTCTTGAATTGTCATCATTTCTCATAATAAACTTTGCTTGAAAATCATCCGCTACCATGGTTACCGCCGACGGGCCGCCTTCCCGCGGCACTTTTCTCCTCATTTTGCATCTGCGTTGCCGACTATGTCCAAACACAGTTACAAGCTCATCTACGCTACAAAGCGAGGCCGAGCCGAGCCAATTCGATCTATTTTCCACTATCATGGCATACCGTTCAATGATTATCACATCCCTACGGAGGAGTGGGCCAAGATGAAGCCAAGTTTGTTTACTTTATGATTTGAAACAAGAGATCCATTTAGATACTCCAACTGGCCAGATGCCAATGCTGGAAGTTGATGAAAAAATGGAGCTTGGTCAAACTCTCTCTATCTGTCGCTATCTGGCAAAGGCTCTCGATCCAGAATCCTGTTAGTTAGAAGAAACTAAGCATTCTCAATAATCAGAAGAATAATTTTATAAATCTTTAAAAAATCTTTTATGCTAAAGATGAAGAAAATTTCAGATTTCGCTGGAAGTACCAAGCCCGAAGCGGCTTTTTGCGACATGTACGTGGACATATTCGCCAACCTTTTCGATAACGGCATTTATGTGAAGTACTCGCCCGAGGGAGCGAGGCCATTTTTAGTGGAGATCTTCAAGAATTATTGCAACAACATTCTACCCATTTTGGATAAGAGAATCCGAAAGACTGGAAAGTATTTGTGTGGAAATAAGGCAAAAAATTCTATTTTTAAGTAGAAGATTCTCTTCCTTCAGATCCTTTGGTGTGATGTCTACGCTGTGACGATTCTCTCTCTGCTGGAGGAAAATGTTGGAGAGGAGTTCGTTCCCTGGCTGCAGGACCATCACCATTTGGTAGATTTCTACCATCGAATGAGACAGACTCCCAAGCTGCGCAGCTACATCGAGGAGAATTGGCCAGAGGCCAAAGTCAAATTTTGATTTCAGTTTGGATTTAAATTCCTTTCCCTAGCCTAGTTATTATTTTCAATTAAGTAAATCATTTATTTATAAAATTTCTAAGGCAAATCCTAAATCAGTCCAGTTCCTCCTGATAGAACAAAAATCGATCTTTTCTTCATAAAACCCCAATTGTAGTAGGCAATTACAGTCCTAAAAATAAACTCTTTTCTGTGGATTTTTTAAAATCAAATTACCCATCAAGAACATGAATTCCCAGCCAAATAGCAGAAAGAAAAATAAATCTGAACCAGATAGCATCAACTAGCTTCCAAATAACGTGGACAGATAGCATATCGATGAGGTAGAGAGAATCTTGAACAACACTCTGAAATGATGAGTCTTTTGGACCTCATTTAAAATAAACTTGATGAAATAAGCGCTGTCCCATATTCTTTGCTCTACTTTCGATGTTCTTTTCAAATGAAAATCTTCTCTAAAAAAGTGTCTAGCTTCTCTAAAGACTCTCACTGCCAATCCGTATAATTTTAGGAAGGTCATGAAGTTCAAAAATACGGTAGAAAAAGTGAATATACAGACTGTTATGAATATTATGTTCCCAAAAGTGATACTACACTCGTTTTCTTCGGTGGGACTCCAAGATAGCTCAGTTATATTAAACTGATAGCCACAGCCGGAGACAATGAGGCCAGGAGGGAAATATAGAATGGCAACTAGCCAGCTAACCACCAAGATTACCTGAAATAACATAGAGATCGACTGTTCAACTTACGTAGGCAACTCTTTTGGTTGAGTGCATAAAAAGAACGGGGAAATAGGCGGCAATGAATCGGTTACCAGCCATGGCGCAGTTTACAAATAAACCAACTAAATAAATCGACGAACCAGCCATTTGTCCCCATAAGAGGTTCACAAATTGGGGGAGATAATAGCTCCCTCTAAAAATTTCTTATATTTTCTGGATGGAATTCTCACAGAAAGGTGCAAGGAGCGGCCCAGAGTAGGAAGGCTAAACAGGTGATGATGTTGCTAACGGCTTTCGATCTAAACTCTTCTTACAAATCGAGGGAACTAACCTGCAAAAGATATAAAAAGAGCTATTAAATTTATGATAATTTGCTCTCATCGCCAAGAGAAGAAAAATATTTATTATTAACCCGTAGATTGATAGCTAAAATTCTTTTCTTTTCCCTTCTCATCTAGAGATTACCAGAAGCATCACAGTTGCTGCGCCGAATCGAAGTGAAGGCTCGAGGCTGGTGTTCATGGAAGATAGTCTGAAAGTACGTGTACATAAATTAGGAAGTGAACAACTTTTTTTAAAACAAATTTTCAGTCTTTTGAAGAGAATGAATACAATTAAATTGGCTTGAGTACGCGTTGGATGATAGAAGTGCAAAAATGTACATCATTGATTAAGTTGTACACATTGGAACGAGGGTTCTCATGAGGAAATTGGAAAGGTCTGAGAAATGTGGAGAGCGCTCTTTAAAATTAGGAGACTCGTATTCCCACGTTCTTTTCTTAGTATTTAGACAAGGAAATTGACGCTTTTTCTGGGAAAATCTTGAGAATTTGATGGAAGATCAAGTTCTACAGAAAAAAGTAAAGCTTTGAAGAAGTCTTTGAAAAGGTTATTTGAAGTAACTATCGCCAAAACATTTATCCAACTGGTTCAAAAATCATGATTAACTAAACAAGTTCTCTCTCTTTTTTTCTTGGAAGCGAACCAGAGCGCGGGAAAGTGATTCCAAACGCTGATCCTTCATGGGAATATCACTCCAATTTGATGGAAAAAAAACATCCTGATTCAACTAAAGATAATCTGGGATAAATGGGAAATCAATTTGATTTTGAAAACTCATGGCTGAGGCGCGTACTCTTCTTAAACGCCGACTCCAAGATCAAGACTTTTATTATGGCCATTGCACCATGGAGATGGTAGAGTGAGTCATTTGTTTTTGGGAAAAAATAACGATGTAGGCCGCTGATGGAGAGACAAGATCCAGGAGATTTTCTTGTGAGAAGTACACAAAAAGGAGAGAAAGTTACTCTCATCCTCATTGTTAAAAATGACAACCGAGAAGTGGATAATTTTGCTATCAAATACGACAAAACGAGGAACTTTCATCTCAAAGTTGATAAAGACGACAAATTGAGGCACTTTCGATCCGCCTATGATCTTATTTTATTCTACAAGGTTTGTGTTTTTTTAACAGTTTTCCAAAAAGGAAATTAAAGCGACATCTTCTGCCCAATAAGCTTCGTCTGAAGAATGGAGTCAAGAGACCGGCTTGGCTGATCGCACCGCTAAAAATAACTTTCAAACTGAAAGATAAAATGGGCTCCGGTAATTTCTCCGACGTTTATAGGGGTATTGTTGTCCGCCATCCTGACAGAGAAGAGGAAAAGAAGGAAGTAAAAAAGGAGGAGAAAGACAAATCCGAAAAGCGAGTACAGTCGGAGCAGTCCCAAAAATGTGCCATTAAAGTGCTTCACTTCAAAAACGAGAGCGGACTCTCCCAGAACAACGGCCTGATTCAATTCATTGCTGAAGCCAAAATCCAAATCTGCTACGATAATGCGAATATCGTTAAATCCTTCGGCGCCGTGCTGGATGTCCCACCGTTTATGATGGTCATGGAGCTCTGCCATGGAGGCAGCTTGGATAAGCACATGGGAAAACACGGCCAGGAGATCACCAACTACGAGAAGGAGCTCTATCTTCAAGAAGCAGCCAAGGGAATGCGCTATCTTCACTCCAAGCAATGTATTCATCGTGATTTAGCTGCCAGGAATTGTCTCATCGGTGAAAACGTAAGCTTTTTAGATCATTTTCAATTCAAAACCACAGGGAATAGTGAGGATAGGCGACTTTGGTCTGTCACTTTTCAGTAAGGATGGAAGAACATTGAATGAGAAGCTGGAAAGTGTTCCCCTGCGATGGATGGCTCCTGAATGTTTGAGACGAGATCAGGCGTTTTCCTTCAAAACAGACATCTGGGCGTACGGAGTTTTGATCTACGAAGTCTTCAGCAATGGTAGTAAGCCATTCGCCAATTGTCAGACGGATAAGGAGGAGATGAAAATGATCAAAGCCATTCGTCGAGCAGAGATGCCCAATGCGCCTGAGGAAACGCCGGAAGCTATGCAGACTTTGTTGAAGCAGATCTGGTCCCTGGATGCCAATAAACGCCCAAATTTTAGCAAAATTATCGAAGTAATTCAAAATACAATGTTCGAGGAGAAAGAGGTTTCCGTCGATGATCTCGCCATCAATAGGCTAAAGAACGTCAAACGAACTGTAGGCCTGGTCAAATGGTCCCGAAAAGACCAAGAAAAAGAAGATCTCACGAGACTTCAATATATTAGGGCAAAGTTTCAACCAAATTCGATTAATTTTGTTATAGGATGCCGATAATAGACGCAACGCTGCCAAGTTTGTTCGAGAAATGCATCGAGGTTGCTTCAGCGGACGAGGCAAGAAAGATCAGAAAGGTGAAAAAGAGCTCACGGAGACGACTATCACGGCTGATTCGCCTGATCAACAACAAAAAGTGGAGGTGATAAAAGAATCTAAGGAACAAACTCAAAGCAAAGAGGGCAAGGCTGTTAAGCCCAAAAAGGCTAACGCTAGATCCGAAGATAAGACCTGTTTGGAGATAAAGAAAAAGGACAAAAAGCCCTCCAGTGCAACTGCTAGGCTGATTGAGAAAGAGGAAAAAACGAGGGAAGAGGGCAAATGATGGCTCTTTTTCTCTCACTTCACTTGCAGAAAACAGAAACATGAATAAATTTTTGATCGCAAATCTCCTGACCTTTCTCAGGCTCTGAATTTGATTCCAAAGCGCTGGTTATTGCTTTTTCCTGTAGCTTTTGCTGAGGGGCTGCAAAAATAAAATATTCCACTCACCTTAGATAAATCTATTGGTTAAAGGAATAGGTGATTTTGTGGAAATGAGTTTTGTTGTTAAACCTTCTTCTTCTCATAAAATTGCAGGAATTGTTTTGTTCAGTGGAGCTCTGGGAAAAACGGATTACCGCTCATTTAAATGTTAACAAGCCAGAAAATCCATCTGTTTCCGTTTGCTGCTATGCGTCGTCGTTTTTTATTCTTCCAAGGTATTCTCAATCAGAAAAGAAGTTCTTGCCATATTTTTATTTTGTCAATTTCCTTCCTTCAGCACTCCTCTGTTTATCGTGGAACTAGGACTATTAATCCAGCTTCGGACAAACATTCTTCCTTCCTTAGCAGAACTTTTCTCTCCTTATTCTCCTCTAGGAGATAAAATTATCTGGTGGCTCCTATTTTTTGCAAGGAGGAACTGAAGTCGAATTGAAGCCACCCGAAAATAGTCTTGCGCACCCGCAGGTCACAACAGTGTAATTGGCTTGTTGTCAATGAGTTGAGCTAATTTTATTTTCTTCGAGGAAGCAAAGAGCACTTGCTGTTCGCAAGGAAAGATTCAAAAAATCGTCCATTCTGTTTTGAGCAAGGAGAGAGCGAGAGAGCTGCATCATTTCTCATTGAATTATTGAGATATTGTGCAAATAGGGAATACTATAGCGCAGCAATCTTTGCACACTTTCGCTTGTATTTCTGCATTTCTTTAGGGGCACATTGGCATTTGGGTTTTATTTCTCCACTTCCTCCGCTTTTCCAGATTGTTGCACCGGCTGAAAGTTCACATCTGGCCAGCCCGTTCGCAGCTTTTGAGCTAGAAAATCAAAAAAAAACTCTTACAAATTCGCTTCTACTCCACCTGGTTGCTGACGAATTCAGCGTGGTCCCTTCCTGTTTTCCTGTTGGTCTAGACTTTTTTGCTCATTGTCGCATTCAGCTGATTCGAGACGGAATGAATCTCTTTTGTCCTTTCTTTGACTTTCCTCTTTCTAATTGTTGGTCGCAGAGAGGAAGGAGACTAATTGAGGGGGTGACTCTCTCTCATTCAGATGGAAGCTCTTGTCTCTTTTGAATAAACTAAGAGGACTCTCACAAGCTGGATGAGTCATTTTTTGTAGCGAATTTGGTTCCTCTTTGTCGGCCAGCTGTATGCCATTGAGCCGGAATGGCAAATGTCTCCGTTCTCTCTCCTCCTCAACTCAACCGGAAGCGTGGCTTCCCCAAGATGCTTCTCAGGTACAAGTGCCCTCCACTTATTCTGAATTCTTCTTTTTTTTTCTGCAAGGATTCCGCCTGCGATAAATTTCTCAATTATTCATGCGATTCCCGCTCTTGTGGACTTTATTCTCATCCACTACCGGAAGCTATCAGGGACTCTCAAACCTTTTCTTAGGCTTCAACAAACTTTTCCGAAGACATCAGTACTTTGTGATTTCTGAGCAGCTTTGCCCGCAATCTGATATCCCTGTGAGGTTGAAGAAATTCCCAGTTGCTGATCCGAGAGAGCACAGTGATTTCTCAGAGTTCGAGCTGATCAGCAGATCTTTTTGTTCAATGATTCCGATGCACCTGCAGTAGCCATCCACAATTTCCTTGTCGGAAACGTTTTCTGCTTTAAAATTGACCATTCAACCAGCTGTTCATCAGAACGGAAACTATGCGTCGTCTTGTCAATATGTGTTTATCTCTCTCGACGCAATTTACATAAATTCTTCAACTTCCTCCCAATTTTTCTTTGAAAAGACTAGTATTTTTGGTGGGATTTTCAGTTTTTTGGCTTGCTTGTTCCCAATAAATTTTCCACTATTTTTGCTAACTATTTAAAATTATAGAATCAAATACTTGGAGCTTAAATACTTTTTCTAAAATATTTTTTACTAGAATTCTTTGACTGATCTTTGTTATAGAAGAGAAGTCTCATTAATTTTTTTTCTGATTATCTTTCGAATTTTCCCTCCACTATTTATCTACAGCCAAGTCTCACGGTCTCCGGTGTTCCTCTCTTGACGTCTTCTCTGGGGGCTGTTTTGGCTTTACTCTCCTCTTCTTTTCAGTGACCCCGACCAAGGGGTAAACATTAAGTTCTTTTCTTCTTCTTTGGAAGAGAGCCTCCCCCGTTCGGCTCTTTTTAAATTTTAAATCCTTCTCCTAATCGCTGAAAAGTGGAGCCGAGACTCTGCAGCTGAGAGGAGCACGCGGTTTCGTAGAAGCGAGGGATTCTCTGACTTATTTAGAGGGCTTACTTTAAGTTTTGGAAAGTTCACTATTCTATTTGGTCTTTCCCAGTTTAAAACGGTAATGGAAATCACATGTAAATTTGGTTTTAAATAAAAATTCAAGCAAAAAACTCATTGGGGGGATCCAAAGACCACGACTCTTAATATCTCCCGTAGTCCACTACCACTATTTAATAACCTCTGAGTCTCTCCGCCTCTCCCAAAAACAAGAAGGGGTCGCGGAGCACTTCACCGGCTTTCTTTCGGCCCGATCTGAACCCAAAGTTCCCCGGATATCCTGTTTATTCCCACCTCTCCATTCAAATAAAAGCGAAAATAGGGGGAGTTTTTTTTGGCTTCCTGGTTGCTGTCTGGTCCATCATCTTTCTCACTTTTCTTTGGGCTGGGAAGTAAGAGCCTAATGGCGGGGACAAAGCAAATTTGGTATTTTTGGCGAGCTCTTTGTCCCCTTCCTGGATCTAAAATTCGGAGAACAACTGTTACTTTTCCTTTTTAATAATTCAATTGGAATATTTATTCTTCCTTTGATTTTGTCTTTGATCTGCAGTTGAAAACGCGAAAAAAAAAATCTTTAGAAGCTTCATACTTTGATCTTTTTCTTCAACTTTTCCTCCCGAACTCCGCTCAGTCGCTCATAAAAAATGTTCTCCTCTCTTTTTCCTTGAGCCCGCCGCGTGCCTCACAACAAAAAGCCGTTATTTGGTTCCTTTATTCTCCAATTTACGCACTTGACGTATTCCTCCGGTGCAGGGAGGCGCCTGTGTGTGTTCCCCAACAAACTACCCTCGTTTTGCAGCGAGCAACGAGTCGGGGGAGTCGGCAATTTTTTAGAATTTCAATTTCTTCACAAGTGCAGGAGTTCCTTCCTCTTTATTTTCTTTGAAAAATAATTTGTTTTAGGCCTAATATTAAACAATAAGATTCTTTGATGAAAATTAATGGCGAAAATATCTATCATCGTAGTAATATAAAATAGAATAAGCAAAGTTCAAAAATGACATCAGAAGACAACAAGAAAAGTTCAACTTGAGTGCCTAATCCTGCCCCGGTTTATCCATCCTTACGCGGAAATTCCCTCATTTCGTAGAGTGGAGTCCTAATTCTTCAATTCTCAGGACAGCACATTAAGATGACCGCTTTTTGACCGTGTTATGCATCGTCTCGGAGGTGTTGGATTGCAAAGGGGAGGGTTTAACGCGAAGTCTGATACTCCTCTCTCTCTCCTCCGTGAGTCCCAGCTGAACTAGCGGACTTTCATTTTTTTTTTCTTATCTTTGATTTATTGCATTAAATGCTGCTTGAAAACTTGACATCATTTTTATAAGTGAATTGAAATAAATTCGAGAGATTATTTCTGCCCATAAATTAACCAAAACTTTTAAATTTCAAATGTATTATAAAACCCGCTTGAAGATGTTCCTCCAGTTATCTTATAATCTAGAAGGAATCTTTCCCTCTATTTAAATGTCTTCCCATACCTCGGTTAGGATTTCTTCAGCTGACTGAGTTGGTCCCCCCACCCACCACCTGAAAAGTCCTTGAAAAATGCTTGACGCTGGTCCTCAATTCCGACTCTTGAAATCTAGCCTAGCTTGTTAGAATAACACGTCTCTGATCTCTTAACCAGCGGAAAAAAAACCAAATTCTCAAAGATCTTCTCATCGCTCTTCTTTTGATTTTTGTTCGAGGGGTTGGCGTGTCTTTAGAAAATTAGAGATGCCGCCGGTTAAAAAGTTTATTGACGTCGCTTTCGGGAAATACCACTCGTTCCAAGTCACCCTAGGCGTTCGTTTATTCATGTGTTCCAACTTCTATTTAAAATAGCTTTGACCCAATAAATTCTTTGCTGTGTCGTGGCAAAAGAGTAAAAAAACTTGCAGTCGGGTCGAAAAATGCGATGGCTGAATCTCCTCTGGCTATGCCTTCTCCCAGAGCCCACAAGTTCTCGCCAAGCCCGAAAACACCATGAGAAATTGAGTAAGTATTTTTCGTCTCTCAATTTTCACTTCCTCTATAATTACGCGCTGTCGTGAGAGGAAGAGGAACTCAGCTTATAATTGGAATCAACATGTGATTTCTGCTTTTTTTCAGGCGATCCCACCAATGTCATCGATAGTGTCATGCACAGATACGACAGGAGGATAAGGCCGAACTCCGAGACCGACCATCCAGTTATTGTACATATGACCATCGTTCTAGGCATCCTCACTGAAGTGGTGAGTCGAATTAGAAAAATAAATCTTTTAAAAAACCTTCATAAGGCTTCATATTGACTGTTTGAACTTCGACTCCAACACATTATTCTAGAGAGAAAATCAGCAAGTAGCAAGCTTTGTCATATCCCACGTCCAGCGATGGCACGACCCGAAGCTCAGCTGGGATCCTGATCTCTTCAAAGGAGTCACTCAAGTCGTCATCCCGCAAAATTTAGTCTGGGTTCCAAAGCTTTTCATCTACAACAGGTAGCTCATTCCATCCAGAATAAAAGTAAATTTGCAGCATGGATACGAAGGATATGCTATCAGAGGAACGATATGACGTACGGGTACAGCATACGGGCCATGTGAAGGTGAATATCCCCCAATTTGTGATGACTCTCTGTCGAATCAACATCGACCTCTTCCCATTCGATACACAGTTCTGCGCAATCGCTCTAGCCAGTCCTCTGCTGAATATCGAAGAAATGGACGTCAATGCCACCCAACCACCAAGGGATTCTTATTTTTCGGTGGGTTTTACAACGTATTAATAATAATAATTGCCAATGATATGATCAGTATATATTTATCTCAACAAACGAGGATTTGATAGGACTTTTTTTAGGGAAATGCTGAATGGGAGGTTATTAATGTGACTGTGCGCCAGATGAAATTTATGGAAGATGGCGAATACAGAGCTGAGGTGCACTACATCATCCACTTGAACCGCCGACCGATTTATTACATCACTGTGATAGTCGTTCCCACATTTCTTATTTCCGCCCTCAGCATCCTCGGCATATTCTCTCCAGGAAGTAACGACGGACCACGAAATGAGAAGGTCAGGACGCTTGCAATCCTCTTCCACGTGCCCGACATCCAAAAATTCACACAACCGAGTGCCGCGTGGGAACTTTCTTTGATCTCGTCTCAAGAGAGGGACCAACTTTTTCCGGGAATCCCATTTTTTAAAAGGAAAATTCCAGGTCTCGTTGGGATTGGGCTCACTTCTCGCCATGACTGTGCTGCTGGATATCGTCGCTGGAGCTATGCCGAAGAGTAATTCCATCCCTCTCTTAGGTCCTTTCTTTATCTTTAAAAAGCAACAAAAAAACTATAGGATTTTACATCATTGTGGTGATAATGCTCTGTGCCATTGGAGTTGCGATTTCTATGGCTCTGCTCGGAATGTCACGCAATTATATTCAAACGGAGCAGATGCCTTCCACCTCCGCATATCGGCTGCTTTTTCTAAAGCCGGTGAAAGCGATGCGAGTGAATGGAATCTGCCCGGAGCCGGAAAAATTAATCAAAATTACGTGAGGAAGATGGGGGAGAAATGATCGAGCTTTTAGGCCAAAAGTTCCTGACCTCATGGCTATTCATCAACAGCTTATTGAAGTAGCCAGGGCGCAGAGGACTTACCGCGAGAGGATGGAGCGACTTCAATGGCAGACTAGAGTAAGGACTTGTTAGTTTTAAAAAAAATTAAAATTTCCATAGGTGGAAAAAGAATGGAATCGAATCTTCTCACGAGTCGATCACGTCTTCCTCTTTCTCTTTCAACTCCTCAACGTGTTGGTGCTGCTGATGTTTCTCCGATATGCCTTCATCCCAGTTCCAGATCTTCCCGACGATTTTGCCGTCTAATCTCTTTTTTTTGTATTTGTTTTCCTACGGGTCAGCTCTGTGCCTCAATTGTACGGAACAAAATGAATCGACCTATTTCAAATGAGTTTATTTTTAATTTTAATCACAGGTAATCATCACCGGAGTCTGAGATAACAATTTCCGGGACAGTAGACAGATTTGAATACTGAAGAAGTTTTAGTTTTAAAAATTTAATACTTACCCCGTCAGTTTTAACCTTCTCTTCAATAGAAGCCCGTGTACAATTTGAAATGTTGGATTGTCTGAATTTATTGGTTTTTAGTTAGTTTTTTGAGCGGAAATTACCCATCCAAGCTGTGATTTTTTCTCCTGAATCGCCGGATGGCAAGAAGAAGGCGATCCCATAGTTTACCCAAGAAGGAGCGCTCCTCTTTTATTATGCTTACTGAGACGACAGACATAGCTGAGTTGCGATGCCTAGGCAGGGAGTTATAAACGATGGAGATTAATTACCTCTGCTTGTGAAGAAAATCTCTAGCTCCATGAGAAACGCTTTGCCGCTTTTTCTGCAGAGCTCTGACGTGTTGTTGGCGAAGTTCTCGATTAATCAAAGCGTAGAGAACAGGATTGGCAGCCGAGTTGAAGCAGACCTTAATGTTTTATTTCGTCTATCAATTGAAAGCTGGATTCGTTTTTATGGTGTTTATTACTTAACGAAATAAGAAAAACTCACCAATAGATGGGCGATAAAGAAGACGGCGCTGAGAGCTGGGGTCATCCACGAGGCATGGATGAAATTGAATTGAGTCATGATGTTCAAAGCCCATTGAGGAGTCCAACAAAAATAGTAGAAGACAATCACAGCGACGATTCGCTTTGTCACCATCTTGACACGATCGTTCTCCTTCCTTCCATTCTCCGAAGATTTTGCCCTCAATGCTCTCATGCTCTTTGAATTCTTCTGAACTTTGTAGATCACCTAGAAATGAAATTTGTGATAACCGATAAGGAAACAAACCCGTGAGTAGAAAAAAGTTATAAGGAGAGCGGGAAGCGCAAATCCTATGACGAACGTGTAGAGAGTGAAGGTTTCATCCGCATCAAACATACACTTTCTCATGGTTGTTCCTCGAAGATCTGAATAATTTTGATGCGAATTCCTTTGAAAATGTTAACCTGATTCTCTTAGCTGATCGCTATCCTCATCTAGGGGAATCATGCGCATCCGATCAATTTTGAAGACTGTAGCCTCAATTAGAACAGGAATAAGAAGTACTGTCGCAATAAGAGAACAAGCAACTAAAACTGCCACCGAAACCGAATTGGATCTGATCCTTTAATGGAAATTGTAAGACATCTGTTTGATTACCTAATGCTTGTGACTGGACTGCAAACAGCCAAGTAGCGATCCCAGCTGAGGACAGTCATAATAAAAGAGGAAAGAAGCTTGTTGACACTCTCTCCAAACCAGTAGATTTTGCACATAATAGAGCCGAAGAGCCATTGGCCTTGGAGGAGATCAGCCAGAAGAAAGGGCAAATGCATTATTACTAGGAAATCGACAATTGAAAGGCCTTAATTAGCTCTTTTGTAGCTAGAAGAAGAAGAAAAATACCTAGGATGTAGATAAAGACGTGGTTTGTGTTGGAGCCAGTGGCTTGCTTCCTGCGTTGAGCTTGTTTCCTCTTCATGGAGGTTAAGACATTCATTATCATTACTATTACAATTCTGAAGCGATTATTTGCTTTTAAAAATAGAAAACAGACCCATTTCCTACAGTTCCAAAGATCCATAGAACGCAGTAGGCGATGGAGAGTGAGAGTTTGAGTGTGTAGCGTGAGCTGTCCTCTTCTGGAACAGCAGCAGTGCTGTTCATAGACAGCTCGACGCCTTCCTCCATCTGAAATTGGCTATTTTTGCTGGGGAATTATGATGTGATTGAGAGAGAGGGAGGAGATCAAAGGATGGCGGGATTGCCTCGGATTGGATTTAGGTTCGGATGGAAGAGCACAAATCGGCTGAGAAAGATGATAAACAAGAGAATCAAAGAGTATCCTACAAAATGCTGTGAAGGTCTAGATCTTCCAGTCAGCTGATTTCAAAATTGAAAAGATAAAAAAAGACGAAGAACCTTCGAAGTCAAAAAAGAACATGGGAAAGTGAAGACGGAGGACTTTGCCCCCTCTTGAAGTTTGTTACACGGCCCGGGGGATCAAGAGTGAATTAGGTGGAGGGGATGCGATTTGGCGGCACAAATTGAAGCACAAGACACGTGTCAGTAGCCCCGAAAATTGGAATGAAGGAGCTGGGACGAGAGACGTTAAACTGTTCAGCCGGTTTAAAAAGAGCCTGCGGATTGAGTTTCTGACAGCTGAAGAGGGACCTCCAGCTGAGAAAAAACCCGACAAGTCGATGAGAAAGAAAGAGTCTGCACGAAAAATTCAACAAAAACCACTTCCGGGAAGAGTCCTCCTCTAACAAGATGCAACGATTTCTTATTTATGACCAATAAGCGGAGGTGTGAAGGGAAGCGAACGAACAAAAGTTTTTGATTTCATCTTTTAGAATAGTTTAAAAAGGAAATTTGGAAATAATATCACTTCTTTAAATAAATTCTATTGATATTTAATAAATTTAAGGGAAAATGGAGGCATGCCGGCTGGCCATCAAATCTAACATCACATCAAAAGTTCTCGCATGCATAGTGAAGTAATTTTTTCTTCAAGAGTCAGGGGAGAGAGAGAGAGAATTTCCCCTCAATTTGGAGGATTGGACCACCGGCATTGAAAGTCCCGTCATTTGAGAGTTGAACCTCATAAACTGCGGCAGTTTTTGCTGGTCGCTGGAGGGAAATAAACACGAATGGGAACGGAAGATTAAACTGAAAAGAAAAAAATGAGTAAATGAAGAAGATCTGACTGAAAAGAGCTAAAGTTTCTTGAAAGCGCCCACACCTCCAGATTTTTAATCTACCGCTCACCCATCAAACTTGCAACTTCTTGGAATTAAATTGACGTAATTATTCTCCAAGAATATCACCCTCAACTCTCACTTTTTTTTCTCAGAAAGAGTCCAAGAGGCAAAATATGCCGGAGATCTTCTGACTCAGCAGGAGTTGTGAAGTTTTTAATTAAAATTACGGAGCGGGGGAGCAATATATCTAGAGAGGAGGATAATTTGGGCCAAAATAGGTATCTTTAAATTAGCGAGGTAAGTCTTGAAATGAGCTTATAAAGGAAATTAGAACATCAAAAATTATTTCTTTAACTTCCTCTTCTGCACGAATCTGCCCTTTTTCCGACTTAGTTTAATCTTGCCTGTTGCCTTTTCTCATTTTTGGTTGAACAGAAACTAATTTGATCATAAGTTACACGCCATTGAGTCCTTTCAAAAGCAATCCCCTCCTTCACAGTTCGGATTAAATCTTGAAGCCAGACAGAAATAAAAAAAAAAGGTTTGTAGCTGTTTTCAAGGAAGTTTCCAAGCTGATTGGAGGAACGAATTACTTCGAGGTAGAACAAGGAAGAAAATATTTCTGCAGAAGGGCAAATCTTGCAAAGTCAGCTGAGACAGAACCATTTCAAAAATGTAAAAGAGGCGGAAGTGCCTAACTCACAGACACATAGGGCGTATAGGAGACAACAAAAATATCTTTTCATTCGTCTCTCCGTATGTCTAAATGAAGTCAGCGGAGGTCTCGCAACGCCATCAGAAGAGACAACTTGTTAGTGTAACCTAGTTGTCTTTCCCCGAGGGAAAATAGTGACGCTCCTATCCACACAGTTTGTTCTAGAAAAATGAGGGAATAAAAAGAAACTGGAAGCCAAGGTTCTCTCTCTCTCTCTCTCGAAAACAGAACTTGTTCTAAGGGAACAAAGAAGCCAAGTTAAAAATTAGCGATGGATCGAGATAAACAGGCGCCTAAAAAATCTCTGCTGGCATATTTCACCGGGGAAATATAAAGGTTTTTTTAATGTTCGGATAATAATGAATCCCAAAGCAGTAATTCAGGCAATACTAGCTACAGCTGTAGCGATGCCTCTTTTCGGTAGATTTGCGGGCGAGTCGTTGTCTTCATTCTTAGCATTTTTCCTTTTCACGCTCAGCTTCCTCTGCTCTCGTTTGCCTTGAACGACCACAACTCCACAAAGAACAATGTCGTCCTCAGGATGAACGGAGACATATCTAATTAACAAATAAATTAGGAAAAACAATCAATTTACCTGCTTTTTTCTATCGTGCCATCCTCCTTGGCTACTTTGTACTTTTCGCAAGTGTTATTGCAGCAAAGCGTCGTTAGAAGGATAATAATTGGCAACAGAATCAGCGCAATCAGAACAATAAATCCCTCGTTCAATTGGCACTGGCAAACGACTCCAATCCCATTGTAAATCACAAAAATCGCGAAGAAGACTGACCCAGCTACCATGGCAAGAGAACAAGCGGCGAGAAGAACCTTTTAAGCATTTTTTCATCGTTTTAAATATTTTTTTACCATTCCAATCCATTTGACTAAAAGGAGAAAGAACATGATGAGGCGACTGAAGTACCATCGAAGGCAATCAGTTGTATGGACAGATTTGACTGAATTCTCGTCAGAACTTGGATTGAGGCTAGCTTTTTCTGACTGGACGGGTGCTATTCTAAATATTTCAGTTGCGATATTTAACTAATGAGCCTTTTAATTTTACTGATTTGATAGAGGAGAAGAAGAACCAGAATTTAGAGGAAAAAAACTCACGGGGCTTCGTTGTAGTACAAATCATCGTGGTTCAATTTCTTCGTGGGGATAATTGAGCTAGCTGATGTTGAAGTAACAGAATATGTTCGATTGTCGCCCATTTTTTCAAGCAACTGCATTCATTTCTCATTAGAACGCAAAAGAACTTACTTGTTTGGCTTTTAGCCGCACAGATGGGCTTACTTCTAGCGAGGAATCCACAATTTCTGATAAATGCCGGCTCGCGCTGGGAGTCAGGGTCGCACTTCGGTAGGGTGAGGGACCAGCGTGCATTTTTATCAATTTCTAAGCGAGATGCTTACTTTTCAAAGGCTACAAACCTCATGGACTTCATCAGTGGATAATTGAAGAAAATGGTCCTTGAAGGGGGGATACCGTGTGACCTAAATTATTCGAAGAAGAGAGAAATGACCTACCATCGTGACAAGAACACAGCCCATCGCCCTAGAAATTAGCTTTAGTTTCACAAAAAAAGAACAAACCAAATATCTGCTGGAGCTGAGGTCTTAAAGAGCGAGTTTTTGTCTTTCATCAGTTCAGGAGCTGCGTAGAGTAATCGTCGTCGGCGATGGAGATCAGGAGTAGGAGTGTCTATTCATAAACTTAAACAATTTTCAATAATTCGTACATAAAATCGAACGGTCAGCTAATTTGACGTCATCAGAGAGAGTTAGAAGAAGATTGACTGCTTTAACATTTCCATGTACTATGCTCCTCTCGTGGAGATAGGCCAACGCCTCTAGAGCTTGCTTGAAATATTTCAGAGCCGTCGATTCAGGCAGAGGCCCACGTTTCAGGACATCGCCCACCGTTCCGGAGGGGACAAAAAGCCGAAACATTGTGATCGTCGTCGCGTTGAGATTATAAGCATAAAAATTGGCTATTCGTGGATGGGATAGAGCCTGGATGAATTCCAAATGATTACAAATCTCCGTCAATTTCTGGAAATATTTCAGTTATTTTATTTACTCACATCCTCCTTAAAGTTAGTCTCCCATTTTGTAACGGTATATTCTTGCATCGTTTGCTTATTCAAATACTTAAAAGTTGTACCAAATCTTGACTGCTTCTCACTCAAAACACCTGAAATTTCCTTGATTTGTTCTATTCACTTGCCTTACCCAACTGAATCATTTTAGCCATGGCAATATCGTCTAATCTTGGTTGGGAGAAGTGTCGACTCGTCTGAGAAAGTACCGAAGGAGAGTGACTTCGATGGAGAGATTCTCCCTGCAATTACTGTTTTTTTCAGCTTCTATATAAAAAGTCATATGATTTCTAGATTTAATTAATTAGAACAAAGTATCGAACCTATTAATTAGCCTAAGCCTATTGGTAATTGCAAAGTAGAAATTTACCCTTCCCATAGGAGGTCGTGGCGAGGGCGTTGGCGAAGTGACTGACTCCTCATCTTCCTCTTCTTCTAGAATAATTGTAGGGATTCGTTCCATTTTTTGTGGATAAATGCTGGAAGGAAGAGACTCCAGATCAATGCTGGGCGCTAAGAATCTGTCTTATCAGCGGTTGGCTGCTGTTGGAAAATGGCCAGGCTGAGTCTGATTTGCATTCTTGGCTGACATTTTATATGTTTTATACAGGGTGGCTGAAAAGTTCAGGCAATTTTTTGAAATTTGTTGGTAGCTCAAAAAAATTAGATAAGTTAAGGACTATCCACAATTAACCAAATATTAACTAACTTTTACGTAACATAAGTTTATTCAAACAAAAAACTTTACAATAAATGCTCGAAATTGCCGCCAGTTGCCTCAATATATTTTCTAAGTCGCTTCTTAAAATTACCTACGATGGTCGCACATTGTTCTACCGTAATTTCGTTTCATGCCAGAGTTAGAGCTTGTTTGAGTGCTTCAACTGTATCATATTTTTTAGCCGAAATTCTCTGCTCCAAAATTAATCAGACGGAATAGTCCAAGGGGTTCAGATCTGGGCTGTTTGGCGGCCAAATATCTTTACCCCAAAAGTTCGGAAACAATTTTTCGCAGGTGGCAATTGTTGATTTTGCTGAATGAGAAGGAGCCCAGTCTTGTTGGAGTACAAATTCCTTGCGGCCGAAATGATTTGTTGCCCACGGCTTGAATACACCACAAAGAACTAATTTTTGATAGGTGGCAACATTGATTTTAACATTTTTATCAATGGAAGTCAGTGGTGTTTTTCCTGAGGCACAGATAGCTGCCCAAACCATAACTGAGGCCGGGAAATGACTGCGGCTTATTGTTTTGGCTGAAGTACTCTTCTGTTGTCCTTTCTTGAGTAATTGACGGCAATTCTGGCGGTTATGTAATGGTTCAACAGTGAAAAGAACTCTGTTCAAGCGACCAGAGCCGACCAGCCTAAGCATCTTTCGAGATTTTTCCAATCTTTTCATCTTCGTTGCGTCTTTGAGGAAGTGGACGCGGGCTATTTTATAACTGTGAAGTTCCAACTTAGTTTTGGCAATGATTTGGATACGTTCTCTGCTGATTCCAAGCTCTGAGGCCATTTTGTTCATTGAAACTCCCGCATTTCGACGAATTCGACAACGAACTTTATTGATGTTTTCTGGAGTGGTTGCAGAAGGAGGACGGCCACTTCGACGATGATCAGATGTTACTCCAGTTTCTTTATAACGTTTTACGATGTTATAGACAGTTCGCATCTTGTAGCTGGTCGTTCTAAGAATGTCAGATGTTTTCGTTCCTGACTTGTGCAATTCAGCTACCGTACTTCGCTGATGTTCATAAGCCATTTTTTATGTGTCACTAAAAAATTAAATAGTTACATGTTTTCTGAGAAGAAATTAAATACGGATTTTATAAAACATTTTTAAAATCATGCTAAAAACGCAATGGCAATTAAAAACAAACCGAAACAATAAAATTGCCTGAACTTTTCAGCCACCCTGTATAGCTCAATTAAAAACATAGACGAGCTTATTCAAGTAACAAACTGCTTTAAAACTCAGTTATGCTTTTTCTACTTTCTCCTCCTTAGTTGCCAAATTTTCGAACAATTTCTTTTAGAAATTGCATAATGGAAACCAAAAGCTGTTCTCAACGCGAAAACTGTTTCTCTAAAAAAACCATGCAGCAAGTGTTATTCGAATTTCTTTTATTTCTTTTTGTCATTTTCTCTCTAAATCTATTATTTTTAGATGTCGAACGCCGATTCTGGATTGTTGATCCATCTCAAAGTAGCTCGTGAGCGAGCAAAAGAAGATGCTGAACAACAATTAAAACGAATGGAGGAGGAAAATGCTAAAAGTGGGTTTCTTTTAATAATATTTAGTTGTTTTATTGTAGGAGCGGCTAATATTACCCAGAAATTTACTGCTAATTATGATGTTATTGAAGAAAGTCTTAAAGCTAGTACTATTGGACTTGTTACTTTAGATGAAATGAAAGAAAAGCAAATAGATGCCATTAAAGCAGGGTAAGCTTGGTTTATTTTCAATTATTTTGAATTATTTTAAGAGAAAACAAAATTGTCCTCGGAGAAGTTGAAGAACGAGTGAAAAAAGACGAAGCTTCAGATGAGAAATCCATTGCCCAGGTAATTTTATCTATTTTAAAGTGCATTTCTTAAAAGAAACGAGTACTTTCTTTTGCTTTTGACGAAGAGGAAGATGAAGAAGAAGCTTTTGTTCCTAAGAAACGATTAGGAATGGATCCAAACGTAGATACTACTTTCTTACCCGATAAGGATCGTGAAGAAGCTTTAATCAAGTGAGACTTTACCACTTTTGCCTACCTTTTAGCTTTATTTTAGAGAAAAGGAACGATTGGCATCGGAATGGAAAGCTCAACAAGAAAAAGAAAAACAAGAAGAGGTTACTGTTTCTTATTGCTATTGGGATGGCTCCAGTCATCAAAAAAGAATGATCGTAAAGAAAGGAATGACTATCGGTCAGTTTTTAGGAAAAGCTATCGAGGTTAGTTCCTTTTTATCATTTTACTTCAATTTTTAGTCGTTTAAATCAGAATTTACTGCTCTTCGAACTGCCTCACCTGAAGGGTTGATGTTTATTAAGGAAGATCTAATTATTCCACATTTTTACACGCAAGTTTCAGTAATTTTATCGTTATTTTAGCGTTTCAGATTTCAAGATTTTATTGTTGCTCGTAAAATGGGCAAAACGGGTCCTCTTTATGAATTTGATGCTGCAGGAGACGTTAGAATACATCAAGGACTATCAAAAGATATAGCTCAAAGCCACCCAGCCAAAGTTTGTTTATTTTTAATAATTTTCTATTATGATTTTGCAGGTTTGTTTGAGAAGTTGGTATGAGCGGAATAAGCATATCTATCCGGCTTCAAGATGGGAGCCATTTACTCCAAACAAGGTCTACAGTTTGATTAACGAAGATCTCTCTATTTTATAAAATTGAAATATTTGTAGTGGTTTTAACAAAAAGAGGAGCTAAAAAAACAGATGCTATGCGTTTATTTACTTGATCTCCATTAGAAGGGTGATTTGTAGCGGCAGGGAAAGATCAGCCAATTGGCTCATTCCGATGTGCTTTTGGAAACTTTTCCCGGTCAGTGCGTCCTCATTTTCTGGCTCTTTTACTCGACTCCCAATCCTCTGTTTCATTTCGGCTACCATCTCGTCAGCTTTCTGCTCCGTCAGCTCACTCAGCAGCATCTTCCAGCAAATTAAAGGGATTATTTATTTTTAGCTGAACGTTCGCAGATCAAAGTTGAGCCGAATATAAACATTTATTATTTCAGAACTTCTATTAAGCGAAGGCAGTCAAAAGACGACTTTCACCTTCCACTTATCAGAGTTCTGCCCTTGACTTGAAGAACCCTCTCGCTTCGGTGCCAATCCCGTTTCAACCAACCGGAAGCCTCAGACACAGCTTCTTCTACTTCTCGAATTACAAGCCACAACTCTCTTTGCAAACTCTTCTCGCACGAGACGACCCGCTTCTATTGTGAAAAGGAGCTGCTCGCACTAATGGTCACTTTCCGTCTTCCGCACGTCTTTCAATATTTTTCAATGGAGGCGGCGTCTTCCTTTTGTCTTTGTCATTTCTCCCCCCACGGCGACTTGTTTTCTGTTTTCTCGCACAGCTCGTGAATATTCTTCTCAGGTACAAAGAGGCATTTCCATTTTATTTGGCTTTCTGCGCAAAATAAAAAAGATTGCTCAAGAGAAGGGCAATTCAGCGCTCTATATCTATATATTACTTAAGTCCTGTGCGTGTATTTTACGGCTCCAGATTTGAGGGGATTTGGCGCAGCTTTTCGACTCTCGTGCCCGGTCAGTCCCAGCAAACACAGGCTTCCAATCTGCATTAGCTTCTCTAATTAGCATACTCACGCTTGTAGGAATCGTCGATTCAGACAATCAGTTTTTAACTTTTATATGAGCTCTGAAAAGAGTTGCGAGCAAAAATCTTTTAAACAAATGCATTAGTATTTCTTTTTCTTTCGTAGAATATAAGAAGAGAATAAGCGGAATCAGCGCTTCAAAGTATTTTGGTTACCCTGAATTGTGTGCTGCTCTTGGCTCCAGGAATTCGCGTTGTCAACAAGCGATGATGGTGGTGGTCAACGACCTGAAATCTATAGTTTATTTGCGCAGACCATGTCAAGTGGTTGCCGACTTTGGTGCAGCTCGCTAGGTGCTCTCCTGTGCGAGAATATGATTAGCGCACTACAAGATTTTCGAGTTTCTTTTGAACCTTCTGATCTCACAATTCTATTTTCTAACGGTGATAGTGCGATTAATTGGTTCCATGTTGGTTTTGTGTGTGTGACTGTTTTTCCCTAAATTCGCCTTCAAATTTTCACTTTTCCCCCATCTGCCAGGTGAATGATGAATGATAAGCCCGTTGCGCAACATTTTTTCGGACATCCGTCGGCCGCCAAAACTTTCTTCTCTTCGTGATGGATTATAGGCAGCGGGAATTTTCTGCCCCCGGGGTAGATCCTTTCTTTTGTGCTCGGAACACACGCGAGGCCAAAAGGCTGAAGAAGAAGATAATCTTCGTCTTTGTGTGTGTACGGACGAGCTCAAGGCACACGCGGCGTTCCGTTTGCGACATCCGCCCGAGGTTCAAGCGGAGAGAGAGGCTTTTCTCACCCGGATTTTAGTCAAATCTTTATTATTTCGTCTTGAACATTTAAGCACAAAAATATTGATAACTTGTTAATGAGCTCCCGGTGTTGCAAGAAAAAGCTAATATGGTCAAAGAAGTCGAATATCTTCTTTGACCATATTTGGTCGTTGATTTGTCGAAGACGGCCGTGTCAGTGAGAGCGACGGATCCGTCAACAAGTGCAAATATGGTCCGTGTTTCAGAATGAAGTCCTCGCTGTCACTTCATGCGCTTTGACACTTCCCAAAGTGGAAACATCGAGGGACCATTTTAGCTTTTTCTAACAACTTTTTCTTCTTCGAAAAATCTAGCTTTTAACCTTTTAACGTTCAAAGTTTCATTCACTCCATATAAAGCCGCATATCAAACGATTTGTACTAGTAAGGGCATACTATATTTTTCTAAGGAAATGAAAAAGAAGAAAACATCGTGCAGTTCTCGTGAGCAAGAGCTCGGCGCGCATTTCCCGGCACTTTTTCACTATGACCTTCCAATTTAGTCGCTCTCTCCTGTTTGCTCATCTCAGCGACGATCACACACGAGGCTACTCTTTTCGCTTGCGGCAGTTTTGTGTTCTACTTGTGTGTGTCTCGGCGAGAACCTGTCTCTTTTGATGTCCATTTCGGTTCGTTGACCAGTCTCTGCGTCACTATCAGCCGTTCCGGAATCTTTCACATCAGCTTTCAAATCTTGTCGCCAAGGTCAATTCCACTTGTGGCTTTTCACTTCCTCTCCTTATCGGGCCCCGAGGGCACTTTTGCTTCTTCTAACGAATTCCTTCAAGATCGAGATATTCCACTTCCGCAAGCTCTGCCTCTCTTTCTCTCTCTAATTTTCCTAAAGCTCTCTATACTATCACTATAGATTCTAGAGACAGTATCATTGAAAACTTTCCTCAGTAATCAGTCTGGTCTTATCCAGCCGGATCAGTTGATTTGCGCGCTTCTGTCGAGAAAAACAGCAGCAGAAGCAATGATAAAGGCGGTTGTTTAAGCCTGTTCGGCCGTCAGTTCAATCCATGTCCGAATTAATTTCTTGATTCGTTGCAAAAAAAGAAGAACAAACGGCAGGCGATTTCAATCCAGCTTTTTTTCTCCCAAAAAAATTTGGTTCCGGATTCAATAGTTTGATCAAAGTAGCCCCCCTTGACCCAAAGGAAACGGTCCACTGATTAGGCAAACATGGCTAATTGATTCCCAACGGGAGGTCAGTTCTTCTAATAGGCTAGGGAGACGTGCGATTTTGCACTTTCAATTGGAATTTTGAAAAAGTATTTAAATAACCTTTCTGGGACCTTTTATATTTGATTATTTTTGTATAAAAAGTAGTTTGATACTTAACGAACGAATTCATTCTTTATAAATTTCTGCCCAGCAGGATGCAGTTGGCGATTGGGGACGACCCAAGTCACGACGTCAACAGGCAAATCCCTCATAAACCCCTGGCCATTTCACTTGTCCACCCACTTTCCAGGAACTTTTGTCTCGACAATTCCCGAATAATCCCAAAACCTTTTTCTCTTTTTCCTAGATTTATTGGCTTCGATCATGGCTTCTTCGAGTAGTTTCTGATAAGCCACCGTTTGACAGAGACTGCGACTCGTGTCGGTCTAATCCCTCGACCATATCCGGCTGGATATTTCCACAGACCCGGCTTCCGTTGACCCGCAACGGCACGACATGTCGTTGGAGAGCAAAAGCAGGAAATAATGAGCCGCTTTCAACATTTTGCGTGATTTTCAATGAAAATTGAAAAGAAAAGAGCCAGATTTCTGAACTAAAATATCGGAAATATTGAGCGTTTTCTAGCTAAATGTTTGGATTCTTTTTAGAGTTCCTTGAAATTCCTGCTGACCAGTTGCCGTGCAAACAAGTGAATGTATCGTGACAGTGAGGGTCTTCATGTCCTCCCGCCACCGAAATCCGAAAGGAACACAAAGGTCGTCGTTGTTGGTCCGTGTGCCCCGTTGACTACAAATTGCTCAGTCGTTGAATCATCTTTTTGTCTCATTTTGGACGGCTGGCAAGGTGAAACACGAATTAAGCCTCCTCGGGGGGCTGGCCGAATCTCTGTAAATCTTCTGGTCCAAGGTCGGCTGCTGACCAGGGACACCTGCTGCGAAAATGGCTCATTTCAGGGAGTCACGGTCAGCTGCCAGTTTTTAACTAATTATTGGCCTACTTTTCGGCCAATTTTCTTCCAATTCTCTGGTGGGAATTATCCCCCTTTTTTGGCGATAGAATCTCCCAAATAAATTGGTTTTATTCCTCATTTATACTCACTATTTTGGAAGAAAGATCGCTTTTTTTGTGTCTTATCTGTCTTAGGCTGCAAGCCTCCTGTCCTGCTCTCATAATTTCTCCGAAACATTAATCGCCTTGAAAAAGCCCGGTTTTTGCTAACAATGTTCCTCCAGGCGCTTAGCTCCGCTCACTGCAAAATGAGAACGCCAGATTACGATGTTCCCTGTTCTTTATTTATCATAGCTTTTAAATTTCCTTGAGAGGTTCCTCCGCTTTTCTAGAAGCAAGAAAGTAGATCTTTTTGGTTACAATTTCTGGTTTTAAGCGAGCCTTGGAAGGGCCATTAGTTTTGAATTGAATTTAAACATTGCCATTGATGGACACGGTTCTCGACAAACTGTTGACAAAGACGGAACTACACCTAATCCGTCCTCTAAATAAACATTTCCCCCGGTTTTTGTGTCCCGGCTTCCTACCTTCTCCTCCTCCAGCCGCAGCCTCATACACACTTTTTGATGCCATTCTGTGCTGATGTGCCTACTATTGGTCCCCACCAAACCAACTGGAAACCAGTCTTCCGGCGCCACATTCCCCGCACATCTAGCGGCTATAGAGCCTAATTAGGAAAAGGCGAGGAAAACCAGTCGATTACTACCTCAACAAGTAATTTATGAGTGTGTGGGTGGGGGTGGCTTCTGGCTTGATCTGGGCATCCATGAGAGATCTTATCTAAACAGCCATTACGGCATCTCCTCTTTCCGGATTTCAGACAATCTCATTCATGCTAAAAGTCTCTCTTTCACAATAACGCACAAAAATTAAATTACTAATAGCCTTGTGCCTCTGGGAGTTAGTCTCCAATTATCACTTTTCTCCTTAAAAACCCAGATTGAAAGGAAATAAATCTTTTCTCTCTTTTCGCTCATCTGACCGTTAGAAAGGTGGCGATCCCCTATCAATTTCACACTTATCTTGTCGACTTTTCCGCGCGGCGCTCAGGCGGCTCTCCCGGGCTGGTCAAGACAACTTTTTACGCCTCGAAACTGACAGTGGTGGTGACAACGATCCGACTAGCCCACACAGCTGACCAATAATAAGCTGTGAAGGTGATTTCATTTTCT
Source organism: Oscheius sp. JU1382 (assembly GCA_932521405.1). Lineage (NCBI taxonomy): Eukaryota > Metazoa > Nematoda > Chromadorea > Rhabditida > Rhabditidae > Oscheius > Oscheius sp. JU1382. The sequence goes on along the minus strand of OW051478.1, from coordinate 333,072 downwards.
TCCCAACTTTCGTTTTACGAAGAGTACTAAAATAATTATTTTTTATTTTAGCTTAGCTTTATAAATGCGATTCGCGACATCAGCGACATTAGCGACATCAGCAGCATTGGCGACTTTTCCCATGGTTGACACTGTAATGCCACCTTTCCCAAAGTCCACCGCTCGTGTCTTTTCTTCTTTTTCAAAGTCATTAGCCCTCCCATAACTGCTGCTATCATTCGCCGCTACCGGCCAAGTCGTAAACTTTCCGGTCAACGCGGATTCTCTTTGCCATTTGGCTTTAATTCTCCTCGTTTTATTGAGCAACAATTTGAGTTTCAGGCTCTAACTCTGACTGCACTATGTGAAGAGGCATGCAAGCTGCCCAAAGCCCCGAATTGGCCTGGCTCTTTCCCAAAACAGTGAGTTTATTGGGGCTAAAGACGGTTTCGAATAAATCCCACTCAAGCGTTTTATAATTGCATCGAAAGATCTCCTCAACAGTCACGGTCAACGAGGTTGAAAAGAACTCGAGCCGTTCTTTTGGCCGTTCTCCCTCCGTTAGAAGGTCAAACCCTAAATTGTATGCGGAAAGCGATAGCCGGCAGTTCGACGAGGTCATTCAGTTTTCATTCTCCTCTCGAAACCGTTAAGGTTCGAGTCTAAAACCTAAAGCGCCTTTAAATTTGAAAAACTGACTTTTTATCGCTCTCAGGTCACCTCTACCACACTGACGCCGCCTGAGGCCTGGGCTTTCGTCGCCGACCATTCGCTTCTGCTTATCGGACTTCTCTTCGTAAGTTTTTTTTCTAAAATAATAATAAAATTTCAGATTGTTGTCCTTGGAGTAGCAATAATCGCCGTCTTGATCCAGTACCATTGCACAAAATCCCGAGCGATTCTTCCTCACACGCCGAGTCAGTGGACGACCTGTAGTACTGGTAAGTCTTCAGAATCAGCTGTATGATCCCGAAGCAAGTGGAAGACATGCTTGTAGATTTTTGAAATCCGGCAGCACAAGCAGAATGTGTGGGCAAACAAAAGAGCAACGGGATTCACTGGGATCAGTTTGAGAGAATTTTGTTCAATATCAACATTAGTTGAAAGCGCATATTTAAAATCAGATTGAAATGAAACTCTAACTTTTTAATCCTGGATTTTGAAAGAAATGCCCCTTTCTTTAGTCAAAACCTGGGAATTTTGATCAACTTTGCGTTGAATCACCGCCGTTCCCTAAAGCTCCTTCCTCCGAGAAGGCGACCCCCTAATCACTGGGTTTCACCTTCTTCCCGGCAGCTGTTTTCCCAGCTTCGAAGACTCCACTGTCTCTAATTTTTCTCCACTCTCTCGGCCTGTTTGCACTGTGGATCGTGGCGAACTGGCTCCGCCCGTGATTGTGGCTCTCCCATTGCTCGTGCTCTCTCTCTCATTCCTTTCCCTAGTTACTGGTAACCAGTATTCAATAATGGGAGAGATCTTCATGAATCCGCTATTTGATTCCAGCGATAGCGATAGCGAAACCAGCAGTCGATATAGGACTGTTCCTATTCAGCTGTTGCCACATTCATCTAGATACTCATCCAGGAGTGGTAAGCTTATTTTTCAAGCCAAATATTTATTCTCTTACCTTCCAATCAAAAATCAGTCTTCCTTTTCCAATCGCTTGCTTAATTTCATTCAAATATCCATCAAATTTAAAGCCTTCAGCCGGGAAATTCAAAGCATCTAGTTGATTTTTCTTCTTCTTTAGCCTAACTGAGCTCTTTCCATCCTAAATTATTCTGGAATATTTCCTTCCGGGTGCCTATCCCACTTGAACAAATCGATGGCTAAACAATGAATCACTTGGCTAGTCTCTGCGCGAGCAGTTGGACAAAAAAGAAGGTGATTTTCCCCCGAGTCAGAACAGAAATTCAATCCGCCGTTGACCTTTCTCTCCGAAAAAAGCTTTTCAGTCTCTTCCACCTACTCCTTCACTGGCCTTTTGCAACTCGTCGATGGGGATTTGAGGCAAAGCTTAGATGGAATTCTCATTCCCTCCGAGGCTGTTGTCCTCGAGCAGATCATGGGAAAAGGTAACGTTTTGATCTTTATATTTAAATGCAAATCAGTTCAAAAAATACTTAATATTCGGTTGTTGGATAACTCGAAGTAAAACTAGCCTTCCTTTTTTTCAAAGAAGTTTGCCGCCATCAGGGTAGAGTGTGTCAGCAGGTATTTCGAGTACTTACAGCTCGAGTACTAGGAAGACACACCCCGACTGGCAGAAAATTGCACAAAAAGTTCTGCTTATAACGATTTACATGAATTATGCAACAATTTGCAAGACTTTTAAAGAAATTTCGAAAAAAATTAAATATTCACGATTTTTAGGCTACTTTGGTAATGTCTATCGAGGCCGAATGCGCGATGTTGCTGGCCGCCTCGTCCCGGTGGCTGTGAAAACTCTCAAAGGTGAGCACTGTGGAACTAGTTCTCTTACTTTCTCTTCATCCTATTGCACCTAGTCAAACAAACTAACTCTACTCAACGAGCTGAGGGTTTAACGAACGGCGCATAGAAACAAACTTTCTCTAGTTTATTTATGGATTTTTTTGAGGCCACACCTCTACTTTTGCTTGTATTGTGTCTCATAAATGTGTTGCGTTTTTTCCTTTTCCGGTCCAGTGTCTCGCCTCTGCCCATCAAAGGTGCGCGTCGGACTGGACCATGGCAAATACGCTAAAAACGTGCGAAGATAGCCAGCAGCTCCGTGTAAATAGAGAACTACGCAAGAAGAAGAAGGGGGAGAACATTTTACGTGTGCAACAAATTGTTTTTCTCAAGTGCCCTGCGCTAGACGAGGATACTTATAGACTCAGGCAGATCAAGAGGTTTCAGGGGAACGAGCCAGAGATATCCCGCATATTGAGAAGTTTTTGAGGGAAGGAGTCATCATGAAGCACTTCGATCATCCCCACGTCTTATCCCTACTAGGTTAGTCTCAATTTGATGTGGAGAACAAGGAAAATTTTCCAGGAATTTGTATATCCCCCTCCGGTACGCCGTGGGTCGTTCTGCCGTATATGGACGGGGGAGATTTGAAGACATACATTGGAGAACCAACCAGAGTAATTTTGCCAGAAATTGTCTTTCCAAAACAAAAATTTTTAGCAATTATGTGTGTTGGAGCTCCTGGATTTCGGCTTCCAAGTATGTCAAGGAATGGCCTACTTGGCAGCAATGCATTTTGTGCATAGGGACTTAGCTGCTCGCAATTGCATGTAAATTATTCTCTTTTTTTAAGCTAAAATATGCTCAGGATCTCATCAGACCGCGTAGTAAAAGTGGCAGATTTTGGATTGGCTGTAGACATGCTGGACAAAGAATCCTATACAGATGAATCTGAGACGGGACCTGCGAGATTGCCCTTAAAATGGCTGGCTCCTGAGAGTTTAAGGGATCGTCAGGTTTTTAATACAGCCACAGATATTGTAAGCGTTTGCTCCTTCGATAAAATCAATCGCTTCAGTGGTCCTTCGGCATCCTCTTGTGGGAGCTGATGACCAGAGCAGCTGCGCCGTACGGAGATGTCTCAAACGCGAAAATGAGGCAGCTTCTGGAATCTGGACAACGCCTTCCGCAGCCCACACACTGTCCAGATGTTGTTTATCAGCTCATGCAATTGTGTTGGAAAGGTGACCCCAACGAGAGGCCCGACTTCACTTTTTTGACACACAGGATACGAACGCTTTTACAGGTTGTTGCCTTCCATTTGCATTTTGAATTAAAAACATATTAGGAGCACTCGCCAGATCCCTACAGTCGACGGATCCGTGCTAATAGCGAGTTCGTCTCTCCCGTGCTCCCGGGTCGCCTTTTCACTAACTACTTCGCCTCCCAGCTCGTCCAACGATGACCGGGTATTCAAACAAACAACAAAGCTTTTATTTTATGAACCAAAAAGACTATTTCTCCCCCTTCCCACAGCGCATTCAGGTATTCGTGTCAGTTTTCTCCTCCCTCCGACTCTTTCCCCCTCCGTTAGTGCTTCAAATTATAAATATATATTTGTTCATAAAAGTTGTTGAATGTTGCAACTGGCAGTAACGTATTAACAATTTCAGATTTTTTAAATGATTGCCTATATCTAGCTGCTTCTTGAATTTTTATCGGATCACGTTTGTGGGCGAGTGTGAGAGAAATCTGGATTTGTCCATTATTCAGTAGCCTTCAGGGTTCTCCAACACACCGTCGTCCAATTATTCTCAGACACTGAGTAACGTCATCAGTTTTTTGATTTGATCTCAACAAAGTTTTCACTTTCACTTTATTATTCAATAAGTTTGATTTTCTCGATCGTACATGCTCAAAACAATAAAATTCGCAGCCTAATTGCAGAGAAATGAACCACGGTTATCGATATGAATTCCCCAATACAAATTTCACCGGCCTGCCGGCAAGACATATTCTGCAGATTCAAAGAACAGCCGTGCTAATGGCTGAATTTCGTGGGTGAGTTGAGTCATCCAAAAAAGCAAACGAAAAATAGATTGCTAATAAGAAACGGTCGCAATTTTTGGGCCATTTCGCCATCCCCCTCTCTCAATTTTTCATTTTATTCTGGCTTCAAATGGTTCTAAAAGTTAGTTCCATGTTCTAGCATCTCTTGAGTCTAGCCAATTAAAAGCCCCTCCCCAGTAATTTTTTGTTTCCTGTCTAGTCTCATTTCAATGTCTCTCGACGATGAAGAGAAGTCTTTCGTTCTCTACTGCGTCTGGTAGGTCTATTTCAACAAATAAAAGAATATTGGGGGACAGTTTTATTCCTGTCATAGCCTCTAAGCCAATTTGGTTTCAAGGAAATCGAATGTTGGACCGATGACGGTGTTGTAGACACAGACAGCTCCTTGAGTCTGCGGAAGATAGAGGAATAGGCAGACAACGGTCTTGACGATCCAGTACATTGTCGAGATTCCGCAGTAGTAGTCACCCAGGGAGAAGAGTCCAAAGATGACCCAGTAGATCGACCAGCGCTGAACATCTTGCGACTGTCCACGAAGAAGAGCTACCGTGGTCAGGCAGGGATAGACGATGCAGATCAGATTGGCCACAAGCGGAGCCATAGCCGTGCAAAGCAGCAGGACAGTCAGTCCGATCGTGCCATATCCGAGCATCTCTCTCTTCATTCCATTCTGATCCGCTTGACCCAGCAGGTTTTCGATGACAGATCCGTGCGGCTTGTAAAACCACTGAACGAAGTCCGAGTGAGCAGCTTGGATGCCTTGGATGGCATTTCCAGCGCAGGAAGAAGACTGGTGCTGACCTTCGATGGGTTGATAATTCTGTTGGCCGGCCGGATCTTGGGGAGGAGGAGGACCATGTTCAGACATTGTAGAGTGAGTAGTGGACCTTCTTTGGGACACGTAGCAGCAAATTGAATAATTCAGCTCAAGATTCACCACTTTATAGGTTGTTTTATCCTCGATTAAACTTGTCAGCAAGACTAAAAGTTGGTCCTCCCTGATTAGGCTTCAGAGCAGTGTTCTTATACTTTCTAAACATAAAAAAGCAATTTATTGTCTCTAGCTTTCGTCCCCCACTGCTTCCGGTTCAAAGAAACAAATAAAAATTGCCCTCTTCCTTCAATTAAAAATTAATTTCAGGCTACCACCGATGCCAGATGATAACATCACTCTACCGATTTATGCCTTCCTTCCCCCAGCTGATGAAGTCTCTGTTTTGAAGCTCGTGCAATGCGTCGTTCTGGTTGGATGCATTACCGCTTCCTTGGGCTTCAATGCAGCCAGTTTTGTCATGCAGGTAAATTATCATTTCAACCTAGGACGTATTTAGTTTAGATCTACATCCGGCGCCACTCTCTTGGCTTTCCTGTACAGTATTTCATTACATTTACTTTTATTATGTCAGCCTTGGTGAGTTAAAGAGAGCGATATTTTGAGAGAGCAGTCTTTTTAGCTTCCATTCGCCCTGCCGTCACTGATTCTCAATCGTCTCGTAAATTTGTGGATGTTCGGCCAGCACTCCTGTAATCTCTACTTCTTCGCGTTGTCCTACTCACGAGTAATTTTGCCATGGCTCATTGTTGTTATTGCTTTTCACGGGGTAGCCATCCAAAAAAGAAGAAAAAATTTGCATTTTTAGTATCTACAAATTGCGGAAAAGCGATCGCATTTCTTCACAATTGTGACAGTCTTCATTTTGATGGTTCTTCTAGTCGCTTATGTTATCCCAGAAGCAATTTCAACAAAAGTAAGCGTTTTTTTCTATTTATTATTATGAGAGAATCTAGTTCTCTCTGGTGGTTCGTCGAGAAAGAAATACTTCGAATTTTATCATGCTCGTCCATTTTTCTGTGTGCGTCTCGACTTTCACAGTCAATCTCCTACAAAATGTAAGAGAGCTGACAAAAAAAGCAAGAAAAACCATCAGATTTTGATTGAAGTTATAGCGCCGATGGTAATCATGGCAATTTGTACAACTCTAACTATGGTTAATTTCTACTGGAAGTGTCAAAAATATGACGAGAATAGGAAGAAATTCCTGAGGATTTCTATTTTGCAGGTAGGAGGGACTAAAGAAATCGGAAGGGTTTAGGTTTCAACCTTGTTGTCGACTTATTTTTTCAATATCAGCATGTACATTTCATACGAATATCAGGTAGAATCTAGAGTTTATTATCTTTCCATTGAAAAACCAGCAATCCATCCAAGTTTCAACCGATTCTTCACTCCAAGATCTTCTAACGATTCTCCCATTCGTTGGAACCATCTTCTATTGGCTTCCTCTTACTTATATTTCAGCCTATTTGCATGAACTCAAGGTGTTTTTGAACTTCTCTTGGAGAGGAATTAATTCAGAAGGCCCAAGCGCAGGCAAAACAGTTGTTTACTAATAACATGGAGATGTCGCAAGTTCGACTTCTTCATCCAGATGATGCTCGCAGATTGAGGTCATCGATTGAGATCAGTGATAGACATGACTTTTAAAGGCTTTGCTTTTAATAAATCTTTGGTGAAGAAAAACAACTGCAATCGATCACAATTTGATGAAGCTTAGATGCAAGAAGTGATTTCTTTTTGGAGAAAGGTGCAGTCACCGAGGCTGCTCGGCCTCTTCTTTGGAGGAGGCGACCCGTAGAACATTTTCAGCACTAGATTTTTGTCACAGGAGGTAGAGAACAGCCAGGATTATGGAAAAGAAGGTGATTCGAGTGGTCGCAGCGTCAGGATCAACTAAAATTTCTTCATTTAATTTGAGTTGAGAGAGTTGGAGCCTACCATCGAAATCAGCATCACCATTGTGAATAATATACATAATGGGTGTCGTTTCAATCTGCTCTTCTCTGCTAGAAAAAAGATTTTAAAATTATAGGAAAGGTCTCGTTACGTGAGAGTCCTGGCGGCAAATTTCGGGTTGGTTTGGTTTGATTTTGAGTGAATTTCAAATTTAACTTTCATTTGTCTCTCCAAGCAGAGACCTCCCTTCTTCTGGTCCATTCCTTCACGAGTTCCATCTGATGTGCCTAAAAATTATTATTGACTTATAGTTAGAATTCAATAGCCGAAAAAGCATAATTTAGTAATTTTCATTTGTTCACCAGAATTTAAGCTCAACCCAAAGTAAAATAAAACTCACTTATCATGTAATAGCTATTCCCTGCATCAAATTTCAATCCACCCGGCATGGGAGAGTAATGCCTGAAGGCGAGACCAATTGATATCTGAGAATTGAGTTAGGAATTTTTGCAGAATAAAACCTCTCGAGAATGGTTACTACACGACCCAAGTAGGTGCGGATTCAGTAGGACACAGTGAGTGTACTCCTCCTCGGATACCTAAAAAAGCCCCTGATGATTTCTGTTCGAAAATTCACCCAAATTGTTTGTGACATTTGCCCTTACGAGCCGTGCAACGCGATTTCCCGTTCGTTAGGCTCGCCCGGACTCACATCGTGGAGCAATTAGTGCCGGCTGTCTCCGAGATAACTCATAAATCTGGACCAAACGGTGGTAAAGCAAAACCGTTAGAAAAAGCGGGGTCGCAGTCCTCAGAACTGTGGATTTTATTGTCACCAGATTCTCACAGGCGAAGGGTGAAGGCCTTTTGTTTTATGGCAAACGAACAAGGGCTGTAAAAGACACCCGCAAGACCCTTTCTTTCCCTCGTCTGGTTTTGAATACAGTATTCCCTCTTCGCTTGACCTGATAAGAGAAGCAAATGAGGTTGCGCAAGGGAGGAGATATGGTCTATTATCGTTCGAGTCAATCAACTGACCATGTAGATGAGCGAATACTCGTAGGAATCATCCTCTCCCGGTGAAGGACAATAAATGTTGACGCGATCGTCTATTTCTGCCGAGATAACGTGATCCGTATTGGAGATGTCAAATCTGAAAATATTCCCTTCTTGTGGAGAACCCTTGGGGTTGGTTTCTTTCAAGAGATTGCTCTGTTTGGATAGTTCTCGGATGACATTGCATTCGAATGGCCATAGGGGATTGTCAGCGCACTCCCTTTGAAAACGATGACAGCCGCTGGACAAACAGCTAGAGGGCTAGATCCACGATGCAAGTGATTCAAATGGCTTCCTGAAGAAGCAAAAAAGAGACAGCTATCGGGTTTCAGCGCAATTTCATAAAGCTTTTTTTGCGATTACTGTAAGGAAAATAGCTGACCCTTCTACAGGCAGTGACCCAGTACAGTGGCGACCCGACTGTCTCTCTGTATGATATACGAGCGCCCTTGGAGACAACTAATCCCGCGAACAGACGGTCCTACAGTTCTCCACCATTCCCTCTGGGGAACGGAAGTTTGATCGTCCTTGTACTCAATAAAAGGGACAATAACCTAGGTTGAATGGCAAATCGCGGCGGTCGAGTTGCGCGCCGGATTATCCGTGTCCGGCAGCCGCTTTGTCTTTTCCCTCTTTGACTTTAACCGCTCTACCAGGTGGCTGGGTGTGGACCACCTGTCTCTCCATGGGAATTGTTCCCCAAAAGAACTCACATAGGATTTGAAGAGTTCCAGTAGATATTCGGTAATCGCTTCGAATGGACATAGGCGATCAAAAATAAAATTATCCAGCTGGCCATCACAGCATTCTGAAAAAAAAAAGATGAAAAAAATCAAAGGAAAACCAAAAAGAGCCAAGAAAAATGGGGAAGACGTCCATCGCATCGCGGATCGCAGAATTATGTAAATCTCATTAGGGAGGGCAGGAGCATTGTGACTCGGGACAGCGTGAATGGCAACGGAACGAGGCTGGAGGCAGAGGAGCTGAGGGCGGGATCGTACAGATCAGAGCTCCCTCCGGGACTGGAAATTCAATCAGCGAAGCGAGAGGAGGAGCAGATTTGAGAGCTCAATTTTGAAAAATAAAAATAAAGAAAGCGATAGAACGAAAGCAAAAAATAATCCTCTAAAATTTCAATGGGCTCATCCTATAAGATAGCCGCCAATTGACTCACCCCCGCCCGAAGAGGGACAGGTTAGCGTGACTGGTAACGAGCCGATTATGGGACGTTCCGGGACGAGCGGGATTTTGACTAGTTAGCTATTACTCTCCACTGGTCAAGGCAGTTTCTTCTCTACGCGCTTCAATTTCGAGAATGGATGGAAATATTTAATTTTGAATGGAGGAGGGGTCACAGCAAGTGCGAGTTGTATGCATTTCTAACAAGATATTCCATAATGAGCTTCAGTATATCTTTTCATCGCTATAATAAATAGACAATCATGTTTTAATCGGATTCTGATTTGGAAAAGTGCTGGAGGATAATCTGAAGAATAAATCACCGGCTGTCACAACGTAAAGAGCAAATGTTTCGTATCAAAGGGGATTGATGGAGGTCGATACCTCAAGACGACTTTGTCCCTAATGTCTTGTCCACCTGTTATTTGCCGTCGGAACAGGAGTTCGAGAGTGTAACATAATAAGAGCTATGTATCAAGCGGAATGAATGGGAACCGAGGAGAGATTCCGCTTACAATTAGCGTGACTCGAGCCAGCAACACGCAATCACAATTAGAAGAGGAAGCAACGGATCGCAGAGGAGAAAGCTACCACAATTGGCTGCCATTTGAGCTCGGGTCGAGAGGAGATGAAAGGCGAAACGGGGCTTGGGTAAACGCCAACAGGCAGATGGCTCCAGTGACAAATTGACATCTTTTTCTTCAAATGGATTGCGCCAAATCTCTTCTGGTTTCAATCACGACAAATAGCAGTCTCTGCTGAGGGGTACTTTTATAAGAAAATTGAAAGAAATACGAAATTTTCGCTACAGGTAGAGAAAAGAAAAATGCGGCAAAAGACTCCTCCCCGCTGTGCCCGTCAACTCCGCAACTTCTATATCCAAGGCCGTTGGCAAAAATCCCAGGCAATAAATCGCCTTGAAGAAGAAATAACCCGTTATGGGAGAGATGAAAATGGACAAATTTCAATATCTGCCCCTCTCTTTCTCCACAAAGAAAAGAGACCAATTCAAAAAAAATTGACGAGGCGGAGGGCACAAAGGCTGAATCAGACACAAAAAGGTCATGGGCCATTGGGAACGGAGAGGCGGCCACACAGACAAAGATTTATTTCGCCTTGTTGCTGCTGACAGTCCCCCTTCTCAGATAAAGAGATCGCCGGCTGATGAACGCAACATGGCATGTTATGCGAGATGGGGCGGGAAAACAAACGACTCCGCCTTTTTCGGACTCCAAAAGGGGATTGTTTGCTGGTCGCACAGTAATTTACGACCAGCTGACGGCTTCTCAGCTACAGGTTTTACTGCAAATGGTTCGGAGAGAGCCTCCTTTTTTGGGATCAACTGCTTTCAAACTTGCAACATTCTCCCGCACGAGAGATCGACCGCAAGAGATCGGCCTACTAGCGATGTCCTGATGCGTCCAACCGATATGGACTGTTTATTGGCAAGACAGTCTATTAATTGCTCGTTTCGGGGTCAAACTCAATCGGTGCGAAAAGAGAAGGCGATATGCGGGAGGAGATATCACTTCCGATACTAAAATACGCGCTAAAACAGCCACCACAGCCAGTGGGGAAGGCAGGGCAGACAAAACCGGCAATTAGAGCACACCTCGACATAATGACAGCCGGCAGCCGTTTACGCTCACCACGCGCTTAATTGACCGGGCCGATGTTAATTGACACAGGGACTTTGGGCCGCTGAAAGGAAGGAAGAGGCAGAGTCTTTTAGCTGAGAGATGGGTCAAATCGAGAGAGAAAATCGAATTAAAACGCTCGCTGATAACGGGATTTTTCCCGGGTTTTTAGCGCTAAACGTTGGACAAATTGAACAGAACAGTGGATTTATCAAAGAGAAAGAGAAAAGAGAGAAAACGTTTTTCTAAAAGAAATAGCATCAATCCCAACCGAAATAAACTAAAGAAGCAGTATAGTGAATAAATAAACGAATAAAAGAGAAACTTGAAATATTTAATTGCAAAGTTAGCGAAGATAAATTTTAAAGCGAGAGTTCTAATGAATAAATTTCTGATTTAAAAGCCATAGAAATGCCATTTGGGAGGCAGTAAAATTGAGCGATTAGCTCCTCTCTCGCGGACCGCAGCCACCCGTCTCGAAAACGAACATTTGAGAGCGCCGTTCTCTCTCTCTCTCTCTCATTCTAGAAATGGGTCGACTGTTTTGCTGTAAGAAAGAAGGACCAGACGAGGCGGAACGAACGGCCAGGCCGACGGGAGCCAAGGCTGTGTGCGGCGTGTGATACCTTCGAACGAGGTTTTTGAGGAGGTACGCGAGGTGATTGTGGTCATCAATCAGACGGCTACAAAAAGACAGCACCTGGATGTGACCTCCAGCTGTCAGCAAACTGGCCAGGTTCGACCAGGGGAGTAAGAGAGAGTGGCTTATTTGCATGAATTATTGACAGGAGATGGCAAATATGGAAATTCTGGTGGCAGCCTATTAATTTTCCTTTTTTTAAAAACTCCTTAAGAAAATTTGAGAAGAATACAGATAAATTGGCTCCCAGAAGAGAGCAGCTGGCGCCAGAAGGTCTGACTTACTGCCGCTGGTCGGAAGGAAAATTGCGCGCGTAAATTGCTCGAAACAGGGTGAAAAGCGCAGGTGCATAGCCAGCCATAGTGATGGATGGACGTCAGTTTTATCGTACCAACAACATTCCTTTAATAGTCACTCAATTTGGTGCCAAAAACGGCATAAGAAAGACGATTTAATGACTCCCTTCTCGGACAAATTAGTGCGAATGGTGCGGGTTTGGATTGGCAATAAAATAAGGAAACTTGTCTTTTACCTGGGGAGCCATTAAAATAGAAAAATGTAGTCTTGGCCGCAGCTGAAACCAAGTGATGTTACGTTTAAAGAAGAAATGTCAATAGATTTTGAGGAGAAAAACTTTTATTCGAGCTCTAAGCGACCTGTAGAACAATACAAAGAAAAGAGAAAGAATTTCTCTAAAAATCAAGGAGAGATTTCGAAAAACGTTTTTGGGCAGCCAATCGTCTCATATGGATATTATACCGGGCAGCAGTCAAAAACCCGTCAACACAAAAAATGTTAAATAGGATATTAGCTTTTGTCTCTAAAAAACGACTCTTTTTTCGACTCTCTACGGACTGTAAGTCCATTGTCCGGCTACAAGTCGTCGAGTGAATTCGCGCCAGAGAAGGTTTTTGTCCTTTTTGGCTTTAGCAAGGACGGAGCCGTTTTCCAGGGCTCGACGACTCAAATAGGGAAGAACTTCCTCAACCGGACCGTAGGGTAGATATTTGTAGACGGAATAGCCAGCCTGGCCCAAGGAGAAAGAGACTTGATCGCACATTCCATACAGCTGGGCAAAGCACATGATCCTCTCGCTAGGTGCGATACATCTCTCTTTCATTAGTTTCACCGAGAATCTATAATTTATATATTCTTTTTATTTAGCTGGGAACTACCTGACTGTGTCCTCGTTGTGACTGGCGATCATAACGGAGACATTGCCTTTCCCCCGTCGGTCGTGTTCATCAGCAATTCTCGTCAGACATCTCTCATAATTTAGAGAAGTTGCCTCATAGTTGGGATTGACTGGGTCTTCATAGCCGACCGTTTCGGCTCTCTTCCTCTCCTGTTCCATGTAAGCTCCTCTCACGAGCTTGGCTCCAAAATGCCAGCCTTCACGTCTAGCCAACTGCATATCGCATTCCATAGCGGTCAGCGTATCTTTTAGATAAGCTTGGTATGTGTTGAAGACATTTCCTCGGTCCTTATTGTATCTATTTTGATTTGAGAAAAATTTAAAAAATCTTACTTTCGCATCATTTCAATGGAAAGACGAGAAATAGCCGGCTGGAAGTAAGTCTGCTCAGCGTCGATCATGATCCGAATTCCTTTTTTAATCGCATACTCGGTGATCTCTCTAGTACGACGGACCATATTAGCGAACTGAATTCTGTCAGATTCGCTTGGAAGACTTACTTCTTGTTCCTCAATCGACGTCAAGTTTGTGATCAGCGGCTCGAGATGACCCGTCTTGATGTTGAGAACTTGAAACATCTCGCCGAGTTTCGAATTATCGTCTAGGAGTTTATTCCAGCCGTGGAAATCGATGTGGCCATCATCATCAAAGTCGACAGTTTTGAACCAATCACGCACTGCATTTGTATCGGCTTTCACTCCAAACTCCTGAGTTTTTCGTTCCAAAATCTTTTAAATAAGGTCCAAACCTTTAATCTCTTGACAAAATCTTCCTCCGTAAGTCGGTTGAGTTGAATCATAGGCCCGCTGAGAGCCTTGAAGAAGTTGTTAGCTTGAGCGATCGATTCTGAAATATTTCTATCATTTTTCCAAATAAAAACAACAAAATACAAATGCCTAACTAGGAGAACCAAGAAGTGCAAAGCACTAACGTCTCTACTCAAAAAAATATCGTCATCTTACGACTTTTGTGGCCGCTTTCCGGGAGGAATAACGGTGCCCACTGCAACAGTATAGCAGCAACTGAAAAATAAAACCACAAGACTATTTTTTGGCAAGCAATTTGTGCTAAAAACAATCTAATTGGTACGGAAAAGTTTTTAAAAAAAAGACGAAATGCTTACCGGAGAGTTTGAGAAGAAGAGCTGGACGTCCGAGGGCAGTAATTTTGATAGCGGCGAATCCTTCTCCTCCGGTTGCGTGAGCTACTGCATCGATGGATTCCATGAAGATGTCGCGATTCTTGTCGCACATGTGCTCTCCCTCGTAGAAATAAGTCCTAGCTGAGACGACATCTTTCCGCCGATCAGCAAATTCCTTATGACTCGAGTAGCGCGAGTGAGTTCCTGTCACTGTTTTCTCCTCGACATTATCTTTAATGGCTGATGGTTCGACGGATTCTTGAAGATTTGACTTTTCGGTTTTGGTCGAAGCCTCCTCAGCACTTAGATCCGATTCAGCGGAATAGTCGAGAATCGATTTCACACCGAAGCGCTTCAAGCGAGAAACCACTGGCTCGACTTCTGCTTTTGTCTCTCCGGCTACGAAATGCCCAAAAAAGCTGCTTTTAATGACTTTTTTGAAGAGATTTTTGCCGAGAACCTGGAAAAAAGCCACAATAAAATAAATTGCGGAAAAAAACTCACTCGTCGCATCACATTGAGAATGTGCTGATTGTTTTGAACGAGGAAACTTATTCCACAGAGCTGGAAGACCATCAAGGCTCGCACCATTTCAGTATTCGATTTACTCTGCAAATTTGAATCTTTCTCTCTCTAAAAATAAAAACTAGTTTGCTGTCCTCGTCATGCCACCTGACAAAACTCACTGCCCTCTTCCTCTCACAAACAGCTCATAAATCAGAGCCGATAGAATCGAGTACTTTTAGGCATCAAAATAAAGATTAAAAGTACCTTGAAGGCTTCCTTCGTATTGGTGAAAGTTAGATCCAATCGACCATAGCAGTCCTCAATCTCTTTGGCTATCTCGGGAGAAGCCGGCTCATACTTTTTCACGGCTGGGGAAGAAGAAGACGCTATAAACTTTGATTCACCACTTAGATACTATTTAGTTAATGCGAGTTTCCTTATAAATAAATTCTAAATCTTAAAACTGACCTGAGCTATTACGAATAAGAAGTTGGAGAGCTGACTTGTGGTGCAGAGAGAGGAGTCGAAGACCCATTCTATTTTTGAAATTTAAGCTAGAAATAAACAATGAACTTGGGATTATTCTGATTTTTTTTGAGACTAGATTAAACCCATTAAAAACATGTTTTTTGGAGATTTCAGGGAGGTAACACCAATGAATTTTTGGCAGACAGAACGGGGATAGCCGGGATGAGTAGCTGCGTTGCGTCTAACGCCAAGATAAAACAAACACACTCCAAGGAAAAGGCTGTAAATTGAGTGAGAGCTGACGGCAGCAGCAGCGGCACATTAGGCAAATTAGTTAGGTGGAATGGGGAAGGAGCTAGAGAGACAACGAAGCAAAAATCAAAGAGAGAGAGACCTTGACGCTGTGTTTAAATGGCTGCCATTGAATAGGCAAAGATCATCGGCTGGGCAGACGGCCGAATCGAGCACACGTGTGTTTGTTGGCTCGTATTGATTCGAGGTTCGTAGCCTTATTTTTGGAGATTTAGTCAACAGCGATTCGCGCTATATTTCCCTGGTAAATATTGTCCTTTCCGGGGGCTCCTCGGTCAGCTGGAGATTAAATAAATAAAAGTTCTGCTATCGGAATAAAAGAAAAATTTGGAAGCGACAACAAGATGCCATGCCTAAATTAATCCATAAAATGTTGCCTTGTGCCCACTTCACAACGTGACTTGCAAGAAAAAAAAAATGAAATTTGAGATTTCAAAGTCCAAACAGCAAAGAGAAAATATTCAGTTTATTCCGCCAACAGAAAGATCCTTTCGATTTTATTGCAGACGCCATTCGAATAACAATTGAGGTGGTAAAAAGTGACAATTTTTCTGAGCTCATTTTTGTTTTTAAACAATTAAAAAACTAGATGAGTAAAGTGGTGACAGGGATGGCAAAGTTTTGCGTGAAAAAGGAGTCGCCCGCGACGAGCGACAAACAGCCGGCAAAACGAGCGGCTGTCAGGCAAAGAGCATGCAGGCGGGGCTGAAAGAATATATAAAGAGAGACGGGGCAACGCAACGCACTTGGCAAAATAATGGCCCGTTGACGAGTCATTCGAATAACAAAAGCATAAAGACAGAAAAAGTTAAAGACTGAAGTGTCTTTTTCTTCTATTTTTCTTTCAAAGAAAGAATAAAAGTAAGCGAAAAGGCTCCGTCAAACGGTTGTGGCAAGCAAAACCATTTTTATCAAAAAAGTCAGAGAAACAACTGATGAGGAAACTAAAAGTGCCATCTGCTCTTGCAGCAACATCTTGGAGGCCACGTGCTCTCGCCAGAAAAAAAGTAGCGATTTATGAGCACGATTTTTAGAGAAGAAAGCGCCGACGGAAATTAGAAAGCAGGCGGGGCTTGAAATTGCCAAAAGGACACATGAAGTCAAGAGGAAGGAGATGAGATTGCTACTGGTTGAATTTCAGAAAAAATATGTGTGCAGAAAATAATTTGATTCTGGAGCTGAATTGACTATTGCAAAATTGGAATATAAATGAGGGTTCATCAATCTCTCCCCGTTGAAATAATGAAGCTCTTCTTGGCGTCAATTGGCCGCATTTTTGCCGTTCGGTCTTGGCATCCGGTCATCGCCTTTGTTGTGTTAGTCTTATCAAAAATCTCGTCACCAGATGGTAGAATGCTTTTATTTGCGAACAAACTGTGATAATCTCCTCCAGCAAAGTTGACTAGGAAAGACGATTATTTATCTCCTTTCTCTTGAAAATAGGCAAATTTTTGTCTTGTGAGTCAATTTAAACTAGTCGTAAATTAAAAATTAATAAAGACTGGCTGTTTCGATAACAAAATCCATTTTAGATAGCAAATAGACTTGATGAGCTGTTTGGTTCTGTTTTCGTAATTTCGAGTCGAATTTCCCGCAAATTTCTCCCTGGTGGGAACTCCCTTGATAAGGACAAAGCGCTTTTCTTTATGTTATCGCTAGAACACAATTTATTTCCTCGATTTTATAGAAATTTTTCGCCATTCACTGTGGGAAAATAGCCCCCGAAAAGCGATAGAAAAGGCAACGCCGCTTTGACACTACGCGTACACTCTCTTCTTTGGCGGCTGGGGGAGCAGCGAGGAGCCCATTTCGTAAGCATCCCGATCTCGGTGTCCATTGATTATTGCCCGCGGAAAACTTCTGGTTGATTAGAATGATAGAGGAGGCGTTCCTTTTTCTCAGGCCAATTTTCAATTGTCTTCCCTTTTTCGCTCAACATTATGACCATCTGGCGTTGCCTTTGCGATTTATTTTCATCTTTACTTTTTAATCTTAGTTGTTTCTTTATTTTGCTGAGATTTAGAATATTTAATTAGGAAAGCTAGACTACAGTAGACCCAACTCACCTGAGCTTTTGACGTCTTATTTGTTTACATTACAGTCTGGAGAAATAGCAAGATTACAGGAGAAATTCAAGGTGTCTTGCATCACATTTAAAGAAAGTAAAGACAGTGCTGACAAGTTTCAGTTGCAAAATGGATTCGTTTTTGAGTCATGAAGCGCGTTGCGCTCGCTGTTTTGAGAAGCATAATCATTGCGAAGCTCAGCATTTATCAGCTTTCTTTTGTTTCTTGAGGCTAACTGTCTACAAATAGAATTGAAAAGAGCAAGCATATGTCCCTTTTTGGCTCCTTAGTAGCGAAGAATCCTTGTTTGCTATTTTTCGGAAATCAAAATTCGCGCCGGAATTACTGACACACGTGACACGTCACTGCTCTTCAGTCTTCATCATTATCAAGCCTCTATTGATTACATTGTTGCTTAATATTTTCTAAGGATTGGTTAGTCACTCTTTACTAGGAAAGTAGTACGCGATAAGGGGGTCATCTTAGCGTTACGGTCACTTTGATCTTTGAACGAGCATTCATTTTAAAGATTCCTTCAAAAAATATAGAAAAATGATAGAGGACAAGAATTCTTGATGCTCCTTTTCGACTATCTACGAAGAGACAAACAGCTGATAAGCTACATCTAACCACGTCCATCCACCGCGGTCGACTATCTCTCGCCTTCAGCAAGCGAGGTGATCATTGATTTTGATTGGGAAATTTTTTTTTCTTGGACCAAATATAAAACTACTTTAGCTATTTAGTTGAATCCTCGCGAGCCAAAGTTGTTTCAAAACAGATCACAATTTTTGAATTATGCTGCTGACTATATGGAGGGGCACACGCCATTGACACCCGTGCTGGACAGCCAATGGACGCGAAGCTTCTTGCGGCTTTCAACTCCATCCAATTTTGAAAACAGTCCACTCATTCTTATCCAACCATTCTCCTCCCATGCGCTGCCCATGGGCATACCTTGGCTGAGCGAGGAGAAGCTGGTGTTTCGTTATCTCCTTTGCCCTCATTTGTATAGAAGTGACGTTGGACTGTTTTCGGGATTGTTGTAAAGCTTATTTATGAAAGATAGTTGGCTTTTGTAGTCATGCGATAATCTCAGGCTTACCGTAATCGAATTTCTCTTAAAATAATCGTACCAGGGACGAATTTCTAGATAAAAGACAAGAAAACTTATCATTTGTCAGTCACTGGCCTCTCAACGCCTAGCCGTTTAATCCCTCTTATAGGTTTTATATGACAAATAAGAGCGTATTGCTTTTTCAAAGTTAATTAACTAACCCTTCTGAAATATTTTTTATTTATTTCCTAAGTGATTGAAATTTACTCTGTTTCTACTTCTGGAATGCACCAGAGATAGAGAGGCTGCCACCCCTTCTACCGCCCCTCCACTGTTTGTGCTCTGACACGAAGTCTTTCGAAATAAACTCTCACCTCCTGGACAGCGTTCGCCTTTGGGGACTAGTTACCAAGGCCATCCCCTTCGCAAATCAGATTGTTCTACAAGGAGGTGTCATTTCATAATTGCGGCTTAGCGCACTATCTTCTCTCTTTGATTCTTTCTTAATTATTTTTAATTTTTTGAAGAATGGACTTAAACAACATCCAAAAACCTTGTTCTAAAGAACCGGTTACTTATTCTTTTAATGGGGTTTGTTTATTTTAACATAAAATGGTCACCAAAAATTTAGGGGCGTCTTCCGGGGTTGGTTTCAGATCAAGAACTTGTTGAACATCCCCCATCAGGGTCTATGGAGGGATATTCCTCCTTCTCTAATTCGGTAAATTTTTCAGATCGAAAAAGAACTAAAATAAATTTAGATTTCCTCTGCTCGAAATTCGCCGCGAAGCTTTGTACATTTGCTGCCTGGATCTGTCTCATCTCCTCAGAATAGTTCCACATCAACGTGGAACTATTTTGTTCAGCACGTTGTTCCGGCTTCGCCTACAGATTCTACTGGTGGCTTTTCTGTGACTTCGCCGATGGACTTTGAAGCTGATCCAAACCGCAAATTTGGTGGATTTTTCGTCGACCCATACTCCCCTAAGAAGAATACAGTTAAACCCACATTCACAGAGCCGGGTAACTCAAATCAGTTCGAAGACTATCCGGTTTTTATGACTTCTGAATCTTATACAATGAAATTTCAGGACATAAGGCAAGAGCTTAAAGAAGCCCGCAAGTCTCCACCGTATCTCGACTATATTTGCGAGATATGCAAGAATTCTACCGTAGCCGAGTATGGAAGACACTGGGTCCAACGGTGCCCACTGGTTAGCTTGTTCCCTCAAAACTTAAGATAAGCTCTTTAGAAAAATCCTCACCCTGACACTCCTTATCAAGGAGAACGCCGCTCAAAGGGCCAATTTAAATGTATTTGTGGCAATTCATTCTTGTAAGTTTTTGATCATTTCCTCTTCAAAATAATTTCAAGCTCGGAGAATGTCTACGCCCACGAAAAGAAATCGTGCAATAGTTGCAAGAGGCTTATTGCCCCAACGAAGATGTGGGCATCTAAGAAGTCACAGGACCACATTCCACATGACATTCCATATTATAGAAACCCATATCATCAATAGAAAATTGCTGTATTGTAGGGCTCATTTATTTGTTGGACTCATATTATTTGCTCATATTTATTTGCATTATATTTTCTCGGTTGTTCCTTCCCTTTGATCTGCTCCCAGTTAATTATTCAACGATATCAAGCGTGGTCTTCCTACATTCGGTTGTTTCTTAATCCTTACCGGCATATTTTGATGAAGCTGTGTGCATCTTTTTTAATAAATGCTCTCAGCCCTCAGATTTCTCAATGTGTTGGAGTTGAGGCCATTTGATTCGATCGTCAGCAGGCCGCTTCTTTTGCCTCGCATGTGTCGGCTCAAAAAGTTGGACGAATGTTGCGAGAGAAGGAGACAATGAGCTAAGAGATGAGAGGATTTAGAGAAATTCCTCGAGAGATAAAAGAGACAAGGGGAGGATCGGACCTCTCTCTTTCAGTCTCGAGTCGAAATGCTCCCGACCACGGCCGTCCTTCTCCTGCTTGTGGGAGTCGTCGCCTCTCAAACCACCAATGTAAGTCTCTAGTTTTTGTTTTGAAACAAAACACAGCAGCCGGTACCAGGTAGAGACAGGTAGAATTTTTGCAACAGAAAAGATAAGCGAGGTACTCGAGACTGAACAATAGTTTTCCCAACGATAACACTACCAGACTGACTGGAGACTAAAAGCAAACCACTCTTTTTTAGGTAAAGAACACTCCTGCTGCTGGCTATGGAGCTCCAGCCCAAGATCAAGCCTATTACCCACCTCCTCCACCGCCAACCTACGTCCAAGTTCCGTATCTTGTCCCACAGCCGCCGCCTCCTCTTGTGAAATGTTGTTTCTTTATTTTTCAAGGGAGATAACAAGTCCTTTCAGCTCATATTTGCGCTACTGAAGTTGGATATGTGACTTATGGAGGAAAACGCCATCATCGCAACCGTCATCCTCACGAACGCACCTGTGATGATGTTTTCATGCCCACAAGTAAAGGAGAAAACAGAAAGGCTAAAGACGCCCATGTAAATAGCTTTCTTAAGGGAATAATGTAGCCATAGAACTGTCAAAAATGCTGCAAAAGCACTGCCCGCCTGAATGGATTCAACATCAACGATGTGAGTGGAATGGTGCTCATTTTCGACAAGGAGAAGAGATGTACTTGCTGTGCTCCCGCTTATCCTCGCTACGGAGTAGGCTTTTAATTGAAATTGAACAAAAGCGTTTAGTATCCCCAGCAGCCATATGGAATTCCACCCGTCGCTGCATCTCCTCCTATTGGATATGGGGCTTATCCAGCTGCCGATCCCATTCAGCCAACTCTTCCACCAGCCTCTCCTCCAGCTTCTGGATACTAAATTGTTTTTATAAAGATTAATGAGAGTCGATAAAACTTCTCAGGGAGACGATGTTATTCGAGTGAGAACAAAAGCAGAATCACAAAAAGAAAAGACTAGATCTTTCCGCGCGAACCCCAGCGTGTCCCATGTGGTCTAGTGGTTAGGATTCGTGGTTTTCACCCACGCGGCCCGGGTTCGATTCCCGGCATGGGAAGTGCCTTTTTGTTCTACTTTTCCATTCGGCCAATTTTCCCCTTTTTCGTCTCAATCTCTTCTAGCTAGATTAATTTTCATTTTAAGGCAAATGCCCACTATGGTTCAGATTTGACCCCGAATATAAGCCACTTGAAAAAATATAAAAACCTTTATTATTTACACAGAATAGTTGAGAAATTTGAAAATTAATTGCACTTTTCCTTCTCACCGTGGACGACAATATCGAGAGTAACATAGGTCATGTCATAGGTTCCTCCGATGAGATCTTGGGGAGCAGTGTAGTCTCCAACACGGGTGCATCCCTATAAAACTTTTTTTAGAAGAGAAACTAGGAAAACGCTGCCTGCTTGGCCTTGCAGCTGTGGCTGATGCGGATGAAGGGCTCGATCTTTCCGACCTCGTCTTCCTCGCCGTAGAGCTCAAAGTTGCCTTCTCTGTCGGTGTGAACCTCAGCGAGAAGATCATTGGGATCAACTGGAAATTTGCTCTTTTTAATTGAAAGTGGAATTACGGGTATCCTTGTCGTAGAGTTGGACCTTGGCATTGGCGAGACGCCTCTTCTCACAGACAGCGATTCCTTTGACGGTAATGTTTTGCATCTTGGCGGAGATGAGGACAGCTCCGAAGAGGGCGAGAAGGATCAAGCAGCGCATTCTCTATAAATATTTTTGAATGTGAGCTGGTGGGAACGAGGGGAGGAAAGTGTGGCCAACACAAGAGAGTGGGTCGGGACCACGCCTCGAAATAAAAATTAATGGCTCAACAGTTGTGCCGGAAATTTGAGAGCAAAACAAAATCAGTACGAGATCTTTTGACCGAGCTGGAGGACTTTGCTTCTTAGACTTTGGTGGAGAATTCTGACCACATTGAAAAGACTCATTCACAATCTTATTAAGCAAAGCCCAGGTATGACTATCGATTATAATAGAATCTCTCGAATAAATGCCATCGCCTAAACTTTTTTCCCACCAAAAATAGAAAATCCCAGCTGTCGAACTTTTTTTAGTTGCGTCAATTCTCAAAGAGTTTAAAGAGAGCTCAGGTTGAGGCCATTAATTTTTGCTTCCGCTGTAATCACCGAAGAGTCCTCCCGACTGCAACAACAACTACACAGCAATGAACGAATGGAGACCAACAGGATGAACTTTATTTTAGCGAAAAATCTTCCTGACTGTTTCTTTAATTGCGGCCAAAGGTCCCTTGCAGACGTGATTGGGGGAGCCAGTAAGACTTGAATAGGTTTCTCCACAGAATATGCAGGTTGTAGGAGGGTACATCTGCAATTGTTTTTTATTCAATGAGGCAATAAATATGAACAAGATTTGATGGGCTGATATATTGATGGTAGCGGAATTCCAATGAGATGAGGAGACTTTTATAGGCATCTGCTAGTTAGAAATTGAAATCGACAAATAAGAGAGTTTGATGAGAACATGGTGGAATCATTTACTGCAAGTTTTATAATTTTCATTGCTGGTTTTCTTATTTTTTCGAGACGTTTACAATTTCTTTCAGAATGAATAAGAGAGCCTTCCTTCATTTAACACATTGACTGCCGCGTGTATTTTTACGCAACTTACGTTTTGCAATGTGCGAGTTTTTTTTTCTATTTTAAATGCTTTTCTAAATATACTTTTACTTTTGGCTTTTATATTTATTTTTTGTGGCTGTTTTTTATATTTCATCATATTTTTCTGTAAAATTAGTATTGCTTAAGATGAATTCGCGAGACGATTTGAATTTAAACTTTGAAAAAATCCTGTTGGATAGCGATGAAGATGAAGCTAAAGATACAACGAATATTGACACCACGTTTTTTGTGATAATGAAAGTTGTTCTTCTGAATCCGATGAAGATGAGATTATTGATACCTTGAATTCATGGTCACATTTTATCATCAAACCCTCAAAATGAAAGTTCAACGATATGAATTCTGGTTTGAATATGCAGTTACTTAGTAAATGTAAAACTCCGATGGAGTATTATAACCTATTATTTCATGATGAGACGGTAGATTTCATAGTCGAAGAAACTAATAGATATGGGCCGACAAAAGATAATGCTTATATTCCAATGGATAGCATTGAAATGCGTAAATTTCTGGCTCTTATTATTATAATAGGGTATGTGCATCTGCCAAAACTAGAAGATTACTGGTCTACTGACCCAGCCATATGAGGACACGCCATTTGCTCAAGTGTAATGACAAGAACTAGATTCTATTCGCTGATGCGATTATTACATTTGGCTGATAATGAGAATAATAGTGGATCAAAATTATATAAGATCGAGAAATTTGTGGATTTGTTCTTGTTCAGGTGTAAGCTTCTTCTTAGACCAGGAAAGGATGTCTGTGTTGACGAAAGTTTGGTTCCGTTTCGTGAACGTGTTAGTTTTCGACAGTATATTCCGAGTAAGCGTCATAGCTACGGAATCAAAATTTTCAAACTTTGTTCTGAAAACGGCTACACCTACAATATGTCTATTTATGCTGGAAAAGAAGATCAACCGAGAAAAGGATCAGTAGCTGAGGACGTGGTATTAAGACTAATGGAAGATTTGGTAGGATATGGCAGAACGCTGTATACAGACAACTGGTACACAAGTATACTTCTGGCTAGAGCATTGATGAAGAAAAAACTAATCTTGTTGGCACTATCAGAGCAAATAGAGCGGGTCTTCCAAAAACTGATATTATCTAAAGTGAGAAGAGGTGATTATGTGGCTGCCCAAAGCGATGATGGGATCATGATCCTCAAATGGCATGACAAAAGAGACGTATTGATGCTGTCTACACTTCACGACGATTTAGCAGGCGAAAATGGAAAACCACAGGTCATTTTAGACTATAATGTTGGCAAGGCTTTCGTCGATCTATCTGATCAAATGGCAGCTTATTGTCCGTATGTGAGGAAAACAATGAAGTGGTATTTACGAATCTTTTTTCACATCGTCACTCAAACGGCTGTTGTCAATGCTTGGAACATTTATCAGCTAAATTCAGCTTCGAAGATCAAAATTGTTGATTTTAAACGTCAAATAGTAACCTCAATGTTAAAATTAGAAAAGCCTAAAACACCCAAAATCCGTCACATCCTTGAAATGGTAAAAAGTGAAGAAAAATTTCGAAGGAACGATATGTTGCATGCTACCAGCAACTATCTAAGAAATTCGGCTCAGACATTGCTAGAAAGAATTCAAAGCAGATTAGAACAAGATGCAGTAGGTGCAAAAAATATTATTGTATGGATTGCTTTCAAAAACTTCATATCAAATGTAATTGATATTGTTGCGTAATAAATTTTTTTTGAAACATGTACCATGGTGTTTGATACAGGAAGGATTTAGGAAGCATACGCGAATATAACAGTGAAAAAAATGTTTAAAAAAAACGGATACAATTATAAATTCAAAAACGTAAGTTACTGCGTGTATCCCCGAGGATACACGCGGCAGTCTATGTGTTAAAAGTGGACCGTCTGCTTTTCTTTTTGCAGCCGCTCTTATCGCTATTTCCGCTGAGAAACCTTGAAACTGGCTTTATTGAAAGAGTTTATCAGGCGCGTGATCTGTTTATTGCAGCAAAATTTGTCACTTTCTCTATATATATGGAGCCGCCCAATTTGTCCCTATCTCCTCTTTCCTTGCTTACCTTTTTTATCAATAGATATTCCAGAAAATGGTAGCGCCTAGGAAATGCGAAGAATGTGGACAGTCTCTAACATGCACCGAAGAGTGTGAATGTTATCATCGTTTCTCTATTTTTGGCAATCCTCCTGAACCTGGTCGTTCCCGTACTATTGGCAATCCTCCTGAACCTGGTCGTTCCCGTACTATTGGCAATCCTCCTGCACCTGCTCATTACTCACCTACTGCTTACTCACCTACTGCTTCTACTGGTTACTCACCTGCTCCTTACTCACCTACTGGTTACTCACCTGCTCCTTACTCGCCTGCTCCTTACTCACCTGCTCCTTGCTCACCTGCTCCTAACTCACCTGCTCCTAACTCACCTTGCGAACCCATAATCCCTCGTCCTTCCTAAAGAAGAAGAACGAAGTCATTCTTGTTGCTAAAAATGAACATTTTATATTCTATAGACATTCAGAGTATCTCTGTTCGTACAAATATTTTTATACTCGTCTCGTCTCGTTCCTATTGAGAAAAGAAAACAGCCACTTCCTCCCTTAGAAGAATCCTCGCTTTTCTTTTTCATCCAGGCCTGGGCAAAGTCTCGAGCAAAAATAAACATCACCCGTGTTGCCAAATAAAAATATTCAAAAGGCTGTTCTCCTGAATAATTGAGAGTGATCAGCGTAAACAAGAAGACAAGCAGTATTATCTATTCAGGGTCCAGGCAAATCTCGACGTTGTAATTATGATGATGTTTTTGTGATCCTTGAGTCGGTGATTTTTATTCTCCGCCATAAAATTCCTTCAAACTTTTTGCTTCCCAAGGGAAAATCAAACCTACACGGGCATGCCTCTAATAAATTGTCGAAGAGTTTTTGCGAGCTCCAGTGGGAGAGAGAGGACTCGTTCTCGGTAATGTTATAAAAATAGTTATAAGCCTATAACTTTCACCCCTCTCCTCCGCCTACCCTTGCTTCTGCATCTTAGAGCCTTGTTGGAGGGGATTATTCAGGCGGTTCTCACGTGACGCTCTTTCTCTCCTGAGTCTGAGAGGTTTGTAACTTTTTGGGGGAATTTTTGAGGAAGCAAAATTGCATCTCACAATAGCGGCGAATAATTGAAAAACAACCAGTAGGAATTAAAAATTGATGTTAGTACGCAGAATCCTACAAATTCCTAATTGTTTGGCGTAATTCTGAAGACATTGTCCACTCTTTTCAAAGAATGTATTAATAGAAAGTCAAAGAATAAAATGTTTTTCGCCTGTCTTGTAATGAAGGGAAACACGGCAGCTCTTAGACTAATCTAAAGCAGTATTTAAAAGGAGCATGAAGGAAAAAAAGTTTTATCTCGTCTGTTCCAAAAACTGCTTGTTCTATTTCCGACCAGCCGTTCCCACTGTTTTTCTACCAGTCCTTCATTCGTCTTTCAGTCAGGGGGCGGATCCTCCCCCACGGTACTTCATCCTGATCCTTTTAAAGTCTCCACCTTTCGCCGAGGTCAGCCTCTTTCTCTCTCTGCTAGCCGAGATCAACTTCTTTTTTTTTCGCAAAGAACAAAACCAGAAACCTCTAAATCTTCGGTCTTTGTTCTAAAATTACCAATTCCCCTCTTCCTCCCGCGCAGCAATCTCGTTCTTCAATCTTATCAACCTATTCCGCAGAAAAAAGGAGAACATTTTGCCCTTCCTTCCCCTCCAGAAAGGCCAATCAGTCCGAGTTGACTCCCTAATAGCGTTGATTAGAGGTGACGATTGTTTCTGTCCAGCCCCCTAGGTGTTTACTAGGCAAGAATTTGTTTCAACATTTTCGCAGCGACTTTCTATCAGCCGAATCTGTACGACCAACAAATATAATTGAGCTGTTACGTAAAAGGAAAAGGCGAGGTATTTGAGCCTAATTCTCCTGACCTACTTTTCTCAGGCTTTGCTCCATTTACCCAAGTCATAAGTTCAAACAAATCCCCTTAGAGATCGCTTGCAAAAACGTCACAAGGTGTCTCCACCGTGAGAACCATCCCTAAATGACGTCTTTCACCAGACCTCTTTGATCTCCTTCGCTTTTATTATAAAAATAGCGCTCTTTCCAGGATGCGCGTTTTATTTGTTCTACTCGTCGTCGTCCTTGCCTTGGTCAGTGCTATGCCTCAATTCACAAATCCACGTCTTCGCAAGAGCCAAACACGTAAGTAAATTATTATTGTTGCAAGTTTACAAAGACTCTTCTTTCTTCTAAAAGTTCGACTAACCTTTACTTTTTGCAGAAGAAGCTAACATCCAGCCGTTTATTCGCTTCCGCAAGGCGTACTGGAAGCCAATGGGACCGCCGACGATGCTGCTCGAATATTGAGATCTCTCCCTGGATTCTAGTAAATATCCCCGTTAAATTTATTTTTCTTTTTTTTTGGTCTTTTGTCTTCTTAGTCTCTCGTCATATTTCAATCTTCTTGATATGTCATACGTTAGAATATATCTTTTCAGAGGTCGCGAGGCGCGCATTTTACATGCACAGACGATGTGAGGAAAAGATATTCAATTAACATTTATTTGGAACAAGATTCTAAGCGAGTGAGCAACTATTTCGTTCCGATTCATTGTGAGATTGTCGAGAGAGTAGTTCGGCGACCTTTTGGTTTTTCCATTTCACAAAATTTGCCTTCTTTGCATTTGCATCCTTCCTTGCCTCCAGTCAACAAGTTCCAAATAATTCCGCGCATTTCTTTCGAATAATAGATCAATGTCAGGGGAATCGAGAGTGAGGGAAGCGCTTGGACGATATCTTGAATGCCGTGAAGGAGATATCGCCATTCATCGTGCGGCATCAAATTGTCGACCGAAATGAAAAATGCCAATGAGAGCTGGAAATAAATAGTATTTTTGACGCAAAAAACCAACCGAATAAACGACCAAAATCATGACGCCCATCCTAGAATTGGCTATCTCTGCCTTGTCCAACAGAGCCTTCGTATTTGAATGACAAACAGAGGCTCTCTGCTTTTTCAGGAAGAAATAGACTCTTAGATAGAAGAGGGAAGTCGCCATTGCGAACGCATACGCTAGATAGCTGCAGATACGCATCATAGCTGCCGAATCCACGAAGTCCACATAAAGACCGGATGACATCATTCTTCGAGACATTCCGCACTCAAAATAGCAGTAATAAGACAGAAAGGCGAGGATTATTGCACAAAAGAAGATGAATCCGCAGAGACGAGGTCTGAACTTATTATTTTTAGAAAAGAGATAAAACCTCTGGAAGAAGTGCTTCGTCACTCCGGGCATGGTATGCACAGCTGCGCGATTGAACCCCACCAAAACAAGAAGAAAAACAGAGAAATATGAGGAAAAGGTATCTCCGATCTGAGCCTCGTTGTGGCAGAAAACAATAAAACCTGATTAAAAGCCGTGACGAAGTCGCCGATACAATGTATAATTTCCGCGAGTAAAGAGAAAACCAAGTGGTTCAAGCAGAAATAAGACATGGATAGCAGGAAGACCATTATGAGCAGATTTAACGGCGTAGTGAAGGTGCATTGCGACTTGATGACCATCACAACAAAGCAGAGGAGATTCAAAATGAGAGAAATAAGAAAAACAATATTAGGAATGAGAATGCTTAGCCAGAATGAGAAGGGAAGCGGCCCGGTCAGCTCCATTTCAGTAGGGGGTGGCAGATAGTCGTGAGGCTCCTCTCTTGCCCCGAAGAACATGGTTCAACGAGGTGGAGAAGGATCAACCTCTGTGCTCCGCGTGTGCTTCGAGAATGCAACTGATTGGAACCAAAGGTTGCCGCTAAAGTTAATTTTCTTCTGATTCAACTCTTGTTTTTCTGGATGATGTTTGGATACATTTTTTAAAATTAGAATCTCCCTCGCTTCTAACCGATATTTCTTTATTTTTGCTTTTATTTTTCTTAGAAATTACGCGCAGAGCTGCCAGTTCAGATAATAAAGAGCTATTCCTAGCCAAACTCTTCTCTTTTTTTTCTAAAAAAAAGACTTCGGCTTTAAAGTCGAAGAGTCATCCGTTACCAACAACACTTCCAATTGATATTCAGACAGTGATCATATGATGAAATTACTCAATTCAATTTTCTCGCTTTCAATCAGAGTTTCTTCAAAAAAGTTCTACACCGGCGGCGCTTTCACCAAGCTTACAGGAGCTCTGGAAGTCATCCTATTTCCAATTACTCTCGCTTGAATCTCCCTTCCCCCTCATTCAAAATAAGCATGATTTTTTTTTGAATTGACACCGTGATTAACCTCTCTTTTTCAGTCAACTCAGTTGCCTTCTGCGCTTCACCGAGAGATGTTCTTCGGCGGACGAGAAGACCCTAAGTTTAATAATGGCTATGGTCCTGGTAATACTGGAATTACTCGTAAGTGTAGCTTTGCTTTGAATAATTACCTTTTTCTAGTCCCCACCACGATGGAATCACTGTCTGATAGATCTCTCGGTTGCTGGCTGTCGATGATTGTTCCGAACATCTTTTATTTCCTCGCATTGATCTCAAATCTGATCTGCTTTATCATAATGGTCATCAAGTCGCAGTGTACATTCACAACTCCTCAAAATCTCCTTATGATGACTTTTCTTCTCACAATGGCTTATTATTCTCTTAATAATATGGTTTGCTCCATTTCTGGAGAAATTCTGGGCATGACGGCTAATGACATGGCGATGGGGATTAATCAGGTGAGCCGAAAAAATAAGACAAATCACGGGGGGAAAATACTCGGCGGTCAGCTGGGTTAAACTCAATTTGAGCAGAGATCAGACCGGAAAGCAAAATATTCTAAAAATATTTTTTACAGATTGGCGATATCTTCTCCTCCTATTTCTCGATTACTCTTCTCTTTCTAATTGGGATGAATCGCGCTGCCGTCTACACCAATCCTTGGCTCGTCACAAACTTCTTCCCACGCAAGCGGCTGATTGTCTTCTTGATTATCATGGCTCTTCTTTCTCTCCTACTTTCGCTGGTTGTCTTCAAAAAAGCCGGAATGACTCGTAGCAAAGATTCTGAGGGGATGTATAACGATTATGTCTCTAATTTAACTCTTATGACAGTAAGCAATTGGAGGAAATTGAGAGGAAAGAGAATATTTAGATTTCAAGCTATGTTGCTTATGGAATCGCCCTTTCGTCTTGTCTCTTCTATGCTCGAGTTTATTTCCATTTGAGATCACAAAGAGATGGAGTCACTCACGATAAAACCAAGGAATTATTGGATAAGGCTGAGATGATGAACTGTCACCAAGCAGTTTTTGTCTTCAGCATCTATTCAGTAAGATTTTTTCTAATAATTTATAAACATAATTTTCAGCTCTCTCTAGTTACCTTCATTTTATCGGAGACTGTACAACAAAACGATTGGCAATTGATAATCCACGCCGTGCAAAAGATTGTCCAATCGCTTCCCTCGTTGGCCATTCCCCTCTCGTTGCTCTGCTTTTGTCGCGAAATGCAAAGTGTTCTCAAATACATGCTCACCGGTGGAAGGAAGGGCAAAAAGTGCAAGAATTCTCGGTCCTCAGCTGACAGCAATGGACGACGATCTACCGTCACTGCTATGTCTACAATCACCAGCTTTTAAGTGACATCATTTGTATATACATGATTTTAAAAAACTATATTTATTTGGATACCTGCATTAATAAAATATTCTTTACCTTGAGTACAAAAAACTAGCCCCTTCCTTGTCCTCCAAGTCGGAAAACCGGTCGAACTAGTGACCGAGCGCCTTCACGCCACCGGTTCACCTGGATATTCTATGTTTTTAGCACTTTATATTCCATTTGGCGCCTTATCAGCACATAGGCTAGGCTAGTCTAGCGGTCAGGGTTTCCAACTGATAATTATTATCGTTTCTTCTGGACAGGAAAAGTGTTTTTTTTAGTACTTTTTAGCCTTTCTTCCCATTGGATTTTCATTAGTAACTGAGTTCTTCTGTTTCTTTAATCTCTCACCGTACATTGAGCCTCTCTTTCTAGAAATGGGGTTGTCGCACTCCCATGTGGAGTTCTCTCCCGTGGTTGAGACCAAAAGTGGTCCAATTAGAGGTAAAGTCTACCAAGTTGGAGAGGAAAGAGTTGTTGATGGCTACTTAGGAATTCCATATGCTGAGCCGCCTATTGGAGAGAGGCGATTTAAAGTGGGCATTATCTTCTCGAATGAAGAGACTTTCAGAAACCAGAGGCAGTTAAATCCTGGGATTCTGTTAAAGACTGTCTACAATTTGGTCCTCGCTCTCCCCAGCTTGATGAATTCTTCTCATCCTATCTCAATATTGTTGGGAAAGATGAGGCATCCTGTTTGAGTCTAAATGTCCTGGCTCCACGGTGGAAGGACCCCCAATTTGTGAGCTCAATTTACCGTAAATTCATTTGATTTTAAAGGAGAATGGCTTGCCAGTCATGGTGTGGATCCACGGAGGAGGCTTTGCCATTCATTCTAGCAGTAATTATGGCGATATTTCAGTAGCCAGGTAGAATTTAGTACAAATTTAATAGTTATAACAGGAACCTTTGCATCAAAGATGTAATCTTCGTTTCTATAAATTATCGACTAGGAGCATTGGGCTTCTTTACCACAGGAGATGCAGAATGTCGCGGAAATTTTGGGCTCTGGGATCAAACGTTGGCTTTACAATGGGTCCACGACAACATTTCTTTGTTCGGGGGAGATCCAAACAATGTGACGCTTTTTGGCCAAAGTGCTGGCGGTGGAAGCGTCGATCTATTAAGTCTCAGTCCACACTCTCAACGTGAGAAGAATTGTTTAATGTTATAAAAAATGGATATAGATCTCTTTAGACGAGTGATCGCAATGGCAGGGAGTGCAGAGAATGAATTCGCCATTCGTACGAAGGAAGCGGAGACTGCGGTTAGCAGGGAATTTGCCAAATTTCTTGGCTATAGTGGAGATGAAACCGACTCTGCAACCATTTTGAAATATTTGCGAGTGGAGCCCGTTAGCCGATTAGAACTTGGAATGACTGGAATGCATGAAAAAAAGGTGAATTTAGTATAGACAAGAGCAAAAAATATCTAGAGGTTTATTCAATCACAAGCTGGTTTTCTCGCTTTTGTTCCGAATTTGGATGGCGACTTTTTCCCAGCTTCCATAGCTGAATTGAGGCGAAAAATGCCCAAAAAGGAGGTAATGACTGGAACAACTGAATGGGAAGGACTTTTCTTTGGTTAGCAGGTTCATTCCTACTTGGAAATAATTTCCAGCAGCTCTAGCAAATATGCAAAAGAGTCATGAGGGAGTGAAGAAATTTGCAAGAGTTATGCTGAAAGAATGTGATTACGGGGAGCAGAATGTATCGAATGTAAGGGAAGAAGTTGTCAATTTTTATTTGGGAGATAGCCTTGCGAAGGATCATGAAGGACTCATAAAGAAACACATGCAGGTAACTGACGCAATCAGCCGTAAAGCTTTTAGATACTGGGAGATTTGATGATAAACAACGGAATTTTCACCTACGCAAAGAAAATGGCCCATCTCGGGCACGATGTATATTTTTATTCGTTTGAATACAGTAATCCCGATGGTTTTGGAGTTTTTCGTTGGCTTCTGCCATTCAGAGCGGCCACCCATTGTACAGAAATTCGTTATGTGCTAGGAAAAGGAGTAATCTCAAAATTCCGGCCGAATGACGACGACCGGCAAATGATAAACATTATGAGCACATATTTTACAAATTTTGCGAAATTCGGGTAATTTTGGATGGTTTTCAAGCAAAATTAGAGAAATTATAGGAATCCAAACGGAAAATCGGAAGGAAAATGGGTAAAACATTCGAGTTTGGACCCTTTTAGGCACATGAAGATTACCTTAAAGCCGGAAATGGCGGAGGACTATCAAGGAAGGAGGGCCGACTTCTGGCATAATCATGTTGTACCCAAGAATACGACTCATGCCAAATTGTTCGGTCAGATTGACTTTGAAGTCACTAATAAGCTTTAAAAATAAAGAGCTCTATCTGAAGCCATTATATAATATTTTTTAAAATTATTTTATATACATTATCTCTATGACTACCCGTTTATATTGGGGACAATTTTCTTAATTCATTTTTAGAATTTAGGGCCAAGGCAACTGGGAGAGAAATCGACGAGATCGTTAAAGACTTATTCACAGGAGTGGTGGTTAGTATTCACAGAAGTAGTATTTTTTCCTAAGCAGCGCAAAAAAGTTAAGATGTCTCCAGTAGTTGAAGACGTTTCTCTCCATTTCCTGGGAGCGATGTCTCAGCCTCGAGTTTTCTCTTCAGGTCTGGATGGCTAGTCTCAGGAAACTCAGCTGGATTAGTAATCGTAGGAGTGGTAGGAGTAGTAGGGACGCTTTCGCCTCTGCTAGCAAGGGAAGTTCGATTCTAAAAAGAAAATAGCTAAAGTTTAAAAAATAGATAGACTAACCGCCCCAGGAGTAGAAGGGTCTTGTTGAGGACAACTCTTCCCTCGACCAACAACTTTGTTATATTGGAAATCGGTTGGCAGAAGATATTTCTCCAAATCTACTCTTTGAGCATATTGAGCGCATGTCTAAAATAATCCTGTCAAAATTCAATATCAACTTTACCTTCATATCCTCGTTGTAAATCTCCTCTCCTCTATGCATAGCTGATTGTTGGGCCTTCATCAAAATACTTCCCCAGTTGGATAACTCGTGCTGGAGGTTGATATTCTTCGCCATTGATTGGTCAAATGATATACCGAGGAACCACATGGTCACGTATGGACTTCTAGATATTTTTGTCCAAAGATAGCGGAAGAAAACTAACGAATAATCTATATCGAAAGTTAGCTCAGCTTCGGGACGAGGCTTGTATTGCTTCGGGTTGATATGAGCCATCGTGACACAATCTTTCCTATCCAAGATACTCACAAGGAGACGTATTCTGCTCTCAACGAAACCCGTGTAGCTCACTTCGTCTTGTCTGGTACGGCAAGCTGTCATTATAACTGAAAAAATAGGTTCCTCAAGAAAGATGACCGCCACTTACTGATGAAATGCCGATATTTAACGAAGAAATTTGGCTCCGCGAAGAGCTTGGCCCAATTGGCTTTTTGTGCATAGATACGTTTACAGATATCATTAGCTACGTTGATTTCTTGAATAATAATAGTTTTTGCAGAGTTTGTAACATTGGGAGTTGAGTTCTGTTCGGGGAAGGCAGGAGTAATAATCGGCATGAGGTGTGATCTATTTTATTTTGCTGTATAAAACAGGATAATTACCTGTCTTGGTATCTGAGACGAGGATCCCAAACCATTTCTTGGAAACTTTGGAGTTCAGGATTAGGTTGGGATTCGATATTTTTCAAGAAAACTGGATTTGGCCATTGCCTGGAATTATTTTGGTTTTTTTCTAGCTGGAATAGGACTGTTAAATTGTGTTGTTTTGCTGAAGGAAAGCTACAAACTAGAAACTAACAGTGATTTGAATGTTTCCTCTTTGGATTTAACTCACCAATTGGACAATACAAAAAAAAACTTTTGTACAATGTTGGACGCTGCCGCGTTGGGATACAGTTGACAAACCCTGGCTACCAGAATAGCCCATGTGACACCGCCAAAATACCCTGAAAGCTCTGTTTCAGCCGCTACTTTTACTTACCGAGTACATTAGAATATATCCCGTGATTCTTCGCCCATAATTTGATCGCTCTCAGGCTCAATTTAAAACTCTCTTGTTCGGGAACACTGTTTAAAATTTCCTCGGCCACACGACAGCCATTCAATGAGCGAATACACTTCTCCCCCAAATTCCGGAGAAGTGAATCATCGTTCAGTTGAAGATTGGCTGGAATAGTCTAGCAAATTGATTAAAAGATAAAAGAGATTATTAATTACCTTGAGAGCCAGACGAGCAAAGAGAATATCCAATTCGATGCCTCGATATCGCAGCTTAATTACTGGAACAAATGCTTCCTCAACCGCATGGAGTTCAGTGACATCCGGATCCTGTAATTTTTCATATTAAAATTCATAATTGCTATAATCTAACCTGATTTAAAATTTCATAGAATGTGGTGAAAAAGGCGAAACGATCTACATGTCTTGGCGCCACACAGAGAGTATCAATATCGGCTCCTCGATTATGAACTCCCAATCTGTATGAACCAAAGGTGAAGAGTCTTCCACCAAAGTCCTCTTCTAACTCATTTGGTATCTAATATTTATTTTTCTAAAAAAATGGGAAATAGACTTACATTTCTAGCAGAATTTTTTATCCAATCGCTGACCATATTGCTTAATTTAGAGAGAACATTTACCCGCTCTTTTAGCTCGTCTTCCGATTCTTCAAGTCCTTTCATTACCTCATTTAACTAAAAAAAAATGGTTAAAAGTAAATTCGAACCTTACCTGAGCTGTTAGGTTTAAATCCACCTCATCTGGTGGCGAAGTTGAGATGGGCTGCGATACCCCAAGAAATTTAGTTTCTTTTGGGGTCATCTGGAAATATTATTTGATTATTATGATATTCAAGATGTAAATAAGAACAAGCACAAGAAATACTTTAATTAGAGGCAGACTGGCATATTAATCGCTTAAAATTAGCCACTTAAAAGCCTAATTAGAGCTCTACTTTTTGATAAAACGTTTACTTCAAAAACATACAAAAAATAAACAAAGAAAAAACAGGAAAAAGTGAATTTGAATGACTTGAATGAATATCAAATTTTTCAAATGTAGGTTTTTGGCTACGCGACAAAACGCGTAAACGCAGGGTAGAAGCTTCCGGTGGCTATGGAATGAGCTCGCTTTTATTTAATTTTCGAGAGGGGAGACGACAATTATTTTTAATTGGAGAGAAATCAAGATTATTTCATAAAAATTTTAAAGAGAAATCTCTAAAACAGAAGAAACATAGCCTTCGATTGAGATAGAACTGGGAAAAAATGCTTCTTTTCTCAAAAAGCGATTTTAAAGAGCTACAAATAAAATTCTTACCAAAAATAGGTCAGAAGATCTCCTCACAACTGTCACACGCGTGCTTCTTTCAAAGGATCGTCGTTGATGAGTAAGAGTGCCGAATCGTCCCATTTGTTAGGATCAATCTTCTGAGAAATTAGGAAAAACCAGGAAATGGAAGCTCTCTCCCACCCAAAAATCGAACAGCTGGAGAGAAATGCTGAGCTGATAGCTAGGTTGCCGTGACGACGTGCCCAAACTGCCTCGACTGGCCGGCCGAGAGGCTAAATGATTCACTTTTAACGAGAAAAATAAGCAATCTGAGAATAGGAGCGATCAAATAATCTGAATATCTCAATGGTGATCGTGGACTATGGCTCAAGATTCCAGGAGGAATTGGCACCGTTCTTTTATAGAAGCATCGTCTCTAAGGAAGATTTTATCAACTTTAAGAAAGAAGCAACTTCATTTACAAACAAAGATATGTCAACGTTGTTGAGGAAAGTTTGTAGGACGTTTGAATAAAGCTTTTCTTTACCTTATTGGAATCTCTTTGCTGCTATAATAATCCAGAGAGATTGCGATTTGCTGCAACGCATTGAAAACTGACTGGACGGTGAATTCTTTTGAGAAAAACCAATCGACTTCAGCCAATAATAGAGTTTACTCTGATCAAATCAGTTCAACATCATAAGGAATATTATAAAAGTCGATAGAATTGGTGGAAGATTGTTTATCTCCATAAAAATGCGGAAGATTGTTCTTCTGCTACTCCTTGCCATTGAATTCTCTAATTCTCTCAAGTTTAATCTAATTCGTTCAAGAAAAAGTCGTCAAACACGATCAGTCACAAACTCCTCGGTAAATTTTAGAAGCTCGCTTTCACAGTTTGACAGATTTCTAGCTTTTGGGATTACTCTTACTCGGCTAATATCTCTCTTGGAACTCCTCCTTAATATTTCAAAGTCGAGCTAGATACAGGCGCTAATGTACTTTGGGTTCAATCTGCAAGCTGCAAGTTAGTTTTTTCTTATTTGTCTCATTCAAATGTAGGAGTTGTCCAAGCGGTTACAACCCGTTCGCTTCCAGCAGCTCTGTGAATCCAAATATGAGATTTAATTACGCATATGTTAGTGGATCACTTACTGGTGCTGGATATCAAGATGTGATGACATTTGGCGACCCGGAGAATCAAATAATGATTAAAAATGTTACTTTTGGAGTAGTCGATCAACAAAAATCAGCAGCAAGTTTAGAGAAAAATACCTAAAGTCTATTCCATTTTATAGCAATTTGATGGCATTTGGGGTCTTGGCTTTAAAGATTTTGTTGATAGCCCATATCCTCCGCCATTCGTCGTTGCCACAGAACAAAGTAATTTTGTATCAAAAGGAGGACAAAATTATAGACCTTATGAGCCAAAACCTCTACACAATTAATCTTAAAGGCCATAGAAGCTTTCCATATGAGGGAACCACATACATTGATGGATCGAATATGCCAGGCGGGACTATAACTTTTGGAGGACTCGATACTAATTGTGATTCGAATATCCGCTGGTTTGAGAATGTAAAACCAAGCAGCAAGGGAAATCTTCGAATAACCACGAGCTACTTTAACCTTGATGTTAGTTATAGGCGCTTAATAGTTTAATCAAAGAGAGTTCAGTTGAGAGGTGTCTCAGCTGGGTGCTACAAATCTGGGCCACTGAATACAACAGCAAATCCTGATACTGGAACTAGCTTCTTGGGAATACCTCAGCCTTATTATGATAAGCTAATCAAAGGCTTAAATATCCAGAAGTATCCAGACGGAACTTTTGATTGTTCTATCAATCCAGGTCCTATGAAGTTTGATATTGGAGGAGAAATTGTCACCATAGACGCCACTAATTACATCATTCACGTTAGCTTAAAAATACAAATGATAATTTAGGTTTCAGTCAGGTAAGCTTTGTCAGCTTGATATTGTTCAGACTGGAAGTTGGATATTAGGAGATCCTTTTATCAGTAAGTATTTCCTGCGGCTTTTATTCGCTTTTAGGACAATGTTGCTTTATCTACGACATGGGAAACAGCCGAGTTGGGATTGCAAACAGATTGAATTAAATTAAAAAATTTTTTGCTGACTAATACCATCACAAATCATCCGTTTCTCTATGTCCATTTACCAGCTGATTCAACAGCACTTCCCTATAAAACATGAACCATAGTTCGAAATGAGTCGGCGCGTCATGAGCCGGATCATAATAATTCTGTCCTCCCCTTCTCTTTCCCCTCTGAAACAATGTGTGTTGCTCGGTGACGGGCAAGCGTTCTCTCTTTCTTTTTGGTCTAAAACCTATGGTGTTTTTTCAGATGCTTCTACTAGCTTTATCATTATTTTCATTAGCATCTTGTCTTGAGCACCAAATCTCGTGGAGACCCTCTGTTCGACATAGGAAGCATCAATCTGGGCAATTACAAAGTCATCTGGCTAGCTTGGCTACTCTAAGAGCTCAGAAGAATGTCAGCGATAGGCAAACGGTATGTTTTTTAAGCATTATTGAGCTAAACTACCGTATGAAAGAAGCCTCTGTTCAAATTGAATCCCCCTCTTCGCGAAACTTTTTGATCAGCTGTGTTTGTTTGATTGCGCAATACTGTAGACAACCAATTGTTTTGATGTCAGACTCACAGCTGGTTAGCATAATCTGCGTGGAACTGAGTCACTCGAAAACAATTCCCTTCAGGTACTTGATTATGGAGACAGCGAATACGTGGCCTCCATCACATTAGGCTCGCCACCGCAATCGTTTGTTGTGGTTTTGGATACAGGTTCGGCTAATTTATGGGTGCCGAGTATTTTATGCGGGTTTGTTTTGATCTCCACAAACTGGGAAGTTATTATTATGCAGGTATTCATGTTATGGTCATTCCACTTTCCATCTGGGTGCATCAAGAACCGGCAAAGACTTGGCTGTACCGTTTACCATCCAATATGGCACAGGAGCTGCTGAAGGCATTGTCGTACAAGATACTCTAAATCTGGGAGGAGCTAATGACCAACAATTCACAATTCCTAGCACTACTTTTGGGGTTGCTCTTCAAATGTCTCCCGATTTCCAAAACGTACCTTTTTACCTTTTTTCCCCATCAGAATTAACTACAGGACCCAGCTGATGGCATCCTCGGCTTAGCTTTTCAATCCATCGCAGCTGATGGAATCACCCCTCCTCTCATCAACGCTATCAATCAAAGTAAAATTAGATTAACTTACTTGATCAAATATTAGACATCCTCGCACAGCCTTTATTCTCAGTTTGGTTGGCGAGAGATGGAATGGCTGAGGGAGCCAATGGAGGAGCATTCACTTATGGCTCGATTGATACAACGCATTGTGGTCCAATCATCGCTTACCAGCCACTTTCTTCCGCTTCTTATTGGCAAATTAATGTTCGCTTTGCTTATTTTTTAATTTAAAGATTTAGATCCAAGGAATTTCCTTAGGCTCTTATTCTCATTCCGCTACTGCCTCTGCTATCTCTGATACGGGTACTAGTTTCATTGGGGGACCAACTAATGTGGTTAATGCTCTTGCTCAAGCTGCTGGTGCTCAGGTTTTGCAATTATATTAGTTAGCTAATCAAATAACATTACAGTATTCTGCTCAAGATGAGGCCTACTATATCGCCTGTAATGCCAATCCAGGCCCACTGACAATCACAATCGGAGGAAATCCTTATCCCATCGACCCAGCTAATTATATCGTTACGGTAGAATCATTTTTTACAATGAAAATTGAAGAAAGTTTTAGGCTCCGGATGGCACTTGTCAGCTGGCTTTGTTCCAAATGGGAAGTGGAGGAGATGGTGGACCTCAATGGATTTTGGGAGATCCTTTCATTCGTGAGTTCAGTTTGATTTCAAAACCAGTTGGGCTCTTTTTGGAATTGATCAGATTATACGGAGATCGTTGCAGGTCAGTATTGCAACATCTATGATATTGGGAATAAGCGTCTTGGATTTGCGAAGTCTCTTCAGTCGTCTTAACTTTACTAGACACAAAATTAATAAAGCGAACGAAATGTACAGAAATACTGAAGTTTTTTGAGCGATCAGTGGTAGGAGGAGGTTTGATTCGAGGAGACGGAGCTATCCAGATCAGTTTCCATTGTGATTGAGGGTGTTATAAAGGTCGAATTAGAATGTCTCATCTAGAAATCAATCTGATTTTCTAGCGGTAAAAAAGGAATTACTGTCTGATCCGGTCGGCGATAGACATCTCCACCGTAGCCCGAAGAAGAGTCCGATGCTCTCGATGCTGGAATACCGTATTCTATGACAGGAATTTGAGTTCTCCTCGGTTTCTGCTGGAAGAAAATGTTCCTTTCTCTATCCAAAATAAGAAAAACCTTGACAGAAGCATAAGAAATTGACGAAATTCTTCGGTCATCAATCGGAATCTCTGGCTGAGGAGCTGGCTTTTGTTCCATTATCCAAAAGTCGGTTCCTTTACTCGATTGCTGAATGAGAGATTTTTGCTGAGGCTTCTTTTTCCTCCTCCAAATGACACAACAAAAGCAGATGTTGATAGTTAGGAACAGGGCTGAACAGATGGTCAAAACAATACACAACGTGTAGAGAAGATCCATATCAGCCGGTCGAGCGCATTGTGATTCAGCCGTTGGGGCGATGGCATTTTGTTCTGTTGCTAAAGTTCTCTCTAACTTTTATCAAAAAATAGTAGTACCAGTGGGGTTGGAGTGCATCACTTCTGGAGCCTTTTCAACTACCGTGATCAGAACACTAGCCGTGGAGGAGTCATCATCAACTTCGACCGGCACAGTGGCTCGTTCCAAGAGAGCTGCGGCTGTACTGTCCGGTTTTTGGCAGTCAATCGTCTAGTTTTATAATAAAAATAGGAAAATAATTAGTTTACCTCGCAAATTCCATCACAAGTTGCTACTTTACAGCTGAGAGTTACTGTATTTGACTGAGGAAAGCGGAACATAGATGGAAGTGTCGCAATCATGGCAGAATCTTCTCTCTTGAAATGGGAAAGAAGAGTTGGCAAAATGGAACA
Organism: Oscheius sp. JU1382; assembly: GCA_932521405.1. Taxonomy (NCBI): domain Eukaryota; kingdom Metazoa; phylum Nematoda; class Chromadorea; order Rhabditida; family Rhabditidae; genus Oscheius; species Oscheius sp. JU1382. Next base: position 291,944 of record OW051478.1, on the reverse strand, counting down.
GCCTCTTCGATCGGTCAACTAAATCGAAAAATTAAAAATAGGAAAGTAGTTGCCTGGACAGAACTGTTGCCTCCAGCTATGGCGATGCAAGGCCCTACTGTGAAATTTTGTTTCAAAGTACCAGAAACTCGTAGGGTGTAGGGCGAAGCATAGCGGAGAGTGTTTGTTGTAAGATTTCCATCAAAAACTTCTAGGAAATATCCCGCAGCTGATTTCCTGAAGCGAAGACTAATAGATAAAATACAATTCGTACTTTTGTTGGACTCGAGGACGACAGGTGATATTAATATTTTTGTCATTTTCAACGATAAGAACTGGATGAGAGCGGACATCGACAGAGAGACGGAAAGAGTCTTCCGAAGGGTCGAAGACTACTCCACATTTTCCGTCGACTAAAGAAAGACGTAGGGCAGCTACATTAGCTCCATCACCATGGGCCAGGCAATCTTCAAGTCCATCCGACCCTCTAAATTGTTTTTTTATTTTCTTTTTAGTTTGTAATTTACCTGGGAATGATGACACCTTGGAAGGGCTGCTCAGTTCTCACAAAAATGGACACGAACGCCTGGCCGCATGTCCATCTCACTGGAGAGGTTGATCAAAAATTCAACAAAAAAGAGCTCACCATCGGGATTGAACTCTGCTACGACATTTGGGAAGAGAAGAAGAAATAGAAGAATAAATCTCATTTCAATCGCATGTTTTCTTGGGAGAAGAAAACTCTAAAGTTACTCAATTTTTTTTTGTGGAAAAAGATTTGAAAAAGAAACCGCGTGCGCGTGAGAACAAAAGACCCTCGGACGGAAGCTGGACAAGAGTCAAGAGCTGTTTGTTGGCAAGGAAGTGTGAGAACACGGCAGGTTCGCGTGGAGCCAGTTCCTCTCCCGGGCATGCTTAGCACACACGGGAAGAGGAGGAGACCTCCCCAAAGGCGCGACATCTATGACAAATGAGCTGGCAGGACGGGTCAAAAACGACACGTGCCAGTTTATGGCGAGGATTAGAACGAGGTGTATACAAATTGCCAGGAGAGGGATAATCCAGGAATAGAAACCCGTATGGCTCTGCGTCTTGGAAATTCATAGGCTTGGAATCTTTGATGACATATGCTTAATGCTCAGTCAGAGTGACCAATCTGCAGATTGAATGTTGCCACGCGTGAATTAGTCATAAGTGGTCAAGGAGAGGGCCCGAGTCAGTCCATCCAACTCAAAAATAACAAGAAAATGGCAAAACTAATTGGAGACCGCTTGGAGAATTTGAACGGAAGCAATCACGCAGAGAAATTTGATGAGAACCGTCTGAGAAAGTGTGAAAGAAAAAGAGTTTCCGGTTGCCAGCTGATGCCCGGAGTTGAGGTCTCGACTTAGCCTTTAGGTAAACAGTGTCAGCCTATTAGACTGTTCAAGACTTCCGCTACTTTCTGCGGTCAAAAAGTGCTGGGAGAAATCCAAAAAAGAAGATAAGCCGCCGACAGAAAAGCGAGCTAATGTGACGAGACGCTTGCCAGCCTCGTCCATCTATATAAGTGCGCCGGACGAGATTACTCTATAATTCGAGAGCTTTTTGTCGAGGGCTTGTCCGTCACGAAAAACTGTTTCTCAAGAGTGCGTTAAGCCTCTTGACACTGATGCCAAGGCCAACTTGAGAGAGAGAGAGGCGTTCGCCACAAAAAAAATAATGACAAGCTCGGAAATCTGTGTCAACGGCTGCAAATTGCGTCGACTCTCGTCGAAGCAGCAGCAGCACACAAACTGCATTATAAAAAGTCTCCGGGGCAGCGATTATGAGGGGCGGCGAGGTCCTGAAGACTTTCGAATGGGCGAGGCACGCGCACAGAATAAAAGGACAAATGGCCCGACTGGGAGGACAAGACTTTTCGCCCATTTTGATAATGTGATGGCCAGAAAGAGAGGTCAATCGGTTCCGCCATTCTCTTATGGATTCATCTTAGACATGTTGAGTTAAAAATAGGGAAAAATTGACAGCAATCTGGACGTCTGAAATCGTGCAATTCATTTGCATACATCCGTTCCGCGCGTGGGCCTTGTGCTTGGCCGAATAAACAAAAGATTGATAAAGATTTGTGAGAAACCGTGCCTACAAGGAGCAACCAATAATTCGCTGAGTAAATTACCCCGCAAGGACTATCGAATGAGCTGCTAAGAAATTGGCTTAGACCTCCACAGAATGGTAAGCTATTCCGTCTAGAGCCCTAACTAACCTCCTCCTAATGAGGTGAGGACACGTGAGAAGGCAGCTGTTCCAAATTACTACCACCAGCCGCTAAGACTGTCTCTCTCTCTCTCTCTCTCTCTCTTCTTTCGTGTAAACAAGAGGCTTCTAATTAGAATTGGCTCTAGGACAACAGGATGTGAAACAGTTTGGAGAATATGAGGGAAATAGGACGGGAGTAATAATTGGCGCGAAAGATGCCCGAGAGAGGTCAACTGGTTTCGCTTTTCAGCTCATCTAAGGCGGTAGATGGGATAATATACGGAAGCCATTAAACTTCCAAATGATCGATGAATTTACGAGGGGAAATGACATTCTCTGCTGACTTTCTGTAAGAACCTCAAGGAGTGACCTTTGAATGACCTTTTACAGTAGAATTACAAGAGTATTTAGATATTTTAAGGTTTATTTTGTCAGAAAGGAGGAGAAATGAGGATCAAAACGCACAATCAAGCGCCCAATGGCTCAATGGCCAGGGAATCATCTGTGTCATCTGCCTCTTTTTGCCGCAATTCTTTTGTGTCCGACAAGGTCGACTGACACTAATTCCCGCTGGTGTCTCCTCGGCTTCTCTACACAAATAGGGGAAAAATGGGAATATAAAAAAAGTAGCGAGCCACAGGCTGTGACAAAAGGGCGGAGGACGGGAGAGGGCTCTCAACGAGGTGCAAACAGCCGATTCGAAGCACAAATAGGTGGATGCCGGATCGTCACCTCATTGGGGAGATGGACTAATTGTAGAGGAAGTTCTCTGCAGCAGAAAATATCCGGTGGCCATCTTGATTGCCTTATGGCCAAAGAGCAATGATCTCCAATTAATAGTTTAGATGATTGAACACACCCAGGACTCCACGTCAACTATCGATAAAGGGCGTAAATGCGAACAGATAAGCTCAGTGCTATGAGTTTAGAATAAGCAGTCACTTATGTTTCCAAGCTACCCGCGAACCAAAAATCTGGGCTTGATACACATACGCTCAACATAAAAGTGTTATGTTTGTCCAGCCTTCTTCCTTTCTGATTGTGAGAACGACGCACATTTTACAGCTATCGATAGCCACGCTGTCTTCCTTATTATACTCCGCTTGTTTTTTCTCTTTACAACGGGGGATGATTTCAATATGATCTTCTCATGCTGATGATTCTATGTTCCCAACTTTTCCCATTTTAGCATATGGGGCCATTTTTGCGATGGATTCTTCTGCTGATACTTGGAACTCTCCTAATTATTGTGCTGCTTAATCATAATCGCAATCCCACGTATCGAGAATTAGTTGTTCAAAATCAACAAGCTTCTATAATCGAAAAGCAAGTTTTGATTTTTTTTCAATTGATTTTTTTTATAGCGAAGAGCCGATTGAAACCCCATTAGGGCCTAAAAGCTATGCAGCAGTGGAGGAAAATGTTTTCAAGCCGTTGGGCTACAAAATTCGTGAAAAGAATGTCATTCCCGCTTTAGATTTTATCACTCAACCTAATTGCCCTCAGGTAGGAGTTGAGTCATTCTTTTGAAGTCTTTCTTAGATTTTTAAAGATTGGCTGGCTGGTAGCGAAAAACAAAATGAGGCAGCCAAGCCACCGGAACATATCCCACCTGAACTTTACCTCAAATATACGTTGAATAATTTTACTCATATCATTCTTGCCTATATGGATGACCGCTCAGGGACACATTCAGCCACTTGGACTCGGCAAACACTGGAACATTTATTGAACCAGCCTGTCAATCAAATTAACAATTATGCCAGTGAAGGAAGTCAGTTTTTTTGTCCAATTAAATCAAAAATTCAGGAAACATTTATTATGCGATGAAAGAATATTCTGGGTATGTGACTGAGAAGCCAGGAATAGTTATTGGCTCTCTATCTCCTTGGGTTGAATCTTTTCCTCTTCGATTGAATGCCAGTCATGTCACCACGATTGAATACATGAAAATCGAGGTGAGAGACTATCCCAAGTTGGACTACAAACATCCAGTTGAAATAGCCAAGGAGTACGAAAAGTGAGAGTGATTTAATTGTTATTTCTATGGCGTATTCACAGGCACATTGAAGCTTATGATTGGGCTGCCAGTTTTTCTTCGTTGGAACACAGTGGTTTGGGGAGATTTGGAGATGCTTTGGATCCTATTGGAGATCTCAAAGAATCTCTAAAAACGTATTGCATGCTTAAGAAGGGCGGCCTATTCTTCCTCGGATTTCCAATGGGTTTGAGTTTATTTAACCTCAATTTGACTTTCTAGGATACGATACTACACATTGGAATTTGCACAGAATTTATGGCAGGATTAGACTAGCCCTCATGGCTGCTGGCTTCGATTTGATTGATATGTTCTACGAGGATAAGAAGAAGCCAATTTTGGCGAAAGATTTCGCCAAGCCAGTGAAAGAAGGCGATCACAAGCAGTTCGTCGTAGTCCTGAAGAAGATCTAGATCTCACAGTATAACCAACGGGTTTTCTTGAGTTGATATTGTTGTTATTCAAGCATAAATAAAGTGGGAGGGATAGTTTCATGCTTTAAGAGCTTATAAAGCGAGGGATTGTCGACCGACTTTCCTGCGTTTCATTCAAAAAAATGTTAGCCTTTGTCCTGTACTGATATGTAAGATTGACAGCTTGTTCTCCCACGTGGAAAGGTCCCTTCGTCTGGACTTTATTTTAAATGGCCGACTCGAAGTTTTGGTTTCTTTTACTTCTCGTCCCGACTCATTCCTTCGAAAATATTTGCGATCGGCTAGAAGAGGTAGGTCTTCTTTAATATTTTTGATAATTCTTATTCAGGTTGACCGAAATCTTTTGGAACTCCCAGCCAAGTATGTCTCTCTGGGCCTACCATGGGGGATGCACCGTCATACCAAAGTTTTCAAGTCAATTGAGTTAACGAAATCCTGGGGAGTTGTTGAACAATATCGAGTTAGAGGACTGAATGAAACTGTGAGTTTTTATTTTAAAGCCAAAAGAGCTCCTCAGTTTCAACAAGTTTCCGATTTTTTGGAGGATAAAAACTGTCTTTGGTTCGCCTGGGGAGGAGCTGTACGAGATCTTATTCTAGGAAAGAAGCCATCTGATATTGACGCTGCTATCACCTGCAATCCTCACCGTCTGAAGAGAATTTGTAATGCCCATTATGGAGAGTAAGTCTCTTTCTTAATCATGTCTAGAAATAACAGAGACAAATGTGTGAGACCCAATCCAAACAGTCAAAAATTAACAATTGGAGGAGACGAACCAGAAAGGCAAATTCTTGTTTATTTTTTCACATAGGTTCAGCGATGGCACGGTAGACCCAGTTGATTTGTGTCATTGGAATGCAACTTTCAAGGTCTACGCTTCGCATTGGGAATTTTCTCTGAATACATTAAGCCTTTGGGTTGATAAGAGAAATCCAGTTGAGAAAAAAATCTATCTGATTGATGTGACTGGCTTTGGAGTTGAGGACGCTTGCAAACATCAGTTTCGAATTCCGGCGAAGAGAGAACACTGGTGGGAGTGGAGTCATGAAGATAGGAGTGTTTTAAAGCTGTTGAGGTTTTTTTTCTTTTAAAATAAATTAAAGCGCTTTTAGATTTTGGAAGCTTCGCCTACGAGGTTTCTCTCCGCTGAATGAGGAAGAGATCAATTTCGTTGTGAAGGAAACAATGGAGCGCTTCGATCCAGAACGATTTGGATTCTTTTTCTGTCATAAAATTCTAAACGGAATTCGACACAACAGCACTTGTCGTATTTTCTCATTTGACCAGAAAATTGTCGAAAACTTTGTGGAGTTGATTGCGAAAGACTTTGGAGAAAAATACTACAACGAGACGCTAAAGCCAATCCTTGAGGATGTTTTATACGGCTCGAATGTCTCAAAAGAACAAATAGAGCTTCTTAACTTGTGAAAATAAAGTCTTTCAATTTCAAATCGCGTGCTTTTGCACATGACATTCTTCCCGTAAACAGCAGGCAGATCGATTCATGACCATTTTACTTGATTAATAGCTTTTTTTGTTGAAAAGATGCTATCAATAAATCATTTGGAAGACTACCTCTCGAAGAAAAATGGGACTCAAATCAGCATTTCCTTCGACACTCTAAGTAATTTTATCCTATTTTTTTTCCAGAAAAATTCAATTTTAGGACAAAGAAGACTCAACCATTCCGTTAGACTGCCTTTAAATTTGAATGTCGGGTATAAATCGAATACTTTTAATCAATTGAGCGAAGATCATAAATCGATCGATGTTTTATTACGATGGATGATGGAAAAATCACCTGAAGGAGATTTATCCAAGGTTATTTGGGTTTAAGATTTTCATGAATTTTTAGGTCCTCCATGGGGCACAATTTATATGCAGACGAGGCATTTTAGTGAGGATGGCGATAGGACAGCAACTGCTTGATAAAGGCAACTTTTCTATTAAAGTTGAGAGACTAAATGGAGTCTTTTTTATCGAGGAAGTGCTCACAGAAGAAGAAAAAAAGCTGTAAGAACACTTTCATTGAAACAAAATTTTATTTAGAATCCGAACTATGAGTGAAGCTGACAAGAGATCAACCTATATGGGATTTAAATTCGAAGATTATATGCTCCTCCCTCCTCCAAATAAAGAGCAGACTAAAACGGATCTTCGAACGATAATTCTTGGACAATTGAGGAGCCGATATGGGATGGAATATAAGCTACTGTACAGTGGAGAAGTCGACGCGATTGATAAAGGTAAAACTCGAAAGAGATTTTCAATTCTTTTAGATGGAAAATATGTGGAAATGAAGACACAAAGAAAAATATTGAATGGCTATTGGTTTTGGAAAGAAAAGTCCTTGAAATGGTGGCTTCAGTCCAAACTAGTCGGAATAGACTATCTAATCGTCGGAATAAAAGACGCTGGAGGTTTTGTAAGACAGGTTCTTTTCCTTTCCAAGTTTTTCGAACCCTTCTTTAGCTGCAAAAGGTTGCTCTCGACTATTTGAAGAACGATTTATGGGACGGGGAGGGTTGTCTAGAGTTCCTAGCGGAAACATTGGCATTTATTGAAGCCAAAGTGCCTGAAGGATCTTGCTACCGAGTTTATTGTCAAAATGGCAATCTACTTTTCAACGACTTTGGCACTTGTGGTCGACTCTTATCAGAAGAGTTTAAAAGTCACTTCAAAATAAAATAATTTATTCAATTTCTCACAACTCTAGCTGAAAAACCCCTGTAGACAATACTCCCGTCTGTGGTAAACATCACAAGAGCAGTGTTTCCAGTAACCGTCACATTAAATGGATTCAAAGTTCCCGAATAGCTAAAGTTTTTTTGTCAAAATAATCAAGAAACCTACGATCCTATGAAGGTCATTGAGTTAGAATTTTGATATGGATTGGAATAGATAGAAACGATGTCATCACTGGCTTCTGTGGAGAAAGTGTCAAAATAAATAGTGAAAGGACCGCTGAAGGAAAAGGTAAGAACTTTTGATTTAGCTTACTTGTAGAGAAAATAAGCACAATTCTCGTTGTTATCATAATTGTTGGGATAATTCATCGAGGTAATCTGAAATCAATTCTTTTATTAGACGCTTGGCTTTTAACGCACTGTATTTGGAGCATTTATCCTGTACGGCACACCACATTTGCTGGCTTGCATTCCCGTATAAACATTAGCTGTGAGATCTAACCCACAGACAAAAGCTGCAGTTGTGTTACAATCAACCGACATCCATTTTCCTACGTGAATATTAATCTAATCGAGAAAATATACCGGCAAAGGGCCCATTAGCATCTAAAATAACGCAATGTCCTACACTTGGCGTGGCTGCCCCTCCGTAGAAGTAGTTAGTTGTGTTGATTACTTGACCATTGTCAGATGTGCAAGAAGTCTTGGAAGTGCATTTGTAGCCAAGATAGGCAACTTCATAGCTTCGAGCGTAATTTGTCACAGCAGCGTTAACAGCCATATCTGTGAAGGAGGCCAATTGAGTTCTCTCATTTTTACAGTATTGTTGGGCCTGGTCGTGAGTATAGCTGTACGAGTAAACCTGATTTTGCCGTATTCAACATATTAAAAAAAGCCTTACCCTCCAGCAATAATTATTGGTGCTGCTATAGCCTGAAGGACAAACGAAATCCGCCGAAACAGAAGAAAAAGTTAAGAGAAGAGCTAAAAGCAACATGGCCGAGGTGATAAGCTGAATATTTCAATTCTTTTATAGAAAATTTGTTAGTTATCTTCTTTATCAACTTTCTTAGAGTCATTTCACAAAGAGCGGCACACACTGTGCCATTGTAAACTGATAAAGACCATCAGTGTATAGGAGATTAGAGTTGCCCTGATGTCACCTTTTGCATTTTTCAACTTTCAGAATATGTGTGTATTGTCTTTCAGCCATAAAATGGAGAAAAATGAGATAGTTTATTTAGAAATTTAAAGGAATCTTTCTGGGTTTAGCGTCCAAAATCCGGAGACACAGATCTCCTCGTCCGTCTGAAAATAATTCCTCTATAAAAGAACAAAACTCACTAAATCTCTGTTCAAATAAATTGGCCTTAGCTCCGGATTGAGGGCGATAAAATCAGCTAATGAGATCTTTGTAGAATCGAGAATATTTTTCAAAATTGGCTGGATGTTACGATCAATTTCGGAAGCTTGCGACTTTTGCAAGCACTTCACTTTGAAATTATTGTTAGGAACAACCTGAATTCTATCTCTAACAGTGAGTAGCAAATATACTCACGGCTAGATCGGAAAGAACAAGCGCTAAAAGGCTGAAGACGAGGAGAAGATTGGAGAACATTCTACTCAAGGTGATATGAGAGCTCACAATAAATAGTCTTCCGGAAATCGTTCGGTTTAACAAAACAGCTGCCTTAGCCTAGGTCAGGTGAAATCGCCCCCACTGATGGCTACCTAATGACGTAAATATTTGGTGCCCCGGGTCAAATCTTCATTCAATCAACAAGTGTATCAATCAATTACAGAAGAATAAGCACGGCTGCTGGAAAACAGCTGCAATGCAGATATTTTTTCCAGCTAGATTGGTGGTTAAAGAGATTGGTCGCAGCTTCTTATTCATGATAATCAAATCGGCGAGGTTCACTCCAGTCGCCACAATGATGTCTCTCACAGTTGGATTGCCAGTCACAAGACTTGTGGCTTTAACCTCCTGTTTGCAACTAAGTTCATAGCTATGATTAGCTGGTATAACCTGCAATTATTGCAAGAAATCGACTATTCGAATCTTACAACAATATTTCCCAGTGCGATAAGGAACAGAAGCGAGAAGAGGCAGGCTAAGCGGAGCATTTGGAAGCTTTGAAATGAGTTTTCTACCAGATGGGAAGGATAAACTTTCCGAGAAAATAAACATGTGTGCGTCCAAACTCCATTTCCTTCCGGTGATGATGTCGACTTTTGCCTTTATCACACATCGTTCTGTTAAGAAATGAAACGAAAATCATCGTGGATAAGGAGCGGTCTAAAAGCTCAAAAGTCCTTATCAGTCATCACAAATGCTCCCAATCCTTCTTCTACTCTTTTTAGTTCCCTCCGTTGTCTTGGGGGACAACTGTCCAAAGAGCTATGTTAACACCACAGTTAACGGCAATATTTTCTGCTATAAAGTAAGCCTCAAGCTTGTTTGATATAAGTTATATCCTAGGTTTATAAGACATTGGCAACACACGATCAGGCTGAAGCCCAATGTAATGCTGACGGAGGAACTCTCGTTAAAATCGACGGAGCAGATGTATTGCTCCAATTTACAAAAATTAAATAAATTCTAGCAAAATGCTGTGATCGTGAATGCCACTCACGCTCAGGGAACTTCCTACATTGGTGTTACATGTAATCGAGGCTCCTGTCGATATGACGATGGACGAGTCCTCACCAACACGAGCTTATTCTATGGAGGAACTCCTACTGGTGAAGTTGGTCAGTGTGTCATGTTGGAGACTCAGCCAGGCCCCTTCTACGGCAAATGGCTAAGCGTGGACTGTAGCTCTGTTAGCTCATTTGTCTGTCAAGTCGGTCCACCAATTCAACCGTACATAGGTAATTTCCTCTAATAAATTGATTTCAAATCATTCCAGACGCTCTTCAAAAATCTGGTTGCAACTCTATTAGTCCAATCTACGGGCCAGGGAACATTACTTCTCCAGGGTATCCTTCTCCTTACCCTGGAAATATAAATTGTGCTTATTTCTTTACTGGGTCAGTTCAGTAAGGATTTGTAAGAAATCGCTTCCAGAGGACCTTACACAATTAACTTTTTGGATTTCTATACAAACGGTTACGACTATGTAACTCTCTATTACTATTACGCAGGCTACACCTCCTATTCTAAAATCAGCACGTAATTTTTGCTTTAATGGTGATTTGGAGTCGTTCTTCAGATATTATGGATCAATGAGTGGCCAAAAGTATACCTTTACCTACACCAGTGGATTGATTACATTCGTCAGCTCTCCGACAAGTGGAGGAAAATATCGAGGCTTCAACATAAACCTTACACCTTATCCTTAGTGTGATGAATAAAGAATAGCTCAAGCACCAATTTATTCGCCCTCTGATATGTACAGACAATGAGTTCTCGTTCTTTTTCTAAGCGCTTTTCCAATAACTCATTCTTCCGCTTAAGTCTATCCAGTTGTTCTTTGACTGAACGGATTCGATTGACTTTTTTGAAGGCCAGCTAAAAATGTTTAAGATAGAATCATATTTTGTTACTTGGATGCGTTCTATTTGTCGGTCGGACCCTTTTCTTTGGCGAAGACATAACCACATAGTCATCCGGCTCTTGGTCCGACAACCCAATCGTACCATCTGCGACTGGACTCTCCATAAGTTGCAAAATTGGCGGCGGTCGAGCTTCTTCATAATCTCCATTCTCCGTCAAGCAACCTTCAATGTCATCCTGAAGAGTACCGACATCTCCAATTGGTTCAAACAGTCCATCGCAAGCAGCTCCAAAATCAATAAACTGAGAGGTAGATGATCTATTCTATTGTGGGGAGATTACAGGCGGAACCTCCCTAATAGGAACTTCTTTTCTAATTTTCTAAAAAACAAAGCTTTTAAAGCGAGTAAAGAAACTTATCTCCATCAATTTCCTTTGACTGAGACTCAGCCATCCTTCTTCCTCAACGAAGCCTTTCAACAATGAAATTAGGCCCACATCGAAGGGTGGTCTGCATCGGGAGTGAATTGTGGAGAACAGTCGACTGGGCGCCAGGTCGTCCCCTTTGAGACCATAACCTTCGGAGAGTTGTAAAACTAGACTTCAAATGTTTTCAGGCATAAGTATTGCTGCCGCGAATTCTCGCCCACGTTTCTAAAATACCGTTTATTGGAGATAAAACAAACTAACCTCATGGATCGAGAATTTCTTCACTAGTAGTTGACAAAGGTCTTTCTGCGTTGAGCTCGAAGTGTCGGTTGAGATCCCGAAAAGCTGAAATACAGATTGGTGCAATAGAGATATCTGCATGATCTACGACTTTATGCAGTTTTTAAAAAATCGGGTACCTGATCAGACTCGCTTACATGATGTACCAAAAGTTGAGCCTTCAAAACGGCGACGACCTCTTTCAAAACGAAATTATCAATCATTAACGAATTACCTGTATTTCAACGAAGATTTGGATGAATGACTACAGCTACATTTATCTTCGATGATGAAGGCTTAACGAAAATTAGAAATTGAGGGAAAAAACTTACTAATTCGTCTAGATTTAGCATACTCCGATATAGTCGTAAGAGTATATCCTTTAATGACTGATATTCTGCCTGAAATTGATGTGGCAATATCTATGAGCAGGTGTAAGTCAGGCGCTAACAGAGGACTTCTTCAGTCAGAAAACGTCCTTTCATAGCGCGCCTCATCGAATTGATGGAGTATCTCTGATGGCTGAAGCATTGTATCATCGATTCGCACTCTCAAATGAATCCATGAACTTGCGATAGCCTAGAACACATGTTGAGATAACAAGAGGCCTTACTGCAACTGCAAGAGTTAAATGAGTTTGGTTGACATTGGCGAGCAAGGCCTCCTTAGAATTCCCATTGATGTCGGATATATTAGAACAACTGACGGTAGAAGCAATGAGGGTAGAAAGGGGGTAGCCTTTTAAAAGCGAAGGACTTGATTTCCCAGTGCAATAAGGAACAGAAGCGAGAAGAGGCAGGCTAAGCGGAGTATTTGGAAACCTTGAAATGCGCTTTCTACCAGATGGGAAGGATAAACTTTCCGAGAAAATAAACATATGTGTGCCCAAACTTCATTTCCTTCCGGCGATGATGTCGACTTTTACCCTTATCACACTTCGTTCTGTGAAGAAATGAAACGTAAATCATCGTGGATAAGGAGCGGTCTAAAAGCTCAAAAGTCCTTATCAGTCATCACAAATGCTCCCAATCCTTCTTCTACTCTTTTTAGTTCCCTCCGTTGTCTTGGGGGACAACTGTCCAAAGAGCTATGTTAACACCACAGTTAACGGCAATATTTTCTGCTATAAAGTAAGCCTCAAGCTTGTTTGATATAAGTTATATCCTAGGTTTATAAGACATTGGCAACACACGATCAGGCTGAAGCCCAATGTAATGCTGACGGAGGAACTCTCGTTAAAATCGACGGAGCAGATGTATTGCTCCAATTTACAAAAATTAAATAAATTCTAGCAAAATGCTGTGATCGTGAATGCCACTCATGCTCATGGAACTTCCTACATTGGTGTTACATGTAATCGAGGCTCCTGTCGATATGACGATGGACGACTCCTCACCAACACGAGTTTATTCTATGGAGGAATTCCTACTGGTGAAGTTGGCCAGTGTGTCATATTGGAGACTCAGTCAGGCCCCTTCTACGGCAAGTGGCTAAACGTGGACTGTAGCTCTGTTAGCGCATTTGTCTGTCAAGTCGGCCCATCAATTCAACCGTACATAGGTAATTTCCTCTAATAAATTGATTTCAAATCATTCCAGACGCTCTTCAAAAATCTGGTTGCAACTCTATTAGTCCAATCTACGGGCCAGGGAACATTACTTCTCCAGGGTATCCTTCTCCTTACCCTGGAAATATAAATTGTGCTTATTTCATTTCTGGGTCAGTTCAATAAGGATTTGTAAGAAATCGCTTCCAGAGGGCCTTACACAATTAACTTTTTGGATTTCTCTACAAGCAGTTACGACTATGTAACTATCTATTACTATTACGCAAGCTACACCTACTATTCTAAAATCAGCACGTAACTTTTGCTTTAATGATGATTTGGAGTCGTTTTTCCAGGTATTATGGATCACTGAGTGGCCAAAGGGTTACCTTTAGCTACACCAATGGATTGATTACATTCGCCAGCACTCCGACAAGTGGAGGAAAATATCGAGGCTTCAACATAAACCTTACACCTTCTCTTTAGTGTGATGAATAAAGAATAGCTCAAGCACCAATATTTATTCGCCCCCTGATATGTACAGACAATGAGCCTTCTTTGGTCCACCTAATAATTTAGATAAAGTTTTCTCCGTCTTTTCCCATCTCAGCACGGCTCATCTCTTCACTAGCGATGGCCAAAAGGGATCTCCTCTTGCGTCCGCAACCTTAAAATAGCAAGTTAAAATGGAATGGATAGGATTTTACCTCCACGCGTGCAGCCGCAACCACATCCTCCACCCTGAAGTCAAGTTTTTTGTGAAAGAAAGTAAAAAAACTTACGTTGATACAAGCTTGAGTACAGACGGGTTGGCAACATTTACAGCAGGTGGTTTGCTGGACTGGGACGTACACTGTATTGGTCGAGCAGGTGATGCATCCCGGCGTTCCACAAGAGCAAGGAGGAGGGGGAGCTGGACAACAAACTTGGCCACATTGGCCTGCTCCGCCGCAAGAGCACATTCCTGCACAACATCCACCACCTCCTCCACATTGACGTTTAGCTCGGAGGACAATGCCCGTTTCTTGTACCGGCTCGAGAGGACTTTGATCAGCGGGGGAATAGACCTATTTCATTTTGGATTCAGAGGGGGAACTTACAAGAAAGGTGGAACCACAGACGACAAGCGAGAGTGCAATAAAATATTTCATTTAGTCTGAAAATTGCTTGGATAGAAAATGGAAGAAAGAGAATGTTTCGAATGGCTATCAAAGAAGCCCGCGGCAAATGATCGGAGGTGTCAATAGAGTCAAGGCGAGCCAGCTGGCTTATAAGCACCTGAAGGGCGTCTTTTGACAGGTCCAGAATCAGCCGGAAATGACCGGATCGGCCGAGTCCACGGCCCGAAAAGTCTGATTACGACTTTTTGTCTTTGGCTTAGAGACGAGGGCAGAGAAGCTAGAGATATCTATTATTTGAGTTTTGTTGAGATTTCACGAAACTGGTCCTTCCCTTTTTGTTCTCGCCACCTTTCTGACCTTTCACTATAACTAGTCAGCGGCCAGTCTCTTCTCCCCTTCTCAATTACCGTCCTGTCCGTTCGATCTCACCCCCTACTCACAAAAGCTTGGTGTGTGTGTGTGTGTGATCACTTTCCCTTTTTCCTGGAATGTTTTTGGGCATTGGAGGGGTTGATAATTGTAGCGCATCCGGTTGCCATAGGCCGGAAAAGGGGCGGATCCTTTCGCTTTTGTCCGAAAGTCAACTCCGGGAGAGCTTGAAACATTCTCCCGCCTTTTAGAGACATTCTATCCGCTTTCACAAACGTTTCTGTTATTTTCTTTAGCTCATCAGTTATTGCAGTTCATTCAACAGCCAACTTTTTATATTCTTTAACGACTTCGATTTGAGATTTCTATGCTTTACCTCTTAGCCTTGTCTAGCTTTAATGTCCCTCCCCATTTTCAGGACAAAATTCTACAGAATCTTCTGAAAACTCCCGCCATGAGCGGCCTTCTGCCTCTTCTGATTTCTCTGTGTCTCATCTCTCTCACTCAAAATTGCGCTCCACCCGGATTTGTTCAATCCAATGATCCCGGTATGATTGCCCCTCATAAAAGCCATAAAAAAAGATGATAATTTCAGCCCAAGTGGGAGCCCGCTGTTCCGACCTTATACTCTATCCAGTATCGGCTGTAGATCAAAGCGATCAGTACAGGTTCGAGGGGATAGAGAACAACTAAAAGGACGTTGTTTAGATTTGATTATAGTGATGTGTCGTTTGGAAATACTCATTCTCAAGGAGCTACAGTAGCCATCACCTGTACGACTGGAGGACAGCCAGCCACAGTTGAGGGCTATGATCAGGTTTGTTTTGTCCTTTTTCTAACGAAATGACCTCTCATTTTTTAATCAGCAGACTATAGTGAACAGAGCGAGGAGGCTCTTTCAAACGGCCATAGTAACCCGCTGGTCGCAGCCATTTATTCTGGGGACTAATGCATTCCGTATAGTTAGGGTCCAGCCGTTTTTGAATGTTCAATGCGAGAGAAACTCAACTTTTTAGCAACGGGCTTCTATCTCGGCAGCTCCTTCTCTTTTGGCCACTTGCACAAACGTGGGAGGCAGTCAGTATACTTGGACTATACTTGGTCGGATACTTCAATTCGTCGATTGTCGCTTCTGAAGAAGTGAAAGATCTCAAATCATCCAGTTGCAATACATTGAAGAACAGGTCTGCTCCCAGATTTCATCAAAAGTGTTACTCTCTTGCCCTAATAGTCCTTTCTAGCCCCGTGTCTTTCTTTATTTACTGCAATAAAATGTTGTTTTGTTATTTTTAATCAATGATTTCATCATCAACCTGTAGACGGCTTTCCGGTTGACTGCTAACTTTTGACAAGCGGCACACCACCAGCTATAATGGCTAACCAATTTCGTTAGGGCCGGTCACTCACCTGGTCCGGTCACAACTGGGACGTCAATTATCTTCTCCGCTCGGCGGTGTTCCATACTTATTTGTGGGGATCTAAAAAGCGTTTTAAATACTAAAAGTTTATTTGAAATCCACAAGTCAATCCACAATCATTGGAAAAAGTGTTTGAATAAAATATAACACATAAGACGCGATGCTCTTTATCCAAGACGGAATATGGATTCGGAAGACTGGGTTTGATTGACATGTGGTGGGAAAGATAGATGAGCAGGAGGGATAGAAACGTGTGGATAACCAGGCTTATCAGGACGGAAGAGCTCCAAGTTGGTTCCGTCTTTGTCAATTACGGCAATGCGTACTACTCCTCCAGAAGAACTGAACAGAAATAATTGATAAGCTTTTGTTTAAAAGATATGTTTGAGAAACGATAAAAAGAAAAAAAACAGAACTATTTACCTTTAGGGGCCCCAGTAGTCATGATTCAATTTTTGTGTTGTCAGGAGGGTCGAGGGTTCAATCCCCCTCCCTGACTTACATTTTGGCTTTATTAAGTCAAACCTTTTTTTCATATTTTTTGACTCAATTGTATTGCATTGGCATCTCCTCATTATCCAACGGCAAACTCATTTTTTGAGCAATCCTATTGATAAAAAATGCTTGCCTGTTGAAAATTTGATTCTCTTTAAATAAAAATCCAATTTCTCGACTCAGATCAACTCGATAAGCCAGAGAATTCCAATGCTACAAAGCAGCTAAAGTAGTAAAAGGCCAATTCAGTGTGCTTTGCGCGGCTGAATTGAGTCAAAACGTCAAAAATATGAAAAAAAGACTTGAATTAATAAAGCAGAAATGTAAATCAGGGAGGGGGATTGAACCCGCGACCCTCCTGACAGCACAAAAATTGAATCATGGCTACTGGGGCCCCTAAAGGTAAATAGTTCCAAAAAAAAAAACTAACCCATCACGGAAAACAGCAAGACCAACAGCTTGTTTGACGATTTCTTTGCATTCTTCTCTAGTCATTCCTGGCTTCCATGAACTGTCCAAAAATCCCTGTAAAGTTATTAATTGTATTATTTAGGCTCATATTTCAAAACATCCATTATATTTATGAAGAAATAAACTAATTAATAGAAAACAAACCTGAACGAAGCCTGATCCTGATCCAGAAGCAGTAGATCTTTGTCTTGTAACAAATCCCCCCAAAGGAATAGCATATAACTGTCCTCCTTCTTTGCTATCATACCCAGCTACTAAAACTGAAGCCGATAGTTGATCTCTATAGCCATAAAGAAATTGGCGGAAGATCTGAGTGGCTCGATAAATAGAGATCGGCTTGTTCTCCATCATGCTAAAATATTTTCTTAAAAACCAAAAAAACACTTGCCTGAAAAGTTCCAATTGGTATTTAACTATATCTGCGATAGCTTGAGTATCAGCAGCTGATCCAGAGCGGCAAACAACCAGGTTGTCAGTAATCGGAGTGATTTTATTCGTAGCTCGAGAAGAAATAAAGCTTCTTAAAAATTATAAAATTACAATCGAGTTTTAAAATAATGTACCCGGCACTAGTTCGTGAATCAGTTCCAACAACAACTCCTCCTTCAAATTCCATGGCGATAAGAGTTGTCTGAAAGCAGTGTGTTTAAAAAAAATAAACTTACTCCAGTACTAATCGGCTCATGAGGATAAAAGCCAATTGCTGGAATAGCCTTCCTCTTTTCTTCATGCATGGTATCCATTTTCTGCAAAAAAAATATATGGAAAATCAAAATATCATCAACAACAAGGATATAGAAGGAGTGTTTAGAGCAGATTGAAAACATAATCTCTATCACGATGGATAATATAATTTCTTGCGTACATTTTTATACGACTTTCTACTTAAAAATATTGGAAAGTTGGTCAGAAATAATAAAGCTTGTAGTTTAAATAATGAAATCCAACGACAAGGACAACGAAAAGATGAAAACACCCATTTAAGATGACAAACGTTTGAATTTGGCGCCTACCGTGTTCCCTGCGCATCGAGACATTTTGGCCGCGAGCCATTCCAAGCGGCGTGCGAAAATTTTGGGTAAACCTCATTTGTTCTTTTTTCTCCGCTGTGTAACTTTCGATTTTTCTCTGCCGTTTTTTACGCTGCTATTTAAATTTTTCTACGCAGCTTTTTTGTGATATCCTTTTTTCAAATTGCATTTCAAACAGGCTTTTAAAATAAAGCAACTGATTGTTTTCAAGAAATGTTGAAAATAACGTTGTTTATAAACTAACAAACTGGAAATCTAAAACGTTTTCATTTCTTTTGTGAATTTTTGTTCCGAAGTATTTGATCTACTAAAATTGTTTGCCTTTGTCACGTGTCCATTCAGTATGCTTTGTTATCACAAGAATCGTCTCGCTTTTCTCTACTCATTTTTTTATTTTTCAGCAACAATGTCGGACATGGAGTGCTACAAGTGCCACGGCACCGGACACATGGCAAGAAATTGCAATAATAGCTCAGGAGAATCCCGCGGACGCGGTGGAGGAGGAGGAGGATGTTGGTGTTGTTTGGGGTGTTAGAGGGAGTATTTTTAGGTAATCTTTTGACGGACTAGAGTTGAGATGGGGCCCTGTCTTTGTGCTTTACTTAACTTTACTATTTCTTTTCAGCCTGCTACAACTGCGGACAGACAGGGCACTTCAGCCGCGATTGCACACAAAGCCGTGATGGAGGTCGTGGATTCAGCCGTGGAGGTGGCGGTGGTAGCGGCGGCGGTGGCGGTGGCGGTTGCTTCCAATGTGGAGAATCTGGTCACTTTGCCAGAGATTGCCAGAATAGCGATCGTGGAGGAGAGCGTCGTGGAGGTGGAGGATACGGTGGTGGTTAGTCTTTTCCTTTACTTCATTCTATCTCCAAATTCCAGGACAACAGCGTCGTTGCTACAATTGCGGACAAAACGGCCACATCAGCCGTGATTGTATCGAACCTCCTGGCAGTGGAAATGATGGCGGCAAGAAATGTTATACCTGCAACCAAGCTGGTCACATCAGCCGAGATTGTCAAAACCGTAACTAGATCTCGCGACTAACAAATTTCCCGAACCGTTAATTGTTGTTTGTTATTTTTGTGAAAATAAAGCTTCACTTTATTTCTGTTTGTCTATAATGGGGAAAGGCTTTTCAGATTTTCTTTTCTCCTATACACAGCACAGGAACTAGGCATCCCTCAGTTTTCCAGCCTGGGCCCGTTTCAGGGTTATGCAGCTCGCCTCGAAGCCGCTAGTACTCCTCGATCGCCATAGCAACGTTGCCGGCCAGCCGCATCGCTGTCGTCCGTTGCTTTCCTCCCTAACTGCTCGTCCAATTGCTTTATAGTCTTTAGTTTTTAGCCGTTGCCATGCCATCCTGGCTTTGCTGCACACACGCACCGCGGTCCAAACCCGAAGAAATATATCAAATGGCTCAAACAGAGGAGCACAACAGTCCACAAGCTGCACGTGCAGTCAAGCCTCCGCAGCCACCCGTTCCCACAGTTGAAGTTACTGCTCCAGAGCCTTCTAGGCCTCAATTTTCGTGGTAATTTCTGCCAAAATCTGGCTGAAAGTAGTCAAATTTAGGGAAAAACGAGCACCCGTCGATTTTGCAAAGGTCACCGTGGCTAACCTGGTTGAGGAGACCGTTTCTAGAGAAGATTTCAACGGGGAGCCGTGCATTATTGAAAAATGCAAGGTAATTTCAACCAGTTTAAAAGAAAATTTCCCTTATAGGAAAGCATAATCGTCATAAAAGGGTACATGTCGGCTGTTACAATCGACGACTGTGTCGATACTCTGATAGTGTTGGGACCCTGCTCAGGAAGGTTCGTTTGCCATCCAACATTTGAGATATTTGTAGTGTTTTTATAAGAGATAGCTTCAATTGCTCGCTTCTTTCCGTGTGCGGCCAACTTCGAACTCGTGATTGCCATAACCTTGAACTCGTTCTTCGTTGCTCATCTGAACCTATTATTGAGGAATCAACAGATGTTACCCTGCGCCCATTGTGTCTTTTTTATCCAGAATTGAAAGGTAAAAGAATAGAAATAAATCTAAAAAGGGATGTTTAGAGCATATGAAAAAGGCTGGATTGGATCCCTTCCGAGATCAGGCTGTCTCTATTCATGACTTTACTCCAAATTCCATGAAATCAAATTTCAAAGTCGAGAAGAAGACTATTTCTATGGTACCTTTTTTATCTTTAAAAACAGGAATTTAGACTGAAAGTGGTCTGGCAACATTGGCTAAATTTGAGATCCATGTTGATGCGACGAGAACTCTTTTTCCCTTCCAGCTTTCTCATGGAACTACCCTCTGTTTTGCGTATCAAGGAGCCCAAAAGAACAGTGAGGAATATCAGCAAGACAGAGAACGATTGATGACTGAACTAAATGCGTCAACAAAGCTTTGTGTGCTATGTGCAATGGATTTGGAAATGCCGACATGGGGAGGTTGCCCCTCGATCTATGATCAATTACCTCTTCCGATTGATTCCTTTGGTTTGTTGATCTCAATTGGAAGACAAAGCGAACGACAATTCAGCTAGAATCTCGATTGTCGGCTGCTCAGGTTGGAGAGATGAATTCGAAATGCTGATCATACGTCACGGCGGCTACACTCTCATCCCTGCGGAGGAGTGTGAAATAATGGCCAAGCGTCTCACCGACGCAGAACTTCTGGAAAAGTAATGAAGCTCGTCTAAACACTAAGTAACAACCATTTCTCTGAACGATGTCTGTATAT
The DNA here is from genome assembly GCA_932521405.1 of Oscheius sp. JU1382. NCBI lineage: Eukaryota > Metazoa > Nematoda > Chromadorea > Rhabditida > Rhabditidae > Oscheius > Oscheius sp. JU1382. The sequence continues at coordinate 271,177 of OW051478.1, read as the reverse complement.
TCCCTTTCAAAAACTGTGAATAAAGCTATCCTATCTAATGGTCTAGTTGCGCCTCTTCCCACGACGAATCACCTCGAAAATGACGGGAAAAATCGAAGAAAATATAAAGAGACTGTCTGCAAAGCCAACAGCGACGCTTCTTCTTAGAATGACTTGGCTTCTTTTATTTTTATTCGCTGAAGGAGTCGACAGTCAGGGATTAAGCTTCTGCGGAGCGGGTAAGATCATGTTCTTTCTCTCTCTAATATGTCAATTCAAATTATTACTGCCGAATACGTGGCTGGTAAGAAAAAAAACAGAGATCAAACACCGTTGTGTTCTCAAAAATGCTCTCCACAATGATATTGTTGTAATTTGTGATGACTTCATTCCAGGTTGGACTTTTGAGAAATCATGTCTGGGATTGAGTTTCCCCAGCGCTTATGTGGATGGGAAGAATGGCCAGCCGGCCCAATGTGTCATCGCTCTGGAAGTAAAAATGCTGAGAACCCCGAGGAAACCTGATTTCAGGACGCGAGTGCCGTCTCCACCCAAATTGAGAACCAATGTGCCCAAATCAAGGACAAAAGAGGTGTCTCGGCCGTGCCATTCGACAGCACTAGCGGCTCAGTTGATCAGCTCGAAAAATACTTCGCTCTCAAGGTAGGAACTATTCTTTGACTTTTCTTTCTTCGCCAAACCTGTCGAGGTCGATGACCACTAAGGTTTTAGCGTAAAGAGAGAGTGCTCGATGTAATATTTTTTGCTTTAGCAAACGGGATTTTATTACGCAGCTGCTGGGAAACAAGTCATCCCAACCAGTGGAAAAAAGACCGATGTCCAGGGATATCTTTGCAGCCTGAGTGAGCTCGATCACGTTATGAAGGAAATACATCATTCAGAGGACACATTCGGATGCTCTGCCGGCTGGTTCCGCTACGGTAGTCACTGCTACTTTCCGAGAAATACGTCCCGACCATATGGCGATGCTCAGAACGATTGCTTGGATAAAGAAGGAACTCTTCCCAGGATCGTAAACGACGATGAGAATAAATTCGTGGCCAGTAAGTCAATCCCTTCCCATAGAAAAAGTGCAAATTCCCCCTCTCGTCCTTCCTCTTCGCCCCATTAACTGACTCTTGGGTTGTGTGTGGGTTTGGCACAATTGCCTTGCCCTTGTCTGCCTGTCCCGCCATCGTATCAAATGTTTTTTTGTGTAGATGGCTAACAGAGAACGCCAAGGTCAATGGTGACCCCAGCAGTTTATGGGAAAAGCTACACAAATGTAGAACGCTTCCTTCAAAGAACGGGCTTTCCCCCAAGAAGAGAAGCTTTCAGTGCTGGCTCGTGAGCAGATCTTCAATGACGCTTTGGGAAAGAATGATATCTGGGGACCGCTGCAATACTTCCCTGACGACAACCTCTGGCAATATTCGGATTTGGACACTCCTGACCGTAAAGTTCTCTACATGAGGTGGTGGAGTACAGCTTCAGGTTAGACTTTGTTTTGGAATTGACAGCGTCGTGACTTTTATCAATCGTTTACTGTCAAAAATTCCATTTCCTGACAACGAAACCGGTTCAGGTCATACGCAGCAGTCTATCCGGCGAATTGAATCACAGATCTTTTGCTGAGCTGGGTGGGGTCAGTCCACCTTGATCGTTGACTTGGAAAAGGTGGAAAAGAAAAGAACGTCTCGATGACGTAGAATTGATATCGGGCGTAAACAAGTCGAAAGAACATGATGAAATGCCAGTCTTGGTCAGAGGACTTTGCGTATTTTGTTCAATCTTAAAACCACAAATTCTTCTCTTTTCGGAAGTTGCTGTCATACCCAAAAATGTTATAAAAACTGGCAATAATCCATCATTTTTGGATTCTCCTTCCATCGTAGAGGAACCGAATGTTCGAGATTTCTGACCATTCAACTGCTTTTTTGCAGCCGAATTAGGTCGAGACAAGGAAATAAAAATCCGTCTCGTACAAATTACAAGATTTTTCAACGAAATAAGCAAGTTTCGGTTCCACTAATAGTTTTATCGATAGATCAGACTAGGAACTATTTTCAGGGACTTATCCCGTCGTCAATAAGCCTTCAGCTGGCTATGTTGCTTCTACCATCTTCACCGGACGAAACGACAAGGATCGCACGGCTTATTTCGGCTACTGGGGGACTTCCAAGCCGACCGAAAGCAAGCAGTACATTTGCCGGCGTCCTTTGCATCAAATTTGATTCGAATAAAAGTTTTGGTGAACTTGGTTCTTTGTGTAAACGCATAGCGATTAGCCCCCGAGGCAGTGTAAAAGAACGCTGACCGTACAAAAAGTGAACATAGTTCAGTTTTCTCGGCCGTTAATGGTCAGCAAAAAAGCGCTTTCCATATTGGACAATCAAAAATCGCTCATTCTTAAGAGCAAAGTAAACTCGTTTGCCATGTTAGCGAGCCTTAATAGCCTCTCGAAAAAAAGTTCTCCATATGAAATTGAAAGCAAACAGATTCCAATTTTTGAATGAACGAGTTTAACCGTACAATTACCAATTTGAACCTGGCAATCTTGATAGCCTCGACAGGACATTGTTTTTAACTTCGACGGGAATCTTCTACGAGTATGAGAGATCACTATCATTTGGTAACTGAACCGATAAGCAAAATGCTAAGGGTAGTGGTCTTTGATTTCTCTCGACGCGTTTTTTGGTTCGGGTCGTTGAGGTCAATGAGGGTTTTTATGAAAGGCTACTTGGAAAGCTTCAAAGGCATTTAAATTTGGCCTTTCTTCTCAAGCTATGATAGGCTATATTGGATTGACTTCAAAGTGGTGAAAATGGCAAGGCATACAGTAATCCTGAAAAGATTCTACAGGCTTCAGGCGTCAGACACAATAGAAGTTTTCCCAATTAACAAGCCGTGACCGAGACTTTTCTCTTCCCTTTCTCGCCGCTCTCTTGATAGAAGAAGCGAAGAGAACTAACTTTTTAGCCCGATTGTTACAAAGTAAGCGCGGTGAACCGTTAGCTGGCCATTCCGGTTTCCCGTTGGCAGAAGGTCGACCGGGACAGTATAAAAGCACCCGGCTGGGTAAATTCAGACAGACAGCAGGAAAAGCAGAATGAGGTGCTTCATCCTCTTCGCCTCTTTGGCTCTCTTTGTATCCGGAAAAACTCGTGAGTCTTTTGAAAATTCTATTCACTCTGACTTTTGATTCTTATTTTATTCTTTTAACCTTTTGTGTTCAATCAAAAGAGAATCTGAGATCCTCCAGAGCAACAAACCTTTTCAGTCGGAAAGAGAGGATCCAACTCTTATGGAGATGAAGCCGTAACCCCAGCTGCCCAACCAGCTGCTCCCGCTGAGGCACCCAAAGAAGAAGTCAGTTTCACTGATATCTACTAGAATTATCGGATTTACAGGCCCCCGTCGCTGCCGAACAGCCAGCTGCTCCCGCCCCTGCTCCCGCCCCTGCTCCAGCTCCTGCTGGATGTGGATCTGCTCCAGCTCCTGCTGCTCCCGCCCCCGCTCCCGCTTCTCAGGATTCTGGTATGTTCCTCCCTCTAGCAGCTCAAAAAATTATCTCTCTTCAGGATACCGTGCCAAGAGAAACGCCTACGGAGATGAGGTATTTATTTGATAGAACGTCTCAACGTCCTTTTTAGCAAGTGACCCCAGCCCCAGCTGCCCCTGCCGCTCCCGAAGCACCAAAGGAGGAGGTCCCAGTTGCTGCCGAACAACCAGCTCCAGCTCCCGCTCCTGACTGCCCTGTTAGTTGTAAAAATCTTGAAAATGATGACTTTCTGCTTTAGGCTCCAGCTGCTGAACCAGCTCCCGCCCCAGCTCCTGAGCCAGCTCCTGCCCCAGCTCCTGAGGTATTATTTTAAGGGTACTATAATCACTTTTTTTAAGGCTCCTGCTCCTTCTGGATACGCCGCCCCTGCTGCTCCTGCCGCCCCTGCTGAGCCAGCTCCCGCTGCTCCCGCTGCCCCTGCTGCCGGAGGATACAGACACCGATCTGTCTTCAGACATCGCCGCATGCGTGTCGCCAGAAACGCTTACGGAGATGAGCAAGTAACTCCCGTTAGTTTAGGAAAGAGTAAAAAACCTTTTCAAATGTTTAGGCCCCTGCTGCTCCCGCTGCCGAGCCCGCCCCAGCTGAAACCCCGTTCGTTTTTTAAGAGAAACAACGTAGAACGCAACTTTTTAGCAAGGAGGAAGCCCCAGTTGCCGCCCCTGCTCCTGAAACCCCCGCTCCCGCCCCAGCTGGATGTGGATCTGCTGCTCCTGCTGCCCCCAAATCCGCCGACTCTGGATACCGTGCCAAGAGAAACGCCTACGGAGATGAGGTATTTATTTGATAGAACGTCTCAACGTCCTTTTTAGCAAGTAACCCCAGCCCCAGCTGCCCCTGCCGCTCCTGAAGCACCAAAGGAGGAGGCCCCAGTCGCTGCCGAACAACCAGCTGCCGCTGAAGCCCCAGCACCAGACTGCTCTGCTGCTGCTCCAGCCGCCCCAGCTGCCCCAGCCAAATCTGCTGACTCTGGATATAGAAACTAGATTCTCGTAGACAACGAGACCACAAAAATCTCATTACAATCAAGTCAAACGCTTTTCAGGTTCAACTTTAAGCTTTGTGCAGCTCAAAGAGTATTTCGCTAATAAAAACATTCAAAATATCTTGTATCTTTTATCAAGAGTTTCCTTTTCCAAGACAACCAGTAAGACCCGTTCTTATCCAGTTCCCGTGAAAGCTCTAGGACTTTCTCCGCCTCGTGTTCCAATTTCAGCATGCAGCTTCTTCTTGTTTCTATCTACATTTTCTCTTCTTGCTCTTTTGCTGATGAAATAACTGGCGATGGCTATGGCGACGAGCCTTTTACTCCTATTTATAAAATTGTAAAATATACAGAAGAACGCGAACTCATTAAAGATATTGAGAAAGGAAAACCAAATCTGCAGGTACTTTTTAAGGAGAAAAACAAATTATTTTCAGCAGAATATTCTTCTAATCAAGCCGTCTGGCTATCGACAAAAGAGAGCGCAAAATTCATATGGAGATGAGACTAATACCGACGCGCCAGTAGATGTTGGAGGCTACGAGCCGGAGACAGAAGAAACTGCTCCACCAGCAGACAATGGCTATGAGCCAGAAGAGACAGATGTCTATCCCTCTGGTTATAGAAGAAAACGAGCTGGAGAGAATTCGTATGGAGATGAATCTGTGACTCCAGAAGGAACAGAAGGCTATCAAGCTGTGACTGAAGAAACTCAAGCGCCAATTTACAACGAAGCATCCTATGGAGACAGAGCTCCTGAAGTCGTTGAAGCTGGTTACAGAAAAGTTTTGTAAGATTTTATTTTTTGGCTAATAGCCACTCGATTGAACTTTCTCAATGGTTTTGACATTTTGTTCCACAGCAACGGCTGGCTTTTCTTCCATTTCGTGATAACTTTGTGCCCCTTCTCCAGGAGCGGGAGTAGCAGGAGTCACAGCTTCATCTCCATACGAGTTTCTCTTTGCTCTGTGTAGTATTTAATTAAAGAAAGAAAAGAAAAATAAGCGACAGTTTATTTGCAATAGAGCAGAATCGGAAAGCGAAAGGGAAAAGCGACGATTTATTTGCAATAGAACAAAATTGCAAATTTCACCTGTAGCCGCTACTAACAACTGAGGCAGTTCGTGTTGGATATTGTTGTACTTGAGCAGACTCGTGTTCAACCATTGGTCTGAAAAAATTCAATCAAATTACATAAATTTACTTGTAAGGATCTTGAGCTCCTCCACCTTGAGGCATCACAGCTTCGTCACCATAACTATTGCTAGCTCGTTTTTTCCTATAGCCACTGGATTGAACGCCACTTGTGTAGGTTGAGTAGCTCTGTCTAGCACGGCTGGAGGCTTGTTCGGGAGCTACGTTGGCAGACAGTTGGGCACCTCCTCCTTCCACGGCGCCGATCGGCTCATCACCATATGAATTACTTGCCCGTTTTACAACTAAAATTAGGCTTGAAAATGTAAAATAAGTAGAAACTCACTGGCAGCGACTCCTACTCCAATTAGGCCTAGAAAAAGAAGAAATTTCATAGTTTCAATGCGCTTTGTCTCACCCTTGGTCTCTTTATAAGTCGGTCACGTCGTTCCTGTTTTGGTAAACAGTCTCTTGTACCTCGGATGCACCTTTCTCAAGGAGACAAGTGTTTTCAATCAAAAACTGGATCCACAAAAACTGACAAGCCAGACAGATTTAACATATTTTGAGGTTTACAAGTTAGTCACAAAGCAAAAGTGCTGACAAGGTTAAAGTCTTCAAGCTTGGGAGCAAAAGATCGCTAAAGAGCTTATAAAATTGCTGTCCTTTTATTTGTGCAAATTTAACTGCTACTTTTGTTATCAAGACACAATGAGGACAAGTTGCCGCATGACTGGAAGGAGGAAATATTTTGAGTCTGACCGATGTCTGAAGTTATTTTATTACCTCTTTCTCTTTTCCTTTAGTTTTCAGTAAGGTAAGTTTTTAAATGGAACGTTTATTTACAAATAAAATCACAATTTTGGAAACCATTATGTACATGAGAAGGAGTTGGGAAGGAGCTTCTTGACCAGCAAGCTAGTCCGTGGAGAGGCGGTAATCGACAATTCCACATTCAATAGGAGTTCTTCCCACTGTGATCTAAATTCGCTATTATATTTTATCCACTGCACTGTCCTACCATAACTTCTCCATCTCGGTTGCTGTTCACCAAATCGCGGACTTTTCCATCAATGAAGTCGACAGGCTTAGGCATCAGGATGACATGAGAATCTCGAGGATCAATCAGCGTGTATTTCTCGTCTCCAACATTTCCAAGCTGAAATTCTTCGTTTTTTTAAAGTTTTTATTGAAAAACCCACGATGTATTCTTCCTTGATGAGAAGAGGTTCTGGAACGATGTCTTCAGTTGAGAGAACCTCATCGATTGAGTCCCAAAGGAATAAATCTCTCGCGACTATCTGCCACTTCTCTGAGCCGAGCTTGTTCTTCTCAATTATCTGAAAACTCTTTTTATTTGGATACCGAAGGAGGAACGAACTCTGCAAGGACGTCCATTTATGACAGCCAGTTCAAACTCCTTTACTCTGGGAACTTTCTTATTTGGAGCTTCATCTTCGTAGAATTTTTGCGAATCGCGACGATTCAATTTGGGGTTAGCATTGAGGCGATGCTTAGCAGAATCAATCATTTCAATAGCCATTTTCTAAAAAAGAAGGTGAGTCTTATATCTTCAAATTGAGAGAGAAAAGATCAAGGTAGAAGAGCCGGGAGCCGACCCGGAACGCCGCTGGACAACGGGACCTCGCCCTTTTAAACGGGGAGGTGTTACACAGCGGATAACAAAACATTTGTCTGATCGTCAGTTGGACGGAAGCTTTTTGTGACGTTATTTTTAATAGCTGCTGACGAGGAAACGAACAGATCAACGAGGAAGAAAAAAAAAGCGTCAACTTGATGGATAAATTTTTGACTCGGAAAATATCTTGACCTAAGTCATACTCTATGAGTCTACGTTTATTTAACTAAACTGACCAACTGTCAAGGGAGAATGAAACTGATAGATTGGAGGGAGAAGGACTTGGAACCTTGGAGGCTATGTAAGCTGATTTTGCTAAGCAGCTCTTCTTATATATCCTACACCTGACTGCCTTTTCCATGACTTACCTGCCCAGGTGACTCACAAATATTGTCACTCTAAGCTCTAAAAATAATTGTTTAGGACTTTGAGCTTCATTTTCTCTTAGACGTTTTTGTTTCTAAAATTAACCTTGTTGTCCGCTAAGTTCACGGCTGTCATGCGGGATCAGGTATCAAGAAAGGAGAGTTAAAAATTTCTTGGGATTGCTTTTAGATGTCTGATTAGATAGACAGCTCTATTTTGAACAGAACGCTTTCACTCCTTTGAACTTATGGGTAATTTCTCTGAAGTATTTTTAAAACTTTCTGGCAACTACGCGCTAGATTAGTAATTTTAATTTCCTCATATTTTTTTCTCATTGTGCTTTCCCAGGATCCATTATCTCCCCATCAAATGTCGTGTTTTCCAGTGTTGAAAAAAATCAGAAATCTCATCTGATGCGACCAGCTGACACTCTTTGACGGCTTTGACCCGGCCAGACCTATTAATTTTATCAAAGTGGCGCACGCTGTGATGCCGTGCCGATCACATGGAGGAAGTTAACAAATAGAGGCTAACAATTGGTCCAGGGAATCCGCGACCCGACTGATCCTGGTGTAAAAAGGAAGGGAGGAGAGGTCATTAATAATCGGGGGAAGTCCTGGTATCAGGCAGATCGCGAGGAAGTTGAAAAGTTCAATCCGAGACCAAGTTCCAAGACCTCCTCGTGTCCATCCTCCCTGTTTATTTGGTTAGAAAAAAAGAAAATTTTATATACAAACGTCAGTCTAATGCAATTCGAGAACCCGTTTGTTTCAAAGGTCTTGTTTTGTCGGCTACAGGGAGCTGTGGACGGGGCAAAGTATGACGCTGATGATGAGAAGAAGTGTGAAAATTTATTTCTATTTTTGTACATTTTCACATTGGCCATTTAAATTTATCCGCCAATGCACGTTCTGAGTTGTCCGACTAGATGAGGGAACGCTCCTTGCACTTCATGAATTACGTTGTTTCCACATGCGGGATCGAAGCAAGTCTATTTGATTTGGATTTTACAAACGAAAAGCCCTACCTGGAGATGCGCTTTGATTTGAGCTGCTTGTGGAGTTCTAGGAAGATATTGGTTGAGACACTTTTCACCACGCCGTTTCAGAATTTTTTGTTGTTTTAGGGTGAGCTGAAATTGACTACAATTTAAATTAAAGTTGAATTACCCTGGGCAATTGGGCCTCGACTACAACTAGAGCCACGAGAAAGACCAGTAATAGGACGGCGCTGAACTTCATTTTGTTTGTCTCACTCGTCTCAACTCATCTTCCTTTTAAACTCGGTCGCAATACTAGTTTTCAACTGTCTCTTGTCTCTACCAATACAACAGAATCTGGCGAGTAGTCTACGTCAGTTTCTTTACACCATGTTTGGTGACTAAAAAGCGAAAAAGGAAGAGCGAAAAATGTTGTTTTGATTGTGCTGTAAAGAGTAAAACAATATTTTTATTTGGAAAATAGTTGAGGTCGGCCTCGCCTAGAATCATCGCCGCAGTTGTGATGCATTTATCCCACTAATTTCAGATAAATGTGCCAAACTACGGGGACAATTTTCCAGGAGCCTCTCTCTCTCTCTCGACGGGATGGGAGACGAATGAGACTGACCGAGGGGATTTGTTACCACGGGGCGGGACTCATGCAAATTAGCGCATAATCAAGAGCGCTACTCGTACAGTACATTGACCTCCTGCCCTGCTCTGTTTTCCGCCCGTCAGTAGTCAGGCTTTACATAATTGGGAACATGAGACGATTATGGCGCTACATTCAAGTGGTACAAGTTGGGAACCCTTTCCCTCCCAAAAAGTGACAGACAATGTTTTTCCCAGAGCAAATAAAGTTATCAGTAGCTTTCGGGGCCATACAAAAGAGGACGTAATTATGTTTTCGAGAAAATGATCATTTTCCTCTTCCTCGTTGGCCTTTCCCATATTTCCGGTTCGTTTCCTGTTAATTTGTAGAAAAGTCAAACTTCAGCTGATCAAGTCTGCCCAGGAAATGACTTGACTTCCTTCCAAGTTCAAGCATTCCTCGATGTGGGAAACTAATTTATCTCCAAACTACAGCTTTTCAGGGCCACAATAGTCCTCGAGCAATGTTAGCCCAAGGAAGATTCCAAGTTGGAGGGAATGTAATGCCACCTGCAGCAGATATGGAGGAAATGGTAGCTTCAACTACTACAATTAAATGACATTTAGCAATGGGATTGCAATCTAGCAGCATCAGCAGCAAAATACGCAGCAGCTTGCCCTGGTGGACATTCACATTGGAGAGGTCTTGGAGAAAATCTTTATTGGAAATGGTCAACTCAGCCAGTAAGTTCTAATTTTTCTAATGCGCTTTCTTCAGTTTGATTTAAATGAAGTCCCTTCAATTGCAACAAACTCTTGGCTCAACGAGTTCCAACAATATGGCTGGCCGAGTATTCAATTTGATGGAAATCACATGAACATAGGCCATGCTACACAGGTTACACAATGATTTATTTTTTTTTAAATGTGTGTTAGATGATGTGGTCTCAAACAAATCAAGTCGGGTGTGCAATCGGAAGCTGTCCCAAGCGAGGATTTCCCTATGGAGTGGCTGTGGTTTGTCAGTACTCCCCTCAAGGAAATATCATCTCCTTGGCCAATTTCCAGCCGGGACAAACGTGCTCCGGCTGCAGCAATACTTGCAATGCAGTGAGTAGATCGGTTTTCTTATTAAAAATTAATTTCAGCAAACTGGACTCTGTAACTAAAAGCGAGAGAGAAAGAGAGCTATCTGTAAATAAATGTTTCATTCAAAGACACAAGCGATCACAAAATTGATATTTCTTTGCAGAGAAAAGAGTTGAGATCTCATCAATAAAATACTAGAGGAATCAATATGACGGGGAAGAGAAGAGGTTTCAAAGCAATGGAAGATCGAATAGCTACGCGAGCATCGCTGGACAAGACATCATCTATCCGTTCAATTCGTTTCGGCGTCGTTTCACAGGGCAGACGAAGCAGCTTACACATCAAGTGATAAATATCGCAAATTTCTATCGGACCTTTTCGATATCCTTTTTTAAACACTACAATTAGCTTGTGGCATCAAAGGAAAGCTCAACTCACTTGGTCCATAAGCCAAAAATACTCCTAACATGTCTGGATATTGATTATTATATCCATCTAGCCCGTAAGGAACTGTTGATTCTTGTGGAAATTGCTTCCTCGGGTCTCTCTGCAGCTCAAAACTATGATTTGATAATAAAATCTACCGTAACAATGGCATATCCTGGCTGCGCAACCAGAAGTAAATCAGCTACAGTAGCTGAGCGCTTATAATTATACCATTCGGGCATATCGCCAATCTAAAAAGAGGCTTTTCTTTTGAAAAAAAAAATGAAGAAACATACTCTTGAGGCCGTGTAGTAGACTTTTACATTTGGAATTGGATGATTATGACGAAGCTGAGTAAAAACTTGATGAGTTTTACCATTTTTGGCGATAATTTGTTTGAGAGCTCCTCCTCCTATTGTAATATTCAGCAATTCCATAGGGACATAATCATCCAAAACCCTGAACTCGATTTTATTCTCGGAAGGCTTTAAAGTACCGTATATGTGAGCGAGGGACTCCGGAGAGGCCGTGTGTTGAGATGACCATCACATTGAGATCTATTCTTTCACGAGCTTGAGCAACCAATCGATCCAATGACTAATTTACGATTATAAATAAGATAAGAAAGAAAAAATCACCTGCTGGAATCTATCAATTTCTCTGGCATTTTTTACAACAGCTCGATTCGGTCCAAGTCTCGAAATCTCCTCTCTGATGTTTGGGTGATAAACCATCACAAGGTCATGCGTTTTGGTTGCCTCAGCCACCTGACGAGCATAAACCTCATCCGCGAAGGAGAGGCCGTCATCTTGAGGCGGAAAACAATACGTCGGGGGAGATTGCCATTCCACATTACATTCAGGGAAGAAAAATAAGGCAACCGAAGCTTTTGCCTTTGCTGCAGTAATATAAAGCGGTTCTACTCCCCACCAAAGGCTGAATTGCTTTTATATTTTGAAGAAGAAAAAAAGCTCTCACAATTCTTCAAAGTCACTCGATTGGCTAAAATTGGCGAATGTCTGTCCCGTTCGGTGGTTATACATAAAATCATCGATTATTCCATGTCTTCGAGGTAATCTGCCTTCAATTGAAGTCGTCAAACAATAGAAATCAGAGTCCTACCGGTCATAAGGGAATGCCTATTGGGTAGTGGAAGACTCGGAAAGACTGGAAACAATTTTGTACTCCAAACTCCCTCATCTTCGAATGTCCTAAATCCAGAGAGATGACTGAATCGGTGGAATATATTTCCTCCCAGGCCGTCAACTGGAATGAAAATTAATTACGAGGCGTAGTGTAATAGGATTATTAGTTCTTGGAAATTCGGGAAATATTTATGAGATTAATGAAAATGCAACGTCAAAAAAGAGACCCACCAACTACGACGGCCAGTTTCTGGGCTTCAAGCTCCTTTCCGCAGAAGACGAGAAGAAAGAAGATAAGAAACGGCATCTCGTCCCATGTGCGCTTGTCTGGCTGAAAGGAATCCTGCGCTTATTAACGAACACGCTAGCCATTGTCGGAGCCACAAAGAGAGGGGAAAATACGAGGAGAGAGGGAGAAAGCTAGGAGAGAAGCCAAGTGCAAGTGACACTTTCTCAGGAGTTCGAGAAAATAGGCCGCTTTTGAAGGGGATTTATGGAAGCCAGGAGAGAGTCAGGTTGCTCTTTAGCGTGACGATCAGCTTTTAGAGAAAGAGAGAGAGCGCGCGTTGAGAGAAGAAATTATTACGAGGTGGATGAAGAAAATCCGAGAAACTAATTGGCTTTTTTTCTAGTTTCTATCGCATGAGGCCGAGGTAATTGATGCAGGTGATGGAAAATGTATTTTCTTGATTCAAACAGTTTTTTAAAACAAGAAAATGCAGAAAAATGCTCGTTGAACCTGGAAATCCGATAGCGATGGCAATAATTGAGCAATAAGGAAGACCGAGAGCCGGCTGTCTCGCGCAGAGCTCTCGACTGTGTAACGAGATGGACAGTTGCCGTTCATTGCGCACTTCGCGCACCCAAACATTCCTTCGAGAGACCGGGAAATAGAGAGGAAAAGCTTTATTTCTTCTTTGTTTCAAGAGAGAAGGAGAGAGAAAAATGACATAACCCGTAGATGGAAAAATACTTACAACGTAATATCGTAACCGGAAATTTTCTATGTTTTGTCATTATACAAAATTCTAATTATCTGGAGGAGTTGAGGAAGAAGCAGCGGCAGGAGGGGACGCCTCCTCCTTATCCGTCTCGTCCACTATCAGTTCGCGACGATCTTCTTCGAGGACGCGAGTTGCTTCCTAAAATGAATGTTCTCCACGAGTCTTTTTACAAAACCTCGTAAGTCGGTGGCATTTGCTCATCAGTCAAATTGTCTACGGAAGTGTAGCTTGGCGGAGGAGTGGCCAAACGACGCGAGCTACTGCGCGATCTAAATTTTCATTAGGGAACTGCTTAAAAGCGATTCAGGGAAATCAGGCAAGACAGGAAAGCATGCAGTAAAACCACAGGAAAACTCACTGCTGCGCTCTCCTGGTTCCATGCGTTACGGTCGCTCTACCCGCTACAAGAAGAGCCCTGTCGCGAGGGAACCAAGATCCACCGCACATGAAATCATGTCGACATCGTCTACAAAACTTCATGTTGGAAGGGAATTGGCAGGGCTCTTTATCGTTTTTAACCGGCAAAAACCTACCCAGGACGTGCAGGATTGGGATTGAAGACTCGATACCAAGTATCATCGCTGGGAGGATTTATTCCAGCTCGTCTTCTTCTAGAACTAATCCAATTACTCGTTTTAAAAGGCTAGATTTACCTGGCAGTGACACAAAGAAGGCCAATAGTAATCATACAGAAAGACAATCCACTCAAAGTCAATCTCGAATTAACAGCTCCTCTTCGTTTGATGTAGTGTTCGCAATTTTCTCCTCCAGTGGCTGGATCACAAGCTGCACAGGATGTTCCCAAATATCCAGGATGGCACCTGCACGTCCCATTGAGAATATCTCCATGCATGCAAAGAACATCACATTGGGTGCCGAAGAATCGTCCCAAACACTCGCAAGTATCTATTAACCATTAAATTTAGGCAAAAAAAACTAACTGGTAGTGTGATTGGGAACTCCTCCGCTGCAACGAATTTCACAATGTTCTCCAACAAAGTTGCCATGGCAGAGACAGTGACCCATACGATGGGAAAAGATTCCCTCATTTAAACAGATCTAATCGTCTTTAAATAACAAAAATAATTAAGAAAGAAACCGTTTTGGAGGGAATTTGGCAGTGAACTCCCGAAAATCCTTCTGCACAATCACAGCCTTCCGTTGTTTCGTTCAAGTTTCCGCCATTTTTGCACTCGGGATAAGAGACAGGCGCTAGAATTTTTGTCCTATTCTAAACAAAAGCTGCATCAAAATTACCGTAAGCCATGTCATCATTTCTGTCGATTCGGATCTCTCCCGATACGTCAGGGAGTAAGTCGAGCGTTCTCTGAATGTTTTTTTTGTTTGCTAAAAATAGAAAACAAACTCTATGAGGAGGAGCACTTGGCATAAGTGAAAAAACATAGATCAGAGCAATAACTAAGATGAGCATCAATGGCCCGACCCATAGTCGTTGACTGTTGGGAGAAGACATCCTGAAAAGTGGAGATATTTTCGTAGCAAAAACAATGAAAGCCAAATAAACACCGAGAGGGGATGGACGCGGATCGCGAGGATCAGTTTGTTTTCATCTTCTTCCCAAGGAAATTTCATTATGGTTGCGCTCCCTCAAAAAAATATGATTAACTTACTGGTAATTATTACGACGATTGGTCCAACTGATGCGAGAGGTTCTTGGCGGTGGAAGTTGAGCCCTAAAAATGGAGAGAAATATTTCACCACAGCTAGATTATAATAAGAAAGGAGGGATTAAAAAAATTACCTCCGCCGTGAGCGTTGGTGGTGAGTCCCGACAAAGAAAATCAGCGTGGAGGGCTGCTCGGCATGCACCCTGCAATTATTTTAGCGTCTTCTAAAGAGAGAGAGAGAGAGAGAGCAAACGTGATGATCTCGGCGAAAGCTCATGAAAGAGGACAAGATAAGAAGCGAGAGAAATTCGAATGAGACAGATGGCCAACAGCTGGGAAGAAAAAGAATAGAAAAGAAGATGCAGAATAAACGCGACTGAAAGAGGCCAGAAGTTAGAGAAGTAGTCACTCCCTTCTCCTTATTTTCAACGTTCTCCCGTTGTCAAATGCAATTGCTGAAGGTGGCAATCTCTTTGAGCAAAAACAGCAATTTCAAAAAGAGGGAGAGATTAGAAATTAGCGGCTTTCAGAAGGCTTGAATTTTTGATCGCAACTGGAGGACACAAGGGGGCGGATTGCTGAAATTATTCAACAGGATGGCAGATTAGGATAGCGATTGGGCAACGAGAGAGCGCAGAAAGTGTTTTTTGCTGCTTCCGGAAATCCTAATCACAACAACTCAACGTGAGAAGAGAAACGTTACACTAAGGAAACAGGAAAATATTTTGGCAGAAAATTTTAATTTTGGAAAGAATTCCATGTGATTTCTCTGACTTTTATAGGAAATTGCTATTTTTAAAAGCGAGAACTCTTAAAATTTCTACTTTTGGCGAGGAACTTGTGAAATTTTGACAAATATTGATTGATAGCCTCGACAGGTATTATATTTGAGAGAAATCATTGGTAAATGAATCGCGAAGTATGTTTGTTGGCTTATTGTCAAAACAAACTGGTCATCATCATGTGTTTTCTAGGGAGGGACTGCTGACTGTTGTTCGTCATTCGTCCAAAACTTCTAGCGAGCGAAAATGAATTGTGAGAGTACACTCTGGGTAGAAGGTCACAAAAATAGACTAGCAACCTGAAATAAATCAACACGTGACCATTATCATTGAACTTTTCTGAAGGAGGTGCAGAAAAAAAGAAATAAAATCGAAAGCCAGCTGGTGAAGGGAGTTGTCCGCGGGCAGCGATCCGTTGAGAGTTCAAGTGTTTCAGCAGCAAAACAGCCACCGCCAGCTGACGGGAGATTTCTTCTCGTCGCCGAGAGGAGTGTTGAGAGGAGAGAGAGAGAGTGAAATTGATTTGTCCTCGGGAAGGTCATAAAATGAGGCAGAAAGAGGTGGGGGAATTAGCACGTGATTTTTGGGATTCAGTTCGGGACAAAGGTAAACACAGCGAGAGAGAGGCAAAGAGACGAGGAGTTACTGCTCGGCAATCAGTTTTGTTTGTTTGTTTTTGCGTGTTGATCTTTCCCCAAAAGGACCAACTTTTTAGCTCCCCAGCTGACTATAAAATTTCAATTAGACTCAATTATAAACCCACGAAATCTTCCAACTTTTCCAGGGAGTCAAAGTACCAAATCAGGGGGAAATTAATGGCCAAGGATCCAATTTTGCAGTTGCCATTTTGGGGCGTGGGAAGATGATAGAGGTAAAGGCTTGAGAAGCAACGAATCAATACGTGGGCCGCGCCCCTAGTCTCCAGCAGGAAGGCAAAACATTCCACAATCAGATGGAATTCCCGTTTAGGAAAACTCGACGGGAGTGTGGTCAGTTCGTTGGCCTTCAACAATCCCATGACGTTCATCGTTTAGAAGTCCAATCTTGAGATATTACAGCGAGAAAGGACTTCCGAGTACATAGGAAAGCCGTGTCATAACAATGATGGGAAATTGATATAAAAACGGAACTTGATCTGTTTATCCTTCGACTCTTTCGGTCACTCGTCGTGACACGGACCAGCGTAATGTTTTGAGGCGCGGTTCTGTTTACAAAGAGGAGGACGGTCACAATGAGTTCAGTCAGTCAAAGAATGGTTCGCTCCTGGCTCTGTCTCCTAGCTGCAGCTACCTGCGTCTACGCTGTCAGAGAGAAAGGTTCCTCCCTCTTTCCAATTTTTTTGCAGATCCATAAGAAGCTCAAGATTCTCTTTTCAGCATCTGCCAAGAATCGCAATTCCGTTGGTCCTTGCATTCTCAACAGATGTCCCGATGGGTTCCTCTGCGACAATGGACAATGCCTGCCAGATATGACAAAAAGTAATCAAATCTCTTATGAAACTTACCTCAATTTAGTGGAGAAGATAGGAGTTTGTGTAAATATGCTCTGTCCTGATACTTACTTCTGCCATAATGATTCTTGCCTTCGACTGATTCGTGAGTTCCTACTTCTATTCCTTTACTTTGTCTGAATTTAGCCAAAAAGCGAGAAGGTTCTCAACCAATCGGCCCTTGTATTAACTTGCAGTGTCCTGAAAAGCATATTTGCGAGAAGAACGACTACAAATGTTATCCGAGTGCATGAAAATAAATTATCGCTTTTACAAAAAGAAGTAGATTGGGCCCAGACAGTTGGTCACTCTGATAAGGTGAAATGGTCACTTTCGCTTCTGGCTGTGCCTCTGGCAGGTGGCTTTCGCTTTCTTCTTCCTCTCTTCCAAATCTTTTTTTTTTTAAAAATCTAACTTCCTTATGAAGGCTTATTCTATTTACAGAAACCAAATACTCGGAAAACAGTTTCGAGGGACAATATTTTTAGCGGGGAATGCCATTTGCTCTCTGAGGGTCTCTCTTATCTCTTTGGTTTTTGTTATCGAAATAGCCAGTACTGCCTGGCACCGGAATGGGATTACGTCAATAATTAAGTCAGTTCGTAGAAAAAGAAAAAAACTAACCTTAAAAATTATGAAATATTCTGAAAAATGGAGATTTGTGGTGAGTCTTGAGCGAAATTGAGAGGCCTTGTTAAAAGTTATCCTCGCTATCTTTAAAAATTTGGTACATTGAGAAAAAAATAACTGATGCTATGAAAAATTCTGGAAAATTCTGGAAATTTGTCCCTAAAATTACCCACAGCTGGCCTTATGTTTCTTTCGACGACAGTCTTATCGGGAGTGGACCCTCCTCCCACCCGGTTGATTCTCTGAGTGCAGGGCTTTTCAACGTCAAGAACGTCTAAAATTAAACTCGGCAATAAAGATTTTGAAATAGTTTATCTTCAAATTGTTTTGTCTTTTCATTTTAGGTAACGGTAAAAAGAGGATCCTATGATAAAAATTAAAATAATTAGTGTTTTTTTTTAAATATTTTATTTTCATATCAGGAGGCTTTCTTGGAAACTCTCCTGATTTGCCCTTTTCTTGGGGCTGTTATCTCTCTCCCCCGCTGCAAATCTTCCAAGAAAAATCTGTCGTTTCCCGCCCGATAAAGTGCTCCCGCATCACCGAACACCCCTAACTCACGCCACATTTTTTGAACTGATTTCTTTTTTCATTTTTTTTTCTCTCTCACTCCTTATCAACATCAAAATAGGGAAGGGAAAAGTCAATATTTGAGTGAGTGAGTGATTGCTCGTGTTGTTGGTTGGTAGTGAATGGCCACTGTTTTCTTATTTTTATATTCTGGTCAGAACACGGAAGCTGGCAGCTTTTTGCGCTTTTAAATTGTATATCCGCCTGTTTGCTCGACCCGATATCGGTTTGTTTTCCTCTCTCTCAATTCTTATCAAATCCAATTGGTCTTCGCCCTTGGCTAGTGGCTAGAAAGCTCAGAATTTAAATAACGTGTTGTTTGGTCTTTTGGTTTTCTCTTGGGAACGCTTTCCAGCAAAAGTAGCCGATCCTGCCCTCTCAGCAAAACCGATAACTGGGCGCCATCGACCCCTGGATCTGTTTCTTTTCGATAAGCTTCTTCCTTTTTTTCTAGCTACCGTATCCCTGCGCTCTCTCTCCTCCCAACCAACCACCATAAATAGCTTGTTTACGTTGATTAGCTCACTTTCCTTCTTCCTTCGACAGCAAAACTACCGTAGCTCTTCTTCTGATTCATCATATGCTCATCCAATATGATTTATTCACATCAGGTAATGGTTGAGCCGTGGAACTCTGAAGGTATCTCGCATACGCACACATTCGAAGCAGCTCAATTACCCACCAAAAATGTAATTGTTTACTGTGATAGAGCTGAAGTAAGTTTGTCCTTCTATTGGTTTATCTATTATGTTCAGGTTAAACGACTCATCAGCGTTAGTCTAGCCAAAGGAACCAATGAGATCGTCGTCCAGGTTTGTAGTTCTCTTTGAGCCCCAGAAGTACTGTAATGACGCCGCAATAAAAGAAAAGGATGCCCCCCTGCGGTCCCTTATCATCTTTGTCCTTTGCAAAGAAAGGTCAAAACGCTGGAGCTTTTTCTGTTTGCGAGCTCATCACTCTCCCAAGGCGCTGAAATAATTAGCGTGATAAGAACGTGAAGATAGAACAATCTGAGTCAGTTATCACAGTGATGAAAGACGACGAAATGAATAGAATACTTTTTGCAGAATGTCTCCGCTGTGATTGAACGCCAATCTGTACGAGTTGATGGTCGAGGCGTTCTGATCCAAGAAGTTCAGTACCAGGAATTGCCGGTTGATTCGGAAATCGAATCAGAAAAGGTCAAAAACATCGAAAGAGAAAAACAAGACCTTGAAAATCAACGCCTTACTTTGGAAGACGAAATCTCTTCGCTGGGAAAGAGGATTGAGGTTCTAGACGGAGTGGCTGGCCAGATTGCAGCTGGACAAACTTCTGAAAATCAGGCAGTTTCACATTGCGGAAGTCAGCCCAGTCTGGGTAGAAGGCATACTGTCACCGGACAATCTGCTGTTGGAAGCTTTGGAGGCAACGTTCTTGGAAATTCCTCTATTGGCTTTCTGATGAATGAGGACGCTTTGGGAAATCTAGAAAAGTTTTTAAATTACTATGGTAGGTGCAGAATTATTCAGCAGGAAACGCTATTCCAGGCAGCACAACAAGCGAAATGAAACGAACCATGAGAACGCGTCAGAGGGAGAGAGAACTCCTTATTGAACAAATTGAAGCCCATGAAAGGCAGATTGATCAACTCCGCTGTGGCTGTGAATACGACTCAATTAAGCGGTTGGTAAAAATAGAGCATCAAATAATTTATTCTTTCTAATATCCTGGGGCGGTACGAGGAGGGGGACAATGGTCGCAAGCGCCTTTGTTTCCGTCCTTTCCATTCTGTCCGGGCTGGCCATCTTCTCCATTGCTGCCGGGCTCTCCATCGGCTCCAGGCTCTCCTTGGGGACCAGGAGGACCTTGTCTGCCAGGATGTCCAGGACGACCATCGGCTCCAGGGCTTCCAGGTGGTCCAACCTCTCCAGGGGATCCCGGCTCTCCTGGGGGTGAGGGAAGAGTTCTTGTCTGCCCAGGGCTTCCGGGCTGTCCGGGAGGTCCTTCGGGTCCAGGTTGTCCAGGAGGTCCAGCGGGTCCAGGAGGTCCACGAGCTCCTGGACGTCCTTGAGGCCCATCTTCTCCGGGTCCTCCAGCACCTCCGGGATTTCCTTTTGGACCAGGAGGTCCAGGAGGTCCGACAGGAGAAGGCTCGCACTCGAAGCAGAAGTCTTCTGGTCTTGGTTGTGCCTGATCTGGAGCGTCCTCTCCAGGCTTTCCGTCCTTTCCGGGGTGTCCATCGGGCCCAGGTTGTCCATCATTTCCGGGAGCTCCAAGTGGTCCAGCCTTTCCAATTCCGCAAGAGCAGCACTGATGAGAAGATGCACGCTTGGCACGAGAAGAAACAACAGCAGCTTGACGAACAGCGACGAGCTTGGAGTATTCGGAACGAAGGCCCTCGTTACGAGTACGGCAGAAAGTCAAGTCGTCCTGTAGGCCGGATTGAACATTCTGCATGTAAAGGCAGAGCATAGGAACAGCTACAATAGCAGTCAAAGTTGCGACAGTCGAAACAGCGACGCCAAAAAAGGCGAAACGCTTCACAGAGGCAGTTGTATCAGATTTCTCTGACATGACTAGAAATATAAATTGTTAATAAGCCCACGAAATAGAAACTAACCGAAGAGATCCACCAACGGACGCTTGTCTTACCCAACAACTGGTGCGCCTTTTATTGGCTGGGGAGCGAACTCGATCTTTTCGTACAGGCAAAAAGTTCAAACGGGTGCGATGACTGATGACCGGAGTTCTTTCTCTGATTCTGCGAGTGCAGAGCAGAAGAGCTAACCTTACATTAACAATCATAATAAGAGCCTTAGTTTCTTTATGATTTTTTTTTTCAGAAACATCACAATTATTGTTGAGATGGAAGCTCCAGCGCAAGTAGAATTATTTGTCTCTTATCAGGTAGGAGGCCTTTAAGTTATCTCAACTTCCTCTTTCGCCCACAAATTTCCTTCGTTTTGAAGTACTTTCGACAATCCTGAGATCTTCCTCGAGCTGTTCGTACCGGCTAGGGGACCACTTTTTGAGCCGCGCGTCGCCATTCTCGTTAGCCGATATTTTCGACTTCTCATGCTTTTCTTGCCAGTTTGCGCTTTGATGGATTAGAGAGAAGATTGAAGGTAAAGAAAATATTTCAGGTGTACTGTGTTTCTTGGAAGCCGGCCTACGATATTCGAGCTTCCACAGTAACAGAAGAAGGGCAAAAGAACACTATCAAGGTATTTATGATCCCAAAAGAAATAGTGCAAAAGTCAGCTCTGCTATTATGGATTGGTCGAGCAGAACACTGGAGACGATTGGAAAGACACTGAGCTTGTGCTTTCCACAGCTTCGCCTTCTGTTGGTGGCTCTGCGCCGCAATTGGCGACTCTGGCTGCAACAATTTATCGGCCTGGGCGATTGTAAGTTGAGTTGAGAAACTCTAGAAAGAGAAATCCTTAGCCAACGACAGAGGCATGCCTCCTCGCGACGAAAGCAGCCTCTTCCAGCTGCTTCTGAAGAAGATATGGGCTTCGGCTCTTTTGATTATAACGAAATGATCGACGCTGTAGCTCTTCATCGCTACAACACTGGCCAATTGAGTCGATCCAGTGAGGAGAATTCAGTCTCTTCTCCGGTTAGTCCTGAAATTAGCATGAAAATTGTCTTTTAGAGCGTAGAAAACCTGATTTCTACTTGTTTTTCCATTCCACGAGCAGTCACTATACCCAGTAATGGAGCAGAACACAAAGTCCTGATCGCAATGGTCGATTTGGATTGTGCCTACTGGCATGAGACTGTTCCTTCAAGATGTGCAGCTGCATTTCTTTCAGCTACAGTTACCAACACCTCCAATTTGTCTCTACTCCCCGGAGCGGCAGCTGTCTACCTCAACAACAGCTTCGTCTCCAAGACGCATCTCAAGGTTGTAGGACCGGGAGAGGAATTTCGCTGCTCCCTGGGTGTCGATCCTTCAATCAAAGTCGAATATAAGTCGCCTACTAGCTGCCATGAACAGGTGGATAAAAAGCAAAGAAAAAATAAATGCTTTTAGGTCGGCTTCATGTCCAAAAGTACTTTGGTCACACATGAACAAATAATAAGCCTGAGAAATGCAAAGGTTGGTCAGGCAGCTCAAATCACAGTAAAGGAGCAGATTCCTAAATCTGCCGATGAAAAAATCAAGGTAGTTGTGTCCTTTTTAGCGCCTTTAAAAGGCCTTCTAGGTCTCAATAGTCTTTCCGGATCTGCGTTCAAAAGGTGGAGAAGCACGACTGAACAAGGACCACAATTTGGAGTGGACAGTGATTCTAGCAGCTGGGCAACATAAAGACCTCTCGATCAAGTACACCGTCGAGCATCCCGCTTCAGAAGCTATCTCCTACCGACTGGTGGCTTAAACCTCTTCAAAGTTTTATTTATGTTTTTTTTGGTGTCATAGCATAACAGTGCTTCTGACAAGAGCTATCTGTAGATTTGTGGAATTTTGGCTGATGATTGTCGTCACGATAAAGAAATATTTGACCTCATCTGATCTCTGTACTGAGTGTGTCCTCCACGTGTGACTCTGCGGGAAAACAACAGCTGGCAATATTTTTGGCAAAATAAACACACAAATTGCAAAAAGTTCCAGCACAAAAATTGAGCAAAAACCTCAGAAAGACTAAAGGCTCAACATTATTTGCTTCTGCCTCAAGGGCGTTTTTATCTTCACCGGCGGTTGAGTCGAACCTGACTCACTCAAACTGTCGCGCGAGCGATTAGGCCCTGCGCCATTGTGGCAGCCTGCAAAACCAGCCAAATCATGGCCAATGTTGAGAGAGATATTTTGCAAAAATCTTTACAAATGATGTTATTTTTAGTGCAGAGAGAGCACAGAAATAAACAGAGTTTAACTCACGAGGAATGTTCTCCAGCTGTTTCGAGCCGCGTGAAGGGTTAAGCTTGTGATATTTACGCCTTGAATTCGAGTATAAAAGAAGGGCACAATAAGGAAGGGACAGTCAACGACTTCTAGCCTACAAAATGAACAAGACTATTGATGTGGAGCATGATCACAATCTCAACTGGGACTGGCCTCTCAGCACGGCGCCTGATGGCAACGTCAAAGTAAGACCTATAGCTTTAGAAAGAAAGCAATAAATTCCAGGTTATCGACGACAGAGACCATTTCGAAGTAAACCTGGACGCTAAATATTTCACTCCGAATGAAATTGAGGTCGGTTTTTGAAGAAAACCTGAGGAATTGAAATATTTTCAGGTGAAGGCGATTGGAGATCTTATTGAAATCCATCTCGAGCACAAGTCTCGCTCTTCAGACTCCTTTGGAGGAATGGTCAGTCGCTCCATTATGAGATGCTACCACATGCCAGAAGGAACGGATCCTAAAAGTCTTCGCTCTAGCCTTGATAAGGACGGAGTCCTTCATATCTCTGCTACAAAGAGACACTAGATGATCAAATAGTAGCTTTGCCGTGGGAATTGCTGTAAATAAGCGCGGATTTGATAATAAACATATTTTAAACGTTTCAAATCGGTAGACAGAAGAATCTTCGAGGGGAAGTGCATAATATCTAGCTAAAACTTCTTCTCTTCGTTTGTTTTATTTGCTGTTGGGAATATTTTGGTTGTTTTTGCTGTAAGAGGTTGTTTTTAAAGTTGTAAATTCTGTTTATATATTTCTTAGAGACTACGCGAAGCAACGTAGATGTTGTGCAATATCGCGTCATTTGTTCACAATTTCAAATCGAAATTCTTTTTATTAAGTCTATGTGATTCAGCGTGTATGCGACTGTTTATTTTTTAATATTTCAGGCTCAAAAATACGATGAAACTTGATTGTTTAATCCTCGGTGTGTCTTTAGCAAGCAACCAAAGGACGGGAAAGCCGTGTAAAGGAATTGTTGTTTTAGGGAAGGCAAATTTAAAGGTAGGCGCTATTTTTACAATTAATCTTTCGTTTTGTAGAATACTTTAGACGCACTAGTAAGAGTTAGTGATGCAAATAAATTTTCAGAGAGCTACCAGTGCAACGTATAATATTAAAATATCAACATCAAAAGAACGAAATCAATCCCCAATTGAGGTTTTTCAAAGTCTTTTTTTAAAACTTTTTTTAGGTTAGTAAAGCAAATATTACAAATGTTATTACAACTTTCTCTCAAGCAGGAAAAATAACAATTGATTTTGTTAAACCTCTAATAAGGGTTTTTATTTCCGGTGCTGATCCATCTCGACTAGCCATTTTTATTGGATATATAAATAAAATTATAAGAGGAGAAGATCCAGGGAATTTAGATCTCGTAAAAGAGGTTTGCTTTTATAATATTGTCTAGATCGCATTATTAGGTAAAAGCTGCCGAATTACAAGTTCCTACAAAACTATCAATTATAAATTGCAAGGTCTATAGGTCAACTTATTGTAAAGAATTCCTTACGTGTCTTAAAGAGCTTACCGTTTCTTACTGTAAGCTGTTAGCACATTTTCATCTTATTTATAGGCGAACTGAGCTCGCTAGATGTAAGATGGTTTGCAAATAGCCGACTGGAAATACTAAATCTTAATAATAACAAACTGGTAAGATTCCAATAATTTCAATCAGTATTTTCAGGGAGATGGCGATTTGAAAAAGCTACGATTATTACAAAAATTACCTAATTTACGGATTTTAGACCTTTCTAATAACAATATTTCCGAAATTCCAGTTAGTTTTTATTTATCGCATCTAATTTAGCTTTAGGAAGGTGTTTTATTTCCACCGTCTCTTATCCAGCTGGATTTACATAATAATCCTCTGCACTATTTGCCAACGGCAGTGAAGAAAGCAAGAAATCTTCGCTCTTTAAATTTATCAAATAGTTTCATCAGGTGCTTGCCAAGTCAAGTAAGTCCTTTTTTTATATCAAACTTTTTCAGAATTGCTGGCCTCTGTTAGTGCGCCTTGATATAAGTAAAACAAATATTTCTGTGTTTCCACGGTATTTTTTAAGACATAAATTGCAGACACTGAATTGTTCTGAAAGAAGGATGTAATTTTAAGCTATATAACGTAACCTCTCTTTCAGACTCTTTAAAATAGCAGTCCCTCCAAGAATAGTGATCCCTTCACTTGAAATGTTTGCGGCAGCAGCAGTAAGAAATAAGAAACTTAATGAAAAAATTTTACCCTGGACAATTCATTTTGAAAGACTCACCAAACAGTGTTCGCGCTGCTTAGAGGTAAATAAGTCAAAAGCATTGATATGTAAAATTTATTTAGTGGAAATCTGTTGTATTGCTTAGTGAAAGTTACGAAACCAGGAGCATTAGAGACATTGCATATGGAGCGGATATGCTTGGTGAAGTTATTATACATGCACCTAGCTGTATACATCTCTGTGTTTAAATCGAGACACTCGTAACTTGCTATGTTAATTTATATGTTTATGTACAATTGAATATAAAATTGAATATTTTCAATTGTCCAGGGCAATTTCCATCAGTTCCTCGCTCAATTTTATTTTATAAAGCTTTACAGGGGTTAGGATGGACTCTAAAGATGAGCTGAGAGAAATGTTGGGAAGAAGGGTAGCTGATGCCAAAAAAATTAGACGATTACTTGACCAGGAATTATACAAGAATTTGGATGGTCGGAATGCAATTATTGCCAAGGTTGCAGCAGAAGAAAAGTTTCTTGAAAAAGTTAGTTTATCTTCAATTTATAAAAGTTTCAGTTCTCATCACCAAAGCCAAGACAACTAGAAAGAAAATTCTTTGAGACCAGCAATCTTATTCATCTTTTAAATCTAGTAAATGAAATACAACGACAATCTGGCGTAACAGCCGTCATGAAAACATTCGCCCTCAAGAACTTGGATCGAGAGTCAGTTCATTTGCGATAATATCTATACAAAATCTTAGATTTGATAAGTTAAAAGTAGATATAGTTGCCGATAATGGAAAGAAATGGGTAAAAGTCGTTTCTCGATCGGCAAAAGGAATAGTCGCGGATTGGTTCCCTGGAAAAGATCGAGATATCTTCTCAACTGCTAGAGATTATTTGGGTGTAAGTTGTTTAAAAAAAAGTACTTGAAGAATATTTTAAGATGGCGGGAGCATTAAAACAAGTTGATTTGCCGAAAATTTGCTTCATTTTTTGTGCTGGAATTACTGATAAGATGGCGGGAAAACTCGAGAGAATGGGAATTTTAGTCGAAGGAGAAAGGATTCCTCAAGATGACATCAAAAAGTTACCACCAGAATTCGAAGCAGAATTGGAACAGGATGATGAAGAGTGAGTGAAATATGGCACTATCAATTGTTTCTAGATTCTTTGTCAAGGAGGAAGAAGAAAAATTGCTTGTAAACCTGGATGTTTCAGCTGTTTTTGTACTAATCAGCAATTTGACTCATCCAGGAGGATGCGACAAGATGTAAGTATAAACCAGTCTAATTTCATGATAATTTAGACTCATAACAAAGCTTTTAACGGATCAAGCTACTGAGGAGAAAATAATAAAGGCTAGAGAATTGCTTCTTCGAGAAGTTGGAGGTTTTTTTTCTCGTTAGCGAGACTCACAATTTTTTTTAGATAAGGAGATGATTATCTGTCGGACCGCATTCAACTCTGTTACTGACATCTTGGCGACAGTAGCAGGACCAACAGAGCGGAGTCGGGCAGAGAACCTCTTTAAAAATGTTAGAGTCGTTGAAGATAACATTTCCGAAAGGGCAGACAACTTAGAAGCGACAGAAAGGATCTCTGAACGTTGCAAGGTATCTAAGACTTTAGAAATAAATGCCTTTTAGATTATCTTTGGAACTGGCGATACTCATAAAGCGATTACTGCTACGGCAAATAAACACTGCATTAGCTCTGCGATTTCTCAGGTTATTCAAAAAAATTAGATTATCTATTACTTTACAGGGGGTTTCTTTCGATGTCATTCTGCATCCATCGCGCGCGTTGAGCGAGAAAAAGGAGGAAGGATACACGGGACCGCGTTGATTCATCTTTTTAGGATATCCGGTGTTTTCACGGGTTCGATAATAGTTTGTGATGAAAATGAGAATAAATGTGCCTTGGAAAATGATGAACTTCTTTGATTGTGTTTTGCACACACTTTCTACCTTTCCTGGATTAATTTCTAAAGCTTTTTTTTTAGAAAAATGTCCTTACCAGATAAAAGGTACAAAGCGATTGACTGTAAACAAGGAGCAGTAAGAGCAGTTCGATATAATGGTAGGATTTTCATGCCTTTTACACCTTTTCAGTTGATGGGAATTATTGTTTAACTTGTGGAAGCGACAAATCAGTAAAATTATGGAACCCAACAAAAGGATCATTACTGAAAACTTACACTGGTACTGGAAACGAGGTTTGTTTATTTTTTGGCGATAATGTAAACCTTAAGGTCTTTGATGCTGCTTCTTCGTCAGACAACTCACAGATTGCTTTGGGTGGAGCAGATAAAGCAGTAACAGTCCTAGATGTCGAGACTGGTAAGCAATTGCGACGATGGAGAACGCATGGAGGTTTGTCCTAATTTTCACTAAGTTTTTCTTTATTTTAGCTAAAGTAAATTGCGTAGCATTTAATGAGGAATCTAACGTTGTTTTTTCTGGCTCAACAGATAATACTATGCAAGCTTTTGATAATAGAGCAAGAAATACCAATCCAATTCAGGTCAGTTTACTTTTTTTTTCATTCCTTTTTGCAGATCTTTAATGAGGCAACAGATAGCGTTCTTTCTATTGATGTTAATGGACATGAAATTCTAGCTGGATCAGCCGATTGTAACTATAGAATTTACAGTATTCGAGACGGAAATGTATGCTTCATCCTTTGGCCTTTATCTTTTCAGATGCATGTTGATTTTCTAGGAGACAGTGTAAATTCTGTTCATTTTACGCCAGATTCAAATTGTGTATTAGCTTCAACACAAGATGGATGCATTCGACTCATGGATAAATCAAATGGAAAGAATTTAAACACGTTTGTATTTGATATTTATTTTAATCACTATGGCTTTTTAGATATAAAGGTCATAAAAATAGCGAATACAAGATTGATAGTTGCGTTATGAGTGGCTTGGAGCATATAGCCACGGGATCAGAAGATGGCTTTGTATACATATACAGGTAAGTCGATTTTATTTTCTCTCAACTCTTTTCAGTTTATTGGATGCAAATTTATTAGCAAAGCTGCCACATCCCTCAAGTGTTATTCATTCATTAAGTAGTCACCCGAAGAAACCACATCTTTTAACAGCTGCCGGGCAAATGATCTTTATTTGGATACCTCAGTCCGACGAAGGATTGTGAAACTTTTTATGAATCAAGTAAATTAGGTTTTTTTGGAATATTTTATTTTCCAATTAACTTACAGGTGAAAATGACGACTTTGAAGGGGTCGATGGTTAAACTTACAAATCGATCTTCTCTATTTAGAGAGGGGGGTTAATAAGGTGTTAAGCAATGGACCGAAGGCGAGCTAGAAAGTCTCCTGCGGCACCACTACTTAGCACTTTATTGCAATCGATGAGCGATAGAACAGGAATACTTGCTGCTATGCGAGGTGGCCTTTTGAGCCGAGACGACAGCTGCACTAATATGGTTGGCTGAGCTGGATATCACAGCTGGATAATAACGATACACAACGGAAGCGCGCCATTAGGAGAAACGAATAATAGTGGGCAGTTTAGAACAGCAAGTAGCATTAGATTCATTAATTAGGTAAAGCTATCTTTGACGAATTTCAGCGAGCAGTTTGCATCGCATTGGTTTTCTTGAAACCATTTCGAATTTCTGTATAGAGCATTAGCGTAGGCGAGCCTTGCATCCGGCTGATTTCTTAGGCGATCAAAGAAGCTATTTCAAGCGGACGGAGAAAATGAAGAAAGATTGTAGAGAGAGAAGTATTTCCTAGTATTTACAGTTCTAAACAGGGAATCGTTTGGATTCTTGAAATTGGTCAGAGTTAAACGAAGATGGTTCAAGAAGATCGCAGCTAGAAATTTCTCTAAGTTTCATGCTAATAAGACGTCGAATTTATTTGCCAAACAAATCAGGATAGCCAGATATTAAGTTACTGTGAAGATAGATTGATCCCGTATTCAATCGAGTTTTAGCACCAATTCTTCTGGTTTGTGCTCTTTTAGCAAAGACACCACCTCGTCTTCTAGCGGATTTCGACCCAGTGAAAGATGCTTCAGCCCCGAGCATGAATTATAAAGCTTGAGCACATCAAAAGCTGCAATATTGTTGCTTTGATTTTCCACCAAAATTACTTCGTATTTTGTTACCAGATAGATCCAAGATCGAAAGGGCTGCCATGTTGTAGATCCCATCCGGAAAAGTCTCCAGTAAGTTATTTGCAGCGCTAAAGCCACGCATTGTAGTCCATTCTCCTAGTTCTTCAGGAAACTCGGTCAGCTGATTTCCTTCAATAGTAAAAACTAAATAAGTTTCTTCAAAAAAGCAGCATAAAACCTACTCATGGCTGTTGGAAATTTTATGACGAATTTTTTAGGGAATTTTTTCAAGCAATTGTCGCGAACACTGACCTAAACTTTTCAAGTCTTAACTCAATCAAAGATGGACTACTTTTGTAATTTCATGCTCTTTTAATTTCATATAAACAGCATCGGCAATGTACATCAAAGAGCAAGATGAAAGGTCTGAAAATATTGATCAAAGTAGCGATAAATCTCACCTAAATACCCGGTAACTTTGGCATTTTCGCAACGGGTGATGACTTCTGTAACGCCTCGTCCAGCTGACATGGGCAGAGACATTTTGTGGACGGTGATTCAAGCGGCAAATCAATGGATCTACGGAGGTGGGCTGCCGACACACTCGAGTGTAAAGCGAACACTTTAGCAAACACAAATTCAAAACATCTTCTGGATATTTATTGTTAGCTATTGTGGTTAATGAATGGACTAATTTTACGAGTAGCAATCTTTTTCCTCCTCCATAGAGATCCAAGCCGCTTGAAGCGCCGATTTTATCACAAATTTTTCACAAATTATCGAAGCTACATACCAAACTGGGATATACTCAAACGTAATTAATCCCATAAAGTGGTATTGAAAGTAGCTGCAATTCTTCTTTTTTTTTTCAAATAAAGATAGTTTACCTCGAATAGTCCCAGGGACATAAATCCCATTGTTTCAAGAGGTAGCCAGACGTAAATTCCCAAACAAAACAGACAAAAACGTAGAGAAGAGCTCTTACAGCAAGTGGGAATTCATCCTAAATTTTTTTAGCTCAACTTTCTTGAAGATATCTTTACCTTTAGTCGTAAATAAAGCCTTTCGAGAACTAGAATAGATATCCCGTAAACAAAGAAAATGTACATAGAAGTTACGCCAACTAGCTTTCTATTTCCAAACTCTACTGCTTCCCAACTTGCTGTAAAACATATCTAAATCTTTTCATTTAAAATTTGGCGGCGAATTACCTCAGCAGCGAAGCCAAATAAACCATAAAGGAAAAATCTTTCAAAAATGGACCATCTTGTTACAAATACATCTTTGCCTACTACCATGCCTTCTAGAAGCCTGTTTTTCTCGCTCCACAGGAATTTCAAGAAATCCCAAGGATTGCCTCATTTTGTCCACGCAAAAATTGATAAAACTGTTTCATTTTCTCTTTCTCTGACTCCAATAAGTTAACGCAATATCACAGTGAAGATGACTTTGGGATAGTGAAAATCTAAATAAAATGTACAAGTGTAAACCCTCATTATAGTTTCTTCAGTTCGCCAATACACTGACTACAGTGAAGATCCTCGGCGTTAACAACCGGTGTCGTCTGGAATTTGCGCTTAGGCGATAAAAGGGGACAAACGTACACTTATTTCATCTAGAATGCTGAAAATCCTTTGTACTTTAGCCTCAGTTTCTTCTATTTGTGGTGGAGGACGGCCTTCTTCTTTGCTAATCATATCGCCCTCCGGGATTGAGGACTCCTCTTCTTCGCCAGAAATCACAACGTCCTCATCACCACTCATTTCATCCACAGTACTGTGACTATAAGATCGGTAGACTTTTCTACGAACTGGTGAGCCCTGAATTGGTTTTTTTAAAAAATTTTATTGAGAAAATCTAACCGAAAGATCTTTTGAAGCGAGAACTTCTTTTAGAGCTTGCTGAAGTTCTCTACAGCGTTCAACTACACGCTGCTTTTCTGCTTCCATTGTGAGCAATTGTTGGTCTTTTACTCGGAGCCGATCTCGAATAATTCTTCTCTGTTGATGATATAAAATCACGTGATCTCCAATCGTCTCATTTTCCATCTAAGCTTTTATTTCTTTCAAGAAGTTCTCCTACCTGAAGCTGAACATTGATATGCTCCAATTTCTCCATATTATCCAGTAGTTCAGCGTTTCTGCTCATTGCTTCCATAAATTTCTTTTCCAATTCTTCTTTAGCCCATCTATCCATATCAGATTCCATTTTCCCATTAATTTGAACATTGTTTTCTTCTTTAATTTTTTCAGTTGGTTTTGGAATTTCGTTCTTTCTTTCGGCTTCTCTTTGCAGAAGAACTCCTTCTCTTTCGACGGCTAGCCTCAAACCCTAAATAGAGCATTTTAAAGGCGAAGAAAGGGACTCCACCTCTCGAAGATGTTCATTTTCACTGGCTAACTGATTCAATCTCTCCAGAGCATGGCCCAATTCGACGTGGATGCTGTTTTGGTTCTCATCCTCGGCATTATTCATCATTATCTGATTCATCTGTTCATTCCTGCTATGGGATTGCCGAAGTTCTTGACGAAGATCTGATAGTTCTTGGAGAGATTGCTGTAGTTTTTGTTCCAATTCGTGTTCACGCTCATTTCTCATTGCTAAGGCTTCAACAGCACTAGTATCTGAAGCAGAAGTATACAAAATAATTGAGGAAGGCTACCCAATTGATCATCTCCTCGAGAATCATCCAAACTTCTTGAATTTTGAGAGTTCTGCAGCTGGAAAAGTTGCTCTGTTAGCTGCCGAACTTGATATTCTGCTGCCTCTTTGTCCATTTCAAATTGCATTTTATCATTCGTTACAGCAACAAGTCGATCCTCCGTTTCGAGGAGTGCCTCTTTCAGCTCTTTGTTTTGAGCCACAGCTCGAGAAACTGTAGCTTTTTCGCTTTGAAGCTGTTCCGAAAGAGAAAAAACTTCCTAAATTGTGATTTGGATCCCAAATAGAAGATATTACCGATTCACTGGCTCGACTTTCGCTCATCCTTTCGTCCAATTGTCTAAGTTTGATGGACAAACTGAGAATTTCTTCCTCTTTCAATTGTAGGATCTCATTCTGTTCAGCCAACTGCTGCTTAATCTGATGACTTTCATTGAGAAATTTCTGAGCTCTTTCTTCAAAATGCTCTTCTAATTTTTTGCGAATTAAACTTTCTTCCATTTTTCTAGCTTCTTCATCATTTTCTGTAGGTTTGGGCACACTATTTTGAGAAGTAACAGCCTAGAAATATAAAAATAAACTTCAATTTGCCTACGTGCTGGCTTTCATTAAGCTGATCCTGTAATTCTCGTAGTCTTTGCTCCAAGAAATGGACTTTATCCTCTCCTTCCTCCAACTCCCTTTGAAGATTTCCGTTCTTCTCAGCCATTTGGTTACTATATTGCTCAAATTGGCGCCTCATCTCTCCGGCCTCTCTCACAACAGTATCGCGCTCTGTTCTTATAGTATTCAACTCATTTATCAGCGCTTCGAGGCGATCTGCAATCGATAAGAGGAAAAGGACAAGGTCAAACCGTTGAGATTATGAATTTGGTCATTTGTTGCAGCATCAGCTGGGTTTTGATGCATTGAGAGCTGTTTCACATGAAGGTTCTTCATCTGCAGGTCTTTTTTCACAGTTAACAGTTCCTCATTCATCAAGTCTCTCTCCTTGACTAACGCTTTGACTCGTAACTGGAATGGCCTATCTTCAGGTTTGATATTTTCTTACCTGTGCCTCGCTTTTTTCATTCTGAACAGATAAATTTTTGGCTTGCAACTCAGCAGAAAGCTTTCTTAGCTGCTCCAATTCAACTGTTTGCGCTTGGACTAGGGAATTAGAATGATCTAGCTTTGTCCTCAAATTCCGAATCTCCTGTTCAACTTGAAAGTTGATGGATTCTGTTTGCGACTGAAATTATGAAATAAATAAAAAATAAAAGAAATAAACCTTGGCAACAGAGGAAGCAATCTGTTCGCATTGTTCTCTCGCTGTTCGGAGGTCTGCCTGGAGAGTTGTTTTCTCCTCAACCAAGACTGACACGGCCTTAAAGGGAAAGCTAAAAAAGAGAGCGAATCAAAACCGATTGAAGCTGAATAATTTGGCTTTCCATATCAGAATGGACACCAGTATTTGATAATTGGGAATAGGCTGCATGAAGATGAGCATAATGAGAATGCTGAAAACATCTTTTATCAGAGGGAAGGATCTCTTACCAATTCGGACAATTGTGCTTTCAGTTGCTCTGAGGTCATGACAGCTGTGTCTCTTTCTTGAATCAATCGCGCCTCGATTGCAGAGGTAAAGGGATGCGATATCTAAAAGAAACTACTTTTAAAAATAAGGAAAACATACATTGGAAACACAAATATCATCCTGCGTTCCGTTCGAAATAACCACAGAGGAATTGACGGACGAAACGGAGGAGCCATTTGTTTGCCGATCGATATGAAGGTTCTAAAAAACAAGGTTTCAAAGAACAAAAGAAGGAAATACTCACATCGCCTCCTGCAGAATTGACTACTTGAAAAGGCTCTCTCTCTTGCTCGATTCTATCTGAAGCATCTGCCCTTTGCATAGAAATAAACAAAAGGATTACCCATTGAAGCTGCGGACCCGTTGCTCAAAGAAGAGCAACGACCATCTGCTGTCGGAGCTGGAGATGTTCCATTTTTACGACGGGCTTCAAAATCTTTTAACTAAATTGACTTTTTTTTTCCTAGAAGACAAGAAAACTGACCTTTTTTCTAGCGAGAGCCAGTTTCTCGGCTCGTTGAGCGTCATTCATTGTACTCCATTCAAGGTGTCTCTAATTTCTGGTTCTCTCTCTCTCTCTCTCTCTCTCTCTATAAGCTTCAACAAATTGCAGCAGAAAAATGACGATAGAAGGACTTCAAAGGGGAGAGATTGGGGAGTTAGATCAATTCCAGTTGCTTCGTGTCAACCGAAAAGCGCAGGCTTTTCTGCCATCTGCCGCATGATTTTAGTCCTCAGTGACGTCCAGCTACTTTTGAATTATTGAACTTGAGAAAAGACGTGAATATTTATTTTTTGAAGCAAAGAAAACCCGTTGGAGATGAGAAAATCACATGGGAAAATCACAAAATAGAAAAATACAATGGGGTCAAGGTCAACCAGTTGGCGGAGAAATAGGTTCGCGTATCCTATTTATTTTTGTTGTTTTGGACTGAAGAGGCGTATTTTCCATAAAACTAGTCTGTTGACTATTCTGGTCAATCCGTGTTTGTGGCAATGCTATCTGGCCTCCTTCCAGCAATAAAGGAGATTTTCCATAAAATTCATACCTTGGAACTCTGAAAAATCCTATTTTATTTTCCTAAAGAAGCTCACGGTCTTGGAGAAAATGGCATCCTAGAATGAATTCCGCTTGTTCTTTGAAGAACGGGCGGCTCTAAACAACTCGGCCAGGACTGACAGCTAGCTTCATTCTGTTTCTTCATTATTCTGTAAATTTAATGCTACTTTTTAGAGCAAAATTTTTCTACTTTTTGTAGCTATATGTAGCCAATCCGATGGCTAGAATAATAACAATGAAGATAAAGGCGAGACCAGGAATGAAAGAGCTGAAATCTTATTTTCTAGAGTTAAATAAATTGAGCGAAAGAAAAAGTTAGTAGTTAGAAAAAGGACAAACGCATACATGGAAATCGGCAGTTGCAGTGATTTGGCGGGGTAAATAACTTTCGAGCTCGAGGAGGAGACGACTTTATGCCCGGTTTGGCTAAAATTTCGGTTTTTTTGGGAGCGCCAAAGGGCTTTTGAGAAAACGTTTAGTTACAAGAAAGATTAAAAATTGAAGGAAATTTACCTATGAATTAATTGTCCTCGAGAACTTGCGTAAAGAGTTTTCACATAGTGCTCTTCACACCTAGCGCCCATGTAGTTGGGAGGACAGCTGAAAGTGTAATTTTATTAAGCTCCTTTCAAAATATTCTTTTGCTTTTCTAATTACTTTCCGCTCTTTCCTTGCCCTTTACTACCGGCTACCGTACACCAATCTGCGGCAGTGTGATTCACTCAGCACACGACCCACTGCGAATGTAAACGCAAGCGATCTTCAAACAGTAAGCGAGGCATTAGGAAATGAAAATGATGCAAAATGAAGACTTACCGGCACTCTTTTCCCAAGAAAGCGAAGGTTCCAGGATGAACATGGACTACACAGTGCCCCTCGCTGAAGCAATAACCACCGCATTCTCTCTCTTGATATGCTTTGCGGTATTCATCCAGGATAGGATTGTTTTTGATAGGACTGGGTGTATTATAGCCTTGGATTTCATTATCCTCCTCTTCCTCTTCTACATATTCTACTAAAACGTGACTTTATTAGAGAGAAAGAGGCGACAAACCTTCTTCCTCAGACGGCTCATAGTGAATCCTCGTGGAGAGTTCTTTCCTCAGATCGTTTACACTATTATTGAAGTTTTCTTCAATAGCTAGAAGCTTCATTTCATCTGGAAAATTTGATGAGAACTAGGAGGACCTGTTACCTTCCAAAGCAGAAGGAGGTGATCTTTCTTGCCGGAACCAAGAGGGTAAACATCCTTCTGAAATAGGAAAGATTGTTTTGAAAGAAAACCACATCTAATTTACCTAGAGCTAGTAAAATCTGTTCAGGTAGCGTTAGGTTGCGCATGGCTGGAAAACGGAAGGAGTGACCAAGCGCGAGCCCCAGGTGTTCATGACTAAAAACGCTTATGTACGCTGCGATTAAGGCTCTTGTTTGCGTTAAAAAGACACCTCTAACCTTGGAGATACAGCTCAGAGAGGCGTAATACAACCGGGATGTACATCCTCTCTGGGTCAGCCGAGTGGCTAGTAATAAATTCGGCGGGCTACAAAGCCTTCGGTGGATCAAGCGACCTCGGCAGACTGTTTGCGCATTCAAATTCTCGTGCTATTGCATTTGGGCAAGAGGGTGACCACAGGCCAATATGTGGGAGCCGCCATGAGAACTTTTCCGATCATTCCAATAGTCCCGCGAGGTGGCACGGAACTCATTGACCATTGTAATATAGGCTCTAGGCGGTCGACTAATTGTTATGAGCTGCTGAGTCTCGTCGAATTTCTCAACAAAAAGCCCAGCCAGTTGTCTGGTTAATTTTGACAAATCTCCCTCATTTAGGATGTCAGAGAATTCTTTTGAGCTCACCTGATGGATCAATCAGCACAGAGAATAGAAGACAAGCCACCAATAATTGACCAACTTTTGGCGGTTTGAAGTAGCAAATATAACCAGGCAGCTCTTCTTCTTTTGAGGCGGCTGGTGGCCACTCATCTTGCATTCTAAAATTGGTTGATAAATGAAATATAAAAAAAATAAAACGCGGCGGTTGAGCTAGTATGAGTCAGAAACATCGAAATGGCAAGGAGAGTAGTCAAGTGGAGTGGACTGTCACTGTTTTGAAAGAGAGAACTAATTTTCTCGAGAAATTTGAATATGGAACTAATCTGAATTCCAAATGAAGCGATTGACTCATGGCTACAAAAGTCCTGGCTCATGGGCCCAACACAAAGACAAGAACAAAAAGTAAACACGGTAGAAGATCCCACGCAATCGATGAACTTAAGAGCTTTTTGAAAGGAAAATAGAAGAGAGAAAAGTTCAGCGAAGATCTCCCAAAAAAATTGAGAAATTTTATAGCCGATGACGTATAACCTAGCCAGTGGTCAAATATTGAAACAGATCTACATGTGGAAGAGAAGGACCACAAAACGAACTGTATTTATAGAGGGAAGTTTAAAGAAATTCTCGAGGAAACTTGCCCCTCTCTCTTTCCTCAGAGCTGCGAGAGAGCAGCCAACGGCATACAAGAAATGAACAGGAAACAGAGGGCAGAGGAAGAGCCAACCTACTTGAACAAATAAAGAGGGAGAAGCTGCCAGTTGCGAAATAAACTTTTTTTTTAGATTTTGCCATCTGGAAAGAGCCAAGTAATCTGACACCTTGGGATATTAAAACCGAACTGGACAGATGGAGCGGCTACAACCTTTAACGGGATGTGTCACTTCCGTAGGGAGAGTCGGCTTCTTTGAGAAGAAAATAATAAATTCGTTGAGGAATTTAATAAAGAAATCATATCAACTGACCACTGCGAGTCTTCCCCGCTCTCAGCCAGTGGTCATTAGCCTTCGAAAATGAGGTACCAAGGGAAGAAACTCGCACCTGCTGCTCGACAAAAAAGTAGCGTGAAAAAGCAAATTGGCACCTAAGCAGCTGTCGCGCGGGAAGGGAGAAAACCGTTTTTGTGGTTTATCCACCAGCAAAAGAAGAACTTCAATCGATTCCAAATTTCCGAACAAAGCACTCGATTCAAACGATGAAGACGCTTTTCCACTCTCTGCGGATAGAACGACGTCCCGGTTCATTGACTTCCTCGGCGGTGTTCGCTTTGACAAAACCTGTAGGAGGTCTGATAAAATCACTTTATCACAGATTAATAATTGCAAATAAAAAGCCTATCACAGG
Organism: Oscheius sp. JU1382; assembly: GCA_932521405.1. Classification (NCBI taxonomy): domain Eukaryota; kingdom Metazoa; phylum Nematoda; class Chromadorea; order Rhabditida; family Rhabditidae; genus Oscheius; species Oscheius sp. JU1382. The sequence goes on along the minus strand of OW051478.1, from coordinate 233,509 downwards.
TAATACATGAGTTCCCTTCAAAAAGCTAGAAGAGTGTTCACTATGTACAGAGATTGTATTAGGAGAAGCACCAAATTCATTGGTGTTTGAACTAACTATGCTGGAAAATATTATGAAAGAACCATAATTAATAAGTGAATGATGAGTTGATAAAGTTAAAGTGACCCGGATGGACTGTTCACTTCACCGGAGATGTACCTAAAAGGTTTTGATTTCTCTTTTAGAATTAGGCGAATACCTGAGACGCTCTTGTATTCTTTCTTGTCGCTTTCTCTCCTGCTCTGCTTTTTCTTCTTTGGCTTTTCTTAGGGCTAGACGCACGCGAATTGTATCCATTTCTCTGTCATCTGGTCGCCTGCTATCTAACTTCACTTCTTTGCAACGTTCTCCGAAAGATTCCAAAACTCTTGTTCTATAGTCGACGGTTTTTCTGATTGGATTTCCTCTCAAGATTAAGACTTCCAGGCAGGGCAATTTTCCCAATGGACGAACTGCTTCGGGTGAGGCAACGTCATTTTCTCTTATATCCAGGTATTCAAGTGAGTAGATTTTAGATAAACCTTAAATTTGATCTTTATTAAAATTTAGGTTACCAGAGAGATTGTTTATCCTATTTCCAGCAAGAGTTAACTTCTTTAAATTGCCTAATTTTTCGTTCCATCTCTCAACAGAAAAGATTTCATTTGTTGATAGATCCAACTCCACGAGGTTAGTCAAATGCTGAATGTTATAGCCGACATCTTTGATGTTATTGTTTGAGAAGTTGATTTTAGTCACGGGGCCAAGAAGTCGCACAGATTCGTCGATTTCTACAATCTCATTGAAAGAAAAATCAGCGTCTTCTAAGCACGTCCATGGTTCGATATCTTCAATAGAAACTGGAACATCTTCGTCCAGAATCAGATCTTGCAGCCTTGTCATAGAATAATGGACGACTACCCGCCTCAAAGAATCTTTTAAAGAATAGAAGCCTCTGATTTTTGCGACATCTGTTTCCACTAGCTGAAGAAAGTCTCATTTATTTGGAGCCCACAGCACTCACCCATAATGCCATTAGACTTTTACAAAAGGATAGATTAAAGTCAAGAGTAGCCCAAACTAAATTAGAAGTTCCAACATAGCCTTTAGAGCCCCTGATTTTTAAAGCTTTAACTCGATGGAGAAATTCAATCGTATTTCCAACATCCGCCACCATATTTGGATCTAAATTTGTCTTTATTTGTTTGCTGAAAAGAGAATAGACATACCAGGAGCTGTTGGTTCTGGAAGTTTTAGACGCTCTGTAATGGAGAACATTTCGATTGGAGTGAATTCAAAATATTTGGGAGAAGTCTCACTAGCTGTGAGCCATTCGTCGCCAACTGTTCCGAGTCGAATGGAGAGATCGTTGACAATTGAGTGAACTTCCTTTAAAAAAGATAATATTATTCATGCAGTCTTCCCTCGTTGATGTGCCCTTTGCGTGTCATTTTGCCTTCGTCCTTCCGTTCATTAATTGTCCCTTTTGGTCTCGTTTCCCCATGCCGCCCGGTCCACTGATTACCAAGGTCGCGCACCCGGAGGGCAGGAGAGGAGGCATGGGAGGGTTGACCGTGATAATTACCTCGAGGCCGGCTGTCTCCACGTAATTTATACGGATTAGTTGCGGGAGGCCATATGGAACTGGCTTTTAATCTAGCGGAAGGCAATTAACGTGGGGTAGAGTTACGGGAACGGACCATTTGGGGAGAGGGGCTCCAAGGAGGATACTGTTTCATTCACTTAGTGGCCGGATGGCCAACTGGTTGGTCAGCCACTACTTTCCTTCTTTCTATCAATTTTCTGCTGTTGACAGTTTTCAGGCGGATGCTTTCAAAGCCCAGTGAAGCGTAGACTTTACCTGACTAGTTTGTAGTCACATTGTTACAATTTTACCAGAGGAACCTCCATCCCTTTCTCATCAGCTACTAGTTGCGTTCACTAATCTGCGGCTGCATCTTCGAGAAAAGAAAAAAAGTTCCCTCGGGAAAAAGCGAAGGCCAAACCCGAAACCTTCTCGAAATAGCTATCATTCTGGTCATTGACCTCATCTTTGACACTAATAGAGAGGGTGGATGGCTTCTTCAGAATTTTTAAGAGACTCCTAATCAATTGGGAAGAGAGGCTCTAGAGGGCTAAACAAAGCTCCCGGATGCCTCCAATTTTATGGCCGTTTAGAGGCCTCTTCCTTTGGAAGGTAATCCCGAACACCTGGCTCTTCCGGTCATTCTCTCAGCCGTTATTTACCTCGACCGGGAGGGCTTCAGCTGATCCAACAGCTTCCCCATAAGGTAACAGTAGCTTCTCCGGTTGGTGTCATATTTACCCGTTCGGGAGGCGTCTGCTCTGGCCGGAAAACAAGGGCCCACAGCGGCGAACATGATTAGTTGTGGCTCTCGGGCTCTGCGTCTCCATTGGTGGGGGGACCGGGCAAAAGGGGGCGTGGCTGGCATCCCGTCAGGGCCAGCTGACCTCTTCGTTGGCTCAGTTGCTGGCTGTCTGCCAAATTAGAGCATCCCCAACACGACCTGGTCCGCGTCGGATCGGTTAATTGATGCTCCTGAGCCTGTTTACGGCTAGTCACTGAAACGAGAGACGGCTTCGGCGCATGGAACACGGAGGTAAGCAGTGATTTATTTGTTTGTCCTCGGCTTATTTTTGGCATTCCATTCCCTCCCCACAAAATTACCCGACTCCGATCAAATAATTGCTTGTCAAAATGACCAATTTAGATGGCAAAAGCCGCAATAAAATGACAATTAGTTCAAACTTCTCGTGGTGAATTCTAAATTCTATCGAAAGAGCCTTGCTTCTTCTTGCTGTTTTCTTCCCTCTTGATCACGTGTGTTGACTACCAATTTTGTTTACTCCCTGCTGTCGCTGAAAGTTGGTCTCACTTTTCCCTTGAAACCTGCTTCAACAATTTGATTAGCAGCAATAGAAAATGACAGGGCTGAGGAGAGAAAGAAAATTATTCAAACGACGGTCCTCTAATTGCTCCATGGTCTTGTCCCTTTATCTCTCCTCAGTGAAATCCACCCCGTTGCATTGTGTCTCATTGTCCGTCCGTTGGCCCTCCCGGGTCAAGCATCCCGGCTTCCTGCCAAATGGTCCTCTCTGGCCAATTTTGCTGACAGATGGCTGGGCCACGAGCTAATCTCCAGCCGAGGGACCGGCTGTGGCTCTGTGGATGAATTTGCATAATGAAAATTGCCTAGGTGTAATTAGTGGACGCCAGGAAAGGTGCGACAGAAGGTGTCACGCCAGGTCAACAAGCCGCCGAAAGAGCCGAGTATAATCCCCTGGGTGTCAGATAGAGAGGCTTTAGGGCTACTGTAGGATTTAAAAGGGACTATTTCTGAAGCGATCGGCCGCCAAAATGCTGCGAGTTTCCATGCTGTGAAATTTGATTACTTTCCTCCTCCTACTCTTCTCAAGAGGAAGTCTCGCGAACTGAGCATGTTTACATGCCGATTCTCAAATAATTGCGTCTGCCGAGCACTCGCCAACAGAACCTCCTTACCGCCCGGCCTTTGTCAACTTTAGGCGAGGAGAAGGTGACTACCTATTATTGTGTCTTGTCTCTCTCTCGCTTTCTTTCAACCAGTACTTGAGAGCACCGGGGGTGAAGGTTGCCGACAAGGGGACAGTGCATAACTCTCTTGTTTTCCACGCTTTTCTGCGAAAAATTTATGAGCCTCTGCCAAAACTAGGATATTTTTACTCGCTCTAGTACTCTAAGTAGCTTAGATACTGTCTTTATTTGCCCGCCTCATTTGGCTCTAATCCTTGCCAACCGCCGCAACTGAGTAGCGCTTTTCTCGTCTTCTAATCGTCTTGGGATGGGCGGGTAGAAGGAGCGGTAAATTTCATTACAAAAACTCATTTCGGCTCGGGAGCTCTTTCGCGAGAATTAGAGCAAAAAAGCTGTCTAATTTCCCTCTCTTCCATCAATTTCCTCCGCCAAAAAAAAAAATGGAGAACGCTTTTTCAGAGAACGCCATCTCATCTGGACGCGACCCAAGGCATCAATTTGAAGACGCAATCGAGGAGAACGGTGACGAATTCGTTGCACATTCTGAATATTACGACGGGGCTGACGAATACCCAACACGAGCTTGTGACGGTACTGCTGAACAGACAGCCCTCGTGCTAGCTCCGATCTCTAAATACCACACAATGGCCATCGTACCTGGACGATGTTGCCGAGGATTTCTCGATGTTTCCTCCTTCACAATTGCCTTTCTCATATTGATTATTCAATTTGGCCTTCTAAATTATTACTACCACCTCCATCTTGAAAACAGAATATGGTAGGATTTGCTTCTATGAAATTCAGAGAAAGTTCTAGGTGGGGATGGTTTGGAGGCGATCTTCTCGTCATAGTGACTTGGCTTGTTTTGTTAATTTTCTCTTTCAAATACAACCAAGAGCAGATGGAAGAAGTTACTAGTCTCGGTAAGAGGGATTCCTCATGAGAAATTTAATGAAAACTTTCAGATGCTAAAGTAAAATGGGCTTGGCTAGCCTGGCTTGTTTATGCGGCCATTTTGGTTGGAAAAGTTGCCACGTGCTTCCGTATTTTCTACAACGAATTGCCACCTGAAGTGCAGGATAATAATGACAAGGACTTCGATGATAGTCTCTTCAAACTTGGACTCTCTCTTTCCGTCTTAATTTTCATCTTCCTCTTGGAGGCTTTTCACTACACTCCCATTACTAGCCATCGCCAGCTCTATATCTCCTATTTGACTACTGCCATCTGCTTGGATCTCATCGATAGCATCTACTTCTTAGATCTGCTCTGGCAGGCAGTGGTTAGTTTTTGCAGCTATTTGAGGTTACAAGCAAGTTTAGAAAGATGGCTGGAATCTAGAATTTTGGCTAGATGTAACCGTTCTCGCTGTGGCTATGTTCAACTTCCTAATGCCTACTTGCGCTCTCTTCCGATTGCGCTTCACACGCTTTCCGACAGGATTACTTGTCAGTGACAAGATCTGGGCTTTGCTCTACGTCCTACTGGTCAACGTTCCCTTCCTTGGACTAAGAATCTACCTATTCATCCTATTGGAATATGAGAAGCAAGGAAGAAAGTAAGAAAAGATTCCAAAAAGTTAAACATTTTGAAGGTATGACCCATCCCTATTCGCTGTGAAGAACATCGCTATGATTTATATCGCCATTCGAGAGCTTTGGACACGTCTCCAATACTGGAGAACAAAGCACCGTGCTGCAGCGTCTCGTTCTGAAGTTCGTTCGGAACTCGTCCCCACCCAGCCACCAGTAGAAGATGAATAAGAAGCCAACCAAAAAGATTTAAAATCACTGCCAAAATTGTCATTTGCAGTAGTTTTTTTTTTGCAAAAAATAGTCTAATAGACGAGCTTTGATTGCATTTTTGCGCCATTATGTATATTTTTGAAATGTATCTCTATCAGTATGTGAGCAATGAAGCATTCCTAATAGCCACTTTAAACAACTCACGTATTGATGAAAGTCGAAGAATTTAGCAGTGATCATAGGCAAAGAATTGATTCTCTTCTGCTTTTGCCCCCAAAGTTCCAGTTCTAATAAGGCTCGGATATATTTCTCCAATTCTCTACTTCTTTCTTCAAGAAAGTCAGAATCCTAAAATGGTTTCACTAAAAAAACAACTTTCTAACCAAGTTTCCGACTATTTTCTTGGGCGGAAGGAATGATTTCTTTCTATCTGGAAATCTCTTCTGATCAAAGTTGTCGAATTCACTATATCTTCGTTCGACTGTCCATGTCACTACGTCGACACATATTTGGACTGTGTACACCTGAACAAACTCTTAAAGTTTTTAAGAGTAGACTTACAGCATATTTTCCATCTTCTACCACTTTATAATTTAAAATCCTGGCGTTAAAAGCCGAGCTCATTTGTGGCGAAATTGCGAGTAAGTCCAGACATGCCATTCCTCTAGATAACTTCAAGTTTTTTGTAAGCTCTGAGGAAGGAAAGTATAGAAAGAGAAGCGAAGATCAAACAATTAATAGCACCGCTCTTTTGCATTAGACAGTTCTAAACAATTCCAGGCGGTGTTTATATTTTAACACGTCATTCAAATAGAAACATGATGATAAATTACAAAATAGTCTTACAATTGGAGAGAAAAGGCTAGGTTTTGCTAAAAATATTGATTTAGTTTCCAGTAAAGAGTCATTTTACACTTGGCTTGGTTACAAGCGAAAGTGCTACATTAATTGAATGCGAAATTGAGTAATTCTTCTATTAAAAATCCAAGAAAACCTTGGATAAACGTCTGAAATACAGCAAGAAATCCGGAAATTGCTTCCCGTCGACGAAAAAATGTCATTACTACCGTCTTCTGAAAACAAATAATCAGTTGATGTTGGCATGAAATCTGAGCCAATAATAAACAAATCGTGTTTGGAATGGAAAGAGCATCATAATTGAATCCTTTTCAGGTGTACTGTAGTTGTACTTTTAATGACAAGAGCGGCCTTGGCTGATTAATGCGATGCTGATCTGGAAAACCAATCGTACTATCGAAGAAATTCCTAATCGTATGCTTTTCAAAGTAAACAGTCACCTAATAAAGGTGTTATTGTCTTTCTCTCTGTGTCATGGGCCGATTTCTCTCACAGTAACAATCGCGAAATGTCTTTCATCGTCTCGAGCCGGCCAGACTATAGAAACAGTTTCTTATATTATCTGCACGCTGGCTGCAGCGATTTCTACCTCTGCAAATTATTACGAAGGGAGGAAAAGATTGTTTAAATTCTCAAAAGACGATTTTCTCGTAAAACGACGAAAAATGTCTGCTGATCACTTCTTTCAAAGATCGCGTCAATATTCTCCAAAATGAGACGGAAATGACTCAGAAATTCACCCTTCGTTTCCTTTCATTTCTCCCAGTCCGCTTTCAGATGACGGTGAATTACAATCTCTGTGTCTCCAACTCTTCTCCTTTCTCCTTACTTAAGCTGCTTTGGAGATGGAAAGGATCCGTCTGGAAAGCGGTGTGGGTTGAGCTTGTTATTTGGCTTCTGCTTTTCAATCTCATTTCTCTTATCTACCGTTTTGTTTTAACTAAAGGAGGACAAGAGTAAGTTTAATTTTTTTTAAAACTTTAATTAAAGACATTTTGAATCAGTAATTGACTTGATTTCAAACGACCTCGGGAAGCTGCGAACAACGATGGATTTTATGTTAGGCTTCTTTGTGTCCAAAATAGTGGATAGATGGGGAATTCTCTTCGCCAATATTGGCTTCATCGATACGTAAAATATTTGCTAAATTCTATAATAAAAATAGGCTGGCTATCACCGTGGCTGGCTATCTTACTGGCAGAAATGATCAAGAAAGACTTTGGAGAAGAAATATCGTCCGGCATTGTGTCCTCTCTCAAGTTCTAGTCTTAAGGGATATTTCAATGCAAGTTCGCAACCGATTTCCAACAATAGATACTGTCGTGGCTGCAGGTGGGGTTATTTGACGAACTATCTTCTCTATGTATTCAATGGGTTTCCTAAGCTAAAAGTTATAGGAATTATGATGCCTCACGAACGCGAGAAATTCGACGAACTTGACTATAATTATGGCAAACCGTGGATGCCAATTCAATGGACAATATGTGCTCTTCGAAAAGCGCGAGCCAAAGGTTCTATTTCTTCTGATTATTTGCTAGAGAAATGCTGCGAACAGATTCGGAATTTTCGCTCAAATTTGGCGGCTTTATCTAGTAGGTTTATCTTGGGTATGCCAAATATTTTAGACTATGATTGGGTGCCCTTGCCCATTTTATATCCTCAGATTATCTTCTTGGCCTACTATACATATTTTGCTCTTTCCTTGATCGGATTCCAAACAAAAATTGCTGATAGAGAAGGGAACAAATTCACAGTAAATATCTATTGATCTTTTGAAATAATAAATTTAGCTTGGAGCGGTTTTCCCTCTGATGTCTGCTTTACAATTTCTTCTTTATATCGGCTGGTTGAAAGTCTCCGAGGCTCTGCTAAATCCTCTTGGAGAGGATGACGAGTTAGCTTATTTGAATTTATTTTAATTAAATTAATGTTTCAGCGATTTTGAAACCAATTTTTTAATCGACAGAAACTTGGCTGTCGGATTAGCTATTGTGGATAAATGCTTTGACGATCCGCCAGAGGAACAAGCTGATATCTTCTGGAGTTCTCAAGGAGTTGTTCCACTCTATAGCGAACTCTCGGTCACTCGGCATATCAATCCAATGACTGGATCAGCCGCGGCAGTTGAATTGCCTGAAGATGTGGAAACGGTCAATATGGTAGCGAGACAGGAGGATGGAGGAGGGAAAACAACCGTTTCTGTGCGACGAGCTAGCACCAGCACTATACGAAATGGGAGTTTGAGACAGCGAAAGAGTTACGATGTGCAAGGCCACGAGAATCACGTCTCAACTATCGATGAAATTGAAATGGATGAGATTTCTCTCAATTCAAGTCCGGAAAAGACGATTTCTCACCATTAGTTTCGAAAATAAATTAGTTTTGGTTAGTTTTCCCTAAAAATTCGCCGACGACAGAAGCGGATTGAGAATACCCCATGATTGAATGATATTGACATCATTTCCTGCGATAGGGATCTTCTTATCTTTTTGAATCACAGAAGATTCATTGTGGTGTTCTTTCTTCAAGAGATGATCTCTTATTCTTTTCCTCTTATCGAAACTATTTTACTTTGTACCTGCGCTTTTATTATTCACCAGACGATCTCTGGAACCTCACAGAAAACAGAGGAATTTGTATTTAAAATCTCTAAGCCGGAGGAAAATATTAAATATTTGGCTTTAGTTGGAAATAAGCAGCAGCTCGGCAATCAAGTAGCTTTTCGCTTTGGAACAAATTTCATTATTTATTTAGATTTGGTCTCTCGTTTCTGGATATTCGATTGCAAAAAAACTAAACCGTAATTTTTATGTTAGTCAAAATTGGCATGATCCCGAACTCCTTTCCTTCAAGCTAGCCGATGTTCACAAGATTTTCCCGAAATTCTCTGAAACTTATAAGATTTTGGCGCCGAAAGGGGAAGCTCTTGCTCCTCATAATTATTACAATGGAAAGATGAATAATACCCACTATGAGGATCCTTTGAAGCACAAAAATAGAGAAGAAAAATTCCTCGTTTTGGATACTCCCTATGCACAAAACGCTCTTTATTTCTACGACTATTTGGATGAAATTCGGGGACTTTTTGAGTTTTCTTCGGCAGTTAGACAAGAAGGAGATGAAATCATAACTCAAAAGCGACTGTAAGTTCTAATTCTGCTAATTTTAGAGACTTCTTCAGGCCAGAGAACAATATTGCATGTGCGCATATTCGAAGGAGAGATTTTTCTATGTATAACTGGCAGTCGGAGTTTAGTCCTTCTTTAGGAGTTATTGAAAAGGTTTTGAGAGAAGATTCCACGCTGATAATGTTTGGAGACGATATAGAATTCATGGATTCAATTGTTGATCATCTCAAGGAACAAGCAAAAATATCTAAAGTAAGATACGTTTTTTTCTTTAAATTGATCTATTTCTTCAGCAATCATTTTCTAGTTCAAATTCAAAAGGAGTTGATCTTTATTTAGCATCGAAGCTATGCTCGTCAATGGTTTTAACAACACAATCATCCTCATACTCTTTCTGGCTGGCCTTTCTATCAAAAAATCAAGATGCTGTCTATTATTTGCACGACGCCTTTGATCCCAGCAATCCTTACAAACCAAGATTTGATGAACATTTCCCCTTTCCTTGGAAAAATATCAAGATTTAAGAATAGTTCTTTCAAAATAAACGTTAAAAATGACTAGAATTGATGGTACACGTTGGAAAAGGCAGGCAACTTCTGAGCAAACTTAAAATAAACATATTTACACTAGTAATAGCTATCCGTAAACTATTGACAAAAATCTAGGCGGGAGCTGGGATAGGTGGGATTCGAATGGGACAAATGGAAGAATAATTATCGATAATCAAGATGCTAGGAAGAACGGTAAACTCCGTTAAAATTTGGGTTGAAAATGACGGAATTCCCAAAAGTTCCAAGTGCTTTAACGTTTTAAGGCCTAATAGATGGCGAATACCAACCGGCGAGATCTGAATCAAGAGTAAAAAGTTTACGAATAAACCTACACTTCTACAAAATTTTACATCTAGATACTCTAATTGTTGATGTTTCGCCAGGGAAATACAGGCATTATCGTTGAATTTTGTGCACGCTGCTTCCAATTTCTTCAAATTTTTCAATAAACCTATAATTTGTCTTTCTTTGGGCTACGCAAAAGCACTTACTGATCAAACAAAGCGACTTTTCGGTTAACTGAGGCAAATTCTCAATGCAGAGCGACTCCAAAAATCGACAACCATTCAAAATATCAATGAATCCCTTGTCGTCAACTCCCTCTCGCATGTTTCCAAGCCAGAGATTTTGTAAATTTTTCAGTTTTCCAATCTCGCCAACTTCTAGAATATTTATAGAACTCGTCAAGTCGAGAGAGCTCAGCGAATCAGACATTGAAATAAAATATTTTAGGTCTTTAAATGAGATAAACGAGCGCTGGAGAACAAAAGAGCGAAGTCTAAAATAATTTCCCACTTGTGATCTCTAAAATCTGAACCTTTTCTTTTCCAAAAATTCCAAGGTTGTGATCTTCAATGAGCATCCCGCAGAGATATTTAGCTCTTCAACCGAATCCGGAATATAGGATGTCAAATCGTCTGTTAATTCAAAATTATCGAAGCAAAATCCTCGCCACTGTAATAAAATTTTGTATTTGTTGACTCTAAAACTCACAGCAATTTCAAACTTCTTTAGTTTTGTGCAGCGTTGGAAGAAAGTCTTAAAGCTATTTTGAGCAATCAAAGCTGTCTCTGGACTGTTGCAGGAGAGAGAACAATTTAATATGGACAGTTCTTGAATGCAATCCGGTAAATTTGCTATTTCTTCGACAGCTCCGACTGTTAGATTCATTCTAAATTCAGAATAAAACTATTCTCTGAGAAAACCTTTCAATTCGGAGCTTTTTTAATCTGCTGGCTGTATTATTTATAGTCTTTATTACTTTCCTTGAGATGTGATGTTCACTCGTACAAACAGATACTCTTTCTGACTGAGGCTTTACACGAATCAAGATGTCAGTCAATGCCGGACTGTATCGTTCTAAAAATAGGCGTTTGAGTCAGTCATTGGTGACAAAATATGACTATTAGAAAAATACTCACCGATGATGTTTTTCATGGATTGTGACTCACGAACACAGCCAGGAAAATCCTCGACCAGGTTTAGATTTTGTCGTTTTCTGAAGATTTCTCCGATGAGATTTCTCCAATCCTTGGAGACTACTTCAAGTTGAAGAAGCTCTTTTGGGGGAAAGCGAGAGAAAACGTGGAGCCAGACATCATCCATCTGAACTGTTTTTGTAAAAAGCGAGAAATAAAAAGAGGAAGGCCGGCAAAGGGATTGAATAAGCGAGCTGAATCATTTGCTGGCCCGTCGCCGAAACAAAGAATCTTGATTGGACAGAAATGTAAATCGAAGAGGACTCCTTGACTGCTAATTGAAATGAGCATTGCGATGCAAATGCTGTTGTCGCACCAAGAGGAAGCCATTAGGGCCAGCTGATCTCGGGGAGAGAGACTCCGTTGATGTATCTTACACAACTGGTTGTCTGGGAAGAGGAGCAGCCGGCAGAAAGAAGGCAGAAATAAATAAGAGCATTTTTGACGGGACTGCAGGTAGCCTATTGATTTCGTCTAGTGGATTTGAAGGCGCCGTTCCTATGGGCTGTTGGCAGGTAAACAAATAAACAGCTGTTGAGAAGGAGGCGGAGAGTAGGGGTGTCGTTGTAAAAAATGACATTTTATTGGTCAGCCTTGAAGGTAATTGAGCGGAAAAGTGAGGAATTACCAAAAAATATAATAGAAAAATCAAGATCTCGCCGTGATAAGTGGGTTCACGCAGGCAAAGTGGCTGAGGCGGGGGTTTGTTGCTGGCATAATTCCAGTTTCCCTTGGTGTGGGTAGGTGGCAGCGCACAGCTTCTTAATCAAACAAGAGAGGGTTCCTCATTGCATGGATGGGCTCCCGTTACCTCTCTTTCTTAGGTCAAGTCGCTGCCATTGAGGAAGAAAGGAGGAGGAACAGGTTCCAGAGGTGAGAACTGTTGAGAGAAAGAGAGAAGCCGGATTTGGTTAACGAGAGGTCTCACTTTTGGCGTGACCTTCAGTCGGAAAAATAAGATTAGAGGTTTATCTATTGACATCAAAGAGAAAAATTTATTTAAAAAATTAGAATGAAGGTCTCTAACCGCGGTGGAATGGAGGATCAGGACGGTTGTCAATGCATTTCACCTAAAGGTCTCTTCCTCTTTTTCAAATGAATAAAATCAAACCGAGATCTGTCTGCCAGCCTTGACAATCTCGCATTTGTCCCATCCTTCACGTCTTGGGCACATCTTGTCGCAGGGATCTCCTCTGAATCCATCAGCCACTGAAGTTGCTTGTTTGCAATGAAATTTTAACAAATCTACCTCGACTTTCGAAGTTTCTCCTAGCCTCGACGGAGAGGACAGCTACCAAAGCTAAGACGATTAGAAGGAAGAAGCGCATTGTTTTTGATTTTCTGATAACTGACCCAGCCATTTATAGGCTAGGTTCTTCCCGCCCCTTCTGTCAAATCAAAGAAGACAAAGTCTGATCTGTGCTGCAAGTTTACTACCAGGACTAACGGAGGCTAACTACGCACAGAATTGGACGAATGTAGTGAAATCATAGGGACAAGAAGCTGATTCACTCAACAGCGTTCGCGCGTTGTTCTCACGTTACGATTCTAAAAGGGAAATAGTCTAGGACAGCTGAGCCTAGAAAAGCTACAACTCTATTTGAATACTAGATCTTTTTGGAGAGATTGGTCCTTGGTCACTTATGAATTTTAAAAATCATCTCTTGTCCGGTCGTATTGAACTTTTGAAATAGCCCGACGTGTCCTCCCGTGTCTACTTTGTGTAAGATTTCGAATGGAACGGATCTTTGAGTTGGGTTGACGACGAAAAGTCGAAATTCTAAAGTGATCTGAACAGGACTTTGTTTAATACAGTAATAACTTTTACATTGTTTCTCTTTTTTTATCTTCAACTTGGTGTCGTCTGAAGGGGAAAATTCTAAAAAAAGGAGTCGAGTAAGCCGGATAAAGAGAAAATCAGATGCGTCCCGGAGATAAAAGCCTTTCGACTGAGCGATAGGATCGGAAATGTCTTTCAGAATGCTAGCAGCGCGTATTTTTGGCGAGCTTTCTCATATTTTTGTATCCAAACTACAAATTAGTGTCTTCTCGATTCCGCTCTTTCGATAAGAACTGTTCGTTGTGATGAAAATGTCTCTTGTAGTCTAAAAATTGTATTCAAAAGCGGCCGCTTTTCATCTCATTCTGACTTTATTACTCGATTTTATCTACAGAGTTTTAAGAATTTTACTTTCGAAGCACTCAGCTAATCAATTCTAAACTTTGATTTTAAATCAAAACGTCAATCTGTTGACATTGTCTGCCGGTAATCAAATAATGTTCGCAATTACGGCGAGCACCTCTATTTCGTAACCCCTATGAGCCCCTACACCCGACGCTGCTGACTCACCCTAGCAAATATTCGGCCTCGCCACCCCGCCTCTCGCCACATGTTGGAAGGTCGCCTGATTTTTCGTCCCACGTTTTCCACAAAAGCAACCATTTCCCGCAATATTTTGCTAAATTTTTGGGCCAGTTTCACTTTTTATCAGAAAAGGCTTTATTTTAGAGTTGATTTAGCTTCTAGTAATACATTTATTTTGAAAAGAATCGTGCCACAAGACGATGCACTCGTCATATTACACATCAGGCATTCTTTTCACAGCATTGTTCTTTGCCAAACGCTTCTCACTCTCCTCATTGCCACTCTCTCTCCAAATAGAAATATTTTCAGGGTATGCCTCCAGTAGATACTAATTTATTGGCCAACGAAAGACCGTTTACTATATTTTCTGTTGATAATAATACTCTTCTAGGAACGAATGGTAAGTTGGATCGGCGTATGTATAGTCATAAGCTAATATTTTCCTCTCACGGTTAGAAAATACAGTCACTGCTGGCGGTGACGTTTTGATAAATGCATGCGACCGGAAGCTCCAAATAAAACGATTAACTGTAGACGGAAAGGGGAGATTAGCCTTCTTTTGAACGTAGATTTCAATTTATAAAGAAGTTTTTTTTTCAGATGGTGCTGAATTTATTTATCCCGACTATTCATACTTGATATCTTTTGATGTTTTGGTTCCACTCATCACCTATATTATTCTTTGGTATTCGATAAACTTGGCCGTCACGGCTCATTGTTGGACAACATGGCAGGAAGGAATTCGTCGAAAAAGACTCGTTAATTTAACAACTTCATTGATCCATTCCTCGGTAAGCTTCCGCAGAGCAAACAAAAACTTTTTACAGATCTCTTCTATTTTCCTTTTGGTCTTCTTTTGTCGCCATACACGACTAATGTTCGACAGTCCGATGCATTATTATGATTACTTGAACTCGCAGGTTGTTCTCCTTTCCGTGGGATATTTTATCTACGACGGAATAGATATGATTATCAATGATAAGTGAGTGAAATTTTCAAAAAGGAACTGCTTTTAGGATTTCTATTGTTACTGGAGTTCTTCTAGTCCACCACACTGCTTCTATTTTTGTATTAGCTACCGCAATTGTCTCTAAGAAATTCCTTCTTTACGCTTATTGGGCTTTGTTAATGGAGGTAATTGATTTCTACTGGGGGAAAATTTTACAATTTAGGTCAACTCTATTTTTCTTCATTCCCGTTCAATCCTCCACCAAAGCAAACTCTCAACGACCTCCATGATAGCTGTAACAAATATTGTTCGATATTTCAACTTGGGGACGTTTATTGTCTTCCGTTTTGGAGTTCAAGTCTTTTTAACCGGCTGGGCTTGGGTCAATCGGCATAATATGCATACGTAAGTTATCCAGAACTTGTTCATTTCAAAATATTTTCTAGATTCTTTATGTATATCGCCTTGGGAGGTGGGGGTTTATTCTTGACTATCAACATTGGAATCTTCCTGCGCATCCTTCATAGCGATGGCTTCCTTCTTTCGTCCGTGGTTCAAAGAGAGAAATTAGACTCTTTACTAGAGGATAATGATTTTGATGTGAAGTCGACTGAAAGAAAAGAGCTACTTATGTAGCTTTACGGGTTCTTTCGATCTTGCCAATAATCTCCTGTGATACATATTATGATGCTCTCTCAATATCAGAAATGACAAAATAAATTGTTTATTTTTCTTGAATCTCTGAGTAGTTAATCCACAAACTCGAAGTCTCTAAGCGTCCACCAAATAGGTCAAGCGGCCCGAGAGCACTTTTCATTTCGACGGGTAAGTGACTTATCCTCGCCGATCGGATGATGCTTTCGTTTTTTAACACATCGCTAAATTATCCTCCAAGCCTGTCTGGATTGGATAATTAAGCTGAAAATTTGCTATGCTATTTTTCAACTTTCTTCTCAATATTTTAAAGATATCCTTGTTTTTCAGTTACTAAGCGCTTCTAAACTTAGATCAAGAAGACCTTTCGCAGGTCGCATCTAAAGAATTTTTTTCTGATCCCATCTTCTCTTTTGATATTTCAATTTGCTGTCTTTGTGATTTCCATTTCTAAAACCAGTCTCTCGCCTCCTCTCTCGATCTTCAGTCAGTTGTGCCGGTTAATATTGCGGCGCCTCATTCTTCTGAGCTAATCGCGAATCCGTCCCGTTATTCTATTAGCACACCATCATTTTGTTTCGTTACAGTCAGTTAACTCCCCGTTCCATATGCAAAAATTCAAAGCACCAACTGTTATTTCTACCTTTAGGCCGAGAGAGTAGCAAAAATGCCGAACGAATTCTTTTAGATATCCTCCCTCATTTTCTCCCGCTGTCTCTTAATCTGAACATTGGTTTTAGGAATGAAGTATCCCCTTCTTCTTTTATTTTTGCTCCATAAGAATAAGCTTGCCAAAGCGTGTGCTGCCACCAGTGGAACTGTTACAACAACCACAACTGCATCATCTGTTACTACCACGACTGCCGCCGTTACTACTACAACTAGTGAGGACTACCTTATAAAGCACAATCGTTGCAGATGCTTGTGGGAATTGCAATCTTAATACAATTACTTTCACGCCAGCAGATCCAACCATAATGGGAAGTATTTCAGCCACTAATGAGTAAGTTATCACTCGCTCAAATTACGTCTGTTTCCAGCGGTGTTGTTACAAATGCAAATACAGGATGTCAAACTGTGAATGCGATTTGCACTGCCGCAACTGGGATGATAGCCTTTATGTAAGTGATACTCTTATAGTCAATATTAATCATTTTCTGGCAATTTAATGGCCTTAACGGTATAGGCGGTCCAAATACGATGACTCAGGTTATTGTGGATCATCAAGCCTGCTGATTCAGTAAATTTAGGTTGTCACGGCGCCTTTAATGTGCATGAATGGCCAATGGTTCTTCATGACTACTCCAGTTACTGAGGTAAATTGTTCACAAGCGAATGCCGGAAAGAAAAAGAAAAAATAATAATGATCCTAATAAAGATATTTGTTCAACGTGTCACGAGCTTGTTTCGCCACAACAGCTGATTAGAATTTATCTAAGCTGTTTGAAAATAGTGCTACACATGGATATATATTGGTCTATCGACTAATAAGTATGAGTTAATATCCTCATAAATATGTGTAGACCCAGAAGAATAGAATTGATCTTCTGTTGCATAAACTGGGCTTTCAACTAAATTACTCTGAACATTTTCGTAATAAGGTGGGGGAAGTGAAATCGAGTCCTTAAAAACGAAAAATTAACGAGAAATAGATAGATTACCTCGCGCTCACTGCGAAGAAAATGCATAGATCTATGTAATTTCCTTTCATTCTCTTTTCTCACTAAAATCATGTAAACACTAATTTCTTTCTTACGTCTAGCTTTGAGAATGAATAGCCTGACATTCACACATATTGAAATCAATAAAAGCACCATGAATATGAAACAAGTCACCATCAAAAACTGCAAATATTTTTGTTGGACGGAAATTCAAACCAAGAACTTGTTCTCTATTCGATCTTCTTTTTTCTCCTGCGGGACACCAAAATGGTCTTGATTTTTAGAATCATTTTCTTTCTGATCGCTTTCTAATACTTTTAAATACCCCACCCTAAAGATTCAATAATTAGGTTTATTTCCTATTAACCTTGAGTGAATTTTTCCAGCATTGCCTTCGTTTATTTGTTCACATCGATTCCCGTGATATCCATTAAAACAATTACACACCTATAGTTCTTAATCTCAAAAATGGTTTACTTAAACTTACGTCGATTTCTCTTTCAGAATTGATCGCACATCGCGCTCTAGTGGTCGATTCAAATGCCTTTGGAGGATGAGTGCAACTAAATTGAGGATTAGAGAAGTTGAACAAAGTAGAAAGACTTCATTGCAAACGGTTTTCCACTGACGCATGTGTAGATTCGCTGACAGTAGCTGCCAAAATATCCGACATGGCAAACACACATGAAAAATTATCGTAGAAGAGGGTTAATTTGAACAAACTTTTTATGGGCTGCTCCATGGACTAGTTTCTCAAAAGCGGTGAACCCTCTTGAAGTTCCTTCTGGATCACATAGGGAATCTGTAATTTGTAGTTCTATGTCCTGTTGGTTTTCTTACCGACTTTATCTGCTGATATTTCTGTCAATAGGGGTAATAAAAAAAAAAGAAAAAGAAAACTAAACATTTTTTTAAAATTATTTAGAGAAAAAAAAGTAAAGAGCAGCGGTTAGATTCTTTTGCTGGGACGCAATTGACTGATAAGACATTGATATCGGACCGATGGCTTGATGCTGCAAGATTTCTGTAAACAGAATTCGTTTTGCTATATCAAGCGAAAATAGTTGGAATCAAAGTTCTAACAATGTAAATTTCAGCATGTAACAGTCTGATTCCAAATCTCCTTTGGTGTTTGATTTGCTGCGGACTCAAACTTCCCAGCCCAATTTTTACAATCCTATGATCATTTATCCTTCCGTTTCAGTTCAGAACCCGAGATTTAGACAGGATTATCCTGTAAATTGGACGCGCAACGGAGCAAACCGCCTACACGATGGTATAAAACCGTTTTTGGTTGAAATTTAAACTCCATTTTCTCATACCGATTCATTGTTCTAGCTTTAGGCATGAAATATCTATTGATTGCTGCTGCTCTTTTTGGTCTCTCGGCTTGTGCCACAACACCAACTAACAAACAAAAAGTGGCAACAAAATGTGGTACTTTGGGTCTGAAATTCCCTTCTTATAATCAGCTCCTCACAGTTAGAAGACTTATTTGACAGGCAATCCATCGTTTAGATATTTGGCTGCATGGATCCAAACTTCATAACAGTTCCTAACGCTAATGATATGACTACTGCTGTGATGAATTGTGGCATGGATTTCATTAGCGATCCAAACGTTCAAGGTACTCTCTTCTCAATTTACGCGTCAAGTAAGTCAGATATAATAGACGTAATGAAGGCTTTTAGTGGAGACCTGTCTTGGAAATTGTAAAAATAAGACAGACACCATGTCTCTTGCCATGAAAATTCTCAAAAAAAGCAACGGCACTGTCGGTCCAGATTATACAATTGTAAGCTATTTTTCGACCAAACTGAAATTCCCAGTACCAAACTAAAATGAAGGCGTGGAAAGCAAACAAGCTTCCTAATGCAACAATCTTGGAAAATCTTTATGGATGGGCCAATACAAATCTCTTAAATAAGACAAAGATCAGTTCTTGGTGTACCAACATGGTTAAAGTTTGTTTTTTTATGATGCCAAGTGATCAAAAAGTTTAGAAAGGCTGGGTAATGCCATGCGAGTGGTCTTGTATTCTCGGAAATGGAAAGACATTCGTAGACTTTGCTCAATACTCCTGTAGCAAGCTCACGCCACCTGCCTCTGGATAACTCTTTACTAAATAAAAACGTGTTAATATTGTAGTATCATAAACTAGTCTCTATTAGTTTGAAAAAAGTCCAAAGACAGTAATCCGGCGGGCGCGCTGTCACAGAGATGATCGGGATTTAGAAGGAAATCATGCTCAAAATTGAGAGTTTTTCACGCGGTTAATAATGAAACGTTTATTGGTGACTTTGATGCTTATTTTGGTGGAGTTTGCGTGGAACATTTGTAGGCGCTAACATCAACAATTGATTTACCATAGAGCAGAGCACAAGCCCATTCAGCCTTTGTGATTGAACCGGACTAAAGAGTTGCATTTTACCTTAATTTCCAAAACTTGCCTTGACAAAATTTGTGCATTGAGTATTAATTACAGCTTTGTCCAATTGATTCAATCCCCAATTGTATGCTTTATTCAAAACCTGCGCTTTAGTGAGCCAACAATTTGACATTTATAGATAAGGAGAGATAAGCACTTACTTTGGTTTTTGATTTTTCCACGTTTTGATTTTGGAAAAGAGCTGAGTAATAAGTCTCTTTTATATAAAATGAGAAATTACCGTATTCATTTTGTTCTGAATGAATGTGCCATTAGTGGACATTATTTTGACGGCCAACGAAAGCAAATCTTCTCCAGCCGGTTCAAGACAAGTATTCACTGAAGGATTTGATTTTAAAGGAAGAAACTCCTCGCTTTGAGTGTATAAACTACAGGGTGGCTGGTAAGTATTGGCGCTAGCAAAATCGGCATAAAATGAAAACTATGCATTGTGGGAATGATTTTATTGATCGAAAACATCGACAATAATGCAAACAACAATATTTATAAAAACTGTTCGAAGTGTCCTCCCTTAACTTCGATACAGGGTTGCAAACGTTCTGTGACAGAATCGACCGTGAGCCGCAGGTAATTTATGTCTATATCGCCCCATATTTTTATAAGTTCTTTGCGAAGGCAGTCCAAATTAGGTATTTTCTTATTCTTAAGTTTATCTTCCATCACGCTCCACACTGAAAAATCCAGTGAGTTTAAGTCCGGGCTGTTTGGAGGCCAATGATTCTTGTCCAGGAATCCTGGAAAATTCTGCTCCAAATAAGCTAGCGTAGTTTTTGCTCCATGGGTCGGAGCCCAATCCTGTTGGAAGATCATATTGGGGTTTTTCTGCTTCCACTGCATCACAGCATTCTTCAGAATTTCATCTTGATAAACTTGAGCATTGATTTTCACATTTTTCTCTATGAAGACAAGTGGTGTCTTGCCTGTAGCTGCTGATATTCCACACAGCCCACACCATGACTCCTTTTGGAAATAACACGTTTTAGTGGACATTCTTCTTTTACAAGAATTCTTCAAAGACGGATTAATCAGTTGGCGATCATTTTGGGAGTTGTGAGTCTTCTCAATAGTGAAAATTTTCTCGTCCGACCATAGAATATCAGAGGTGCGGCGCATCTTCAGAAGTTCGAGCATTTTCTTACAATTCTTAAATCTTTTCTGCTTGGCCGAGTCCGATAGATATTGTCCCTTGTAGAAACGATAACTACGAAGACCTAGCGAGTTCTTGGTGATGTTTTGGACACTCCAGCGGGAAATGTCAAGACTTTTTGCAATGGAATTCATGCTTACACCGTCATTTCTTGAGATCCTCTTTTTGATGATGGAACGAATCCTGCGTGTATTTACAGAAGAAGATCGACCGGGTGGCTTTTTCACATCAACATTTCCATTAGCTTCCCATTGCCTGACAATCCTCTGGGCGGTTCTTAGAGAGATTTTTAGCTTGCGCGATATGCTTGTACAAGTCTCGCCAGCCTCCGATAATCTTGCAATAGCTTGTCGATGAATGCAAGGCTTCATGGCTTCTGAAGGCAAACACTACTAGAAAGTAGAGAAAAAGGGCTACAAAATGACATATAACAATAGAGAAGAAATACACAAAAATATAGGAAAATCACAATAAAAGGCACGCGCCAATACTTACCAGCCACCCTGTATACAAAGGACCGTATAAGCTGCCACAGTTTGCAAGCGCACAGCTTTGGGCATCTAAAGCGATAGATACAGTGCGTCCAGAAATTATGTAACCACCCATTTTTTGGTCTTTTTTCCCAATTTTTTTAGAGTTTCGAAAAATTGGTGAGTGTCATTACGTTTCCCGCGTGAAAAACCCCGATAGCCAAAATTTCAGCCAATTTCATCTATCTGGTCCAGAGTTATGACCAAAAGCAGGTGTCCAGAAATGATGTAACCATTCTTCAAAATAGGCCTCCATGGCCCTGGAACATCATTTAAATACCGAAAACAAGTCAAAGTGAAAGTTAAGACTTTGGCGATGATAAATCCTATAATTCCATCAATCGTATCAAACAATGCAATCTGGTACAGCTCTCAGTACCGAAGAAAAGGCACAGATCGTTGCCTACCGTGATACAGGGATGTAATTCTGAGAAATTGGCCGAAGATTAAACCGCCATCATGTCGTCGTCTGTCGCTTCTTAGCCGATCTACAAGGCTATGGCAAAAACAATTCGACTAGAGGAAGAAAAATCTAAGCTTGATCCAAGAGAGAAGCGTCTAATCGTCAGAAGTGCCAGCAATCAAGTTACCAGCTTTCGAGAAATTCGAGATGACCTACAGCTCAATGTGTCTCGAGAAACAATATGCCAAGTTCTCCAAAAAAGTGAAACAATTGTTTGGATGAAGATGAAGAAGGCACCGAGACTTACGGCAACACACATTCAAGCAAGACTCAACTTTGCTCATCAGCATTTGTCCAGGCAAACGAATTTTTCAAAAGTTGGTTGTTTGTTTTGTGCATTTGGATTTTTTAAGGTAATATGATCAGATGAGAAGAAATGGTCCCTAGACGGGCCAGATGGGAATCGCCATTATTGGCATGATCTTCGTAAGGAGCCCAGAGTTTTCTCGAGAAGGGGTTTTGGAGGTAGAAGCGTCATGGTTTGGGCAGCTCTCTGTGCAGACTGCAACGGGACAGTCGGGCTGCAGTTTCTAACTTCAAGAATGAACTCTGTCGATTACCAGGCTGTCCTGACTACCAAACTGCTCCCATTCTTGGCAACCTCTGGCGTTGGCTACATTTTCTAGCCCGACAACGCCCCTATTCACGCGGGTGCTTCCATTTCTCAGTGGCTAGCTACAATGAACGTGAGAGTGATGAACTGGCCGGCGTGCAGTCCTGATCTCAACCCCATCGAGAATCTTTGGGGGATCTTAGTGAGACGAGTTTATGCCAATGGATGCCAGTTTGCCAACACAAATGACCTAAGAGCCGCTATCACTCGAGAATGGGCCACTTTGGATCCTCAACTTCTCAAAAATCTCTCCGAGTCTCTTTCTTGTCGTTTGATAGAAGTTATTCAGAAAAAATGGAGGACAAACGAGTTATTGAACAGCTAATAATAAAGTGGTTACATAATTTCTGGACACCTGTTTTTGGGGCTTTTGGTCATAACTCTGAACCAGATAGATGAAATTGGCTGAAATTTTGGCTATCGGGGTTTTTTCGCACGGGAAAAATAATGGCACTCACCAATTTTTTGAAAACCTAAAAAAATTGGGAAAAAAGACCAAAAAATGGGTGGTTACATAATTTCTGGACGCACTGTATTTGTTACATAAAAAATGCTCAACTGCCATGAGGTCATCAGAAGATTTTAACTGGTAAACAGGAGTTTCCATGCATGTGAATAATAGATAATTTACCGTTGAAGTGCAGCATTTCGACCATCCTCAATTTCTGCATTTTTGAGCCATTTTAAGGCTTATTTTAATCAAAAACATGTCTTAATTCATCGAAAATATACCATTTTCAACAATTTTCAAAAATGGTCAAAATGTCGAAATGCGCTACTTTAAAAATGTGGTCGAAATGGTCGAGAAAAGTGCGCTAACAATTTGAATAAAAATTATGCTTAATAAATGGCGAAGCTAAAGAAAAACCTAAAGTCTCTTACAAATCTAGACCTCGAAGAACTTGCCAATGGGTTGAAAATCAAAAATCTCCGAGCCAAGAGAAGTAGGAATTGTGGTCAGCAAACTGCTTCACCTCTAGTTCTTGATTGACGAGCTGTAAATGTGATGAGGAACATTATTACGTGATACAATGTTTATCAGAATTCATAGACGACAAAAATAAACAACAAACAGATAAAATAATAGACAAATCTGAACTTCAGTCGGACTCCGTGGGAGATCCCTCGAGCGATGATACCGGCGAGATCGCATTGTCTAATACATCGAGCACACTCTCTACTACTGATAGCGTATGCTGTTCCTCGGCATTGACGGCAGGTCCTATAAAACAAAACAAATACATGTTTGTAATCAAAATAGTAAAATATACAAACATTCTAAAAATATATTTTAAAAAATATGTAAAATAAAATACCCAGGTGCACAAGATCAGCTAGAATACAGGCAGAGTTGAATTGTCTTTTCAGTCTCAGAAGAATTGTCTTGATCGAGGAACTCTAAATACCAAATTCAGTCATTAGATGATTATGTATACACTTTTGATTGATTGGTCTAATATTATAATTAATTGTTAACGGAATAATAGAATAAAGAAACATACTTCATCCACGTCTGGGGAACGGAACGATGTGTCGAGATGCCCGCGAACTAAACACAAAATATTTTGATAGCTCTAAGAAAAGTTTTAAATTAATCAAATAGGAGTACTGACTTTGACATTGTTATCAAAGAAAGCGAAAAGTTTATACACTGCGTAAAATAATGATAGAGCCACCTTCGTTTTGGCGATTTTTGGATGTTTTTGAGGGTTTCAGATCTTTTGGATGTTTTTAATCAATTTTTCAGCGTCGAAAACCCCCGAACACGAGTTTTTAGGTCAGGCCAATTTAATTTCGCCTCAGGCTATGGTTTTTCCAAAAAAGGCCAATTTTCTACCGTAAAATAATGATAGGGCCACCCTCAAAAAAGGGCACTTTTAGATTTTTCTTTTAAATAATTCTTTGTGTTTTTATTTTTACTTGAAGGCGGCAATGTTTTCACTTTAGACTAAGCAAAATGGGTAGAGCTAAAGCCCTAACTGACCAAGAAAAAGGCAAAATTCTTGCTTACAGCCATTCTGGCAACTCAAATCGGGAAATCGCCATCTTTCTCGGCCGGAGTCGCAACTTGATCAACAGCTTCATCGCAAATCCAGCAGGATATGGAATAAAAAAGTCTGCAGGACGACCAAGAAGCCTAAATGACCGTCAAGTACGTCTCCTCCATAGAACTGCTTCCAACAAAGTTGTCACTCTACGAAAAATAAAAGAGGATTATGATCTTCCAGTAAGCCGAATGACGCTTTCTAATAAGCTAAAACGTGGTGGAACAATTGCCGTCAGGCAGATGAAGAAAGGACCCCAACTTCAAGCCCATCATAAAGTCGCTCGACTTCAATTCTCCCAGAACCACATCGGCCAACAAACCGATTGGAGCAAAGTTAGTCTTTTATGATACTTTAGTATTTTAAAGGTGATCTGGTCGGACGAAAAGCGCTTTTGCCCTGACGGTCCTGATGGGTACAACTCCTACTTCCACGATTTGCGCAAGGACCCACTCGTTTTCTCGAAGAGGGGTTTCGGAGGTGGTACCGTCATGGTTTGGGCAGCATTTTGTGCTGATGGACAGGTGGCCTTAGAGTTCATTACCCCAAAAATGAACTCTCTTCAATATCAAGGCGTCCTCGGCACACATTTGCTCCCATTCCTGAACACCGCTGGCCGACAAGGCTATGTGTTTCAGCACGATAACGCCTCCGTTCACGTTAGTCGGTCAACTACCCAGTGGCTTGCCACTTCTAACGTGAGAGTTCTGGACTGGCCAGCGTGCAGTCCAGATCTTAACCCCATCGAAAACTTATGGGGAGTGCTAACGAGGAGATTGTACGCCGGAGGGAAAAAATACACCAGCACTCAGGAGCTTACCAGAGCTATTCAACACGAATGGCAGTCATTGGACTTAGGCATGCTTAGAAAGATGTCTACATCAATTCCAAATAGGCTTATCCAAGTTATCCAGCGTCAAGGAGCTCAAACTGATTACTAAGCCTTATTTTTGTTAAAGTTGATGCTAAAAATAAATAATTATTAGCAGTCTTTGAGGGTGGCCCTATCATTATTTTACGGTAGAAAATTGGCCTTTTTTGGAAAAACCATAGCCTGAGGCGAAATTAAATTGGCCTGACCTAAAAACTCGTGTTCGGGGGTTTTCGACGCTGAAAAATTGATTAAAAACATCCAAAAGATCTGAAACCCTCAAAAACATCCAAAAATCGCCAAAACGAAGGTGGCTCTATCATTATTTTACGCAGTGTATAAACTTTTCGCTTTCTTTGATAACAATGTCAAAGTCAGTACTCCTATTTGATTAATTTAAAACTTTTCTTAGAGCTATCAAAATATTTTGTGTTTAGTTCGCGGGCATCTCGACACATCGTTCCGTTCCCCAGACGTGGATGAAGTATGTTTCTTTATTCTATTATTCCGTTAACAATTAATTATAATATTAGACCAATCAATCAAAAGTGTATACATAATCATCTAATGACTGAATTTGGTATTTAGAGTTCCTCGATCAAGACAATTCTTCTGAGACTGAAAAGACAATTCAACTCTGCCTGTATTCTAGCTGATCTTGTGCACCTGGGTATTTTATTTTACATATTTTTTAAAATATATTTTTAGAATGTTTGTATATTTTACTATTTTGATTACAAACATGTATTTGTTTTGTTTTATAGGACCTGCCGTCAATGCCGAGGAACAGCATACGCTATCAGTAGTAGAGAGTGTGCTCGATGTATTAGACAATGCGATCTCGCCGGTATCATCGCTCGAGGGATCTCCCACGGAGTCCGACTGAAGTTCAGATTTGTCTATTATTTTATCTGTTTGTTGTTTATTTTTGTCGTCTATGAATTCTGATAAACATTGTATCACGTAATAATGTTCCTCATCACATTTACAGCTCGTCAATCAAGAACTAGAGGTGAAGCAGTTTGCTGACCACAATTCCTACTTCTCTTGGCTCGGAGATTTTTGATTTTCAACCCATTGGCAAGTTCTTCGAGGTCTAGATTTGTAAGAGACTTTAGGTTTTTCTTTAGCTTCGCCATTTATTAAGCATAATTTTTATTCAAATTGTTAGCGCACTTTTCTCGACCATTTCGACCACATTTTTAAAGTAGCGCATTTCGACATTTTGACCATTTTTGAAAATTGTTGAAAATGGTATATTTTCGATGAATTAAGACATGTTTTTGATTAAAATAAGCCTTAAAATGGCTCAAAAATGCAGAAATTGAGGATGGTCGAAATGCTGCACTTCAACGGTAAATTATCTATTATTCATGTGAAAACCTAAATCCTTATTCAAACAGAACGCAAACGAACCGCTCTAATTGTGGCATTATCCATAAGCTTGAGTCCTAGGTTAATTATTTTATTGGCCAATTTTTGCTTATTCGTAAGAGTGGCTCCAGACGTTAAAGCGCAGCAAAACAACAGGAAATATAGCTTCAGCATTTTGAAAATAAAGAGCGATGATGTCAAAATACGGCGATTTAAATACAGGGTGTTCCACATGAAGTGTGACGCAAAAACTACCCACAAGTTTGCACCAATCAAGCCAAATAAAAAACAAATTTGTTAATTTAAACTGTCAGAAAATTCTACATAAGAGATTGCATATCACATTCAAAATGTCCGCCATCAGCTTCAATACAAACATCCAATCTCTTCGTGAAATTCTTGAGGATGCGCGCAGTCATTTCCGGCGAAATTTCGTCCCATGCTTTCTCTAGAGCTCTCTTTGGTGAATCCAGTGACTTATGCTTGAAAAAGCAGGCTTGTTGCTCCAAAATCGACCAGACGGCAAAATTCAATGGGTTGAGATCAGGTGAGTTGGATGGCCAAACATCCTTAGTCCAGAAGTCCGGAAGGTTCCACTCACACCACTCCAATGTCTTCTTTGCACCGTGGGCTGGCGCCCAATCCTGTTGTAAGGTCCAATTGGTGTTTTTTGCATATTCGTCAGCCCAAGGAATAACAGCAGCTTCTAAGATTTGCTCTCTATACGTTTCGGCATTGATTTTAACTCCTTTTGGGACAAACACAAGCTTAGTCTTCCCCAGTCCAGAAATACCGGCCCACACCATCACGGACTGCGGAAAATGAGTTTTTTCAGCCTTAACAACTCTTATCGTTCCTTTTGCTAGTAATTTCCGTTGGTTCTGGGCATATCGGAGTGGTTCGACGGTGAATATCTTCTCGTCAGTGAAAAGAATTCGGTTGAGCTTGTCACCGCGCGCAAGCACTTTCATCTTTTTGCATTTTGTCAACCTTGAGGCTTTCATTTCATCCGTGAGCCTTTGCCCTTTGGCGAATTTGTAAGGAAACAATTTGAGATTTTCTCTGATCAGTCTCTGCATGGTAGAATGGCTGACTTCATGCTCTTTCACCAGTTTTCTGATGCTTCTTTCCGGATTACGACGAAGTTTGTCTTTAACAGCTTTGCGAAGGGCAGAGGTGGCGAAAATTTAAACAAGCCCCCCCACCCTTCATTTAATCAACTACTAAGCCTAAGCCGGAAATTAAAGAAAAGTTACATTTTACTACTGATTAACACAATCTTTCAAAAACTGGAAGATACGCTTTCTAAACTCGGCTTTCTCGTTCTCTCAAACCACAGATTCAGCGATATAACCGGCAAGATGAGCATCGGATGTTCCATGAGCCTTTTTCAAGGGATGTTTAAGACGCGACCAGAATGACTCTATACCATTTGTACATACTTCTGTTCCATCCGTATAAAGCCTAAAAGTAAAACTAACTGATCTTAAAAGTACTTTTTGAAGCCCGTGCTATGGTTGACTGAATAATGATGCTTAAATATTTTGGAAAGACCATTGTAAGACGGCCACATGTCTGAGAAAATGGTACTTTCAGTTTCAACATGTTTTTGCAGTAATGGAACTAATATTTTACTGGTTCTGTTTGAGACTATCTTGGCGAACACTTTTTTTGTATTCCGCGACAGACCTAAATATAACTGCTTTGAAGAGTCACTAACCTCCACACACCCAAACTGTTTTCCTCCTAATTGCTCCTCTTCCATATTTTTGTGTATGGATAGCTGTTTCGTCAATTTCTACAATATCACCAGCTGCTCCAAGTTTAGGATATGTTGAAACGATTCTTTTGAAAATGCTGCAAAGATATAGGCAAACTAACTTTTCACAAATCTCTCGAAAAAATCCTTTGTAATTAACTACAGTAGTGTTAGATACTTTTAATTCTTTGATAATCTGGTCAGAGCTATAATTAAAAGTCCACATGTATAGCAGCTTAACTGCTCGATATAAATCCAAGGAGCCACGCTCAAAGAAGGAATTAACTTTGATTCCTCTCATTGAACAATCGGATTTTTTATCAATCCTACAGCGCCACTAAAAACAATTTAAAAACCATACACAAACTGTAACTACCTCCATGCTATTCCCTCTTTTACGTAGAGACATGGGATTACCACAAACCTGGCAAAGAAATTGTCGTACTAACAACCCTTCATCCAACATTTGCCTAATGAGGGTATGCTGATCAGGAAAGGCTTTCAAAAATTCTGCTAAGGTGCTAATCGATTCCATTTCTTAAAATTTTAAGTAACCTTAACCCAAAGAAATTGCACAAGAAAAAAAAACGAAAAATACAATGAAATAAATGTTGAAAGTAAACCAAAGTAGGATAGAGGAATGGAGGGCTTGTCTACATCCAGGTAGGAGACTTGTCTAAACTCTCAAGCTTTTTGGTGGAGGGTCAACATGTCCGAGCACTTTGGGGGGCGCGGCTAAACGAGGTGGGGAGCTTGTCTCAATGTAACCCGCAGAGGTTCTCACAGTTCTTTCTGGTCTTCCTCTCGGGCGATTTTCAATTCCTCCAGTCTCTTTGAAGCGTTTTATGACTCGGTGTATTTGCTCTCGATGTAGTTTGAATGCCTTTGAAATCTCCTTAATGAACAAGCCGCGTTTGTGCATAGCAACTATTGCTGAACGATTGTCATGCGATACCATTTTTTACCTATAAAAATTCAGACTTTGAGGCCTAGTAGGACTTAGAAAATACGAGAAAAACGAATAACAACACAAAAAGCAAAAAAAATTACAAATGCCCAAAAATGGATTTTTCTTACCCTGTCACACTTCATGTGGAACACCCTGTACTACTAGAGGAGCGTAGTTCCTAATTTAGAGTTATTAAAAGTTGTTTTATCCGCTCTACGTCAGTGTACACGATCAGATGATCAAAAAAAGTAACGCAAGTTGCAGCAATGACCAGGGTTCAATCAAAAGTTTAACAACGTATTTATTTTTGCTTAAAAATTAATATTTCTCTTGACGGCTCACTTTCGGGAACAAACTCCCTCCTTCTTCTTCTCTACTCCACTTCCTCGAGGCCGTCCTATTACTGGCTTATTAACTTGAGTAGTCGAGGATGGTCGACTGGCTGGACGCGGTAGGCTGCTTTTTGCTTTTTCCGGCTCGTCAGAGTTACTTTTTGAGTTCTTCATTTCTTCTGCTTCAAAGATGAAGTCCACTTTTCGGTTGACCAATTGCGACAGCTTGGTTGTTTTCCTTTCAGTTGCTTCACTTTGAGCCTCTTTTATATCGCATGCGGTAATTATAGATGAAATCCTTTGGCCATTGGCTCTTCGCGCGTCTCTATTGAGAATCGAAGCAAAAAACGAGCTCTGCAGTAGCTCACGACCACCAAGGCGCTCCTTCGGCCGGTAAACTAACACTTTGCTGAGAAAACTGACAGCTTCCTTTAATGAGGGGTCAGGCATGAGTGATTGAAGCCCCGAACCAGCCATTCGTTCAACTGGTATGGCTTCCAATTTGATTGGGACGCGCATGGCTCGAATATCTGCCTCCGTAGGAATGCCCAATACGTTGAAAATCAGTCGCAATTGATGCTTTTGGTCTCGTCCAGCAAACATTACCTAAACATTTTGGCTAATTTATCCAAAATGAACTCTTACTTGACGGCGCATCATTTCTCCAATGCAACAGCCAGCCGACCAGAGGTCCACATTGCAACTATAGTAGGTACTGCCAAGTAAAAGTTCCGGTGGCCTATAGAATCTCGTAATCTGATAGGCTGTGGATGCTTGATTCTTCTGAATAATTTTGGCTGATCCAAAATCGCCAATCTTGAGCGAACCCTTCCTGTGGTCGATCAGTATATTGACTGGCTTTATGTCTCGATGGATAACATTTTCCTAGAGTTTTCAGTTTAAATTTGTGCTATAAGTTGGAACCTGCGCGAGGTATTTCAATCCAGCAAATATTTGAAAAGCATAAATTTTTATGTCAGTCATATCCAATATGAAATCCCTGACGACAGAAGAGAGCGTCTCCGGCATGAAATCAAAGACAAACGACTCGCAAATGCGGTCATCACGCATTTTATTAGAGAATGCGTATAACATCTGAACAATATTTTTGTGTCGTTGACGAGACACTCCAGTCAGAAAAATCATCTCAAAGTTTCGGTCGCGACTTTCTAATTTTTATATAAAAAGCAGCTTCTTTAAACTAACCTGGCCAAGTCTTTTTGATGGCAATTTCCTTTGTCAAGCCGCTTGGCAGCACAAGCGTTCCCTTGTAGACATTCGAAAAAACGCCACTAGCATGTAGATGCAAATTAGTCATTCGCAGCTTTACATCCTTCATATCGGGCATTTCTTTGGCCGCCTAGAATCTGTCTGTGACTATCTTGAAAATAAATTTGCCTGCTCAACGATTTTAACTGGCATGTCACAGGGAGCTACTTAACGAAATGACTCCGTGTTTTCTAAATTATATCGTTCTGGATTTAACACAAAACGGTCAATAAGCCATTTTTGGCACAAATCTTTATCTTTTAAGATTATAAGGACTATAAGAACCTGTGGTAGCTACATGTGAGTAAACTTTCTCTAAACTAAAAGACAATTTTCAGAACGGACCGACAAAAACGACAGAAAATATTTATTATTCGAATGTACATCCCTTATTTGCCTGGGTTCAAGTTATAACAGCTGTAGGAGGTGAAATTGGCTACTTCATTTCCAGGGTTCTTTAGGCATGTCCATTCAGTCTCTGTGACGTCTTTCTAAAATTTTCTTTTTTTTTCTAGGAAAAACAAACATCGTTGACGAGCTCGGTACAGTACTTGTTGATTAGCTTCTTTGTTGCCTCTTTCTCAATCCAAGCCCAAAGATTATTTGCAATTTGAGTAGAAGTCAGCTTGGTGTTTTTCTTCCACTTGGTGATATTTCCATTTAGCTGATATCATTGGTTATCAAGTACTTTTTTAATAATACCTGATCATAAAGAGGTTTAAGAAGCGGCTTTGCTGCCGTAATTACTTTATCCAATACAGTTAAAGGATTACTTCCGAGGCATGATTGCACTAAGATTTTTGAGATAAATCTATTAATTTCATACTTTTCTCGTATAAAGTAGTCACAGGAATCAAGAAATCGCCGCTATCCTTCATGATGCAGTTTTGTGCGTCTAAAAATAGTGTGAAACCCTTTGTTTTCGATGTCAAATACTTTGGGTTAAATTGTCAGGTGGCAGTTGCGCTATAATCGAGGGCTCGACGCAAGTCAAGATTGTCTCAAGAGTGGCCTCGTCTGTAACTGTTCCGGACTGTAGGCCCAAAGTGAAGGCTTTGGCTGCCATCGTCTGGAGATTCGATGTGGCCTGAGCATTGACCACTAGAAAGAAGAGAATAAAATACATCATAGAGAGTAATAACAGCTGTTATTTGTAGTATTTATAGTGGCATTTTATGATGCGGTACTTTTAAATCTGCACACAATTAAGCATAAATTGGGAGTAAACGTCATTAATCCGGTTTGTGGTGTATCTTTTTGATCACCGATTGAACCTCCACTGTTCCACTAGACCACAATGATCTTTATGCAAAGGATTTATGAAGTGAGGGGTCAATTACTTGCTGACCTTAGCAATCTGCCAGTCGCTCTCTGTGCTGGCCTCCTCGATCAATAGGCACTCGACTGCCACAGCCCAACTGCCCACCTCATTCCGCTCTTTCTCCAGAAATGCAGTAGTACTACTCTGATAATTGTGTTATCCCATTTTTCTTTGTCCAAGCCTGCTTTTTCGATTTTTTAATTAAATTTGCTCAAGTTCTAATGGTCTTGATAAGACGACTCGGAGTGACCACCGCTCGCGTTCTTCAATAAGATTAGTGGCAGCAAACACACAAACACATGTTATTCCTTTGAGATATATCTTAGTAATCGTATTCCTTTCGTATGAGTCATATTCTCTCCCGAATTTCAGCTACGCACTCCCCCATCGTAAATGGCAATGTCCCTCGCAATTAGAGACGAACTCTCCGCGCATACACATACGCATATAGAATATTGGCTCCGCATCTCTTGTTTTCTTCCTTTTCCATCGTAAAAACCGTTCACTCTAAATTGAATTTGCAGCTGGACCGAGCCTGGCAACAGGGCACCAAGCCCTGGGCAGGTTCCGTTGGGCCTCTGCCCGCTCCTCGGTATCAACCAACATCTGCGAGGGAATACAGAGCTCCAAACTACGCAGCAACTGGGTACATGGATCCATTAACACCTGCTCCGGCTCCTGCACCAAGATCTGGGAGTGTAGGTCCGCCACATTATGGATATCCTTCAACTTCCAACAGGAGGACCTTAACCAGGTAGTTTATCCCAGATTTTAAGTCCATCCTTTAGACAACATCGCTCTATGGACACTGTAGGACCTCTAGATGGATTGGAGATCGCTTTCACTGATAATTTGCAGGTTTTTCCGTCGAGAACTAAAAATAATCAATGCTTTAGGAACCACTAAATGTTAACACGCAGCCACTTGGATCCTCCTACCCTTCAGTGAATTATCGAGCTCCTCTTTCTAATCCAATTCCTAGCCATCAAGCATTTTGGAATAGAGCCAACGATCTGTAAGTTGCTGATGCGAGGTGTCGAAAGCGAAATGTAATGCTGATGATTCCATTGTCTAAGCGGAGAATGTTGGCGCGTAACGCTTTCTGACACACCCATCTCCGTGCCGCTATTGATAGCTTTGCCCCTTCTGTGGTTTTCGTATGCTAAAGATTCTCGTTCTTTTATTTATTCATAGAGGAGCTTTTCCCATCGGATCGCATTACCCATCATAGTATCCGCTGCTTTCTTCCGAATGTAAGAGGAAACATAAGTGGGGATAGCCGGAAATTAACATTTTAATGGAAAAGAGCGAAAGAAACGCGCCCACATGGTGACTATTTACCCTGTCTCTTGGCTCGTATTTGTCGACGAAAATCCGCCGGTCCATACGGCTTTCCGAGGTGCGTAATTAGTCGCCCCTTGTTGGCAGTCTATCGGCTATGCGATTCTTCTTCCCTAAGCGTTTACCCCCTCATTTTGTAGTCAAACAATTGCACCACACGTGAAATTATCACGAATTGCATTCAGAATGCTGCCCTACTCGGATACTGCCGGGACATCGGGACTTGGAAGGTCAGCACACGCTTCAATTGAACATGATCAGCTGAAACAAGATTATTTGATGGCAATGGAGAAGCTTAATCAAACAATGAACAGCATAAAAACATTTTGGAGTCCTGAGCTCAAGGTACCTTTATTGATTCTATGCCAAACAGTTCTTTTCTAGAGGGAACGCCAGCTCCGCCGAGAAGAATCTAGTCGGCTAGCTCAATTGGAAAGACTCGTGACGTCAGGTGTGGGAGGAGCCGATGCAGGTAACAAATAAATTGCTTAATAAGTAAAATGTATGCTTTTAGCGCATTTACATAGAGAAATAACATCAAGGGATGATCGAATTCGACAACTGACAGCCATGTTGGACGATCCTGTGCGATCAGGAATTAGTGGCCTTAATTCATACTCGGAAACGAGGATTCGCGAATTAGAAGAAACGATAATGAGGCTGCAAGAAGTGTTGAAGCAGAAGGATCAGGAGACACTGGGGCAAATAGTAATTCTTTTGGCTTTTCTTCTACGAAAAGAGAATTTTAGGATCCAAGTGGCCGATATGCATTGGATAATGCTTTGAGAAGAATTGATGAAAAACAGCATAGAATATCAGAACTTGAAGATGAACTACACCGTCTTCGGCTGCATGGATCGAGTCAGCCAAGGGACTTCACGGACAAAAGTATTTCTAATCATGATATGGTTGGTCTACTTTGTTTCTGTTTTTCATTTTTAGATAACAATCCGTATGAAAATGGAACGTTCGGAAGTTGAATTAGCCGAGAGAAAAGCTGAATTAGCGCAATGCCAGACACGAATGAGAACAGCTGAAGAGCAAGCCAACGACATTAGGACACATCTTCAAATCGCCAAGGACCAGTTAACCACGAGGGAACAGCAGTGTGCTCTCCTTCAAGGCGACGTGAGTTCTTTGGTCTTGCGATCGATAGCACTTTTAATCCAGGTTGAAGCTCTTCGCCAGAAACTCGAGTCCAAAAATGAGTTAATGCAGCAGAGAGAACAAAGGGTTGAGAGACTTGAAAAAGAGCTCTCCACAAGTCGAGGCGATGTTCACGATAAGACGGAACAGACGAGGATGGGTGAAATCAAAATCCAACAACTTCAAGGACGAATAGATCACTTAGAAACGACGTTAAGAGAAAAAGAGCAGGAATTAGACAAAGCGAAGGCTAGTTAACTCTTCCTGGATGAGTTGTAGTTTCCATTTTTAGATACGAATTCTATCGCATCCAGATGTGATAAAGGAGAAAGAGCTCAGAGAAAGAATTGAGCAGATTGAACGAGAAAAACGAAGACTTGAAGATCACATAGACCAAATACGTCGCAATTCTGAAAAAGAACGAGTAGAACAACAAGAAACTTTCCATCAGGAGCTCCGACAACAACGACTTACGATTGATAACCTACAGAAAGAGCTGCAAGATAGAGACGTTCTGTTGGAATCTCAAAACGAGAAAGTAAGTTTGGATAAGTAACATAAAAAATAAATTTAGATTGGTGATTTGGGACGTGAAAATGCCAATATCCACCAGAGGATTCAAAGCTCTTTGGCCGATAAGGGAACGGAGGAGTTGAGAAAGGAGGTAATTTGTCTTTCTGTTTTACACTCTGACCTTTTGATTCGTGCAACATCTTGGTCGGTCACTCTATTTTGTTGTAATCTGATTTGAGCGAACTATTTCAGTTTTGTAAACAACCCATGACATTAATTAACGCCAAAACAGTTCCTTATTCAGGTCGAAGCAGCGCGAACCGAGGTCGACAAGCTCTTGAAAATGGTGCGACAATTAGAAAAAGACAACCAGACGCTTACTCAACAGAACAAACAATTACAAGGTGTTATTGACCGGCACGGAGCCGATCCTCATTCAACTTTGAGCAAGAGTGATACAGGAACACTGTCCCGTCTGGCTAATCCTCAAACTCCAGCTGCAACTAATGCCATGAAAAAACGGTAAATTTTTCGCGAAATCGATGCAAAAAATAACAATTTCCAGAATTGAAGAGCTTGAAGAAGCTTTGAGAGAGTCGGTGAGCATTACAGCTGAAAGAGAAGTTCATTTATCACAGCAGAAGCATCTCTTGCAACAAGTAAATCAACAGGTATTTTTGAAAAAAAAGCAGGGGCTAAAGGCGCTTCTCAGTTGGCTGATTCTCGAAGAGAAATCTCTGAGCTCCGAAAAACATCGACAGGAGGAGTTGGGGGAGATAGAGAGCAATTACTGCGAACGATGGAAGTCGAACGAAGACAACACCTCGAACAGCTTTTACAACTAAAGCAAGAGGCTCTTCTAGCGGCAATAGGCGAAAAAGACGCGCATCTGGCGCTACTAGAAAAAGGCCGCGCTCCTCGAGAAGAGATTGAAACGATTCGACGACATAAGGAAGCTTTAATGAGAAAATTAAAGCAGGAGAATGAACGGTTTGAGAGAAAGGAACATATCGATAGTAGTTTTTATAGAAGAGCTCTCGTGATTCGTCCTGAATCAGCTACTAGTGTCGTCCAAGCTGGTGCAGCAATTGGTCCCGGTGCACACATTCCTCTTATGGCTCAACCAAGTCCACGTCCTGGCGATATCATGACAGCCTCTGGTGATCTCGAAGATGACGGTATTTGGGCATAGTAGTTAGCGCCGAATCCCTCAGCAATTTGTGATCTCAATTAAGTCCCTGCCATGTCGGTTTTTTACTCCGGTACTTTGCTTTTATAGGGAATTATCTCGTCTTTCACTTATAAATTATAATTTTGTTTATTTTTTAAAGTTTAAATTACAGCAAACACCGGGAGGAAGTGGTCCACAGTCGCATTGTCCATCGATGGGAGTCACTCTTTGACGGGGCCGCTTCACACGAACTCTTATCCTCTCCACTGGAACGTTATGGAATGTCTGAAAGCTGGGCTCTAAGAGTTAAAAAGGGAAATGTCCTACATTGGCTGGATAGAATTGCCCTGTTCCTTGCGTCCACATTTGGGCGACATTTTCCACAAAAAGCATACAAAAGAACAGAAAATAAAGAAGAAGCATCACGAAGACAATGAAGGGAGTGAGCCTTTGTTTTGGACAGCATCTCTCCTCCCCTTTAACGGTGACTGAAGGTCATCTTTTTCTTCGTGATTGACTACAAAAGTCCGTCTGGGGCACGTAACACAAGGAAGTAAAACCATTTATATTGCACCAGGAAGTGAGATCACAATTAAACGATTACCCTAATCTAACTTTAAATACTAAACAATTGCCGTCTCATTATAGCCAGGGACAGACAGGCACGCTGTGGTCATTCTGTGATGAGAAAGCATTCTCAAACCCGCTCGTTGCCACCAAACCATAGCGGCCAATATGAATAAGTGCCACCATTGATGGGAGCAGCCCACGACGTCAAATTTGCCTAAAATTTTGTCTCTTTAAAAAGGGAGGAGAAAAAACCTGGAAAGAGTCGTTCTGGGAATAAGGAGACATAGAAAAAGAAGGCTGCCGCCGTAAGCACATAGAGAACTACAATATTTGGCAGCCAGTCCTGAAAGGGAGCTGATTTTACAGTTAAAAAAAACCAAACCTGAACGTGTTCGTCACTTAATCCTCCATGAACATGGACCCAATGAGCAGTGGGACAAACTCCAAAAGTAATTATTGCTGTGTAAATCACATGAGTTAGTCCAATTCTGGATCCAATAAGTTTTCGTTCAAAAAAATCTCCTCTAGTTGGAACATAAGCAGTTATAGCAAATATGAGTAAGAGCCAATATAAATATTGTTCTAATTCATCCTGAAAACTGCCTGTTGAGGATTCGATCGAGCAAACCTTATGGCAAAAAAATGCTGTATAAATTCCACTCAAATACATAGCCAATAGTCCAGCTGAAATACCAAAAATGTCTGTTTTTAACCACTTTTGACGATCATATTCACTTGTGCAACCAAACGTGTGGTAGGCAGCAGAAAGAAGCATACACGCCTTAAAATTAGCTTTGGATTGCGATAGAAAAGAGTCTACTTGTGTTCCAAATAACGACAGAGCCATTACAAAATGGTCTGCGAAGTGTCCTCCCATTTCGGGAAGTTTATTCACGTGTGTATCCCATTGACACCACGAGAAATAAAGAAATCCAAGGAGATGACTCCAAATATTAATCGTCTCGTTTGTTATGTGAAAAATGCTCTTGCAGCACATAAGAGCCGTCATATTTGTCGGTCGATAATTGGAAAGAATATACTGATTTATCCACATTGTCGAGGAAAGACGGTCTTTTGAAACGAGGCGATATTTTTTGTGCCGTCGACAGACTTGGGAACGAGGGGAACAATGAAGGCAGCGAGTCATTCTAGAAAAATGCTTTTTTTTAAAACAAATATTAAATTTAATGGAATAAATTAGAATTAGCTTTTACCGTTTCAATTTCGCTTTTTCTTAGAATAAACCGTTAAAAATCGGCAAGGCTAATATCCGTCAGACA
Source organism: Oscheius sp. JU1382 (assembly GCA_932521405.1). Lineage (NCBI taxonomy): Eukaryota > Metazoa > Nematoda > Chromadorea > Rhabditida > Rhabditidae > Oscheius > Oscheius sp. JU1382. The sequence goes on along the minus strand of OW051478.1, from coordinate 195,424 downwards.
CTGGATCGTATCTCAAAATTGGCAGCGCGAAAACGAGCTAGACGACAGTTGGGAACTAGTTCCGCTTGGGAGAAAGAAATGGAACAATCCCAGGGGATTCTAGAAATAGGAGTAGACTATACTTTTTTGCGCATTAATCAGCAGAGATGTGAACAGACATCAGACAGAAAAGAGAGTTCAAAACTAGGAATGTTTTTGTTCATACGCTTTGCGGATAGCTAGTGGGCGGATTCGGACAGGTTCTGCGTCACAACCTGTTGCCACAGGGTCATAGTCAGGCGAGGATGATCTGAGGAAAATGCTAGAGCGAATAATCTTTGTTGAGTGTAGTTCTTCTATCTTTTATCGCTAGGAAAAGTGAGTAAAATTGCGAGGTGAAAGCGAATTTCCAGTAGAAAGCGAATCGGCTAGTGAAAGTGAGGCATGGAGGATGTTTCCCTTCCTTTTGACCGCATTTCTCCGCGCATAATGGTTTTCAATCACTCGTTTCGACAATTTCATGAATCTTCCTTCTCTCCTCCACTCACAGGTAAACAAGAATGCCCCGTCGGGTCTTGTAGGATGCGCATAACCGATTATGACTGCCGAAAGCAAATAAAACAAGAGAAACAACGGCTAATGGACTTGACGGAGGTGCTGGTCGAAGTGGATTTGAAGAAGAACTTAAAGCAAATCCTTCTGAAAACTCCCACTGGCTCTAATAATCACATTTTCAGAATTATTCGTCTCCATAGATCCATAAATGTTCAGCAAACTGTCGGTTAATTTCGAATTGTTCTTTGAGTCTTGTTTGAATTTGTTCTTTCTTTGATTCTTGTCAATTTGAGACTTTCGTCACTTTTTTGAAGATGAGTAGGGCAGCTGGCTGGCGCTGCTCTCGAGCTCACAAGCTCATATCATACAGTAGGAACGGCTGGAGCAAACAGAGCGAGGACCCAGGGAGCGCACTATTCGAAGAGACAGAGACTTACGGAGCGTGTTAGCTCTAGCTACTGCTCTGCTAATGCCGCCACCCACCACTCATCGATTCCTCCTTCTCACACTGTAACCCGATCCAGAGGCACCTTCCGAAAATAGGCCCTTACCACTAATCGGGCATGAAGGATTTTGTTGCACTTGGTTGAAGGATTCGTACCTTAAGATTTTAGCCTCCTCCCAGCAGAGTCGGTAATCTTGTTGTCTTGGCAACGTATCGGCAAGTTTAAACAATCTTGTCTCTGTCAAAGGGTGGTGCAAAATATTAGGAAAACACTCATCTCCACGCAACATTTCTCCATGAAACATAGTTTTGTCGCGGCTGGCTTCTCTTCCATTTCTTACGATTCCTCAAAACTGTTGGCTTCTAATCATATTGCGGAAATTACAGCTAGTGACGTCTATCTGGGAGCTCCTTCTGTTCCGCCAAAAAAGGGTCTCCAGTTTCAATTCAAACAATGCTCATGCCCTCGGCTCTCCTAAATTGTGATCTCTTCAAGATCTTTTCATTTCTATTTTCTTTCTTTTCTCTCAAACACACACACGCAAGGCAGCATTTTGGTCAACTCGTTAAACGAGAGCTCAATCTAATGGCCTTTTTATGAGGATGCGTACGCGGTGTATTTTCATTCGGGCCTGCAACTCCCTAATTCCAGACTGTACGGCAAAGATCCGGCTCTTTTGATGAAAAAGTGCTCCCGGTAAAAGAGATTCTCACATTACGCATACGTGCGTAAGTAAACGGGCTATTTGGGAGAGGCTATTCCTTTTAGCACGCGATTGTGAGTAAGAGCAAACGTCATGCTTTGGTAGTCGGTCTGAAGCTCCTCCTGTTGAGCCTGCTCGTACTTTTCTACAATAATCATTGTTATTCACTCTCAATGCAACCGTTCGGGTGTGGCCACTGAACCAATACTGCGAACGCAGTAAGCATCCCTTTCTTATTTGCGCATTGCTGCCAGTCTTTCAGGTGATTTGAGCCGCAATCCTAATTGCATCTTTTTTCTGGTCCAATTCCACTTTGAAATTCAATATCGCTATTGTCCTTTGATCAGATCCATGAGATTTAGCTCTCGCTTTAATCAAATAGAAGCGAGAATTTCTTTCAGTAACTTTGCGGCTTTTGGAAAATTCAACAATAGTGCTCGGCAAATATCATTGCGCGTAAAGTTAACAGTCAGCTTCATCATGAGTTGAACAGATTATTTCGACGAGCCACCCACTATAATATATTTTTAGGCGAAGCAAATACGGAGAAAGGCTGCAAAATCTTATTTTAAAGCGAATAATAGCAGAACATTATGGCTATGGGCTTTTTTTTAAAGTTTTGTTTTTTATCAATTATGGCCTAGTACTCCCAAGTTCATCTAAACATATCAGTGAATGGCAAACAAAGTAGGAACTCGATGGTTTTTGAAGCACAGTGGCTCCGCCATTTTGTTTGATCAGACGAGATGTCGGAAGCCGCCGGGTTGCCCGCTCCACCGGTCTCCTGAAAAACCTCCTCCTCCTCTATTTTTTTTTACGTCATTGCGAAAGATCATTGAACCGTATCGTCTCAAATGCGCGTTGCTTACCTGGTGTGAAATCAATTTCTTTTTCTTCTCTTAAATAATATCTATTTCAGATCCAATCCAGCCATCTTTTTTGCTCTAAATGAGGAGGTGGCTGCTGTGTGCGGCAGCGGCCTTGTCGGCCAGGTGGGCCATCTTTTGCGCTAGCTGAAGCACCGTTAAGTGCAAAATTATGAGCAAACATTCGAACTCTGGATGCCTTTCCAGAAGCATTCGGCAAACAAAATGAAGCGACTGCGAAATGCCAGGTCACTCAAAATGTGTCGCAATCTTTGGGGACAAGAAATCTCAAGTGTGACTTGAAATTTCATTTATTTTCAGCGCATTTACCGTACACCAGCACTCTACTCAAGAGCATTGCTTGGATCTGCAATGTCCTGCCACAGCTTTCGAATACGGTAGCTTTTTAGGGTAAATTATGATCAATTTATATAGGTATTCGAAACCTGGTAAGTGAAGAAAGTCTTCGGTCTGACAGATGCCAATCTTGCGAACAATGCACATCAAATGGCTACAGGTGATTATTGTTTGAAACAAAGAGCAGCTATTGAAACAGAGAAGTGTTGGCTAAACATGACGAAATGACTTATTTATCTTAAAAAAGCGGAATATTACAGCATTTGTCTGCGAATGTCGGACTCTCGAGGACGAAGAGGATCTCAAACTGAGGGATGCAGTTGCACTCATTCAGTTCCAGCTAATTGCCATAATGAGCCATCTCGACAGCCACCGAATATTACCATGACCACTTTCCATATTTGCTATTTGAGCGGTAGTTTTTTGGTCTAAAAGAGTCTACTGGTTTATTTCAGCGTTACAAGCGCCGCCAAGGGCAATGGCTGTAAATAATAAGGATTCGGTAATTGTTACTGTTGAGCCCTTCTGGACTGAACCTTACTGGAGAGAACTACAAATGGAAAACTTGACTCTTCATTATGAATTCGTTGTCCAAGTAAGGCTTTTTTGTAGAGAGAGTCGAATTTCTTTGTTAAATTATTCAGCCAGAAGGTCAATTTACAAAAATTTATAGAAGCCAGAGCATTGCGAAGGAGATCTCATTACAACTGAATCGGATAGGGTCGAGCATATCTGCAAAGACTCTGTCAAATTGGAAATGGATGGATCATTTGACGATCATGCTATTGCTGATGATGACGATGATGAGCATGAGGAAGGATTGAATGAGTACGATGATAGCCTTCCTCCAGAAGTAGCCTTCGACAGAGATGTTTTCGATGGAGCCAAGCTACTAAAGGTTTGTAGAAACTTTTTTCGAGAGGAATTTATTCGAGGACGGTTACAATAGGTGAGTTAGCGGTTGCAATAAGAAAATCGCTGGTAGGCGTTCTGTTGACAACAGACATTGGCAGCATGCTCATCAGGCTTAGGTTCTCCGGTTTTACAGAAACTATCACAAGCGGTGACCCAATCGTCTCTTAGCTTTGCCTTCTTTTCGTATTCAATTCCCTTTCTGCACCAGCTGACACCATCCGAACAGTAGGAGAGACTTTGATAGCCCATATCTGAGCAACAGAGATCTCCTTTCGCTTGATCTATCACGGTATTGTAGTTGCACTGCAAATTGCAGGCGTCAACAGCCTCATCGGTGTTAGCAAGACCATCTAGGGTTTTACTTTTCTTCTTTAGACAAAACTTACGACCGAGAAGGAGAAGAAGGAGGATAGTCTTCATCACAAGATGAATGAGATATTTTTCCTAGACGGGCGGTCTTTATACACAAGGCTTGGACGTTTTATGTGAGAAAAATGGTGTTTCGATGAGCTGACTGCTACGAATAAAGATGCAGAATATTTCAGGTTCATTATACCGTTCAAATCCGCCGCCCTCGCCAACTCGTTCCTGAAGCTACAGATCCTTTCCGAGATCAAACAACCTTGTTGGACTCGGAGGTTTTGAAGTTTGACTTGAAACCTGAAATTTATGGGACTCCCGTTCCAGAATTGCCAGTAGCTCCAACTGGTAATCGTCTTGCTTAATATTTATCTCAGATGCCTTTAGATGATGTTTTGGCAAATTCGCCAACAACTAAAGATGAGGACGAGGATACCAGTGACGAGCATGGAGTTGGAACAAACTTCTTTGAAGACGATGAAAAAGATGAGAAGGATACAAAGAGTGAAGAAGAACAAGAAAAGGTATATATTGCATGCGAGTTATGTGTACTAATATAAAAATGGATGACTGAGAAAGTGAGAGAGAGAGAGAGAAAGAAAAGCGTCAAGTTTATTGTGAAAATTTCAGGAAGAAGAAGAGTTGGAAGAGAAGATCAAAGAGATAGAAGCTTCTTCAACCACCACAACTACTGAATCAACCACAACAACAGAAGAAGTTACTACTGAAGCAGAAGAAGAAGAAACTACAAAGAAAGAGGAAGAGAAAGAAGAAGAAACTGAAAAGGCCATAAGCGAAGAGAAAGACGAGGAAAAGTCTGATGATGGTTTGTTCTAAAAACAATATAATCCATCTGTCTTTTAGGAAATAATAAAATCGATCAGTCTGAAGAGGATAAAGATGAGGGAACCACAACCGTTTCTGAAGAAAGCGACAGCGTGACCGAGGAAGAAACGGAGAAAGATAAAAGTGCTGAAAAGGAAGAAGATCTCACAGAGTCTTCCACCGAGAAAACTGTAAGTCACTAAATATTTGTGTGAGAGTGAGAGAGCGTTGAGAGACTCGAGAATTTAGTATGCTGTGTGAAGCCTGTTAACTGTAATTAATGGCCGATTGCCCTAACATTTCTTAACATTTTTTCAGATCGAAATCCTTGGCCACAAATTCACCAAATGGCCATTAGCTCGACTCGTTTTCCTTATTTGTTTATGCTCATTCTTCCTCATATTGAGCCTCTATTGTTGCCGAAAGTGTTGCTGCAAATCTGAAGAGAAAACAGCCAATGGATATCGTTACAATAATCCAAACCGTAATGACCTCGTCTGCCCACCAGAAAAAGAGCGCCTCCGCCAGTAATTCTTATTTTGATGTCTATTTATTGCCTGTCTGAATGTGTTCTAGTCATGTCAGTAGACAGACATATTGGCTCTCAAAAGTGCCCTTTAAAAAGGGCTTCTATACGGTTCATTCTGTATCCATCTCCCATCCTGTCTAGCCGAAAAAATTTGTTTGGATTCTTTTCATATTGTAGAGAATGGAGATTGACAAATGAAAAATTATTTTCCACTGCCTTGACCTCATTTTCTCGGGATTTGGCATTGTACGCAAGCCAGCTACCGTACAAACAAAACTGTCTTATTTCAGACTTAATTTCCTACTCCTTTTTCATCTTTTTACCCAGATCTTTTCAGAGTTCATGGAAAGGATATGAAAAATAAACAGATAGCATGGATATTAGTTGCATTAATTTCAGTACAGGATATTTTTTGCGCCCACCAGTGGCGGATAACAGATGACGGCAAGAAAATTGAAGCTGTTGTAAGAATTCCGGCAAGTTGTTAAGCGAGCAAATTCCAGGCAGATTCACCGTTTAGCTTAAACTATCCTGGATCGTTGACTGACTTCCTTCGCCAAATAGAAAGTGTTAAAAGTTTTGGCAAAACATATCATGAATTGAGTAGTACTTTGGTACGAAACCACCCTTCAGCTTTGCTATAATTTTCTTTGAGAAATCGATCACTAAAAGAGAGAAGCTAGATGAACCGGATATTGAATCCCGAGTAAAACGCGATAATAGCCATTGTCAACGGGCTGCAGACGTAAAAATTACAAAGGAACTCTTCAAGTCAACATATTCACTCGAAGTTTGCACAGACTATGCCGTTTTGAACAATGAGTACGTGAAAAACTTGATTTATTCATGGGATTCTAGCTATATTTTGGAAATTAAAAAAGCCTCTCCGCCGAATGTAGGTGAAGTTGAGCCGCAATGCGGAAAATACTTCGCAAAGTCGAACTTTTATGGGGAGAAGGATCTCAATTTGGTGAGCTTGTTCCCCAAATGTTTGATTAGTTTTAGAATACATTTGATATGAAACTCAAAGGTCGTTTCCCAGACATTGAATATTCACTAATCCTAACGAAATATCTTGATTTTGAGAGTAGAACCTCAAAAGGAATAGGAGTTTTCCTTGGACGGATGCTGGCTTGGGTTAACAATGAGGTGGTTCGCAGTTTTCATTCAAACTTTGATAGATTTCTCATCATCCATATCTTCATTTGATGGCAGCAGCTTATTGGAGAGCTGATGGAAATGTAAACGAGGCAATGGACTGCTATCGAACGGCCACAACAGTTTTAAGAACAGGCAATCACGACCCCGAATATAAGGCTTACATGGATCAAGTAGTTCACGTAGCAGCAATAACTTTACTGAATTTTGCGGATAAGCCTGATGAAGCTGCTCTATTGGCGTCTGTAAGTCTATATTTCTAGCTCAAATTACCTTTTATCTTAAGTGGCTTGGAGAGTTAGATCAACCCTACAACGATCCCTTCTGTCGACTGACAATTATCCACGCTATCACAGCAGATAGTCTTCTCTCAGCGTAGGCTAGCCTCCCTTCTCTTTTATTTTGATTTATAGAGAGAAAGAAAGCAACTTAACGCTTTCCACAATGAAGCGAGTAGAATATGCTGCTCGAGATTACGCTGAAGCGATCCATATAGAATCTGTAAGGAATTCAGCAGAAAAAACATTTATTTAGCAAATGACGGAAAAAGACAGAGGAGTTATTCCTGGATGGAGTAAAGTCATGAGCCTTATCAACGATAAACATGCAGCATTGTCTTGTCAATTAGCTATAACTACAGAATTAGAGTTGCAGCGAGTAAGAGTTGGCTTATTTGTTGGACAATTTGCAGGAAAATCTTGAGCACTTATTGAATGAGAAATTGCACTTTAACGAGGTCTACGGAGCAAGAGTAAGTTTGCCTAAATAACCAATGAGCTGTTTAGCTTAAAAACGAAGAACAAATACTTGCCAGGATGGCTGCAGTGGAAGATCGTAATGCACAGAAAGTGAAATACGAGATGGCAAAATACGGCTGGAATCCACGTAGTTTTATTGCTCCTTTTGAATGAAATCGTAAATTTAGATAGGGATTGCTCCGCCTTAATTGGCAAGCGATTTGCGTATGCAAATAATCCCAACAGCTTTGCAACACAGATTTTATGCAATTTGGATGATGTGAAAGCCTATGAGGATTTTCTGTTGCCACAAAGAAAAGCTACGCTTACCTTGAGGCCGCCTGTAAAGAAAAGCTATTCTCTAAATTATCCTTTTTAGCTGAATGATACAACATGGCGATTGGCGGAAATTTTTCCCAGAGATAAAAACTTTGAGAAGAAAGTCAAAGGAGCTAAAGATTCGCTGGTCTTCGAGACAACATTAGCCAAAAAATATCCAAAAGGGTTAGAGTTCCAGCGTTTTAGCCTAGATGTACAGAGTTTAGATTCAGTAAATCCTTCCAGCAGAAAGACCGTTATTGGAGGAGGACCGACTGGCCAAATTCAGTGGATTGTCAAGCAATTGTTTCAAAAACTGACATTTTCAGTGCAAAAACAATGCCACAGGTCTTTATCTCCCCCGAAGACAAGGGCTTTGTGTTTGTTTATTCAGTTTTGATGCTAAAATAGGCATTTCCAGCGTTGCCGAATTGCTAACAAAGTTTTTGGGTCTAGAGCATAACGAAGAACATCCTCTTCCATGGAATGAGCCCTTCTGTGAGCCAAAAAATATGAATGGAAACCCATTTAGTCCGGTAATCTGTCGTTTTGTGACTAACAAAGAGAAAACTTTAGTATGCTTCTCTAAAAGCTATTTTCGCAATCAAAGGATATAGAAAACAGTATGCTGAGACAAAGCTGAAGTCCACTCTAATTCATCTTGCTGATCGATTAATGGATATGGCTGAAGTTGGACAGAGAATAAGAACCTTATTAGAAAACGTAAGCATTATCCTGATTTTTCAATAGTTCTTTAGGATATTGGACCTAGATGGCTGATTCTAAATTTGGCAGGGCTATATTGGAGAGTCAAGGGCTATCCTAGCCAGGCTGCTCACTGCTTGATAGAAAGTATTCTAATCCACGTAGGAAAGAACTAGTTTCCCTCATTCAAGTTATAGCCTAATTCATCCGACTTGGCGTTGTTCCAATTGGCTCAGGTTGTTTTTAAAGTCACTGGTAATAAGGAAGATGCCTTGGAATTTTATAACATGGCAACTGGAGTGGACAAAGACCATGTATTTCTTTTCCATTTAAATCTTATAAATTATTTAGCCTTATTTGTCTTGGCTTCAAGGACGAATCGAGCTTCTTGCTTCTGACGTTGACGGCGCCCTTTATCATTTAAAAGACGCCATGGATAAAGACCCCTATGATGCAAGAATCACTGAAGATCTCTTGAAAGTGGCTTGCAGTGGAAAGGTTTTAAATTTGATTTTCTATGTATTTATTCAGTCAACCAAACAAGCCATCTCAAGTCGCTTTCCAACTGTTTGTTGCTCGAGTGTTGTACAAAATGCGGTTTGCTTCAAATTGTCGAAAGAGGAGCGTTGCTACGTGGTGGATCCTTCCACGTATAAATTGATCTATAATCGATGTAATGGAGTCTACACTCGACACAGCTATTCCACTGCTCCTTTTGTTCATATTGTCTCACCATTTTTATCCATCTTCCAAACAAGTAGGGTCCCTACTCTACTTTATTTTCAACATTTTTAGTGCAAAAAAGAGAAATTCCGCCGTTTGTGGATGACGCAGGAGCTGCCCAAACTATTGACTCTGAAGAATTACCACTGGATTACGGTGGAACTGAAGCTTTCTTTGCGCCACGTCTTCTGGAATGGTGGTCACGCTCAAAGAATGAGATGCGATATAAAGCGCTCCCCGTTCAAGATATAAATCACTGGGAGGAAGAAGCGGAGTCTAGTTTGGCACCAATTCCGCCGGTAATTAATGATTATTTTTCTATTCTCTCTTCAGAAACCATTGTCTTTCTTATGGATCAGAGACAAAAGAGAAATGCTTCAATGGGACGTAAAGCTACCCGATTCTCTACCAACACCAACTCTGAAACAAATTAGAAAGTAAGATCTCCTCTGATTGAAGACTTATAGGCTATTTCAGAGGACTCGAAGTCTTCCCGCCTCCAAGACAGACCAACAACATGTGCAGTGGAGTAACAAAACTTCCTCTCATGCTGGACAAACAACTGTCAACCTGGGTTTCTGTCACAGCAAAGGGAATCGACATTGAAAAATATGTGGATTTGAGAGGTCCCGTGCCAGGAATAGCTGGTCTCCAACCAATTTGTCCAACCGTCGGTAAGCCAATCTGCAATTATGATTTTATCCCAATATTTAGAGAAAACTGGAGGTTCTCCAATCCTTGGTCTTGATCACATCCCAATATTCACTCTAAGCGATCAATTCCTGTTTTACAAGCCAGAGAAAATGCTATCGGATGTGAGTATTCTATTTTCAAAGTTAAAAAACAAACATTAGTCGCTGAAATCGCTTGGGAATGATAGAGACACAATTGAACATGTAGCCGCTCGTCTTCATACAGCTCTTTTGGCTAATGCAATGGGACAGCGTAAGTTTTTCGTTAGATTTTACAAATACTTCATTCAAGATGGCTCAAATGTAAATTGGCTGCTTTGTGTTCTCTCGTCTCTATATTGGCGAGTGCTGGGAGATGCTCCTAAAGCTGTTGGATGTCTGCAATGCGCCCTGCAAACAGCTCCACCTCAAATGAGAGATGTAGCTTTGGTTTCTCTTGCCAACATCGCTCATCAAGCCGGTCTTTTGCATTCTGCTTTGATTGCTGCTGGATCAGCTCTGACTGTTTCTCCCAACCTCGTTGCGATTCATTTTACAATCGCCAATATTTACGCTTCACTTGTGAGTTTAATTCGATGCAGGCCTCATAAATTTATAGGGAGATCATCAGCGTGCTCTTGATTTCTATTACAGTACTCTAGCCCTACAGTATAATTTTGATCCTGCAAAGGAAAGAATACGAGCCATTTTTTGCCATTCCGGTGAGAAGTTCACTTTTAACTCCGCTTGAAATTGCCTTAATTACGGTTTTTCTTGGTGATGGTGCAAATTTCACTGAATACGGGATACAAATAAACTTTTATTTATCTTGAAGTAGAAGGGTGTTGACGATGCTGCTGCTGCTGCTGAAGTTGTCTTTGCTGTGTATTATTAGCCTCTCTCTGTCTTTCTACTTCAGAAGGTTCTCGAGTTATCGCGTAGAAGTCCAATACTTTATGACAAATCTTGTCTATCAGTTCGGACGATAAGTTAGAAACATAACCATTCCACCATTCCGGATTGGGCTGAGAAAAATAAATATTTTCCCAAATAAAAATGTTACCACATATGCTCGTTCGTTTTCGTTTTTGCCCATATTGAAGGACATATGCAACATTGCGATTGCAATAATCTCCGGCTCCCATAGCAGACAAAGTGAGGTGTAAAAATTGTCATTTGTAAATGCCCATGCTCTCTGGACAAATTGCCTACTTTGCTCCTAAAATTTCTTGTAACAATTCTAGAAATATTACCTTGTCGATTTGATGCTCCTGAATGTAGGAGATGATGAATTTATACGGTTGTTCTATTTGTAAATCAAAACGAAGGACTTGTAAAAGCACTCGCTCTACTCCCATGACTTCTTCCTGGAATATTTCTTGGATAGAATTTAAACTAACCTCCCACAACCACACATACAAGTCCCCCAGGGGGGTGTATGAATTGACCCCCACTTACGTAAGATCTCCTCAAGATCTTCTTTAAACAACCCCCACACATATTTTTCATATCTTATTAAATCCTATTGCCTTTAATTTGGTTTGTTATAGTTTTTCATTTTTTTTCTCGTTTACTCTCTGGTTTAGCCTATCCTATTTTGCTTGCTCTCATTATCATTAATAATTATTTTTAGTAACTATAGGAAAAATTAGAATTATAAGCTAATTTAATTATATAATTCCCATCAAATTACGCAAATTAGAAAGATTATTCAAGTAAGTGCTTTTATTTTGTCATTTATTTTTTGAAGTACTTGTTTCAGCAAATAATTTAGGTTGGTCTATATATCTCGTTGCAATTTAAACAAATCCCCCAAAAAATCCAAATGTGACCAGATCAGGAATCGGACGTGGGGGGTTCCGACTAGAGTGGGGAACTTGTTTAAATTCTCTCCTATTTCTTTGCAGACCAGTATTGAAAAACTCACAATTAAAGTATTGTGTCTGTGGGCGTAGTAGTCGGGGAATTTTTGCTCAGCTATCCTGCAGATGTCGCGGCATTTTTTGGGAGTTTCTTCGACTTTTCCAGCTAAAAAGATACAAGCCAACGCGGTTATCTAAAACTCTTCAGTATCTTACAAAAATGGCAATTTACCTCTCGAGGATATTCTTGGAATGGATGGAACATGTAAAATCGATGGAAAAATATAGCCGCTGTTGCGAGTGTTGGATTAGCTTTTCTGAATTTATTTTTGTTTGAAAGTCAGAAAAATTCACAATTTTAGTCCGTGATCTCCAGATCCAACTTTCATGATGACTGTAACGCCCTCTCTTCGACATCTTTCTTCGATGACGCGATTCATGCCGCGCTTGATAGAAACAGTATTCTATAGGACCATTAGAATCTGAGGAATCAACTTACTGCAAGGTCATCTTCAGTATATAGCCACTCATCAGCCATTGGAGAGTAGAAGTGCAGTTGTCTGCGGTTGAAATTGATTGCCTCCAAAGGCAGCAGCCGTTTAAAAAGGACTTCACGTAAGCTAGCTCTAATGCTAAACTTCAGAATACGGTATTTCAAACGTTGGAATTCCTTCTAACTCCTTTTACTTGAAATATTTCAACAAAATACAACAAATTTTTATGGCTTTTTACAGCATTACGAGTCCTAGAATTAACTCATTGACTTCTCTCCAAAAGCGCCAACTAGCTGGTAGAATAAGCGGTTGTTTCGATTTTAACTTCGACGCTAATGGAAGCTTTAAACAAAAAAGCCACGTATTTTCACAACGAATTTCATTATTTATCTCTAGCCTTTCCATTGTCTACGTTGGACCCTTGCGCCCTTCCTTATCAATAAAAACCGTGTCATTTCCCCGACTCTACTTGATTTCCTTTGAAAAAAGGCTGTTTTGATTTCATTTTGCGCGTTTCTAAAAATATTTAGTGAACACTCGCTCTAGGCCCATCAAGCTGATAAGCCGAATGAATGTTCGTTTATGTATCCTTACTCCCCCGGATCGATTATAAATAAATGGATCGCCGTCTGAGAAGTAGGCGTAAATCTGTGGGAATTGGACAGATCTTCGGTGCTGCCGCAATGCTATTCTTTCTAGCTATATTTTTGATGTATGTCGCAGTAGGAGCACCAAAGTGAGTATCTTTTTGAGTTCGCCATCTGCCAAAGAAACTCAAACGCTTCCTTGCTAATTTTTGGATCCTCTCTTGCCGTTACCCTTGGTAACCGCTGTTTTTGCGCTGGAGAGAGCCAGTGATAGCTAGTGAATCCTGCAGATGCTGACGTCACATCGCATCTTCCTCACGCGCATGGGTTGTGCGGCTTCTTTCTGCTCTGCCCGTGCTTCTACCAGCTCTCCAGCCGGCATGTTTCGACTAGCAAAAAGTGCCGCTCAATCTAGGTGTGTGACCCTTTTTAACCGGCTTAATCCGAAAAATAACCGCTTAATCGTTGCTAGAAAAGCTCATAGCTGTTTGAACGTCTTAACCTAAGGCTGCCTGTTAAAATCCTATAAAAGATGTCACTTTGGTGGATTTGTACCGCCTGTTTCAATAGAAAACCGCCTGCTAGGTATTTCTTTTGGCTTTTTTTCTGATTTTCTTAAATTCGCCCACGGGGTTGCACTTCTCTAAATTGCCTGCCGTTTTCTTCTGTATGATTATCCCACTCAGTTGCGCTCATATATAAGATTCATCTGTGACTTTCAGGGCCGTGAGTCAATCAGCTGTACTTCGCGCTCAACCTACAGGAATGGCTAACGGAGACGTCAAATACCAGGTGGTCCATCGGGGATCTCTCTACTCGCTGGACTATCGTCTCTATATCAGTTTGTTTCTTTTTTTAATAGAAAACAAACCATTTCAGAGGGGCCGAATGGATTTATTAGCCCGTGGCACGACATTCCTCTGTATGCGAATGAGGAGAAGAAGATCTACAATATGGTTGTTGAGATTCCTCGCTGGAGCAACGCCAAAATGGAAATGGCTACCAAAGAGCCGCTCAGTCCGATTAAGCAGGATGAAAAGAAGGGTCTCCCACGATTTGTCCATAACATCTTCCCTCACAAGGGATATATCTGGAACTACGGAGCCCTTCCACAGGTAATATAACTTTTAAAGCAGTTAAGAAATTGATTTTCAGACTTGGGAAGATCCTAACCACATTGTGCCGGACACGGGAGCCAAGGGCGATAACGATCCAATCGACGTGATCGAGATTGGATCCAAAGTTGCCGAGCGTGGAGCTATCCTACAAGTAAAAGTTGTCGGCACTCTTGCTTTGATCGATGAAGGCGAGACGGATTGGAAACTTGTCGCCATTGACATCAATGATCCTCTGGCCAATGAAATCAACGAAATTACCGATGTCGAGAAGTATATGCCAGGACTTCTTGCAGTAAGATTTTTATCTGGCGTTTGCACAAACAATTTAGGCTTCTGTTGAATGGTTCCGCATCTACAAGATTCCCGCTGGAAAGCCTGCAAACGAGTTTGCATTTAATGGAGAGTTTAAGGAGCGCGAATATGCTGAAAAAGTAATTGACGAGACTCACGAGTACTGGAAGGCTTTGATTAAGGAAAACCAACCGAAGCTGAACACGTGAGTTCTTTCTAATAAAAAGTAGAAAGAAGCTTAGCGAATGTCGGGTTGATGGAGCTGCTCACCAGGCGACTGCTGAAGTTGCTGCTGCCGTCGTCGAGAAGGCCTCTCTGCCTTCGAACAGATCTTCACTTCCCGGCGATGTGGATAAATGGCACTACATTCAGGCCTCCAAAATGTAAAGCCAGCAAAAAAAGAAGTACAGCTACTTCCAGTCAAACTTTTTGTTCTTTTTGCTGTCTATTAAATGAAATGATAAAGTTTATCATAAAAATTGGCTTTTGTTGCTCGATTATTTTAGTGAAAACCCTCGGGCCAAAGTCTTGAAGTCGGGAAGTAGTTGGGGGCAAGATAGACTACAGAGCAAAATTTGCCTGTTTTTGTCCTTTTGTCACAGGATTCTATAGTTTTTACCAGTTCTGAGAGTCTTCTAATCAGCTACATTTCGGGGCGGGCAAAGTGCGTGTCTCGTCGAGCCGCGGTGATCAGGCCATTTCATTTTCAACGGGCATCCCACTCTCGGAGACACCCCGTCCCCTCTGTCTAGACGAAGAGACAGCAAAATGACTGTAGCTACTCAACTTCGACAAAAGAAAACTCTGGAGAGAGTGGTAAGTCTCTATTTTGCTAGTTATAGAAAATGCGATGAAAAGTGGTGTGAGTGCTTACCAAAGAACACACAAGGCTGCCGAAAAGTTCACACGGCTGGCATTCCCCCGACGGGTGTTCCTCTCTAAGCGCTTTCCATTTAAAAATTGAAGCTTTTAAGTTAGCGAAAGCCCCCTTCTCGCTTCAATGGACCTTCTTTCTTTGTTTGCCGGTCTCCTCAAAACAGACTATTGAACGCTACTTAAGTTCGAACCAGACAAAAAACAAAGGCTGATGATTGAGTCTACCAGAATAGAACTGGCTGGTAACCAGAGAGAATTCGTTCTCTTTTCTTCCCATAGTATAGCATAGATAAAGAGCTATCAGCATTTTTCCAGAATAAGAGAGCGCTTTGTCTAGGAACGGCGTGACTTTATATGATAAAAAAATTGATGGATACGATTAATAATTATATGGTTTTTTTAGGAACCTCCCAAACTTCCAACAGTTGATGATGTCCGAAAAGTGGTTCCTCCTCATTGCTTCATCAAGGATCCCGTCAAGTCTATTAGCTACCTCGTCCAGGACTTTGTCCTTATTGCTGCTCTCTACCTAGCTGTACCGTACATGGAGCATTATTTCGGATATTTGGGTCTTTTTGCCTGGTACTGGGCTATGGGCTTCCAATTATGTGCTCTCTTCGTAGTAGGCCACGATTGCGGACACGGCTCATTTTCTGACTACACTTGGCTGAATGATCTTTGCGGACACATTGCTCACGCTCCTATCTTGGCTCCGTACTGGCCTTGGCAGAAGTCTCACAGGTAATTCTTTCGTTCAAACTAGAATCATCCTTTTCCAGACAGCATCATCAATACACTGCTCATTTGGATAAGGATAAGGGTCACCCGTGGATTGTTCAGGTAAGACCATTGATCTTAAACTTAACTTCTTTTACAGAAGGAATTCGAGAGCCGAACATTGATCGAGAAATACTTTGCTACTTTGCCTATCTCCGGCTGGTTTAGGTACGTTTTTTAGCCTACTAATACCAGAGATAAGACAATGTCCAGGGAAGTCTCTCAAAACTGATGGCTCGTTATGTTGACTCTTTTGCGTCTCGCCAGGTGCTACAACGCTAATCCGCGTGCCCTTCGGGAAACGAGGATTTTCGCGCCCAGGACGCTCATCCCCCGAAATTTAGCGACCGGAATTTGTCTGAAAGAGTCGAAGAGCAGCGTCAGAATAGAGGGGTATTGGACTCTCGACCAATCTTTAGACTATGTTTATCTTAAAGATGTGAAAAGGCTGTTGTCCTATTTTTGAACCGAAAGTGCCTCCATTTGCGGTGTGTAGTCGTTCTCTTCCCACGTGAAGAGAGATCCAAGAGAAAAAGTGACCGCGCAGCCTCACAAGAGCTCCACAGTTCCCACGGCTCTAAATAGTCCCAACAAACAAAAATCATGCTTGCCCACAGTCTTAAGAAATCACAGAAAAAAGTTGTAGATGGAACCCAATCTACACCGTCATCGGTCTTCCCGACGGATCCCACTTCTGGCCCTACTCCAGGCTTTTCACAACGACTGAGGATCGAGTGAAATGCGTCGTTTCTGGAGCCCTCTGCCTATTTTGCGCTTATGTAGCTTATGCTCTCTGTGGATATTCAGTCTTCAACTGGGTCAAGTACTATTACATCCCACTTCTTTTCCAAGGACTCATGATGGTTGTTATTACCTATTTGCAACACCAGGATGAGAATGTCGAGGTAGACCATTGGATCTCTTAGTTCAAAAGTAAATGTCAGGTTTATGAACATGATGAGTGGAATTTCGTCCGTGGACAGACTCAGACCATTGATAGACGTTATGGATTCGGTTTGGACACAATTATGCACCATATTACTGATGGTAAATAGAGCTAAAAACAGCAGGCACGATGACTTTTCAGGCCACGTTGCCCACCACTTTTTCTTCACCAAGATTCCACACTATAATTTGCTGGACGCCACAGAGCCTATCAAGAAGCTTTTGGAGCCTTACAAAGATACGCCCTATGGTTACAAATGTCAAACAAACTACGATTTCTTGTTCCGCTACTTCACCTTCAACGTGACATTGGATTATCTTATCCACAAGAGCAAGGGAGTCTTGCAGTACAGAATTGGAGTCGAAAAATCAAGAGCTCAACAATAAAACGGGAAATGCCAATGTACGGCTTGAATAAAACTTGCATTTTATATTGGCTAATCATTTGATAGTCCCTAGCTTATGGATTTTTGATCAGCTGTGGTCTGGCCAGTCTCTTCTCTTTTTTGCCCTCACTCTCTATCCCTAAGGGAGATACACGAGAGCTGTGCTCTTGACTCTGCCCGCATTCCACAGCTTTTCCGCTGTTGTTTCGTCATCCAGGAACCGTTCGACTGACTAGAAATTTGCAGGATTTAGACGGTGTATTTCTTGTAAGACAGACAGACGAAAGAAATACTTCCAGACAGATCTTATGAACCGGGCAGAGAGTGACTAAGAGCTGCTTCACAAGTTTTCCAATTTCTCTAGGTTGTCAACAAAGAAAGTGCAGCCTGTTATTGGAGACAACGAATGACTAAACCATAGTGAATACGTCACGAGCTTCCGGTTCGCCTCCGACTGATCCCCAAAAATCGTCGAAAGAAACTCTGTCCCACAAGGAGCCTTAGCTTCGCAAGAGCTTGTTGTTGCGCGAACTGAATGGGACACACTTGAACGGCAGGGGAGAAACATCGCCTTCGGGGTGATCCTACCGGATAGACAAACGGAAGAGAATTGGTTAGATTGAATAACATGGGTATTTTTGGCCAATCAGGTCGGGGGTCAAAGAGGTCAAAATGTTACAAAACTCAGAGACTATGAAACTTCTCGCGTAGCGCTTTTTTTCCCTTCTTCTATCAATCTAACTAGAAGCAACCTCTGAAAGCTAAAGACCTTTGCTTTTCAAATAATAAAGATGCTAGAATCTTGGGAAAATTGTCCTCTTTGTCTCTCTAATGCCTCAAACGCTAGCGAAGTAATCGGATTATTGAACGTGACCCGTCCAAAAATGTCCCGAAAGTGACGAACAGCTGTTTTCTCCAAGTTCCGGAGTGTCTCTTCAGCTGAGCTGAGTCTCCCTTCTTCTTCAAAATCGGGGCGGGGTCAGGGGCGTGGCCGGGCGCGAAAAAGCGGGGACGATGATCCGGTCCCGGGTGGCGTCTTTTCCGGAGCACATATAAGAGCCCCGGCTTGTGGAGGAGAAGAAGGGCAAGTCCAAGTCCGGCCAACAGACAGCACAGGCTTCATGTTCAGCAGCGCGCATCTTTTCCTCGTAGCCGCCGTCGCCGCGGGTTCGTATCTTTTACCTTTTAAAAAAAATCAAAGTTTTCAATTAGTTTTATTTGTCCAAGAACGCGCAATTTAAGGTACAGTTTTTGCTGAAGACGAAAAGTCCGGCGAGACGACACCTCAATTTTGGAGGGCGATCCTTGGTGATATCTGCCAACTTCCCAGCTTCCCAAGAGCCACAGGAGACCCGAACAGATACGTAGAATGTGTCAGACAAAGCTCCTTCTCTGCTGACAGGTGGGATTTTTTCTTTTCCAATACTTTTTCTTCTTATTCTCTAGAAATTTGCTATATTCTCGTTATTAGATGGGAAATTTGCTTTATAAATGCCTAATTATTGAGCTTAATCCCCCCAAAATAGCCTTCTTTCTTATCTGATCATATAGGATTACGGTTGTTTGTTTCCTATAGAGAGCTGCCTCCATTCCAGACCGCAATCTCCCTCTCTCTCCTCCATGAACACGATCTCCCTTTTTTGCGCCCTTTCTAGTCGCTGTTTGTATGCGCTCTTCGGCCGAAGCCTTCCTTGACCTCACAGTTTTCTGTTCCTGAATAGGGCTCAATTTCAAAGGTCGATCAAAAGAAAAAGAGTCCAGAGAACTACCCCATATTTAAGATACGGATTTGACGTAGAGCTGAACACACGGACACACGGACCGGTCAAGGGGATACAGCCAATGGCTCCTGGAGAGCTCAAACAACCGAGATGCGCGCTTCTTCGCGCCTCTCTGGCCAGTCCTCGAAGGATCATGCACGATATGTTGTTTTAGTTCGGCAGCAAGCCAAAAGAACATGTGATCATCTATTTTGATTTGCAAGTTTTGAGCCTTTTTAAGTAGCGGTGATGTTAGAAAAGCTTCTTGCAACCAAAGCGTTTTGAGCTTCCGGTTCTTCCCGATCAGACTCCAAAAACATGAAGAAACAAACAAGACCGCCAACGGCAATCCTCTTATCGTTTGCGTCGTCCCGTAATTAGTGCTGAAAGTTGCAGCGCAAAAAGAACTATTTGCCATGAAGCTCTTTGACCGGTTATGATGACGTGCTTCAGCTGTCTGAAATTGAGACCGGTGCACTGAAATCCTCTTCAACTTTTCCTAATGTTTGATCATTTAGAAGCGATCGAAATAATCTGAGAAGTCGCTTCCATATGAAAAAATGAACTTATGATCTTGTAGACCACCTTTTCTGCCCTCTCTCCGATGCAGACCGTCGATTCGCGAACAACGTTCCCGTTCAATAGGTTCCGTAATTCGATACCCACTAGCGGCTGTTTTGAGCCCTCAAATTATCCGTTCGGAACACAAAACGAACTGGAAGTTTGCCAAAAGAGAAAACTGGTCACTTTTACCAGTTATTTGCACAAGCCGCATTGAGTATTTCTGGCCCCTAGGTAAACTTGATGATTGTTAACAAGTCCTTTGAATAACAGCCTAAAGCAATATTTTCCAGACATGATCTCGGCATTTGGCTTCTCCGCGAATGTCTTCCTGGCTACGAATTTGTTGCCTCCGCTCGTCGGTGCAAGACCATTAGATCAGTTGCTCGCCAGCAGGAACTTTGCAACTCGGCCAATGCCACTTCTTACCAATTCTGTCCTCCACAGACTGCTTCTCAGGTAACTAAAGTTTAATTGTAAAAACTTTAATTTTACAGTTCTTGGTAGAAGAAACTCGCGAAGCCCCACGCCAATGCACTTGCCCTAATGGTGAAGCCAACTGCGTCTGTCCTTCTCCTGAAATCCTAGAGCCAGTTCACATTCCAATCAATTCCGGAGCCGTTCGCCGATCTCCCCAATCTTCTGTAAGAAGTTCTTAAAAAGCTAACTATAAAATTGTTAAGAGAATCCAATTCTCCCAGTACCCATCGTGCCCCTGCCCTCAATCGCAGCCTCAATGCGCCTGTGTTGCCAACAATGCCCAGAATGAGCAGATCCTTCTCTCCGTCCAGTGCTGCCAACCCCAACAGCAACAGCAGCAAGCTGCTCCCGCCAGCTCTCCTTGCCAGTGTCAAACTCCCCCAGTGAACTGTCAAACCACCACAACTCAACAACAGTACTGCCCTCAACAACAGCCAGCCGTTGTTCAGCCTCAGGCCTGTCCTCTTGTCCAAGGAGGAGTCCAAAACGCCCAATATCAGGTTTGAATTCTTCATTTGAATTGCATAAATTACAGGGCATTTGCTCTTGGATGGTTGATCCCTTGGCTGTCGATCCCCAATCTCGTACTCACTACCTCCAATGCCAGCCAGCTCCCAATAACCTCTTCTGTGGTCGTTGGCAAAGAATGCCCTGCGCTCCTGGAACTGCCTTTGATGTCAACTCTCAGGTAGCCTCTAATTCTTACAAAAATAAAATAATTTAGGTTTGTGTTTGGGACACAAATGGATCTCCCGGATCTCTCCCGACTCCCGCCCCTTACGTTCCAACTCAAGCTCCTCAGAACAGCCAATGCTCTTGCACCGGCGGAGTTCAAATCGGAAGCTGCAACCAAAACTACCAATGCCCCGGACAATCTGTCTGCCAGGTTGGACAAAACAACGGAAATCAATGCATGGTCTGCTGCTACTTCCGCAAGAAGGCTAGAAGAGCTTAAATCCGATCGAGCGTTCGATATATCCCCCTTCTACAAAATTTCTCTCTCTCTTCTTGTTTGTATATACCCGAAAATGAGATGAAAAATCAGATTTTGTGACGCGTAGACACACTTACCCAAAACTGGGAGTGCTGTGAAACAGATTATTTTATTACTATGCCAAAAAACAAACACGCAAACTAGAATTGTGCTCAATTTATTTAATGTGTATGTGATCAAATAAATAACTTTTTGGCTATCCTGTTTTCTTGGCTCATCATAAGATATAAAGCAGGAAAATGCCTAGAAAAAACCACATCAACGGCAAAGAGTCTGCATGATTCAAAATGTAAAAAATATTCCACTGTCTCAAGCGAGAAATATTCTGGTGTTGTGCCTCTGCTTCTGGCCAAGAAGTTTCAGCAGAGTTTAGGTCGAAATTACACCTCGTCTTATCGCATAGCCACTGCTCTCTTCCAGTATATGAGCGATAGAATCCAGGCTAAACCAGGTTTATGGAAATATAAATATCATACAGGCATTGTTGGTTGAGGTAGGCCTGAAGCAAAGGAAATGCAGCCGCGATGAACATCTCCATGCGAAGTAGAGGAAATGAAACACATCTTTTAACAAGTATTACCTCTCTTTTTTTTTTAGAATTCACCTGGCCAGTGCACATTTCGCCGTTTTTCATGTAAGGATAGGAGGGAGAGTAGTAGTCCATGTAGCATTCAACTAGATTCGAATTGGTTGGAAACGTTAGGTCAGCAGCTGATATCTGATCGCCATAGCAAATTACTCGTTGTCTGTGACCAATGTAGCTCAGAACAGCACAAGTTCCTGGCCAGGTGAGGACGACATCAGTTACAGAAAAGAGATCCCACTCATTTTCCTTCGAGCAGTCCGAAATCTCCGTAGTATAAGTCTGATTGTTTACCACGAACTAAAATTTCTGATTAAGAAACAAAACTAATTGCCTGATTGCTTGAATATTCGCAAAAAGAGCTGGCACAAGGGCGAAGCCAATGACGATTCTCATCTATTCCATCGAACTCTCGTCGATTGCAGACTTTTGTAGGAAGTTGAGAAATCGCATTTAAACCCGTCATCGCTGTTACGTTTGTGTTGCATCCTTGTGTACTAGAGAAATTTAATGGATTGATGAAGAGAACTTACTCGCAGAGACACATCGTGTGACCATCTTGATTGAGTCTACATCCGATTGAAGCGATTGAGCCAATTATACAGCCCGAATCTTGGAAAATATCAGCTCCGCCGTTATATCTGTACTCTATTAGATAGCAGAAATCTCCCTGACACTCATTTGAACATCTTAAATTGCTCATTTTTGAAGAACGAGTTACCTTAGCTCGCCATCTGCGTCTTGTCTACAATTTCTACAAGTTTGAAGAGCAAATGAAAGAGAAAATAGAGCCAGCCATATGAATCGGCGCATTGTGCTTTCACTGTTCTCGCCGCAACTGGTGGATTTCCATAAGCACGCATTTCAATGTGCTTTATGAAATTCGGGACACTGTTCGTAATATGGTCAAAATATTGCGCACCAGCATAACAAAATTAAACTAGCCGGATTCTTCTTTGACTTTGATCTAGCCGCCAATTCCTTTAACGGATATAAATCTGGCAACCGTGTAATTGTTGCGTGGGCCTCTTAGACTGGCACTCCCGACGCATCCTCTTGTCAAGGAGCATAGTCCCCAGAGAGTAGGAGTCAATACGCCGTATCACAAAGCCGACATAATATTTCTGCTATTCTCTTATCAGATATGCTTAAAACTTCGCTTTTATAGGGATTTTTTGCGCTCATTTTTGTTTTCTTTCTTTACTCATCAATATCGGCAATCTATTTGATCTGTAAAGTGTAAATCTTTTTCAATTAATTCCTAATATTGAGTCATTTAAAAAAAAACAAAATTCAACTTGCTTTGATTATACCTCAAATAAGATTGTCTTGTGGTCTCTTACCATCGATTTATTTGGAAAGATTAATTATTTGACCTGCTCTAGATGTAACAACAGCTTTACTTTCTTTGAAATAAAGAAAACGAATCAGAATCGAGCCCCTCATATGTCTCTGTTTCGGCTGTTGATGTGTCCGGGGGCGTCCAATAAAGGCTTTCTTTTAGCTTTCGACGCCCAAAATGCTGTCTAGGGACGAACGGCAACACGATCAAAACTCATCGTGTTCTCTAAAAAATGCATTTTTACCCCCAAAAGAACGACCACTAACCGGGACCACTCAAAAGACCACTCAATGGCACCAGTTAGTTCTCTTTTAATGTAATTGGTGCTGGCTTTTTTTCTAGCTCGCCACCTGACTTTCTATCTCGTTGCGATCAACGATCCCAGACACTTTTACACGCTACTGAGAGGTCATTTTCTAGTTTTATGAGCCTGCAAATTCCGCTTTTTTCTATCCTAATCTATGGACTTTTGCCTATCTGAATGAAGATCTCTAATCAGTTTTAGAAGACAGTTTTTGCTCGATTTACAGCGATTTCAATAGAAAACATGAGCATGTGCTTCTTTCTTTAGTCAGTTGCGTCCTCAAAACAAACCAATAACCAGCCTTTTCTCGTAAAACATCTCAACTATTTGACAAAAGTGCTTCAAAAGTTTGTTACACTTGATCTCACCTTCACTAGGTTTCAAATTTCTCCTGTCACATCGGGTAATTTCATCTTGCTAATGATTTCTAGAAGCCAGCAAATTTTTGCCAAAAGTTTAAGCAAGAGAATTTGAAATTTGATTCCAACTGTCTGCCCTTTACTAATCATATTTGTAAAGGCTTCTAATTGCGTCAGAGGCGGAGGGCAAGTCAATTTAGTGAAATTTCCTTTGCAGTCTTTTTCCCATTGTCCCAAATCTTTGAGCTTTATAGATTCTCGGAAGTGCCTTACATATTCCTGTGATTCTGTTCTTTGCGGACTTCTCCGCTCCGCCCTCCCTATGTCGCCATGAGCAATAGGGATGAAGGTATCTTTTTGGCTTTGGTTCTTATTATCTGATTAAGGTGGAACAGTTTGATTTGACGTTAGACCGAACCATCGATGAGCCCTACTTTGCAGGCGACATTGTCAAGGTTTGTTCGTTTGATTGAAACACACGCTAATCCATCATCATTCGTCGCTTTTTTTGCCAGCTGTTAGTCTAATTTTAGGGCTTTGTAGAGGTTTTCTGCGTTCAACAAGTCCGAATAGCTGGTCTCGTCATCAGAATCACCGGAGTTGCGGAAACTGGCTGGCGAAATAAGAATACAGATATCGTCTTTGAAAGCCGTCATATCTTCATGGACGAAGCGTTAGATCTAACGACAACCATTGTAGATCATTGTAATGATAGTTTTCATCTTCTAGAAGGAAATCATACTATAAATTTCCAGGTATTTTTAAGAGAACAGGAAGCAAATTGTTTAGATTCGATTGCCACTTGACGTTTTATCCACTGTTTCAAGAGAAAACTGCGGATCAGTTCGATATACTTGCACCGCCATTATAGGAATTCCAGACGATGATACGGAACTGATAGCAGGTTGTAGGCCTATTTTTTAACTTATTATTTATACAGAGAAAATTTTAACTGTATTCTCAAAATTAAACCTTGATGCTCCTTATTTGCGAGAGTCAACAACGGCTAACGAAGAAGAAAAGGTGAATAGTGTAGAAATTGGATAAACAGAGACACAGATTGTTGGCTGTTGTGGCCATCAACTTGGCTCTATTGCGGCTTCAATGAAGATCCATGAGATAGGTATTCTTCCTGGCGAAACGGTAAAAATAACTCTGACCATTGAAAACAAAGGCAAGAAAAAACGATGGAGACGGCACAAGGTTATTGATGCATAGTAGATAATAAAAATTAAGGAAAAACACGAATGCGTCTTGATCAGTCTTTGTCAGCAGCTGGATTTTATAGCTACAAATCGCTATGATCCCAAGCTGATGGATAGAAAAAGCGTTACAATGGCTGTTGAAACTCATGTGAGTTTTTGTAGCTTTCCGTCTATTGGGCTTCAGGGAACATGTAAAGCGAGAGCTGGTTCTGGTCCCGAGACAAAAGAGATTGAATTCACTGTTCCAGCTAACCTACCACCCACGTCCATTCATGCCAATCGTCTAGTAACATGCAGCTATTTTTTTAAGCTTGACCTCGATCATTTTGATATTATTGTGCCTGTCGTTTGTGGCACCTTAAAAACTCCCGGTCCCCTGTGAAAGTATGGGTAATTTATGCATTTCTACAAATTGAACTTTCGATTTATTATTTTGAAATTCAATAAATACACATAATTGAAAAGATTTCTCTTGAAGTAATTACAGCTCGTTTACATCAATTTGAGATACGATCGAATCTCTTCCCAGAGATTTGCGAGCCTCATTAAGAATAGAATCTCTGAAAAAAGGTATTTTTTAATTTACACCTCGTACACATGAGAGCTCAGCATCTTGTCGGCTGCGCTCCAGCTTTTTCTTTCGATAAAAGTTTTGGTGTGCTCATAAATCTCCTTTCTCTATAATCTCTAGTATTAGATAAGAAAATATCAAACCAGGTAAGTGCTGTGAACTTCTGTGACCATTTCATGGGCATTTCTTCTTGCAGGATCACTATCCCAAGCGTAATCTTTGCTCAGATTTTCCACATAATTGGTCTTTCGCTTTTGTAGCAGTTGTTCGCGGCAAATATCAACGAAATTTTCTTTTGAAAGATTTTCAGGAGCTTTGGGCGAGTAAATTATTGGCTGAGGGCAATTGTGATTTGGCTGAATGAACTTTACCTGTCGTCCTGAACCATGTATTGGGAAAATCTCTCCAGCCAAAGTAAAGACATCACAGAGAGCACCATACCTGTAGCAATGCTTGCAATGAACAATATCTAGAACTTACCATTCAGAAGAATACATGTTTTGTTTGTCTTCATCTGTAAACTGAATTGAAGGCTTATAGTTGTCCATCAGTTCAATCAATGACTGATTTTTCCAGTCTATTCCTCCATCCATTTCCTTTACCTTCCAAACAAAGTCAATACATTCAAATATCTAAAATAGTTGCATCTCTCTTTTTCTATCATACCATTGTCATTTTATATGCAGTAGATCTTTCCAAGAATAGCTGCCACTTTATTTCTTCCTCTTCCAAGTTTTTTTCGTACTCATTAACTGCAGCAGAAATCGTAAAATTTAACACCGATTCCTAGAGGCTTATAAACTTATGTAAACTAGAATAGTACCGGCTTTTTGACGTCCTCTAATAGTTCTTCTTCTGTAAGATTTAGATCGGATATGGTAGGTCGGTCTTTGAAAATATCGGCAGAAACAATTGGAGAGATTGATCTTTGTGGAGAGATGGGAGATTTAGGAAACGATTCATTGAAATGGCTGTAAGAGGTTCTTTCCCGAGTTTTTAGACTGCTTACTCTCTTTTAGGTGATTCTTTTTCTATGGGAGCTTCTTCTATTTGGCTCGAATCATTCAACAACGAAACATCGAGTTTATAACGCTGAGAGGTATCTTTTCTCGAAGAACGATTCAAAAAATCATCCAAATTCTCTTCTTCTTTTAATAAATCGTTTGCATCGATGCTAACTCTTCCACTGTAAAATAACATTGAATAAGTAATGAGCACAACTAACCTAGAATGAAGAGTCGAAAGGTCCAAGAGGGGGATGTTAGAGGGTGTCCTAGGAGATTGGAAATATTGGGCTGAATTACCATTTGATTGTTTTTATTTTATTTTACCTGGTGAAGCTGCTTCGATTTGTCTTAGACTTCGAGAAGAAACACTTTGGTCTAAAGATGTTTCAGCAGCGAAGGATAAAGGACTTTCTTCAGCTTTTTCATTTTCCGATTCTTTAGTTTCTTCAATAACTTCTTCCATTTTTGATTGAGGCAAGTCATTTCCTAGCAAAAAACCGTTCTCACTTTCTTCAATAGGTGAGATTTCTTCGGTTTCTATGGGAGAAGTCTCTTCAAAGGCAATTAAATCAGTAACAGGCTCGATAGCTGCTTCTTTATTGATCTCTTGCGGAGAATTAGAGCTTGTTGGTAATACCGGTAAAGCATCACTGAGATCTTCTTCTGATTCTTGGGTATCAATCTTCTGTACTAAAGATATGGGAAGCTCTTCTTTGAAGCTTCTTTCTGATCTCTTTTCACTCAACATTTCCTGGTCAGAAACAGAGCTTTGAGTTATAATGGGAGATACTGGAAAATCTTCTATTTCCTTCGGAACAGAAATATTCCACTCGTTATTATTTGTTTTGGCTGTTTTACTTTGAATGACAGTAGCACTGAAACTTGAATAAAAATAAAAGAACTTCTTACGGTGCGGGGATATCGTATTTTATTATAAATTTACCGATGTCTTGCCAAATTAAAACATAAAATTTAGTCTTGCTCTCAATCTCTCTTCTTTGCGTCTTGGCCCAGCTGATGAAATCATCCTAAAGTTTCAATAAAGTTCTAGATAAAAAGGTCTTACGTCTGGCATTTCCATGTTCTCCAACATTTCTTTGGCTTGACTTTTCTTATGGAATAGCTCAGTTTTGAACTCAACACCATACGTCTCAACAACATTTTCATAGAGTCCACCAGCAAGAGTAGGATTCGTAATATCATGGACCTATGTTCCTTTTAAACGATCCCCAAATAAAGCTTGCCTTTTTTTGTTGATTAATGAATCGTTTCATAACATTTTGAAACTCTTGAAGGGATTTACAATAATTTTGATAGGCTTGGACTCTCTCTGCGCCTTTGAATTGAACGTTTTTCTGAAGCTTTCTTACTGGAGAGCTAGTGGCTATATTTTTTCTAAAAAATTTGTATTTGTTGTTGAATTTTCCTACGGTTGATAGCGATGCTTTGGCGTTAACTCCATCCTTGGAAGCGAATGGTCAAAAAGCTCTATTTCATTTAACATAGCATCTAGATTGGCTTCGATTCGCTGTCCCATGCTCTGAAAGTTCATTTTTGCCTCCGCGAAAACTTACAGTGCTCAGAATATCTTCTACTTGGTCTAATTTTTCTGATAGACGATTGCTGGTCTCAACATAGTTTATTTCAGCTTGCATTTGAGCTCCCAAAATTTTTGGCAGAGGAGAAGGAGCTACGCCTTTACCATCTTTTTGAGGAACTGGTGCAGCCTACAAATATTTCTGGTTAATTTTAAAGACTACCTCTGAATGCAATGGGGAAACGCCATCTAGTGTCTCTTCATCGTCTGATCGAACTGCGCCAGGCAGTGTGATTTTGTTTTCGGCTAAAAATTGTAAAAAATAATTGGAATCCTAAAAATTACCGTAGTCTTTTGTTACAGGGTGAGACTGTCTTACACCAGAGAAGCTAGGTATCTCCATTATTGGCCTTTTCATTGGCGACTTCCATGATTTCTCTTTTCCTTCGCCGAGTCTAAAGCTATTTTATTTTTGGCTTTTACATTTCTTACAGTTTTTCAACTTCATCCAAGCCTTGAATTGTTTTGCGAGTAGCAATGCTTATTTTTGTCGTTTCAACTGCCAACTTCTTTTGAAAATCCTCATCTATCTGGGTAATCAGAGATTTATCTGGAGTCAATGTTTGACTAAAATACTATTGTGTTTTAGAAAAGAACCTACCGAAAACTGTTTGAATAGACGCTCTTTGCAGCCGGCGTAAAAAACATATCATTGTCAGGAGATTTGATCCGCTCTGGAGTTCTCCAGGCCGGATCTGATGAGCTTTGTCCAGTATTTGGAACGGCATAGCCATCTTTATCGAGCAAGGTGCTCTAAATTCTATAGTTTTATTACCTTTTTTATTTACCTGATTCCAAGGGACCCATTTCATAAACTGCAACCAAGAGCTTTCGTGACTTGTATTATAATTTTGCAGGGAAGAGGCAAGCTAAATTGTGATTTAGATATTAAATGAAAACGATTACTATTTCGTTTTCTAAGCTAAAGTTCTTGGGCTCTTGAGCGTCGTAATCAAATGTTTGAAGACTATTTGGTTCTGTTTCAAATGCCATTCTAAAAAATCTTAGTTTAAAAACTTACTAGACTTACTCTGCGGCCTGCGCTCTCTCTTTTAAAACCTTATCCCTGGCATCTCGAGCTTGTAGCTTCAGAGTTCGTTGCTGAGAGAATTTCGATGGTGTTCTCAATTCCGCTAAAATATTTTACATACGCACGAATCGAACGAATTACTTGTGGAATTTTCCTTCTCCTTTGATGAAGATCTTTTCGGAGTATTATCCGCCATCTTGAATAAGTTAGATTACTGGCAAAATTATTTTGTGTGAGATCAATATCAACACAAAAGTCAAGAGTGCAAGTTTTGTCGAGCTAATTGAAAGAACGCCACTCCCGCCGTTTGCGTCCCTACGTACAAACCCGATTACCGTACAAACGCGATTGTCATAAAACTTTTTTTTCTAGAGGATGATCGGGGTCAAATTATTTATTTAAAATTACAATATCCTCACATTAGTAGAACTTTTCTCCAGCAAATCGTTGAGTTCCCGTGCCAATACAAGCATTCTTAATTCCATTGACGACAATTTCGGTGTCTTCGAACTCGACACACAAGTTATTCACGACATAGATGTACTTCATTCCGTAAGGGAATTGGTTCAAGTTGACACAATGGGTGTGGAAGGCAGTTGCAGCATGATGATGGCAGTTTATATTGATGACAGGATTCCTCTCGGCAAACATACGTCTTCTATTTTCAAGTTTTTTTAATACTTTCAAACTTACTTGTCGATAGAGTGCTCCAACAGCTGGTCAACAACTTCGTGAACTCTTTCCTTTACCCACTTTCTCATCTCATGAATCTTTCTAATTCTCTTGCTGATTTGTTTGGCAGCCATCAGATCATTCTCCGATTCTTTTTGATTCATCAAAGTGAAGAGCTCGACATCTCGTGCTGGCCAGGAAGAATTCTTGGCGAGAGTCTGAAAATACTGCTATAATTTTAAGAAAGGAAGCGTACATCATCAATATAGTTGAGTCGTTTTCTCTGGCCAAGTCTCTTTACTCCTTGGAACCATCCAACAGGTTCTTGAGCGATAGTCAAATTTCCATAGTGCATTACGTGAGACTTCTTCGTAGTTCTCTTCACCATTTCGTACTGTGATTCAAGCGTTTCCACATCAAGATCCTCCTAAAGATTTCTATTCTTTTTTTTTTTTTCTCATACCTTATCACTGTCGTCCATCCAATTTACGGAGAACAAGTCACCTAAGCAAGGAAGATTCATGTCATTATCGCAATAGCATCCCCAAGATGACTCATGAGCATTGGCAGCTGTTATGGCATAGACTAAAAGGCGTCTCAGTGTTTTTTAAAGCGCTTTTACTGTTCAAATTAGACTGGAGAATGTTTTCGAACATAGATCCGCTTTCACAAGCTTCCAAGTAAAAGACGAGTTGAGAGTAGCGATTATTTTTGTACATCCATTTCAAGGCATCATTGAGTTCTTTAACTGTGAGCTAAGTTGATTGATCTACAGCAAAAGTGAACTAATATTTACCACTCCTTCGGGGAAAGAAATGAGGCCAACAGCTCCATGGTCAGTGAAGTAGACAAAGACTCTGTCCTCTGGCTGACTTTCAATCACACGGCCATTCCCTCCAACAACACCCGCTTTATTTCCCTTCAAGACGTTTAAAAAGTTTTCCGGAGTTACGTCATCCTTCTGAATTCGCTTTGACTATTAAAACCACACACTGCTCAACCTTATAGTCAATGTTTAATCCAGAATAGACGTCTTCACCGTGAGGCTTATTGAACAACTTTCCTTTGAAAGGATTCTGATTGTTGTTTGCAATATCGTCGTACATCATCGTAACGATTCTCTCTTCAGAGATACCGTGATTTCTTAGGACATGATAGGCATGAGCAACATCCGATTGATGTCGATAGTTATACCTAATGATAATTGGAAGAATCCTGATTGCTTACCAGCCGCTAGATCCGGCTACGATAAGTGCCCAAGTTTCCCCTCCTTCTACTCTCGGAGCTCTATAAATTACGTTTTTAATACAATTAAGCTTAAACCTAAAGTTTCCTCTTGGTCTGTAAAGCGCACATGAGGCTGCTCCTATAGTCAGAAGCAGAAAGAGAAGAGACCGCATATGTCTAAAAAAGTAATTAGTTGCAAGGGTCGAGGGCAGGGATGGTTGAGGCAAAGGTAGAGATAAACAGTTGTCCAGGGCACTGAGTGACCACATGACTGATAGATCCGAGAGAGTAAGTTGGGCGGAGGATAATAAGAACAGATGGTGTGAGGGGTCATAAGGTTCGTTCTCTACTGGACAAATCAATACCAAAAGATCAAGATGAGCTATAGTGTAAATCGTACGCAATATAGGTAAGAACATTTTATTTTCCGAAGAAGTTGTTGTTCAAATTCCTTCGAGGGCTTCTTGTAAAGCTTTGCGCTTTTGTTTTTGTACTTGGATGAGACGGAAGATAGTTTCTCCGGCTGAAATTATAAATAATCCCAAGACTATAAACAGCATCCCAAAATCGTGATATTCTTCCTTTATCTTGTAGCGCCTAGAAGCTTTTTCTTTCTTCAATCCTTTAGTAAAATTCAAGTTATTTGCATCCAAAAGGTTTTTTAGATAAGAGGCTTCCCCCAACCAGAGACGCTCATTATTCTGAAATTTGCTTGATAAATGGCTCATGAAAAAAAACCTTGATACTATAGGCAGCAGTAGTTCGATTGTTTTGCACAATTTCCGTGATAGCTAGGTCAATTGTCTCCAGCATTGGGTTATTCTCAATCCGGACTGATGGTCTCTTTTCATTGCAGTTGACTTTCCGAAGGCTGTGCAGGAAAGTAATATCGATAATTTTTGTTCCGACTATACTGAGGCAGCCTTCCAAGTGTTGCACATGTCCGAAAATTGCTTCCAATTGGAAAGATTCCATATGATCGTAATCTTGATCTATCAAAATATTGCCTTTTAACTCGAGACATTCGCTGATCACCTCGACGTTCTTCAATATGGGATGAACTATCTTGCAAGGTGCCGTTTTCACGAAAAGCGGTTCCTTATCCTTGTGCTCAGCTTCTTGTATCAAAAACAACCGATAGTACTCCTTTTCCATGAGAGAGAATTTTAATTCCTCATTATTTTCTATGTTTAAAAGTCCGCCGTCTGTATGTTTGTTTTCTATGTACTCCAGACTCAAATTCAGATTGTGAAGTTTATGATTGTTTTGTATTTGAATAGTCCACTCTGGCGAATTGCTGCGAACTGTTTTTATACTCGAAAGAAACGAGAGATTCGTGAACTGTGTGCCGTTTATGAGAAGCCGACCTCTCAAATGCTCTACTTTGCTTAATCTAAATATAAAATATTGTTTATTAGCAAGGGCGCTTTGCCTCGTTAACACTGTAGAGTTTATTATTGTGTTATTCGAGTTGAAGCACAAGTCGCCGTTCAAAAATTCACAATTTTCTCCACCTTCAACACTGATTGTTTCGCATAGGCCATTCTTCATTGAATTTTTCGTGAAGCAATCTGTACTTTACTTCAACTAAAAGAAAACCTTACTGCATCCTTGAATTGTTACTTTATTCTGTGCCATTTTGCTCAATTTCTCTTTGACCACTTTTGGTAGACAGAACTTTGTATTTCCTCTGATGATGATCACCGAGGATTTTGTATTTGGATTAGGTATGATAGATGTAAGTTTGGGTAGAAAATTCTTCTCATCGTAAATAAGCTCCGTATTATCCTCTAGCCAAAGAGAAACAACTGAAATAATGAAGTTAGATAAAAGGGAACATACAATTGCTTCCTGGTGCATTTACGTGCTGACTGTCGATTTTTTCCAAGGAATTCATAATGCTCAATGATGTTTTGAAAGGCTTCTTGGCAAATTTTCCCAGAAGCTGCACTTTATTAGCTTCCAGGCAATTATATACGTCTCTGTCTTCCAATATTACCGATCCGCAAGTTGAAGCTGAAGCTTTTTGAAGCCGCAAAATAATCGAAAAAACTGTCAGAAAAATAAACATCTCTACTAATGTTTATTTTAATCCTATTAATCTTGTTTTACTTTCCTATTCCTGCAGAAAATGCACCGAACTGCAGAGATAAACAGCTTCCAAACGAGGAATAAAATGGTGAAAACGGCGGCAAATAATACAGCTATGACATCGAGGGAATAATATTGTATGAAGTTTAACTTATTACCAGCCGGGAATAAGTTATCTAGCTTTTGAAACCTGGCCAGAAATTCAGTCCACTTAACCAACAACTGCTCTGGTGGCACTGGTCTTCTATCTACCATCGCTGAGAGTCTTGCTGCTGCGGCAGAGTATCTAAAATAGCGTTTGAGGACGCAAAAAACACACTTGGGATCTTCAATAACGGTCTTCAATGCTTCGTAGATCGAGTCTTTTGTAAAATTTCCTTTGGATAAATTAACAGCAAAGCCGTGTTTGAGGGCAATCTTTTCATTTTTGGGCTGGTCGCCAAACAATCCAATAGTGACCAGAGGTTTTCCCGCGTTAATAGACTCCTGATTTGATTAGTACTTTATTAATAGCTTTACCTGAAGACTATTGTAGCCCGCATGCGTCAAAAATGCTTTTGTTTTTGGGTGACTGAGAAGATCGCTTTGTGGCATCCATTTGGTGATGTGAAGATTTGGAGGAGCCCGCTCTAGATAACTATAATGTTTCATCATGTTCTTACCCTTTAGATCGGTTCCTTCGTAACGGAAGATAAACTGATAGTCAGGAAGCTTTTCAAAAGCTCCAAGTAGGGCATCTTTCCAATGGGCTGGAATCAAGCCGCTGGGGGCGACTGATCCAAACGAGACGATTACTAGTCCTTTTCTTGCATTAGCAAGTTTTTGGAAGTCCTAGTAAATCAATTCATACCAAGAAAAATAACTTCCTACCTCAGGAAGCGGCTTGGCATCTTTCTTTTGGGCGCCAATACCACCAATATTAACTACTTTGGCTAGTGTTGGATGAGGAAACTCGTAGAATTCATTTGAATTCACCATAACCAATGGGCACTCCTTTAAGAAATACTTTTTAAAATTACCCCAAACCTTTGCTAAATCCATAATGTCGGGAAAATTGGGGTCTATTTCTTCTCTAAACATTTTTGTCTCCTTATTTGCTATCATTCTAAAAGAAAAAAGCTTCAGGAATGAATTGAGCTAACTTTGGCCAAAAGAATTGAGCCATTACGTGCATAAATAAGCTCAGTCCTCTTTGAGTAAAGGTCATTTCATCAGTGAAAGGTAGCATAATTGCTGAATGATATAGAAGGAAAGAAACTTTCTTACGTGGGACATAACTCGGAATAAGCGGAACTCCAACAATATTCGACGTAAAGTCCATTAAATGACCACTGTAATGTTTGTGCTTGTTAAAAAAAGAATGAAAAACCTTTGCAGCCAAATCCATGTAGGAATTTTTGCGTAGTGAATGAGTCCGATGGGGCAAGAATGATAAGGATGGGCAAAGGCTATGTCAAATTTTTCATTTTTGAGCCATTCCAGGAACTTCTTGTCTTTTAATGCACTGCGACACGAGTCAGTCAGCATAGTCATGAATTTCGTGAAGTGCTCTCTCATCTTGTCGTCCATGGGTCCCACATCCTGAAGAATTAGCAGAATTAAGCATAAATTACCTCAAAAATGACTTTTGCTTGAGATGCATCAACTTCTGACTTTTGGATGCCAATGGAAGCGTTAACAGGGTAAACTAAATTACTCTTTAGTAGCGTTCAGATGTTTACTTTTGACATTTTTCTCAATTGTCACATCAGAATTGTCTCTGCCATCAAAAACTTTGGCAAAGGCAATAGTAACATCGTGCCCTGCTGATGCAAGTGTCTGGGC
This sequence comes from Oscheius sp. JU1382, assembly GCA_932521405.1. Lineage (NCBI taxonomy): Eukaryota > Metazoa > Nematoda > Chromadorea > Rhabditida > Rhabditidae > Oscheius > Oscheius sp. JU1382. Next base: position 160,634 of record OW051478.1, on the reverse strand, counting down.
CACTCTTTTATTGAATACAACCTGGAATATTTTGTAAATCCTCTCAAACATTTAATTACCTGGCTATTGGCAATATCAGGAGCAAATATTACTATTTTGTAGGCTTCAGTAGCCCAAATAAAAGAAAGAAGCGCGAGAAGACGCATGACTTTTATGTTGTGGTGCCTATTCAAGGCGAAAAGAATAGTACTTGGTCTGCCGTGATGCCAAGATAAGATGCAAAAAATAATCGAGACGATAAGATAATCAATAACATTCTTCTTCACTCTCATTTTCTCTAATGAGGTCTGACCATTCACTGCAGAGACAAACAAGTTTGCTTAAGAGATTCAACAATTCATCTATGATACCAGTTATATAAATGCTATGGCATTCATAGAATACACACACGCTTTTCAGAATTGATATTCTATAAAATATGAGAAACAAAAACTCAACAAAGTGGACAGAAGATCATTGTAGAAGCTCACGTAACCGGGAAAATTCTCTAAGGAAAAATTATTTTAAAAAATTGTTCACACTAATGATCAGTGATTTCAGAAATGCTGGTCATTGTGGTTCCATTTGACAAAACGGATTTAGCGCTGAAAGGAAGCACCGGAGACTGGATGATGGGAGATGGAGAAAGATTTCTTCTAAGCCAATTTGGCTCAGCTCCGATCCTGAAAAGATTATTAATTTTCGCAGTTTTTGTTGTTACTTTAGAAGGATGCGCTCAAAAGCTGGGCCTTTTCCTACAAAATAGTTGTCTTCATTCAAGGAATGCTGCAGTCGCCTTTGCTTGATTTTTCTGAAAAGCTCTTTCATTTTTGGGGGAAAACTAACTTTTCCATAAATCCAATCAGCTTTTCGACCACAAAGAAGTCAAAAGCAAAGCAAAAGATCACGTTGACAACTATTACGAGTACCAGGAACATGTAGAAATTCCATACTGGAAAACTCCAGAGCTCTAAAAGGGCTGCAATCCATTCACTTGGCCACAAAAGAATATAGATTGAAGCCTGATGATTATTAATTGAAAAATATTTCTCTTACTGTGGTAGCAATAATCGTAACGAGAAGGAAGGGCCAGTTTTTCCAAATCGGCAAACGATAAGGTGGTCCTTTCGAATAGACGATAGCCAGTGTAATGTATTGGAAGATAGAAACGTAGAAAATTGCCGTTCCCTGCATGCTTATCTTCTCCTCTTTCTCGTCATCAATTGGAGGCTTGTAAGGCTCAAACCAGGACATATGGGTAATATAAACGAAAACAAAGAACTGGAACGTTACATTTTTGAAAAAGGGCTTCTTACTTGAAAACCTCCATTAATGATCAATTGTCCCATCACTCCTACCATACTCGCTATAGAAAGCAAGCTGGTTGGTGGAGGAATTTTATTCAATTTTGGATACGCATGAGCACAGCCAAAAACCAATCCATACAACGAAATCAAAGCCAAATCGATAAAGATGAACTGAAATAAGGTACTTTTAGATTTTTAGAGACAAACCTGTCCGTCAGTAAGAATGTTGGTGATGTAGTAGAGAAGCATACACGTCACGAATTGATTCAAAGAGTAGCCGGCCATGTATTTGAACATTCCGAAAGAGGTTACTAAGGCACAACGTCCTTCACTGATGATGAGTGGGATACAGCTTATGTTATTGATCTAAATTTCTATGATTTGCATTTTTAAATAAGCATACTTTTGAAGTAAACGGAGCAGCAATTGAGGCTTCTGAGTCGGAAAGTGAAACTCCTGCATGGGCTGCTTTCAGAGCGGCACAGTCGTTTGCTCCATCGCCGCACATAGCAACAGTATATCCGACTAATTGCAATTGATTTACTAGCTGTTGTTTTTGATCGGGAGCCATTCGAGCGAAGACATCACAAACGCAGACAAGTTCTTCGAGTAACTCAGGATATTCGTGAGTTATCACGGCGAAAGTTGGTCCTAAATTGTTTTGCTGGAGTCTAAGATTTCTTACCGCTGATACAAATTTGATAAGAGCTATCAATAAGCATGTTTGTCTCTTTTGAGCCAAAAGGCAATTCTTCCTCGTCTGTTTGATCATCTTCAAATAGATCCGGAGAGGCAGAAACAGACTAAAAGGATTGACTCTTTTTAAGGAGAATCTACCTGCTTTAGAATTAGTTTAGTCCTTCCTTGCTTATCCGTTTCTGTAAAGCTGTGCTCCAAAATATAAGTCTTTTTCTCCGGGATTATGATTCCACACTCTCTAGCAACACTCAAGCCAGTTAAAACATTATCTCCGGTGACCATAACACACCGAATATTTGCTCTTTGCAGTTGCGGAATAACGTCATAGGTCTGCTCTTTTACTCGGTTTTCCATTGCTACCAATCCGAGAAGTTCGAGATTGCATTCAACCTGTAGAAAAGTTTGTTTTTGAGGAGGCAAGTTACCTCTTCACGAGCAACTTTCACTGCTTTTCTATACGATAGATTTAGCTCGACTTTAGCTACTGCAATTAGGCGATAGCCGTGCTCTGCATAATAATTCATAACTTCTAAATAGTCGGATGGGACTGTGCTCTTATCGCATAGACTGTAGATCATTTCTGGAGAGCCCTTGCAATAAAGAACCTTCATGTTTGTAACAGGATTGAAAACAATAACCGACATTCGTTGAAGAGAGGAGCTAAGCAACGTATTAGATCATATTTGTAAAAACCTGAATGTGAATTGTCGAATAACTGAGTATTCCTCCTCGACTTCTCCTTCATGAGCGAATGATTTGATAACAGATGGTTGAACTTGATCGAAAAGATCTGTCTCGCCAGAGAAATCTTCTGTGCCGTCAGTAGGTTCTTCTAGACTCCAATTCGTCTTTTGAAAGAGTATCAGATCCAATGGATCGCCCATAAGAGTTCCGTTGATTCTAGTTAGTGAATGGCAGGTAGCAATGGCCGTGACTAGATCGCCTTCCTTTGGCAGCTTCTGTCTCTCCATGATCGTTGTTTCTTCGCAGAATTCGACTTTGCTGTCGTTTACAGCTCTAAGAACATGGAAATCCAATCCATCTTCTGTTAAAGTTCCAGTTTTATCAAAGCAAACCTAGAAACTTTGAATAGGTTCTTTGCAAGCCCTACCACATTGACTCCGCCACAAGTGTTGATAACAGAAGGAGAAATTGAAAAGATGTTTTTGTTTTTTAATCGCATTCGAGCCGAAAGCATTCCAATTGACATCGCCGCTGGAAGTGCAGGAGGAACAGTAATTGTGATGATATCGAGGGCTCGAATAATGACTCGTGAGATGGGAGCTCCACGGTAGAACATCACACAAATTGTGTAGATAAATCCGACTCCAGAAATTCCGCCCAAGAAGAGGACAAACTAAAATATTAGCCCAAATAAAAAGACAAAATACTTTGAGTAAATCTTTTGTGAAGCTAAAATCAACTGGCTTGGGATACATGATAGATCGAACGAGAGATCCTTTCAGCGTAGAGTAAGCAGTCCGAAGAACAATCGCCTGAAATATGTCTCTTTGTTTCAACTCTCCACGAAAGTGAGAGTACTCGCGGTCGTTTACTGGTTCAAACTGGGTTTAGTGATAAATAGGTCAGGTTGTTTCGCTATAAAAGAGCGATTGCTTTCTAATTCCGTTACTTTTGATCCTTTAGAAGAAGATGCAAGTCCACCTAGCCACCTTCTTGGCCAGTTCTCTATCAGGGCTAGCTCTTCTTGGCTGTCTATTTGTTATATTGACCATTCACAATGATGTCAACTCTTTCTGGGATGAATTGGATGGAGAAATGGAACTCTTTAGAGTATGTCAATAAAAAGAATTTATATTTTTTAGTCGTCTACTGATGAAATGTGGCAAGTCCTTATGAGAATTTCTGCAGTTCGCGCACCTAGGCGAACTCGCTCGAATCAGTATAGATTACCAAGCGGTGGAGATAGTCGCTTTCCAGCGTAATTGGTTATCCGTTTAAATTTTAATAGAATTTAGATCTCCGGGTCATGACACTCCGATTAGACCTCCTGGAACCGACGGATCAACTAATGCTAATTGTGTTTGTAATACTGGCGCTCACAACAAATGCCATGCTGGACCGCCTGGGCCAAAAGGTTTTATCTTTTAAATATTTCCAACAACAGCATCTAGGTCTACCTGGCGTTCCTGGACCAAACGGACTACCAGGAATTGACGGAGTACCAGGACATGATGCACAGGATGTCACTCCAGAGTCCCAGGCTATTGGAACCTGTTTCTATTGTGCCGCTGGACCTGCCGGATCTCCTGGACCGATGGGAAGACCCGGAGGTAGAGGAATGAAAGGACCGGACGGTCAAGAAGGTCGTCCGGGTAAAGATGGTCATCCAGGTAGAATCTTTTATTTTGTGTAAGCAAGTCCTAGGGCATCCTGGAGAAATGGGTGCTGGTGGTGTAGCTGGCAAACAGGGTCCAGCAGGAAATCCAGGAGAAAAAGGATTGGATGGAAGAAAGCCTATTGGCAGACCAGGGCCGAAAGGGCAAAGAGGACCGATGGGTGTGCAAGGTCCAGTTGGAGATAATGGTCATAATGGCCCCACGGGTCCGATTGGAATATCTGGTCCTCCTGGAATTGAAGGGACAGCAGGACCACTTGGACCTGATGGACCTACAGGAGAAGAAGGAAAAATGGGCCGCCCAGGACAGGTAGCATTTCTACTGATACAATCTACTCTGTCTTTAGGATGCGGAATATTGCCAATGTCCCCAAAGAAAAGGCCGGCTACATGGCTGATTTACAAATAAATTGCTTACCTGTACTTTTTTTCCATGATAGTATCTTGTTTGAAGAACGTTTGTCCCACCATAGAGAATATGCTTGGAGTGTTTGTCCATACAAAACTGAGTTTTTCCTTCGTTCGGCAAGGCTACCTATGAAAACTTTAACTTTTCTGAGACGCTCTACCTTCGTAACCGGAACAGACTCTCCCGTAAGCATAGATTCGTTCACTATAACAGTTCCTGTCATAAGAACGGCGTCGCATTGAAGAATGCATCCGTGAGGTGAAATCAAGAGGATATCACCAGGAACCAGTTGAGAAGAGCAGATCTCCAGAATTTTTCCATCTCTTTTGACCTCGACGATACTCGAAGAATGGACCATCGAGCGAAGCCTGAGGATAAACAAAAGATACATTCGTTTAGCTTACTTTTTCTCTTGTTTCCTGGTGTTAACAATTTCCATTACTATGCCGCCGACACTCATTAGCACAATAACACTAGCGTAGAGACTGTATTCATCGTTGTACCAAACAGAAACACTAAAACCTTTTTTTTATTTGAAAGAATTTTACCTGAATACTTGAAAGATATAGAAGGGACTAAGGACTTCGAAGATAAAAATATTCCAAAGAGATCTGAGCTTTATCACTATTTCATTAAGCCCGTATGTTGTTTGTCGTTGTACAACCTGAATTTTGCTGCTGCTAAATAAATCTTCTCAAACCTGAAATTCAGTAAAACCCGTAGAATTATGCAGTTGGTGAAAGGCGTCAATTGGAATCTGAAAGTATGCATTTTTCAGGTTGAGAAGACAAAACTAACCTGAGTCTCAATATCGCTTGGACTGATCCAATATCCAGTCTCGGATTGACCCTCATTTTCTTCAGTGAAGACGTATGTCAGTTTCCGGAAGGTGAAAAATCGAAATGATTCAACTTCTCGCATTGATCCATCCCCTCTTGGCAACAAGAGAGGATAATTGATTGGACGGAGATGTTCATACACAGAAACGACGGTTTTTGTCTTATGGTCGTCGCTGAAAAATTGTAAAAACAACTCGGAAAAGCCTTACACGATGAGGATGAGATTAGCAACCTCAAATGTACAAGGAACGGCTCGAAACCAGAGATGCCAAGAGGGCTTCCAATGAAGAATTAGGCGAAATATACCCAAGGTGATGCATGATAGAAACCAAAATAGTGCCTAAAATTATATCTTAGTCTTCTTACCAGAACTCACGCTTTTGAACACACAATAACGGTATCCATAGAGCTTAAAGCAATCATCTCCAGACTGAAGGGTTTGCTGGTGGCGCATAGGGCCACCGGGTTCCTTCATGCGGCAACTGGAGTGGTATCACCCGCTAAATTAAATATCGTTGGAAAATCGTGAAAGCGCAAAAGACAAAGATGCTTTCCGGTAGAGAAACATTGTGAAATATTGACCATTCGAGACAGACGGGCGTAGGAGGGTGGCTCATCAAGCGATGACTATAATTTAGTCAGACTCGGACGGTGTAAATCGGCAAAACACATATTTTTTAGGAATAGAAGGGAAGAAATATTAATTTCAGTCAGTTTTTCATTAAAATTAGCAGATTTAGAAGGACTGATTGTCTATTGTCAACTGAGCAGCCTTACGCCTTTAGTAAAAGGCTTCTTATTGCCGTTAGCAATTTTTAGCGTTAAATATACTGTTCTTTCACCCTCAAGTGCATATTATCGAATTGTCTGCTTTATCTCATCGTCGGCTCTGCGAATTGATTATTGTCAGCCCTGCATTCAGCGCACACGTGTTCCTTCGATCGTCTCGCCCCGTCGCGGCCCTCTCTTACTATTTTCCGAATAGACAGACCCGCATATATTGATCGCAAAGAGCGATTCAGCTCATGCGGTACCCCGGCCTGCCACCACCCGTTTCGGCGACGATCGATTGCCATTGATTGGATCCCATCTCAAACGTTTCTTCCGCATCGCAAACACAATCGATTTTTTTTCAGAATGGAAAGCATTGATTCCGATACAGCAGCAGTCGTCCGGCAAATTACAGCTGAGGTTTGACAAAAAAGGCTGATACTAAATAGAATATAAGGTTAAACAAGGAAAGCCTCTTACAATCACCTCAAATGATGTCGACGTTATCCTGATGAATAAATTATTTGGCGAGAAACGCGGATACATTGCTGCTACAAAATCAGAAGAAACTGATCCTTCCAAGCCTATAGTGTATATAAAACGCAAGAAAATCGAGCCAGAGTCAATGCAAATTGATCGAAATTTGATTAATGCTATTTTTAAAGAAGAGAAAAAGTCAGGTATTCAAACCAATTGCTTTCATTTTTTTATAGAGGCTGAAGATTTACCAGCAGCTGGCTCATGTTCTCCTTCTCCTCCATTGTTTATTCCTCAAGCGCAACGTCAGCCCAAAAAATCGCAAAAAGAGAATTGGCTTCGAGAAGACATAACAAAACTACAGAAGGAAGCCCTAGAAGCACAGATTACGAAGGTATTTTTGATTGCTTTATCTAATAATATCTGATTAGGACCGAGCCATGACGTTGTACTACACGAAAAAGTTAGCACTATTGGAGAAAATACATGGTTGAGTAGAGCTTTCGAGTCTCTTATCCGGTACTCATTTCCTTTAATCTGGTAGCCAATGATTGGCATCCAATCGTCATTTCAACGTTTCTTTTTTGCGATACATAAAATAAATTTATTATCGCTTAGACCACTGATAAAGCACCGTCACACGTAAAAGTATGATCAAAGGTTAGATTTCCGTAGCGACCGCAACATTTGAGACTGGAAAATGAGGCTTCCGTAATTCCGTTATACAATTGAATATAGCAAGGGGTGGCGATTGATGATTCGAACATTTGAATCATCGCATTTGAAGTTGCCGTCACTCCACAGACAATTCCAAGTGCTAGTTAAAAGTAGTGAGAATAAACGAAAAAACTAACTAATTATTATGACGTTTAGAAAGAGCTTCCCCTTGCGAGTAACACGTAGCACACTTAACTTGCCTTTGATAAAATCACAAAGTTTAACTACCTCATAAAAGAAGGAATTTCCTTGTTTGCTATGTCGCTGCCATTTGATTTTTCTTTTTCCAACTTTTCTCCAGCTTCAAGATAAAGTGTAAAGAGACCCGGAAGTATCATCGCCAGCAACGTCATGGTAGACGATCCCACCAGGTCCAAAAATAGCCCAAAATTCGGAAAAGTCAGGGCCACAAAGATAGCCGACCAAAATATCACAGATCTTACAGCTATCCGTCCAAATCCAAGTTCTAAAGGAGTTATGTAAAACGTTATTGCTACCATCTTTAATCTTCAAAACGTGCTCTGCGCCCTGATTCAGTGGGTTTCCTATTATGAGAATTGAGAAAAGCACATGAATAGTTATCATAAGATTAATGATATTCCTAAAAGATTGATCAGAAAGTAGCAAACCAGATTACCTCAGAAGAGGGGTTTGAATAGAAGAAATAACAGAATCCGAGAGATTCTGGCCATAGACGTGAAATGATAAAATAGAAACTGGAGCGTAGAGAAGAAACATCACTGGATTAGTCATAATCCGGTTAAATGAAAAACAAACGTGAATAGCTAACAACAACTGATCTCGTGAAAAGAGCTGGATTTTTCATATCATGTTGTAATACAGGAAACCTAAGATTATTAATTTATCTAGAAGAGCCTAGTAAAAGACCCTGGATGCCCTCCATACGCAAAGACAATGGTTCCAAATCCCAGCGAAAACTGCGCAACATCAGGACTCAGATTATGAGTGCTATTTTCCTAAATGACTCAAAAAACGACTATATCCTGTCTAACGTAGAAGCATTGAGGAAGATCCAAGAAAGTTCCAACGATGATGAGAACGACAGCAATAGAGGTTGAGAGTGCTGCGATTATAGAGACTTGCCTATTATTAGTTGGTGTTTTTTAGAATGTTTAAAATCTAACCAAAAATGAGCAGGACTTCGGAGTAGTTGGAACGGCCAGATGAATAAAGCAACGGCTATCAAAATTAGGCAAAAATGTATGCGAACGTGAAAGACAGCTAATATTTGAGAGAAATTTTTGGCAGCCAATAAACTTAAAACGCTCACAGCTGCGAATAAGGTAGTATAGATTGCTATTTGTGAAAATATTCTAAAAGCGCTCGGTTGATAAAAGATCTGAACAAACCTTGCTTTAGAGCCTAATGCTCTGCGTGCCATTTCTGGGTATACGTCTCTACATGGTTCATTTAAATATTTCGGCCAACGGCGTTGCATCAATAACCAATTTTGTCCGAGTTGGTGAGCAGTATAGCCTAGCATCAGACAAATAGCACATAAGAGAAGTATTCCACCAATGAGACCTGGGAAAGAACGTTTTATGAGGCTAATTTTACCTGTATTTAGGATTGCACGAGGCATAGCGACCAATCCACTACCAGCGGTCTCCCCAACAATGAAAAAAGCAGCAAGTATCCATCCATAGCCTTTCTGGGGGCTCTGCAAGATCAACATTGAAATGAAGATTGGCTTAAACGCGGAACTATATATTGAACGAAGCGTGTACTTTCGGCAAAACAGTGACTCGCTTCCTAGTGAATAATAATACAAAAATTTGCCAACCTGCTGACCATCCGACGTCTCCATGTGGCGTGTGATTCTGGTCGGCGAACCGGCCCGCCTCTTCAATTGGCGAATAAATCTTTTATCCCGAATGTCGTAAACGCCTCAGACTGTTGATAAAAAGTATATAGACAGTGAATGAACAGTCGATCAACCCGACAAAAAGAGTTTTATGTTCTCGCAAACCGATGAACAGGTTCGGAAATTTTTCCACGGCAAAAAAATAGAAGAGCTGATGACTTTTTACTTTATAGAGAGAATTAAATAGAAGCGTGTGTCTTTGTTGCTGAAAAAAAAAACTGGTTCAGTTATTCGTAGTGTGTAGAATTCGGCGATTACCAATCATGTCACCATCGATTTATGGAAAATTCCCAAGCACTAAAGTCTACGTCAAAAGCTACCCGTTGTTTCTTAATGACCAGCCATCTTCTAGCCGGCTATTGTTTTTCGAGGCGTGTGTACTTTGCGAAAACCGCCCTCGAGGAGGGAGTCTTTTTCACGTGGCGGCAAAAAAAAGACTTCAAGACGTGGTGGCGATATGACTCTACGCCAAGAGGAAGAAGCACAATCTGGAACAAATTTCAAAACACTAATAAAACACATTTCTGCAAATTCTCTTAACAGTTTGTTTTCTTTGCGAATTCCAGGTTGTATCAGCAGTTACTTCGAACACTAATTAAATTAGAAGTCATGTTCTTTTCGTTCAACGTCATTGTTCTTTGGCTTTAGCAATTTTTATCTCAAGAATTTTCAATGCCTGCTTCTTCCTTTTCAAGTAAGACAAGTTACCTTTCTTTGTAACACTAGTCAGCTAGCCTTGCTGACAGATGACCTCCCGGCAGCAAAGTGACCAGTGGCTGGCAGCAAAAAGCCAACCTTCTTTCCTGCGGTCTCAAGCGGCGATCGATGGTCTCACAGCGCCACGCCCCCTGGCGTCCTGTCCGCTCCACTTATGCACCCGGCGCAGCATTTGAACACCCATGTGCTCATCTTAGGCCAGTGGAGTTTATTTATATTTTGGGGACTTTCTTCAGTAGCTCCAATAAAATAGGGTCTCATTCCGACAAATTAAAATAGGAAGCTCATCTCATTTCGCAACGTTTGTTGATCCTTTTTTAATGATCCTGTCATCTTTCTATCTCGATTAGAAGCGTTTTTGCATTCTTCGTTGCTCATTCCAAACTATATTCCTCGAGTTCGTACTCTTTACTCGTCACAGTCTCAAAAATCTTACTGAGCAAACAAATAAAATATTCGAAAGAATCTATTTGCTATTCCTTTTTGACGGTTTCTGTGGTTTGATCCATTGAGGAGCGCGAAGTATTCTAGCGATTACACTAAAACATTTGAAATAGAGAGACAAAAAGTCCAAAAATTTCGTGCTCCTACTCGTCACTTTCTCAAAAATCTTTCTGGGCAAACAGCCAACCTACTCGAGAATCTATTTAACCTACCCACATAAGTTTTCTTTCCGGCGACTCTCGTGCTCCTTGATCTTGAAAAGAGCTGATCAAAGCGGAGAACATTTTCAACGATTACACTAGACGCTCTTTAAAACGCACCGGGGGATAAAGAGGAAATTCGTCTCTTTGCAGATTAATGATGAGATATTTTTAGGCAACGGGCCGGCTGGGATATCTTTGTCCGCTTTTTTGTCGGGAATCACTCCTTTCTACAATCAGCTGCAACGGCACCCCAATGAAGAAATAAACAAGCATTTATTGGAAAACAATGAGTCTCTTATTGATCAGGTAAGGTCTCGTCCGATCTCGGTAGTTCCTTTTTTCCCGCATCGTGCACCCACAATGAACACTGATAAGAGGATTAATCCAGCAATCCTCACCTTTTAATACGGCTCGTCTCTATCCGATTGATGCAAAAAACAAGAGAAAAGCGATAGGCTTTTTCTCGATGACGCGAATCGAATCAGACTTTTCTTGATTTATTATTCCAGTTTTAGTGGCAAGGCATATCCCATCGGTGTCACGCTTTGGCAGTTGATAGCAAACAGGAAGAATGTACAATTTATTTTTTATACGAGAGGGATCTAATGTTAGCGCACAAATTTCGCAATTCAGCTCGAAAACATAGCTCTTTCCTCATCTCCCATGCGAATTGTCAGCATTTTTGAGCTTGGCCAATGATCAGGAGGTGCGGGAATCTGATGAGATCTAAAAAAGCAAAGGATTGAATTACGTAATAAGAATAGATTGAAGGGCTTATTTCAGGAGCTCTCATGGATTGACAATGTCGAGCAGCTAGTTGCTACGGGTAGACCACTATCAGTACTCTACGACACATTGGTAAGGGCAAAATATGCCATCCAAGTAGAGTTTAGGCCCGTCCTGGAGCCGATATTGGAGAGATTAATCCTTCTTGCTTACGATGGGAAAGACGAAGGGACCGTGCTGTTGATCACATTGTATTGGGTGAAACTCCAATTGGTGGAAGCTGGAACGATTATGATGGTATGCTAAACGATGAAATAGATAAGAAAATATTGTAGCTGAAATGGTGGCAGTTTCTTTCTCTTCCTGGCTGGACCTTCCCGGCTACTCCGTTAATGAATATCTCGAAGGGACTCCTCTGGTATCTCGTCTTCCCTCGGTAGTTATTGCTGCCTATATGGAAGCCTATACCAAAAGACTTGGCATCCGAAAAAACTTCCACCCGTGCACAAAAGTGCATAAAATTAGAGTGAGTTTGAAAGATTTTCGCATGCATAAATTTATAAACACATTGTGGCACACGTCATAAGTGATGACAAAAGAATATGATCTTTTAAATTCAAATGTAGTCTGTAGCCTCTTGGGAAATACTGAATCTTCAGAAAGATGGCGATGTTTGGATTACAACAGGGCAATATTGCGACGGAAGGTCGTTCACTATCACTTCTAATATGGTGGTTCTTGCCTGTGGAAAGACTAAGCCTCGCGTTCTTAACGTAATTTCTCTTTTTATACGCCAAGAAAGCAAATCATGTAGATCCCCTTTGAAGAGGAATGTCAAAAAATTGTCTATGATGTGCCAAGTCTCAAGTCCAAAATGATGGAAGACATGGACAGCAGTGAAGAATACCCCAGCGAGCAGGAATCACTTCAGCAAAGGGTTGTTGTTGTCGGAGATGGAATATCCTCAGCCGATGCTGTTCGACATTGTTTAGATAGAGGAGTTCCTATTTTACATGTAATGAGAAGAAATGACAGACAATTAAGAAGTAAGCGGATGTAAAATCAAACATAAGTTTTAGGCATTTTGATGTCCCGACTAACAGCTACTCATTATGCCGAATACACAGCCATTTATCGTCTAATGATTGGCAGAGACCGCCATCCTCTATACAAGAAATGTTCGGGTTCTATTGTCACAGCTGTCGACGATGAGTCATGCACAATCTCAACTCCCAAAGGTGAAATAAAAGAAGCTTTTGGACTCATGGCGGTGTGTATCGGACGCGAGACGGAAGTTCACAATATTATTGATGAAAAATTAGATCTCGATGAGTATCAGTCTCTCACAGGTATCTCTTTTATAAAGGTTAAAATAGAGTCAATTTTAGACCCATCGCTATTTGCAGTAGGAGCCGTTTGCGGTGATCATTTTGTGCGCTACTTGGTTGGAGGATGTCTTCATGTGGCGCGAGAGATTTTAAAAGCGCCATCTAATCAGTTGAACTGGTGATCTTTGTTATAGCTTTTTATTAGCACTTCCGGTGTAAAATTTGTTGCTACTGCTGTTGTAGAAAAACAGCTGAATACGGTCCGACCTATTGTGACATATTACGTGTATTCCCTTAAAAAAACAGAGCTCTGATGGCATACATTTCATAAACATTTATTTGATTGTCTGATTATGATGACAAATATTGAGGTCTAGCAGTATTTTCACATGGTTGTTTACCAGAAAACGACGTTGACTTGGTGCGGATCATCTTGATTCTGCGAAAATAATTTCCTCTCCAATTAACGCTGATAATCAGTTGAAGCCAGACACAAGCAGTCACATGAGCCTTGTGATAAAAATATCCAGCCAATCTCGCCGTTGTTTATAGGTTTTTCTCAATCTTTTCTGAATAGGTGCTGATCTGTGTCGCTGTTCAACTTCACTCCGCCCCTTGATCAGCACCAACTGTGCCTCGCTATATAAACAGTGAGGCAGCGAGTAATTTACAGCATGACTCCGATTTCAGCTGAAGATTTGCCACTCCCTCTCCTCTTGGAAATTCTGAACTCCAAGAAGGGACAAAAGTTTCTGAAGAAGGCTCTAGCTGGTTATTCTCGCCGTGGTCGCTCTGCCTCTTCTGATTCATCCTCTTCTGACTCGTCTGACTCTGATTCCGATAATTCTTCGGATTCTGAAGATGAGATCGAGGATCTTGGCGGACAACTAGAAGAAAAGCTTCAGCTTCAAAAGAAGGAAAAGGTATCAGAAGAGAAGGTAAGCTTTATTATTTAACAGCTCACATTTCAATTACACACTCATGTTACGTATTTATGCTTTGAAATTCTAGTTGGCAAAAGAAGAGTCGTCTGGAGACGAAGAAAAATGCCCGGATCGTCATGAAAAGCACGGAAAACATGGCCGAAAACATAAAAAGCATGGACATCATCACCACCACCACTGTCGTCCTCACCACGGAGGTCATGGACATCACCATGGAGGTCATGGACATCACCATGGAGGTCATGGACATCACCATGGAGGACATGGACCTTGTCCACCACCTTGGTGGCCACATAGGAGGTAATATCCTTTTATTCAAAATAAGCGCCATAATTAGACATCACCATCATGGATGGCCTCATCACGGAAGACATCACTGGCCTCCTCATGGTCACGATGAGTCTCACCATCATCGCGATCGCAGTCATTCAAGAGGAAGAAGCCCCTCCCGTCACGGAGGCCACCATGGACCCCATCATCGCAGTCGTAGCCACGGCAGAAAGGTTCATTTGAAGCACATGCAACGTCAGCCAATCAACCAGCAATTTCGTGGACCTTACGAAGACTGGGGATCCTACTATGGATATTACTGAAAAAATCTCTTCGATAAGGAAGGCTCTTGTAAATAAGCTATTTCGCGATCTATGCTCTGATCAGCATGTACATTTTGTGTTAATAAATAGTTAGTAGAGAACATTTTATAAGGAATTGGCTGACCAATAATTTTAAAAAAACGGAATCAAACATCCGAAATATTGACTTAATAATCCGGTTTTGAAACCGAAGGCCATGAGGCGGTCATGACAAGTAGGTGAGTAAATACTAACGCTAAAGCACTTGTCCGTTTGAAGAAAACAAGATCAGCTTTATTTCATCACAGAGAACAAATGAGATATGTGGCTAAAGGCACAAGAAGATATTTAATCATCTTCGTTCTTCAAATCAGCCTAAATATTTTCTTATTTGTCATGCCATTTTCATACCTGATCACAGTCAAAAACAAGGGATATTGCTTTGGAGATTGAATCAGGAAACGGCTCCATAAATAGAAGGAGATCATCTGCTGTTGAAGCCATTACTTGCACTTCAACTCGTTCTCTAAAGCAAATTACACTTCTATTTATTGCACACCTGTTGGATGGTAACTTGCTAAAATTCCTATTTTTGATGAACTCATCCAGAAATGCCATCGTCTTTTCAAAAAATATAATCCTTTGCCGAGGGATCTGCGATTTGATGCTTTGATTTTCCCATTTACACTCGCCTTATCATGAGTTGTATTCAACGTATCTAGAATTATAGCGTAGTTTTCACCATTTTCACTATGATGCTCAATATGCCGCTGCAGTTTCGTGAGTTGTGTGACCTATAAGTTGATAGGCTTTTGATTTTTCACGCGAGTGCCCTACCAAGTCAGACTTCTTTCTCACAATATCACTCATTTTTATTTTCTTCATTCTATAGAAATCCAGATCAATGTCAGCAAACGAATGATCTCCTGCAATTTACCAAAAGAGTCTCTAATGAACTAACTCATAGCAAAAAGAGTAATTCTTTGCAGATGTCGTTGCAAAGTGAAGCCAAAATTATAAAGAACTGTTCTTACTGTGGATACAGTGTTTGCCATTGGTCCCTGAAGCCTATTTAACTCAAAAAAGCAGACAAACCTGGAGGTGCAGACGAACAATTCGTCGTGAATCATTGAAATAGCTGAAAAATGGTGATGCTGCCTTCTGGTAGTACTCGACTCGTTTCTAGAGGAATTTCGCCAAAAGTGGTGATCTTTATTACCTGCTGTCTTCCCTTGTCAACGTCGTCTGTTATGAAATTCCTCAATTCTTTGCTTAATTGGGGACCGTTTGTTTGTTGCTGATGTCTTTTGCGCTCCTCGTGCTCATCCTCTTCGTCAATTACGTGAAGATCTATGGCGAACATGATTGGGCACTGAATTATTTTTTCAAAACACAAGTTGGCTTACAGTTCTTTCAAACTTTTCCATGCTTCTCTCATGGTTTCGAGAAGCGAAACATTCAGTTTTGATAAGGACCGAAAATTCGGGAACGAGATCTAGAAAGCAGTTCAAGGCCAATGAAAAATCTAACCGACGACGAAGCGCTGTAGATAAGACGTTGTGATTTTTGCATTAATCATCGAAAGTATCCAGTCGAGTGAAAGTATTCCAGTATCGCTCTGCGATCTTATTATTATATTATAGCGAGCAAATATTACCTTGACTTTAGATAAAACTTCTGTTGGTGTCTCTACTGTGTTTGCCAACTTGTTTGGTAAGTAATTGAAGACAATTTCGTCCACACATATTGGAACAAAATGAAAACGCTGGCTTAATTCTTCAATAACTAGTCCTTTTTGAGAACCAGGTCCACCTGAATTTTGAGAGAAGACATCTTATCTTTACCGAAAATAAAAATAATTGCCTTATCGTTCGGCGGTGTTCGTCTTACTCCGGAGCCAATATCAACTGAAATAGGAGGCGGCGGCGCAAACTCATCACGGGGATTTTTCGGACTATCCGATGGTCCGCAGCTGGGTGCGCATCCCATCAATTATGCTGGAAAGGGCTGGAAATTAGAAGAAAGTATAACATTAGTTTAATTGAAGTTCTAATAAACTTTCAGAGCGGCATTGATAAGAAGTGACATAAAATTTAACAGGCAGAAAATGATGACACAAAAATAAGTACTCAGAAAAAGAGATTATTTTCCTGGCTGGAGAGGCCGGCTGCCATAGAGATGATCTGAGCTCTAATGCAACAGCTATTTACGGGGCTTCAAGCTTCCACAAATTGTTTTGACGATTGATTCAGTATGAATTTTCTTTTTCAATTGGGCTCATTAGGTGAAAATTAATTTGAAAAGAAAAGCTTGTCGAATAAGAAGGAGCTTGGAATTTTGAAGCTAGAGATTCAGGCTCATTTAGCTATATTAAGGCTTCGATTAGACACTCTCTAATCCAGGATTTCCAAGCGTGCCTGATCCTCCTGACGAGAGCAGTGACGTGAAATGGTGATTTAGTTTCCAGGATATTGAAATTTGGAGAGAATCAGAAGATCTTCAAGAAATCGATGAGAAATGAGTTTCTCTATAAGCTTAAAAGGGAAATTGCGTCAAGCAGCCAGTAAATCGGGAAATACACATCAGGCATATCCTTCTTTGAAGTGGCGAACTGCTAATCGGAGGTGCAGGAAGTTGGAGCTATTGGATAACTTGGTGGCTGCAGTCCGAGTGGAAAATTGTGCTATTCTGAGGGGAAATGATCGAAAATCTCTTCTTCAACTGTCTAGCCTAGACCAGGCTATTAGTAAGCTAATTTTAACATTTTATTTTCCGTCTGAATCCTGAGTTACAGAAATTTGGTGCAAATTGGATGGAAACAATGTTTAAACAACTGAAAGACACGAGTATTGGACCAAACAGAACAGAAATAAAGTAAATATTACTGTAAATTGGGAGGACGAACTGAGCAGAGGATGACCATTACAATAATTGCCACTACACGAGCAAACCCTGCAAACTATTTTATATTACCCGGCTAACTCATAAACGCGGCAGCCACCTAAAGATCCATATGCTTTCCATCTCAAATCCATCAAAATATTACAACTGCCGATGAGGAGCAATACAAATGACGCTCGTGGCTGTTTAGCAATTGTTTGACAGGGATACATGTCCTGTTAATTAGTGGTCGTCAAATTGTGTAATGATAAAACTCCAAGTGTCTGGTCGTGCTCATTTTTCGTCTCCTAATCGCGGTGTTCCATCAAAAGAGTACATTTTGTCGCGCGGGGATTAGAAGATGTTGTAAAGCGAGACAGATAGCCAGTATTTCGAGACTAACAATAATCCGAACCTCATTGATGATTCTTGCGGTTTCCCTCGGCCGACAAGCTGGGTGAGGTTGAAAGTGTGACAGAAAGAGTGATCTGCTAAAACTGAGACAGATGCTGTCCTATTGAAACCAAACAAAAAAATTGAGCCGAAACAGCCTCTGATAAAGCCTTTTGCACCAGTACCTGAAATAGTTTTTTTTAAAGAATCTTCTCTCTAGTCTGCGTAATGATGCATCGAGCGGAAATCAAATCAAAGCGACACTTGAGCTGGCCAATTACCAGAACAAGAGCTTCAAACAGTTCTGACTCAACCGAAACTCACCGATTCGCAGATCTTCCACCATAGTTATGCAGTTGAGGTTACCCTCACAATGAGTATAGGGAATTTCTGTCGGACTTCTCTGCGGATCTCTGAAATCGATGAGCTTATTTTCCGCCGTTCCTCAAGGCATCAAATTTTCTCCCTTGAGGTGTCGATCCGGGTGGGATGCCGACTGGCCTCGTGTCTATCCATCATTGCGTTTTCTTAGCCTATCAGCGGCCTCTTTCAACTGACTAACAACACCAGGGCGGCACTGCGAGGCGTGTAATTAAACTAAGAATTTATTTATTGTGTTGATCTAGTTCTCAAAAGTTATCAAATTTGAAAAAAATACCTGCATCCATCTGAAAATGCTCTCGGCTCTTGATAGATTCTTGAATAACCCGCAAATTGCCACGTCGCTCCGTAATACCGAGAAAAACAACTGTAGCATTTTACTCCAGGCCCTAGGGAAGTATTTTTAAAGCTAACAAGCCTCCTACCTGTACTTACTGAACTATGGAATGCCGTGGAATAATAAATCTTGAGAAATAACAATAAAAATAGCATAGTGCATTGTCTCACATCAGTGCTTGCCTTTTGTTAATCTGAAATGAACTGGCTTTTCAACGAGAAGATTTCAGCAGGTATGAGTTTTTAAAGAGCTTAGAAGTCAAATGTCTCCCTTCGCTCAGTGGGCGGAGCACTTTCGCGGGAGAAGAACACGCTGTCTTCGAAATTATAGAACAGAAATGAGAAGAATCTTGCGGGAGGGCGTCTTGCCAATTATAACCGAGGAGAAGAAGAAAATGAGAAGCAAATTAGTGAATTCGACGGGAAATATTTGTTTTAATTCAGTCGGAAAGTTCAAGAAAAGTACCGCTATTGATCTCGGAGGAATAGAAACTTCTGATTGTGCGCTATAATTCTAGCATCATGAGGTTCGTGTGAACTTATACCAATCTGATCAGGGGCTCTTATTCGCACGCTAGATTCCCAGAGACTAATAAAGAGCAGTGACCCCGGGGTGTGAGAACCCTTCAAAGTCCTTGGAACAATTTATAAGTTCAGAGGAGAATAAGAGCTGAAGGATGGCCCGTTTGCGTAATTAGTTTAATAGGTCGAATGAGCTCCGCCACGGCACAACACCGGCTAACAAATTGGAAGAGGGACAAGAGGTCGTTGAATTTTAATATTCGCCCAAGCAAACCCTGGGAAAAAGCCTAAACGTGTCCGGGTTTGCAACAGCTATTCAAGCGATTTCACGCGTTTTCGCTTTAAAGATAGAGTGCTCTACCAAATGATTTCTCCTGCTCTATGCAAAGCAATCTTGAAGTGGCCCGTTGACCCCAATTAGGCCATTTGGCTTACCATATTTCGCATGTTTCGTCGGGCAGCTAATATGAGCGCAGAATGAGAGTAATAGCTCTCAGAGAAACGGGGTGATCCCTGGTAAGCCGGCTGGATACTCCGTAAATCCTTGGAGCCTAGTTCACGCACAGAGGATGCCGTGTTTTCAAGAAGTACTCCTTGAATAATTGCAAAGTTCGCTTTCCTCGAAATAAGAGTAAGTGCACGTTTCCGGAGGCCTTCCGGAATTGAAAACGACAAGTCGTACGAATTTTAAAAAAATAAGATTAGCATACAGATAGTGGTCACTGGCGATCGGGCGGTATATTACATGAAGCTGGAGATAAATGGGCTTTATGACTGGATTGCTGTTCTGGAATGAGGCTCGGCGAGAAATGAAAAAGCAAAATGCCTCCTGTTATTACATCGAGATATTTCGGTAATAAAATGGAACAAAGAGCTATAAAATGTCCAACGATTTAATAGCGCTAGATTTGTAAGGAAAGTAATGACTCAAAATTACCAGGATGAAAATGAGATATATACAGGTGGTCAAGGTAAACACTAAAGCAATTTCTCACATATATGGTTGTTTGCTGACTGGCTCTGGCTGTTAATAATTCAGCCGAAATCCGACCCATCTCACACGAACGGAAATCGAGATAGAACACACCTGTAGATAAAATTTAAGCTCGTCTTTAGAAAAAGTTGGCTCCGCAGTATGAACCTGGCAACTTGATAGAAGACTATTGCAACATGAAGCCTATGAGGTAACGTCGACGATTTCCGCTATTATGTATGCATTCATTCGGTGGGCGTGCTTTTTGAGCACGGCTATTCCAGATGAGAGACAGGTCATTGAATTTTGAAGGTTTCTCTCTAGAAAGTAGAAAGCAAAGTAAATAGAATCTGTGCATATTTATTCTCACAGTAATCACAATAAAAATGGCTTTGCCATATGGCATTTTAGCGTAAGCTCGTGACCAGTACAAGTCAAAAAAGACTAGAGAAGGAACTCTTTTGACTTAACCCTATTTGTGTACTTAACCGTAATACATTATTGACCGGGCTGCGCTCAGCGGGACAAAAGTGAGCAATTTGGAAATAATAAAGCAAAAATTCTAATACCTAGGAAGACAAAGTAGAGTTATCCAGAACAGCCCAAGATGGGAAAGTACTCATAGGGAGGAACATCAACGCAATCGTGTTCATGTATCCTACAGTTAGAAGTAAAGTGACAACAGATAGACAGATTCCGCAGGTAATCTGATATTTGCTTAAAATTTCTGTTAGAACTCACCATATTTGAGATTTTGACCATTCCGCTACTGAAAACAATAGCGTTTGGTGGAGTTCCGACGGGCAAAACAAATGCGAAAGAACAGGCCAAAGTAACGGGGAGCATCAGAGTGAAAGGATGGTTTCCTGTCTGTTGGGCAAGGGTGGCTACGATTGGAAGTAAGATGCTAGCCGTAACTGTGTTGCTGAAAAAGTCGCTAAATTAGCTTACAGCTAGTTAGACTGACCTGCAAATGTTTGTAACGACCATAGCAATTGTCATTGTGAGAAACTGAAGGCCCCACAGCGGAAAGTGACCGAATTGAGCAAGCGAGTGTCCAATCAAGATCGAAAGCTTAGATTCTTTTACGCCTGAACAATACATCTTCTATTTGTCCTCGTGATAAATTACCTGCAGCAAGAGCAAAGCCTCCTCCGAGAAGAAGAACAACACTCCATGGGAATTTTTGCATTGCCGGCCAGTCCATCAGACAAGTTTTCTGCAATATAAACCGTCTAATTCGCTATAACTCCAACCTTTTTCATATCCTCTGCTTTAATATACTCAAAGAGGTTAGGCTTTTCACTGGGTAGGACGAATAGAAGAAAAGTAACTATCATAGCAGATGTGGCGTCCGTATAATAACCCTTCGGGAAGAAAGAACCAAATCCTGTGAAGATTCCCGGATTGCGGAAAATCCACAAGAACAACAGAAGACAGAAACAACAAAGCACAGATTTCTCGGCATAGCTAAAGCTTTAAAATATAACTCCCGATTTTTAGCTTACCTCATTCGAGGAAGTTTATCATATCTCGTGTGCAACATTTCGGTCACATGGTCGTCTTTTTCAGGGGCATTTCTCAAGAAAAAGAAGCAAAGAATAGCCCAAGCCGAAGCCAAACAGATGCACATCAGAGGAACTGCGAAGAATATCCATGAGATGTAATTCAATGAGCCATCAGCTTCGGGAAAAAGACTACAAAAATGACAATTTCAGATAGCCTTGCTCACTTTGTCAGTTGCCCCAGCATCACCAAGTTAGATGGAGTTCCAGTTACAGTACCTGTTCCTCCAATATTTGCAGCGAAACAAATAGACATTATAAGTCCAGTAGCCATTGATTTGCAACCAGCCCTTCCAGATTCTCTAGAAAACGTTGCTTTTAGGAGACCACGGAGTTCAGTTACGGGTTCTGGGGATGGCTTTCGAATGAGGTAATCAGCTGGGAGACGACGGACTGAGCGATTGGCACTAGCATGGCGCTGGTCGCGGTGTTTGAAATATAACAGCTAAAAACATTATAGAATGTTTCGCAACACTCCTCACCTTAGAAGAGCCGTGACTAGCATAAAACCCAACATTATCCTATAAAGAAATTATTAGTCGTTTTCTGCAAAAGTTTACCATTTAGGCTCTCCGCCGACCATTTTCAGTACATATAGGGCAACACGTTCATGCAAGTCACACTTTTCGACAGCTGCGGCTATTATGAGTCCTCCAATAAAAAGGAAATTGGTATCCTATAATTCGATTCTATACATCTCGAAAATGATTTACATTCATAAACTCTTTGGCTGTTGTGCTACAGTCCAATACGCCGGTAAGTGGGAAAAGAACTACGGGCAGCATCGCTGTTACAGCAAGTGGCATAACTTCCGTCATCCAGTAGATGGACATCACAAAAACGCACCAGGCGCACCGAGATTCCTAGATTCATGAGTCTGCTTCAAGATATGAACTTACAGGCTTTTCGCTAAAAACAAGCGGTGAGAGTAGCAATGGTGTAGCAATGATAATCAAGGCGTTCTTGCATCGCCTTAACATTCCCAAGAAAGTTAGCCACTTAGATCTCTAAAATATTTAATTCGTTACTCTTTCTCGATAATAACTCTATTAGAAACTTTGCACTTTCACTTGCCGACTGATGCTGTGTAAGACCTATCGAATTACTCTTTCGTCAAATGCGACTGGATGGCAAAACGCCAGCTTTTTAAAATGCTCACCCCAGGTGACATGAGGACGATAATCGAAGCAACGAAATCAAAACAATTCTTTCAGATGGAAGAAGCTGGACACAAATGTCACGGAGCGCCGAAAGAGGATTGGCAAATAATGGACACTACATTGGATTAGAGAATATTTTAGCATTCCAATTTCTTTTCCGTAAATTTTTCTAGCTAAAAATGACAAAGAAGGCCTCACCTCGGGATAAGCATAGGCTGCTGGAAATTGGTTGCTGGAGGAACTTTCCAGCATTCGCTGCCTTGACTCTGACGAATCTGGCCAGCCCGATAATAGGAGAGACATCTGAAACTTTTCATTTGAAGGCTTGAATAGAAGGAATTCATAAGATGGACGACTCAAGAAGGTACTTCTGCCCTTTTGAGCGCAAAAAAGTACAATAGAATTCTTGGAGTTTCCACGCGAATTTGTGTCTAATCTCTAAGCAGCTAGTTAAATAATGGCCGGACTGTGTGTTCGGAAGGAGCCCCACGCAGTTGGCCTGGTGACGTCACGCCTCAAAACCGACGACACATGATGTCGTGAGGGTGGCGAGAAAGCATATGTCTTATCAGCTGTAGAGCAAAGCTCAATAAAACTACAAAAATTAGAACTAGTTTAGTAGAATAAAATGAAAGAGAAGAGAGACACGTGGAGAGCGCGGAATGACTGGGTCGCTAAGCAACGGAACTCTTCAGTTGATTAAGACGAAATAAATTGAATTGTGTTAGAATGAAAGATCTCTTTGATTTACGTAGTCGAAAAAACAAGTAATAGGCAATAACATTCGGAAAATAATTACTTTTAATTGCTAATTGCTCTAGAAAAAAAGTTCCCTACCTCCGTGAGTGGCTGCCGGCTATTCATTGTGGCAATCAATGTGTCCGCCCCAAGCGAAATTCCGTCATTTACTTACGTCTCACTTTTGCAAGAGCAGTTTTGCATATTCAAAAGTAAAAAAGAATGGAATATTGTTAATTACAAGAACTAATTTGTTTGCTGAGAAGACGAGAGAATTAGCGGTCTAGGGCTCGCTTCTAAAGCTTTAGACTAGACTGATTTCGGATGAATTTCCACAGCGCGTTACTAAGATGGCTGTCTGTCCGCCCACCTCGCTCCTCTTTTGTGATTCATATTATGCCGCTAATCTGTGCAGAAACTGTAAAGTGGCGCGTCGTTTGCCTTAGAAAATGAAACGAACGTCTGCAAAATATATTTGTTGATTTTCTAAGATACTACCGAGATAATTGTTAATGCTGAAATAAGGAGGAAGGATTAAATTTCTTCTTTTCGAAAAGATAATGCTAAGGAATAGAATATTTTGCCTTAAAACGCTGAGAACGAGGAACATCTAGACTCATTAGAGGTAATTTAGAAGAAGGAATTTCGACGATTAAGCTGGCTTCAAGCAGCTGTGACGAAGCTCAGCTCTCCTTTGGGCGGGGATGTCTACAAGCCTAGATAGAATGTGAATGACGGAGGTGGCAGAGAACGCAAAGACATAACGTCTGGTGCAGAGTGCACCCGACAGCGAGCAAGTCGTTTAGATCTTCAATGGGTAGAGGAGAGAATTCCGAGGATGTTCAGGAGGCTAGCTGACGTCACGGGAGCAAGCGCGGAGCTCTAAATTTTTTTAGAAGCGTCAAGTATGATTAAATTCGCATGTAATTCTAAAAGGATTTCCAAGTTGCTTGCGGAAGGAATTGGCTCTTTCTTTGATCTTTTTTCTCGATAAAAATGCATAAGCAATAAGAGTGTGTCTGTTAAGAAAACGGAAGCTGACAAGGATGTCGCAAAGCATTCACAATCTGAGAAAAAAACCTGCAAGGTGCTCAACAGGATGTGACGTAACTACTCCCTGGTCGAGCTAAAACTCTGAACGCTGTGTAACTGACACATGAGTGGCATAACTTTGAGAAGTCAGATGCTGAAAATATTTGCAAAAAGCCGGGAGGTCAAAAGACAACTGTCTATTTCTATTGTAGCTAGCCCAAAAGAATGAACGAACTGTTCTATTTCTGTGAAATTTTTTGATGATCGGAAATTGGAGAATCAGCTGAAAGATCTTGACAAACATTGATGGCTATTTGAACTAGGCGAATCTCTCAATTATGAGTTTCACGTGAAGATTGCTATAAATAAATCCTTGAAGTATTTTTGCTATATATGTATGCACAATACAAAGGTAAAAAAGTAACGACTTGTCCTCTGTGATATGCGTCATTGGCTACCGACTTTGCTTGGGCCGACTCGGCCAAGCAAAAACAGGTGACTCCTTCTTTGTCTTCTCGTAGCTGACCTGCTCAGTGGACCATTCATTAGCTTTGCGAAGATTTCACTTCTCGTATTGGAGTGCCATTGAACCTTTGAAGGTGCGGCAGTCATTATGGCTGTCCACATGGCTAATTCATTTCTCCTTTGTCGAGTCCAAAGCGCGGCATTCTTCCATTGCTTCTTAAAATGTTATACACGGAAAAGAAATTTAAATCGACTCAGTATCACACTCTCTCCAGACAAATTCTCGTCCTCGTTCTAACCGATTATCTAGTCCCTTGAATCCCTCTCTAACGGCTAATAGCCGGCGTTCCCCCGGTCTAACCGCAATTTCAGCTACCTGCCTCTGGGCGTAACTAATGTGTCCATTCTAAGTTCCGTTCCTGGCAACGCCGTGTTGTTTGAGTTTCCGAATTTTCCGAGTCTTTTAGTCCCTTCAGAAATTACAGTGCGAAAAAATAAGCTGGCAGGTGCAGTTGGGTCACATTAATCCCTAAATTACGGTAGGATGAAAGGTGGCTTCTCACTACGTTTGTGAATATGAAAAATTGCACAAGCAGTTTTCATGCATTTTTGAGACCCGAGAAAGACGGGATAACAGCATTTTGCGCAAACAGCGCTGACCATTAGATTTGTCCAAAATATCCCAAGAGAATCTAAAAAGAGAAGCGTTCCCACGCCTTGCTAATTCTCATGTTTCAACCACTAAGGCACTTCATCATCCCAAGGCGCCAATCTCGGATTTGTTGTCTCGACGACTCAGATTTCTCGTCCGCAATGTCGTCGCTTTTGTGTATATCGGACATTGCCTCCGACACAGCCCAAGCAACTAATTGACAAATGGTGGTGCCCAGGACAATGGACCCTGATGTTATCTATTTCGCACGCGACCTTCCACCGATTTTTTACCCTCCGTTCCCTGTCCATCGGACTAGCTTGCCTCGAGGGACAGCCAATTGAGAAGGCCTCTCTATCTTGGACACCCTTTTTTGTTTCTGAGAATGACCCTCCAATCCTCTCTCTTTTTCGTAATTGAATTCTGGTATTTTAGTGCTAGTTCCCATTCACAATGATGACCGAAATCGACTTTTCTCTAGCCCTTTGTACTTTGAGATTTATATATGCAGGCGAGTCAGATCCGCGCAAATCCGTTCCACAAGCTTCTGTGCAAACTGCTATTATGAATTGGACTTTCGAATTGCCCCAAAAATTAGCCGCACTTTCAATTCGCCGGTTTACCCTCCATTTACCTTTGCGATCTAATCGTAATTTTGAATGACAGGTTAATTCTACTGTCGGTAAATGACCATCCCGCAGTGATCGGCCATGGACAGCTATCCATATTGACACCACTAATATCTATTGACTCGTACCTCGTAGGATTCGCTGAAAATCAAATAATCTGAATGTAACCCTGTCCTTGTTTCAGCACTTATCTCGCCCGTAGCCCAATAGAGCCCAATAGGCTGGTTTGCACCTCATTGCTTCGCTATGCATAAAATGTCCACTCTCTATGAATTCCTTTTGTGCCGCGGCGTCGTCTCGAAAGACGTTTACACACGCAAAAAGTCATGGACTTCTGAGCTCTGTATGGGCCCAGAAAAAGTGAAAACCTCTTGAAAGTTCTTTGCAATTTAGCGAAGTCCTTACTCAATGCAGTTTCGCTTCTAAACGTACAGTCAAGTGGTTCGTGTTTGCTTTTATCCTCATCTTTCTCTCAGTTTTCATCTCAATTAATCAAGATTGATAAATTAAAAAGACCAAAGAAGAAGAACAAATCCGGAAATTAGTACTTTTTTTTGCGGCATCTTTTATCTCCGCGCGACCTTGAGCGCAATATCCTCTAAAGAAAGAGAACCTTGAGATAAGTTTTTGAATATTCTATCGGAACACAAGCGAAAACTGCGCTCTTCACGCATTACTCTCGTCGCGATAATCAAATATTGCGCATTTTTCGGCTAAATTAGCCGAATCAACGGGCTTTGTTCTGCTCTCAACTCTCACTCTCTGAATTTATATTTCGTTTTAAAGACTTTCTTATTATTATCAGGAGCACCTCTTCAAAGCATTGTTGATAGTTTTATTTTTAGCTAGGCTGATGATGTTTTGACTACTGAATGCCTACGAGTCTGAATGCAATTATCTGATGCCACGTTACATAGTCTGGAAATTTCTGAATTAGCCATTAAGTCGCATCCAACCGTTCACCTTTACAACTCACCAACTCTGCGAAATAATTGTTAAAGTGAATGGGCGGAGCGCCCTCCTTGAGCCAGCTGTGGTGCCGGCGCATTTATCCCACCCCTCTGTACCGTTGACTCATTATCCCATCTCCTAATCATAGTGTTCGGTGGTGAATATTAAACTTCTTGCCTATTAATTCCTCCCAATAATTTGAATTTTATATGAGAATGAATCAGTTCCAGCTGCCTCAATGAAATGACGATTCTTCTTTTTTCTCTTCTTCTTTCTTATTCAATATTAGCAGAAGGTAATTTATTTCCTGTCAGCTGATTAATTTAACGTTTCAAGAAGTATTTGATCTGCGCATTCATGAAAATGCTGAAAAAGGAACTCGCCTTACTATGGGAGTGGCGTTTCAGCGAAAAATGGAGCTCCACAGAAGTTGTTTCGGTCAATTGGATACGGATGTTAATTGGATTGAGTTCAAATCAACAAGGAATGCTTTTTATACGACTCGGGAAGTAACAGAAAAAAGAAATGGACCGGATCTAATTGGAACACTACACCTGTAATACTTTTTCTAATAATGAACAACAAAATGAATTTCAGTCTTTGCGCTGGGAATAAGATGCACGACCTTGAGTTTCGCCTCCACATTTCCCATAGAAACCACTACCCGCCGTCTTTTCTGAAAGGAGAGTACACTTTTTATGTGCCAATTGGTCTTCCTCTGCGCTCATTTGTGGCGAAGATAGATGTAGGCTTTTCAGGACAAAGAAACGCAATAATTCTCTTAGGTAATTGATCAAGATCCAGTGATTTACAATTCTGAGAGGCAATTATCCTTTACCACTCCGCAGACACACTTCACTATTGCATCTGATGGAAGGATAGTTCTAGCGCAAGAATTGAGCTCTCTCGTTCCATATAAACCAATCAGAACTCAAGTTCTAGCGGTGGATTATGGCAGTCCACAGTTGCATTCAATGATCAACATTACATTTGTGCCCGTAACAATATCAGGTAAGCAAATGGAAGTAAAAGAAAGCTCTGCAGAGGTTCGTGAACTTCACGTCAATGTGGCAACTCTTGATTACCAAGTGTTTGAATGGGATGTGCCTGAGTATGGACATGCAAATGCGTTCCGAATTTCGGTAAAGAAAGGAGAGATTCCAATCCATGAAGAAGAGTATGACGGGAGAAAAACTTCAGCCTTGACTATGGTATTATTTTTCGGCTACCTTTCTTAAAATTTTAGTTGCCAATTTCTCCCGCTGGGAATTTTTCTTATCAAGTAACCGCGATTGATGTAAGCTTCTAATTGTTCAACAGGATGTAATTTTATAGGTTCACGGAAGCACCCCTTCTGAATGGAAACCTTTCCAGATTTTCCATAACAGTGAGCTCCTTTTTTGTAAATTTAATTATTTATCTAGTTCTGGAATGTTCTGGAGATTGTGGCAAGGGAGGGGTACCTCTTTGCTACTATGGATCGTTCAATCGAGTGGAGCAGTATGTAGACGCTGATGGCGCTCATTGTCTATGTTTTCCTGGATTTATTGGATCCTCGTGTGGATCAATTGGTGTGTTTGAACTGTCAGAAGAGATGCACAGCTTTTTCGCCATTTTTTGCGTTGCGCCGCAAATAATTTGGCCAGTTAGCTTGCGCCAGATGGAGCTATCGCAATCCGTCATTTGGCGGGCCCATTAACGGCTGTGGAACACACCGCCAAATATGGTAATTTGGGCATCTTGAAGGCTTTCCGAGACGGAAGCGCTGGCGTTCAAAACCAACAACGCAGAATCGCGCAGAGAGCAAAACAATTTTCAGCAAAATGCCAGTCAGAGAAGACCGTTGACGGCTATGGGGGACTGGATTGGCCAGAAACTGACAGCAACTCCACTCTGAAAGTTTATTGTCCGTATAATCAACCCAAGGAGTCTCAATGGATTCACAGGCAATGTGTTTGGGACAAAATTAGTCAGAGAGCTCTATGGGGAAAGGCAAAGGAAAATGAGAAATGCAAACAACAGGTACATCTCCAATATTTTGTGAAAACTAGCACCTACTGATTTATTGCGTCCAGGTGTTCATTATTATTAGCCTCGCTGTTATAATGAGCCACTTTGAATTGACGGCTTATGAGACAAATAACCTATTTTTCAGACTTCTGTCTTAACTCATTTGGGAATGCTGGGTACGTTTGCACAAAATGCTAATAGTGTCTCCACACTACACACAGTTTCGAGGTTAACTTGTCCAGGAAATATAGAAATCGTTGTTAGATTTATAAGAGAACTGCTTGAAGTTCCTGCCTTTTCAAGAAATAGCACAATTTCGGCTCATTTCGATCAGAAGATCGCTGAAAATGTTGCTCGGGTCTTAGAATCAATATTAGGAATGGATGTGGATAATTTACAAGGAAATACTTCAATCGCGAAGGCTTGATACTTAATATTAAAAAATGTCTTGTTTATAGAACGATTTGTGGTCAGCTGTAGCAGATCTTGGACGTCGTTTGCCTGTTCCCTTTACCATAGCTTCTCCTGATCATACCCTCATTATGAAATCAATTGCTTGGCATCGATTTCAAGATCCTGTCGACACTGCCGTTGGTACTCGCTGCCGGCTAAACGTAATTTATAATAGATTTGTTGCAGTTTAGAAATTTTCAGCTACCCAAAGTTGAGCCCAATCAAGTAGTAAGGGCTATTTGTATGATGAATGCTACTCTTTTTGATATTGTTGATCCAACGTAAGATCTGAAACATCTAGGCTTTTAATCAGCCTTTTAGCAATCCCGTTCTTTCTTTAGAAGTAGATTCGGAAGAGGCGGTGCATTTTAGCCGTCTTACAGTTTTGTTAAAGCCGAAAGACCAACTAGAAAACTATACCTGTGTATATTACAGTGCAGAAGGTTTATCCCAAATCTATCAACGATGCAAACAGATTCTTTAGAAAATGGCTGGTCTACAAAAGGAATTCGCAGAATTGAAGCTAATTATCACGGATTTGTTCGTTGTGAATCTACACATTTAGGCGTTTTCAGTCTTCTTCCAGTAAGCTTAAACTTTTGAAAATCAACTTGACTCAGGATCGTTACTTTGCGATGGAACAAGATTATTTGAAGGACTTATCTACCCTGATTCCTGTCGTAACAACGCTTATTTCGCTCGTGATTTCTCTAATTTTGCTTTTTATTGCAGCAGTTCAAAAGTAGCTTTGAAAGCTAGTCGACAGCAAAACTATTTTCAGAAGCGAAACGATCGACATCCCAGTTCTGGCCTTTCTTTTTATTATTTTTGCCCTCAATATGTCTCACTTCGTAATGCTTTTAGCCCCGCAGGTACAGTCCAGAGAAAACAGGAAACGTTTTAGGTTGGCGATCCTTTCGACGTTGCTCCTGTGCTTCAGTTAGCTGTTCAGTTTTGTGTCATTTCTCTTTCTACCTCGCTCTTTCTGATACTGGTTTCATTGAGGAATATCATCGCTACACAAGAAAGAGCTAAAGACGAAGAAACGTTTTGTACAAAAGCTCTCTTCGTGTTTGCTTTAACTTTTGGTAAAAGTTTAAGCTTTTCGTTCATTGAATTTTAGTATTACCTGGAATTCTGACCTTTACTACCTACAATTTTTCTGATGACTACCATGATTTGGAGCGTTTATTTAACCGAGTTGATTGGCTATTTTTGGCTAACTATCTTTTGCCTTCTGCTGTTTTCTTCTCCTTAGCAATTATCTATGCGTTTTGGAACGTCGTGTCAGGAACAAGAAGTCGTCACAACCGGGGCACTTCTGATAGGAATATGGCCCTCTCTCCAGCCATAACAGCAAGCATAGTATCAATAATTTTGGTAGGATTCAATTCCTAACAGGAAAAATGTTCTAGGAACTAGCAATCGTCTCCGTTATTATTCTCTTCTTTCTTCGAGCCACTGGAATCAGGCTGTCTGCCATCCTTCCATTTGCTCAGATCTTCCTTGATATAATTCTAGTTGTATTTATAGGTTATGTTTTTAGAGCCAGATTCCACTCTGAGCTCCCCGAGTTCTCCACCTGTAATTCACTAGAGAGAAAACGTGATATCTCCCGAGCTTTATTAGATCACGTTGCTGAAACTGGAAAACAATCCGATGATGGCAGCAATAGTGAGAATTCCGAATGTTACTTACGGTTACACCAAAATCTTTATGAAAGAGCACCCATGGTCTCTATTGTTTGAAGCCTTGCCTAGTTATATGATCTCGATAATAAACGTTGTCCTATATTTTTTGTTGGTGCTAGAGTCATTATGTAATATCGATGAGGGATACCTGCAGATAGCTGTAAAGTATAAAATAGCAACAAAAAAAAAACACCCATACGTTCGCAACCAAAAAGCTTATTCAAAGGTCGGTAGCACCACGCTGCGAGACCCATGCCTTGGCTGAGTATCCTACCGTACTGGGAGCCTGAATGATCGCACTAGCCTTCTTTCCTTTTCCTAAAAATAAATAATATTGCTAAATTGTATTATTGCAGCTTTTAACGTACTTTTTATCTATTTGTTTTGTCGAGTAGCTAGTCTTTTAAAACGAACTTAACATTTGAGTGAAAATTAATGAAAAGAATATTAGATTAATAAAAAATTTGTTATTTAGCAGCAAAAATTCTCATTTCTAGTTAATTTTGTCTTTCAAAATAGCTTTTTCTTATTACAAGTCTCACTAGATCTTTAGCTCTTGCATTAACCTTTATTTTTCAGACTTAACTCAACTATGGGAGACTTGGTCAGCATTAGAACACGCAAGGTTCTTACCAACCGCCTGCTCTACAGAAAGCAAATGGTTAGTATTATTTACTATTTGTTCTCATTTTCTTTTAGGTCGTTGAGGTACTTCACCCTGGCCGTGCTACCGTTGCTAAGACAGACATCCGCGAAAAGATTGCCAAGATGTACAAGACCACTTCCGACGTTGTTGTTCCCTTCGGCTTCAAGAGTCAGATTGGAGGAGGAAAAACCAGAGGATTTGCCCTTGTTTACGATACTCTCGACTATGCTAAGAAGTTCGAGCCCAGATACCGTCTTGTTAGAGTGAGTCTTTCGCAGTTTACTGTTTTTAGTTGATAGTTTTAATAATTTATTTCTTATCCAATATTTCAGATGGGATTGGCTACAAAGATTGAGCGTGGAGGACGCAAACAACGCAAGGAGAGAAAGAACCGTCAAAAGAAGGTTCGCGGTACCGCCAAGGCTAAGGTTACAGCCGGAAAGAAGTAATTGTTTTTATTGTTATGACAATAAATTTTGTTGCGTGATCAACGGAGTGTTCCTGCTGTCTCTATTTCCAGTATGATATTTTCCTCCTAGTGCTCAGTTGTGTTTTACTTCTTGAAGGCGGTAACGAGTACTTTTTTTTTTAGGAAAGAAGATGTCGCGGATGGGCGGCACAGAATTCAATGTCAATGAGATTGCTAGATGTATGTGGCTTGATTATTTATTCTAACAAATTTTCTCCATTTTTCGATAAAAATTTTCAGATCTCGATAAATTGAAGCAAGAGAAGCGTATCACAGATCAGAATATCCAAACTCTCGAAAGAGAGCGAAAGTCATTGGATTCTCAGATTGCTGTCAGTTAATTGATATATTTATTTAAGCTTAATCACTTCCTGTGCTTATTTCGTTTATAGGACTTAGAAAGTCGACGCAACGAACTGAACAATCGCCTTCGACATGAACAAGAAATTGCTGATAAACAAGATAAATCCATTTCACAGGTATCTAAATGTTTTTAAGCTTATTTGAACTGTTTGCAGAAATCTTTGTTCTTCTTACTTAAAATTTGCTATTATTTTAGGCTGACAGCGCCTATAAGAAGATAATCGACTCTTCTCGAACCTTAGCTGAATTCGTAAAAAGCGAATTCAATGAAACTCGTCGTGAATAAGTCTTAACTCTCTACTGGCCTACGATCTCTTCCAAAGTAACATCACTTATGTTTTTTTTACAGATATTTGTAATTATTACTGGTAAATATTCATTCGATTTGTTTGCTAAATGGTCTGAAAAGATAGTTTATTGAAAAATCGAGACTAAAATACACAATGAAAATACCGTAAGTAAAGCTCTATTTATCTGTTTTGCTATAAGACACTAGATTTTTTAGTTTTAGAGATGGCATTTACAATCGGAGAGTATTTGTGACCCGGATACCCGCTTTGACTTTAAAAATGTACATTTGAGACGTTTCTTTTTGGGAATAATCATCACATGCTAAACCAAACTGCAATCTTCAAATCAAATGCAATTCACTGAAACGAAATCACAGAGTCTATGGAGGTCTTCTATTTCAAATACATATTCGAAAGACAAGTGAATTTTCTTGGATTTTAATTTTATATTTAAAAGAGGTTGATATGGCATTTTATCGAAGACGCGAGCCAGGCCCTGAAATGATTTTTTTCTTCTGAAATCAGACTAATTACTATGAGTGTTAAGAATTTCCATCGGAACTCCGCCCAATTCGCAGATGTCAACGCTGGTGAGTCCGCTGATCATAGCACTCTCTATTTGGCCGATATGCTAAAGGTTTGATTTTTTTTTGTCGAGTTTAGGTCTTACATTGAAGCTCGGAAGTAAAAGAGTACATTTTAGAGCTCGAGCAGTACGCTGATGAGGCGTCAGCATAGGATTTTTATGCTCAATATGTGTAGCTAACGCCTCAAAAAGACGTTCAGTCGCTCTGTTACAAACTGAATGAGCTGCCTCAGACAAAGGACAGTCTGAAAGTTGCTATTCTAGCTGAAATTGTTGATGATTACCTTTCTGGAATAAGGAAATAGCCTTAACAATACAATGTTCCTCGAAAGTCATCTGCATTTCGCGCATCGGCTTTGCTATGAGGTCAAGTAACTTTCTTGCAACAATGCCATAAGAATTCACCCACCTAAAGGACTCTTAAGCCAACTTTCTGCTTACTTTGACTCTAAGGTTCTCTGTTGTTCCTCTTCTTTGTAGGGAATGTAACTCCCATTTCCCAAAGGCAGACCAATTTCGTCCATGCCCTGTGCATAACTGTGATAAACATAGGTTATCCAGCCAAAAGCCATAAAGTTTTGCTTGAAGAGAGCAGTTTGGTCATGGATGGGAAGAACTAAAAATTCAGCTTTTGTTTGCGCTATCTTGTGTTTTGCGGACAAAACAAGTATTTCTTACCGCGAAAGTCTGGTATTCCCATGGCCCAGTCAGCATGAAGAACAAACGCTCGATACCACTGGCAATAGAGATCAGCAGTTGACATTATTCGTAAACAGCCCCAGTTTACAGGTGATCGTCGTATAACGAGTTGAGGGTTATGAAGGCCGAACGTAAGCGAGACCTGGCAAAAAAAATTTAAAAAAAGAGAAGAACTCACATTTTTTGACCATTCGCACATCTCATCTCTGGATCGTATTTCTAAAAAGATAGTTTATCAAAGAAGCGAGGCTGAAATATACACAACGAGAATACCGTAAGTAAAGCCGAATCGAGCAACAAAACCAAAGACATAATTAAAAGTAATACAAGGCAGAAAGAAACAGAACTACACCACTTACCTTCCTCTCTTAGCGACCTTGCGTCCTCATCAGTTAATATTTCAGTCTGCTTCTCCAACCCAACCAAAAAGAGAGTCAACTGAGATTCATCGACTGAAATAGCTATTTTAAAGGGACAGTCAGGGGCTGGATTTTTTAGCTTTGGGTTACGGTAAAATTACGATAATCCAAGCATTTTTATTCACTTTTAATCCGTATTTTGCCGAAAAAGACCAGTTAAACTTCTCTCTTTTAATTTTATGCTTTTTCATATACTTTTTCGATATCAACGTATCGAATACTATTTTATAAGGAAAGGTCACAAATTGACCCTGATAATCACTTTAACTCAAAACAATAACCTACCAATAACTGGCTTTCTGTCTACAAGAGCCTCCTGATCTGACATCCCGTCTACAGGTGGCGGCGGTTGCATCTTGTCTTTGCTTCGTTCTTCCCTTACATGCTTTGGATTCATCCCTCCTTCCAAACATTTCCGAAATCGACAAGCTCGACAGCGATTACGAGACTCTATAAATTGATTCCCTTAAAAGTTTCCCCTCAATAAGCTTCTACTCGATTAGACTCTTCATTAGCCAATGCGCGTGACTGAGATGCGTTGATGTACTCTGACGTAGAGTTGCATATTTCTAGATCCGCTTACACAATTGGGGAAATTAGCAAAATTATCTATGTCCAATTTGTGTTGCGCCGTGTTTAGTTCAAATAAAAGTAGCCACAGTATGTTTACCTACCGTTAGAAATGTCGCAGGAATTGTCTCCACTGCATACATATTGGCGACCCTCGAAGACACTTCTCTTAAAAATACAACATTATCAGCCTAAATCCTTTCTAGGTTTCTCTCTCCCCCCATCGAAGAGCTTGATTCCCTTGAAACTGAATAAAACTAACTCTGAAGAAGGCCTTGCATCCATGGCTAAAAATTAGTTTATATACATAATAGAGAGAATACAAACCATGACGGGGCATTATAATGAATGCGGATAGCAGAGGTAGATAAGCAGCCTACACAAGTTTCACCCTGAAATCGATTTGTTACTATAAACATTTTTGTCCGAAGACTTTCTTATTTGATCACACATCCATATCGCCGAATTCGATAAAAATCGGTCGTACGGCCTAAGTAGAGCCAAAGATCTCCGTCATTATTTGACCCGAGAAAAGTGCGTTCAGCGCGGCATGACGTCGCCCATCCTGGTTCATGGGTTAGAACACAAACCACATAGTAAATGAGTTTGTTCTAATCATGAACGCATAGAACTTGCTTTTTGAGCCTATTGGCTGCAAAATACACTGTGCGTCATAATTATAGAGAGGCAGGCTTTCAGCACGAAAAATCACCAAAATATCGTACTCATAATTTCAGGAATGCCAGAAGGAAGATTTAGTAAAGGAAGACCACAAATTCTCTCTCCACGCGATCAAAATCGAATTGGACACCTCATCTCAAATAGCACAATGTCATCAAACGAAGTAAAAACGGAGATAGGAACAACTGTTTCAAAGTACTATCCTTCGGCCCATTAAAAGAAATCTAAACATAACCAGGGAGAAAATGAAACCAGCCCAACGACTTTTGGGTTGCCATAAAACTGCTAGGATCGATTTTGCAAGAATGAACATTGGGAGAGATTGGTCAACGGTTAGTTAGTTTTTGCTTACTCTAGTAGCTCTTTCAGGTAATCTTTAGCGATGAAAAGAAGTTTAACTATGATGGTCCTGATGGCTTTTCATACTACTGGAAAGATCTGCTCATTTTCTCTCGACGCAACTTTGGTGGAGACTCACTAATGGTATGGGCAGGATTTTATTCGCTTGGAACGTTGAAAATCTCCTTTGTATCATGCCGAATGGACTCAGAAGGCTATCAAGAAACACTGGAAAATAATCTCCTCCCTTTTTTTCATGCACATCCAGGCCAGAGCTTCATTTTCCAACAGGATAATGGAGCAATTCATTCAAGCAAATCAACTGCAACATGGTTCCGTAATCATCAAACCAATGTTCTCCCGACCTGAATCCAGTCGAAAATCTTTGAAGTATCGTAGCCAAAAACGTCTACAAGAACGTCAGACAGTTTACAAATAAGGAAGATTTGAAGCAAACAATTCTTGATCCGTGGAGTCAAATTTCGGATCAAACTATCGCAAATCTCATCGCTTCACTTCCTAATCGTTTACTAGATGTTGTTATAGCTCGTGGTGAAGCTATCAATTATTGAATTGTTATTTTTTGTGTTTATTATAAAAATAAACGTGATTATTTCACTAAAATTAGTCAATTACAGTAACTTCCCTATAATTATGACGCGGATGCTTTTTCTCACTTGGACGCGAAGTGCCTTGTGGAATGAAATTTTTTGCTAAACCCTTTTTCTGAGGGTTTTCAGGCACGCTGAATCGAATAAAACAGGTCTCAAGCCAGCAAAATGCCATCCTAGCCTTCAAACGCCAAAAAATGGGGGCTCCCTATAATTATGACGCGCAGTGTATTGGCTTTCTAATTAAGGAAGAATGCCTCATATGCACACCATTTACTCGGATCTCGGCGCTCTGGTTTATTAGCAACACCTGATAATTATACATTCAAAGCAGGTGCAACGGCTGACAATCTCTTAGAGAGATAATGAGAAATAGGAAATGAACATGGGCCGACCTCTATCCCCTGAATTCTAGTTCGTGTCTTCAGGATTATGGTGTATGCAGACATTTTTTCTCGTTGCCCCCCGACTTTGGATTTCTAAAGTGCGTGCGAAATATGATCTACTTGGCCTCTGCGCGCTTTTTGTCCTCACCTCACGTGGAGGACTAAAAAACGAAACATCGATTTTAAGTATCTTTACAAGGAGTTGCAAACTTAATGAAATGGACCACTACTAACAAAATTAGAACTTTCCACTCAAAACAGCCCGTAATTTGTTGATTGTTAGGCAAGGTCTTCCGTTGCCTCTTCAGTAAACAAAAACAGGCTCGTACCAAAACACAAATTCCTCTTTCAGAATAGCTAACCCATCTATACCTCTCTTTCTTCTCATTCACGAGTAAATCTTATCAAGGCACTATCTTCTGCAAAATCTAGGTCGCGATACGATTTGTGGAACACTTATTGAACTTTACAAAAGACAGTTCCGAATCGAATCTCGGAAACACGGCTATGAACATTTTGAAAAAACAAGTGCGGCAATATAATAAGGGTTTAATGTCTTATCTCCGACAAAATAGAGGATTGAGACAATGCTTCAGAGGAAAGAAGCCGAAATACAAGCGACCATGGTTGTAGACTCAAAAACTGTTGATAATAATAGGCCAATTAATTGGTGTTTCTCTCAACAGTCATTTTCTTTCGTGTCGCGCTTGTCCCCGTCGCGGACGACACGTGTAGACACTCTTTTGGGGCTAAAGAGCGCTTTTATTGACCGCGTTTTAGCCCAAGAAAGTATTAAGATTCAGACAATAACGCACCTTAACTTGACTGATGGAAGATGGTGTTGACGAGCCGGAAACGAGGTCCGAGAGCATGTCGCGGGAAACGGCCGCACACGGGCGCAACGGCGGATGAAAAGATCAGCCCCAGCGATCGAAAGACGAGAGCGAGACAGTACATTGAGCGAAGAGGGGGCTGAGAAGTGTCTAAAGAGAGAGTATGTCAAAGAGGGAGCGTCAAGAGAAAAGTTTTAGAAGTGATAGGAAAAAATGACATTTTTAAGTTTAAAACAATCTTTTTTGATTAAAGCTTTTGTTCTAATGATAAACAGAACTATAATAAATCAGTATTTTTCAAATATTTTAAAATAAAGTTGATTAAAACCATAAAATGACTCGAGGAGTAAGGGAATTTGCAATATATTTGAGGGATCAGCTTTGCTAGACTGTAAGCCTTGATCTAAGTTCTTGGTAGTTCTTTTACGTATTTGCACTGACAAGGTCATACGATGTTTGACCGTCGATAGACTGCAACGTTTTGCAGAGACTATCAGAGTGCTAAACATTCCAAAGATCAGGATTGATTGGCTAGGAGCTAGAAGAAAGGCTACCATAAGCTTTTTGAATTAAATTTGGATCAATTTATTCAAAAATTTTTGGATAATCCCAGGATGAAATTTAGCTTTGTAATCCTATTCTTCAATTCTGACAGACTCGTTATATATGTCCGGCCGAAGGCCTTCTCTTCGTAGGCAGCGTACTTCTTCTCAACTCTCGTCGTCAGAAGAAGAAGACAGTAACAATGAGACGAGATCTCCAAAAGCCAAGAGGAATCTCATTGGTTGGTTTGGTCTTGTGCCTTATAGTACTTCCAGCCTACTTCTCCACCCTACGCGAACAGATTCATCCAAAAACTCCCGAACGAGTCCACGCAAAAGAAGAGACTCTGACTGAGGTACGAGAGGACCATGAGCGCACCTTGCTCGAAAAATATTCGCAAATAGAAGAGCTCTCTTCCGAGCAGAAAATTTCACTTGAAAAGGAGATGGCTGATTGGCTAGAACGTATTGGAGTGGAAATTGACTGGCTCGAAAATAAAATAGCAGAGATTGAAATCCACCAGAAGACCGCAGCTAAATATCTACATCTATCGAAAAAGCTTCATGAAGTTAAGGAGAATCTGCTGAATAATTTCTTGGAATAAACCTAATAAAATACTTCTATGGAATCATTCTTTATTTGTTTCTAATAATTTAATTAGGTTAAAGCGCTTGGCAGCAGCAGCACAATATTTCTCCACAGCATTCAGCACAAATAGCTCCACAACATATACCGAAACAAGCACCACAGCAAGAAGAACAGCATGAGCTGTTAGAAGCCGCCGTCTGAGCTGTAGGTTGCTGGACGCTAAAAGTTCCGATTAGTAATAAGGACAAACTCACTACACCACATTGGGATTGTTTGGGTAGCCACCGTTGGGATAAACGCTTCCAGGCTGTTGAGTGTATGCTGGGGGATACTAGAACAATTGTTTTTTTAAAAAATAAACTCAATAATATACCTGTGATGGTACATGAGGATGGTTTTCCCATTGGGCCAGCGAAGCATTCATCTCCTCTCGGAATTTGAGGAAAGAATGACTCAAAAGACGACTTGAAGTCAAGGAGATGCGCGAAGAGTTGCTAGGGAATTTTTCAGAAAGAGGGGGAACAATGCATGTCCCTACATAAGAAAATGAATAACAAATACTATAGCATCATTGATCTAAAAATTAGACTTCCTTCTCAAAAAAAATGTGTTTTGACTCTTGCAAATAGTCTACTTTCTTCTTGCAATACGACTTCCCTGTCTGTTATCGGCTTTATCTGTGCTTTTTTATTCTGATCGAACATTAAAACCATTACTTTACTGTTTTCGTTGTCCAAGCATGATTGGCTGTGGCATTGTTCTTTCGGCTCTGCATTTTACCTTCTATCGACATCTATACAAAGCTTTTATGTGGTGAAAGTGACCGGCAATATAGTTATCTCAAAAATCGCCTGTCTTATGAATGACACCTGCCTAGTCTAATGGAAGACAAGATGATTTGATTCGTTCAACCACGTTTATATTTTTTTGTTGTTCTTTCTTCAGTAGATTTTTAGAACTCCAATCCTTCTTAAATTATATTTAACCAAATCTAATAACTCTAGACTGGTCACACTATCTTTAAGTTCAAGGATCATACAAGTAAACAACTTTAAAAAAAACTAAAATAAAAAATGTCCACTGGTTTGTTCCTTTGAGTAGAGAGTTTAAGCATAAAGTTTTAGATATAGCGACTTTTTTGAATAAAGTTATACCGGAGTTGACAGGATTTGGTTAGAGTTTGTTCAAAGAAAAATCTTTTTTTTTCCAGACATGCTAATTATCGTGCTTATCACAACTTTGCTAAGTGTTGTGGTCGTAATTTGCATGAGTCGGTACTTTGACTGCTCCCCGAAGCGAAAAGGCTATGAGGAGCTGAAAGAAGAGAATAATAATGTCGTGAAAATAATATAAATAAACCGAGTCTCAAAATATTTTTACTTTTATCACGACTTGATTGATAATCTAGTTTTAAAGGAAAAAGACGAAATGCAGGCCGTACTTGCCTTCATTGTGACTTTTTAGCCTATCTTACAAACCAGACATTGTCTGTGCTGATAAAGCTGACGCTAATTTAACCCTCGTTAATCCCTGGTTACCGTAATAAACTAGAGTGACTTATTAATATTTCTAATTTAATTATTTCACACAGAAATCAAATGTGTTCAAACAGTTAATGAAAATGTTAAAATAAATGCAGAAGAATTACGTGAGATGTTTTCGCCTTTCGCGCGAAAATATTGCGGAGTGCTCTTAAATTGAATTTATGACTGACGGTTAGAGAACATCGTTATCGACAGTATTTATAGGCAAAAAGACGTAACAAAAGAGAAAAATGGGAATAATTCTACCTCGAGTC
This sequence comes from Oscheius sp. JU1382, assembly GCA_932521405.1. Classification (NCBI taxonomy): domain Eukaryota; kingdom Metazoa; phylum Nematoda; class Chromadorea; order Rhabditida; family Rhabditidae; genus Oscheius; species Oscheius sp. JU1382. The sequence goes on along the minus strand of OW051478.1, from coordinate 119,606 downwards.
TTCTTTGGATCCTTGGATTTGTTATGGCTTTTATACTACTTTTTACTGAAAGTTACTCAAAATTGATATTTTATTGATTCGAAACTTTTTCTAAAAGCCATTCTCTTATCAATTGATTGTACTGGTAAAGCTGACAAAAGTCTTCACACAAGCCACAAGCTATCTTTTCTTCGACTGAATACTGTAGCTATTGCTTCTTAACTAGTTCAGCAGGTAATCTATAGCTACTTTTTTAATGGTTTCCTACATAATGCATCGAAATTACGTGCAAAGTTTCTTGAGCAACTGAAATGGGCAGGAAAAATCGAAAAAGATGAACTTTTAGCCTAACTTGCACTTTAGAGGCTTGCGAGAGCTGCGATAACTTCGATAAAAAGTGCATTATGAGTCGATTTTCCACTATACAAAGTGCACAGCCTGAGTTTGACAAAGCCGAACTCGCTATAAGAAGGAAATAATAAGAGTGAGCTAATACCGAGAAGGTCAGATGTATTGACTACTAAAAAATCTGCTGTCATCTATTTCTAGATCCTTTGTCAGTATGCCACTTTTAGCAATGGGTAAATATTTACTGTTTTTTTTAGTTCTGCATCTGGAAGAATGTAAAAACCAATAAAGATTAGCTAACTAAACACTTTTTCAGAGAAGATTTAATGTTGTTACTTCTTTCTTTGTGTATTGAATTGGCTGTCGGAATTCAAACAGAATTCAGAACCGTTAGAACAAGGCAAATCTAACAGTATTCCATAAAATATATATTAGCTTTGGTTCAATTCGTGGGAAAAGAATCGATTCATATGGCGCACAGAGTGGCTTCGTTTTTGCCGGTCTTCCGATAGCACAACCACCAATTGGTCGACTTCGCTTTAAAGCTCCTGTTGACCCAAAGCCTTGGGAAGGCGTATTAGATGCTTACCAGTATAAAAATGCCTGTATCTCCGATCCAAAGTATTTTTTACCCTTTTACATTCATTGAACTCAATTTGTAAGAAATACGTATAAAAAAGAAGGCTGGGGCCCAGTTTCAGAAGATTGTCTCTATTTGAATCTGTTTACCAGTCGAACTTGCTTAGAAAAGGTTTGTAGCAGTTTTATAAAAAAGAGGCATATTTAGGGGAATTGCTCTGTGTTGGCTGTTTTGCATGGAGGAGGCTTGAAATACCAATCTCCAGTCTCATTCCGAATGGAGGTTTTGGTTAATAATTTTGCAAACGATGAACGTAACATGTGCGTTTCAATTGCGAGCCTAGCAATAACTTTAATATGTCAAGCTTCATAATAGTTCAGAATTGTTGTCTTTCTTCCCTATAGGATGGGAGCAATGGGTGTGTTGCACATGTCTGAAATGTTTACTACTTCTGCAGACACAAACGTTCTCATGAGAGGTACATTCATCTCGTTTAAAAAACTTTTTTTCAGACATCCAACAAGGTCTGAAATGGATTCAAAGAGAAATAATCGCATTTGGCGGAAATAAAGATAGAGTATCTTTATTTGGCCACAGTGGAGGAGGACTGGCAGCCAGATTTGTAAGAAACTGGTTTTTAAACTAACTCTCTAGGCTATGCTCTCTCCACAGTTTAACAACCTATTCTCACAGGCTATAGCTATGAGTGCTCCAAATCCTGGAGCAGATATCTCGAAAAGTTTGACAAAAGACAGAAGACTGCTATTTTTAGTTGCAAACACAAGGATGTCGTGGAAAATTTCAAAAATTGTTGGCTGTGCAACAGAAAAAGACACATTTGAAGAAGTTGGGCGTGTTGAAGAGATTATTGCTTGTCTACGCGAAATTGGTCAATACGATATCCTGAAAGCTCAACTTGATACTTTATACAACGATATAGAAGTACTCTGGGGACCATGGTGCGATAATGATGTATGTTTAGTTCTTTTATGTTCCACCTTGTTAGTCCAGATGACTCCTAATTACATGGAAGAGGCAACAAAACAGCAAAGGAAGATGAATCTTTTGATGGGCTCCGTTCCATACGAGTTTATGAGCATGAGACATGCGTTCGATCAAAATGGAAAGCTCATGAGCGAGAGAATCACAGAAGCTTGCTGGCATATCGCGTATCTTATGAACTATGAAAATCCACTTAAATTTATTGAGTATTGTTTATCATTTTATGGATCAGGTTGAACTTCAATATTCTATCAAATTATTTATTATCAGAAAACAGATTCATGTTTTTTGAGGACGATCGTACAGTTCATTATGCTGTTGGGCATCATGCTGATGCAATAAATAGAGCTGGCGGCAAGGCATTTGTCTATAGGTATCATTCTATTATTTATCAATTCTAGCTCAAAAGGAAAAAACACAATTTTTGAAATCTCCCTTTCAAAATGATTTTTTAGCTATGCATATGCAGACGCTGGGAAGATTTATGATAAATACACAGATAGAGGAGGAAGACACCCGGATCATACGGAGGATTACGTAAATTTTCTTTGGTTTTAAAACTTTTTCTAGATTTACGTATTCGGACTACATCGAAATGATGAAAGCATGACTCCAAGAGACTATGAAATTGAAAGGATTTACAGCGGAATGATTGCAAATTTTGTAAATTTTGGTGATCCAAGTTATGGAATGTATTACAAATGGGACGAGTGGGATCCAGCGAAAAAGAATTATTTCAAAATTGGTTTATATACTAAAAAAATTCTTCTATTTTAGCAGATTTTGATGACAAGATGCAAATGCCAGGAATGAAGGATAATTTCTATAGAGATGTCTACCGATTTTACGATGAAATTATTCCTCGAAAAGCTGGAAAATGGATGCCACTTACTGATTTCCCAAAACAGGGGGATCTCCTCATGTTTACGGATATTTTCAGTGGATTAGTTGCCTATTGGACAAATACCTCTTTTGAAAAGGGAGTCAAGGGTCAAACTGCTAGCTACTGGATGTGGAAGAAGCATGTTGAACATCTTGAAAATGAGCGGAAGCTTCAAAGAAAAGCGGTTTTCAAAGGAGAAGTTTTTAAAGATGACTTGAGAACAGGTGAAACTGAAGCTGTTACATTAACGAAGAGAGGTTTAGATGCATCAACTCTTTTTGTATTGATTGCTCTGTTTGGCTTTATAATTTTCTTCTTTGTGAAGGTTTTCACAGTAAAAACAAAGAACGATTACGAAGCTCTTCATGGGCAATAAATATTAGTACACACAGTTATCTTTTGTGAAATACGAATTGAAAAGTTAATTAACGTTCGATTAACACTATATTTGTGACTTGTCGTGTTTTTCTGGTCAAGCTGTTTTGCTTACATCATGGGAACAATCTTATAGCGTCTTTTTTCGCTATCCCATTTCTCTTTTATTTAAAAAAAGATAGATTTATATAATCATATTTCACTCAGCTCCTCCCATTTCTCAGATATGAATACCATATTCACCGTAGTCCATTCATCGAACGTCTTTAGCGCCACTTCTTTTGCGCATTTCCTCTTCGTCTCGACTCTCTGGGCTCTAGCCAAAGCGACCGCCCCCTTCTAGAGTATCCAATTCGAGGATCAATACCTCTCCTACTTCTGGACAGCTCACTAATGGGTCAGCAGCATTCTGGATTTGTTGTAGAGATTGCCGAACCGAAGCTGGGACGTTTTCAGGTATGATTTATTGTATTAAACTTCGAACTTTTAAAGGAAAACGCTATTCTTTCAAAATTCTTAAGTTTTCGTTAATATCCTGCTAAATTATGCCTAAAATTATTTTCTTCTTTTTTTGTTATTGAAATTTTCTCAGAAATAATTTGACTCTAATGTTTTATTGCCTTTGTTCAGTGCCAATCTAAAAATTGCTGGTGACCAGCTGGCTCGTGGCAGGCCTTCCTGAACAGATGGCTTTTCTATCCATGAATATGAATGCCGGGTAACCCTGGAAGTGGAGAGGGCGTTCATCGTGAATTAGCTAGCATTTTAATCGCCTTGCTTGCCAAACAACAGATGTCAATTAGAACGAAAGGCAAGATGCTGGAAATTTGAGAGTGAGGCGTGTAATTACTAAGGAAGCATCCTAAAGTCAGGGGCACTTTCGAATGTAACAGACTCATTTGACTACCGAACGGAAATTAGCATCAACATAGCGATCGAAAGAGCTTTTTAAAATTCTCAGCATTTTTCTCAGTTATTGTTGCGTTTTATGAGTTTTCGTGCGAACTAGTAACTTTCAAACTTCCTCTTCCAATAAGAGGCAGACACGGCAGACCCAATCACATCCAGCTGCGCTATTCAATTTATGTCTTCTGGGACCCGGGAGAGCCAATTTTTTTTCTCCAAAAATTCTCATAAAAAGTTCAGGCAGTTCCACAAAAAGATCCAGATGAGAGTCCAGCTCCAGAATGGAGAATAACAGTCAACCCAGCTGCTGAACTATTTGGATCAGCACGTTTAAAGCAGCTCATTGACCGACTATATCATCATCAAAAGCTATTGACGCCGTCTGATGCAAAACAGGTCAGAATTTTTAATTGTTTTGTTAAAGAGAAAAAGTAGAATATTGTATTTCAGACATATCTTTTTGCAAAAATAAATTCTTTTAGATCCTCTACTCGCTTCAAGGAATTGATCCAGCATCAGATTTGTTACTCCCTCTTCTCACAGTTCTCTCCAATGCCACCGCCTATCCAGCTAATCAGGTGCCTTTTTCTCAATTTTTGGTTTCTTCCTCGTTCCGCAGAGAGCAAGGGATTTGTTTGGTCTTCTAGGAACAGCCGAAGTGGATTATGTTAACGAGGGACTTTGCAGATGCTCATGAGGGAGTTAAAAATCACGGAAAAGGTCGTCAGCATGTTGATTGAAGGGCGTTCATATTGGCCGGCGCCCTGTAAACTGATGCTCTTGCAATGTGTTGCTAATATGGCTGTCTCCAAAGAAAATGACGTTGGACACTTTCTATAAATTATAAAATTCGTCTCTTCTTTTAGCAAATTGTTAAAAAATCAACAGAACAAGTCATCAACAGACTGGCATACTCACAAGATGAGACAGAAGTTACTGTGGCTCTTCAGGCTTTGACAAATTTAACGTTGAGAATAGCGCCACATGAAGTTGAATTGTAAAGTATTCATTTAAAATAATTTAGATTACTTTATTCATTCCATGCATCAATCCATGTCTAAGTAAATTATGGATACGTGGTGAAGTGAATATAAATGCAATCCGGCTTCTAGTCAATTTGTCTTGCTGTCCTGATTTAGTTCCGCAAATGCTGGGCGCAAAGGTAATTTGGTTTACACAAAAGAAAACAATTTCTAGGGAGTAACTGGACTAATGAGAATTTTGGATTCAAATAGAGATGAGATACTTTTAAGAGCAATAACATGGCTACTCTGTACCTCTTCAGCTGTCGAAGCACTTAATATTACCTATGATAGAGTGGCTGAATATAATCAAGACCCTTTTCGCAACCCAGCTCAGACGATTTATTTTTCTATTTATGGCCCAAAAAATCGGGAAGAATTAGAAAGTCGCTGCAAAGAACTTCTCACATATCCATACAAAGATGTTGCCGAAAAATCTCGACGTCTATTAGAAATATTAGCCAAGGTAAGAATTCTTTAATAAACAACAAAAACATCCAGATTGCTCCATTTCCGATAACTGAACGAATTCAAAACGGATCAACCTTGAATAGACTGTGAAATGAGCAGAATGTCAATACTATTACTGGGTAAGGAAAGTTGCTCAAATTATTACGGAAGGTTTAAACGGAAAAATTGCGATAACAACGGTGAAATAAACTGTTTCAATTTATGTACTTTCGAGCTCCAAAGAAGTAGAAACCAATGGCAAGACCTAGCGAACATGATAAGCAGAGCCACAAACTGTAAGTCATGAAAAAGAGCATCAAAGTCATAGAAAGAGCTGATTGAATAGCAAACAGTAAAGTATCCAGCAAGTGTATTTTGGAGAAGAAGTGGGAATACCATCTTAAATTGCTTTCTATGAGAGACAAATAGAAAAATACTTCTCAGGAAGTTCTTTATTATTTTTAACGACCCAACGGAGCCAGCGTACCATCTCCAAGACAATTCCCCACATAATAACTACGAGACAACTCCAAGCCATTGCTAAAACTATTTTAAAAATGAATATCTAACTTCCTGCTGACGTAATTTCCCAGCTTTTGAATAAAGCCAAATCGGCAACTTGCGTATGAAACCACATCCACATTTGAGGCTTTCCCATTTTGCCACTAAAATTTTTTTTGGAGGAGGAACGAGATAGAAAAAAATATTGGCTAGCGAGAACTCAGTAGACAGACTGTTATTATTTGGGACCTAAATCGATAAGAATTGTTGATTGTGCATTGCACTCGGGTAGATAAGAGGAGGAATTTATCCGTTTAGATTTATCTGCAAACTCTTCTATCTCGAATTCAAATGATTGAAAGCAATGCTAACAAATAATCTTTATTCTATCGATAGCTAAACTTAAAAAAACAAACTTCTCCACCGGAATTATGCTCTCGGATCAGCTAATACTCACCAATATTATGCTGCTAAGATTATGGAATGTAATTTACTGGCTAGAGAGACTTGTTAAGGTAACAATTTGTCGTTGAGAAGAAGTATTAGGGAGGCTAATCAAGAGTAGATAGAGAACTCTTAAATGAATATGGAATAAAGGCGTAACCAAGCCCCAGATAGAATTTGGACTGAAACTCGACCCAATGGAGACGTAGAGTGTGAAGGAAAGCTGAGAGTCCTTCCATCAGTACAAGAATAGAGAAGGTCAGGATAGCGAAAAAGAAGAAAATCACATAAGCAGCTATATAACCAGGAATTCCGTCCAGAGTGAAGGCGTTTACCAGGACCATGTGCCAAAGAACTTCAGACAGTTCTAGAATTCACTTTCCCTGATAATCAGTAGAACTTACGGGCATGTGCGAGTGACAAAGCCCATAGACGAAGATAAGAAGCTGTATGAGAGACACATCCCAGCACATATTCAATCGTATGGATGGATTGATGGACAAAGATATCGGCCAGGGTCTGGAAAAATCAGTCTTTACTTTCTAATTATTGGCCAACATGTTCCTCATGGTCCTCGTCAGGTTCGTGAGACTTTTTGGCTCCTCCATTAATGACAATTTCAGCGTCATCTTCGTGCATTTTTCCATGCACAGACATGTTTCCTTCCATGGCTTTCTTCTTCTTTTTCTCCTCCATCATGTGATACAGCGGTTTTCCGAGTAGCATGATTGGCACACATAGAACAGCAATGATAACCAATATGGCTTCAACCGTTCCTTGCCCTGGATACCATTGGCTGAGATAACAAACGTCCATTTCAGCATAGCGAATGTGGCCATTAGCTTCTTTTGTAGATGATGTCATATTAACAAAGCCTGATTCGCGAGACTTAAACATGAACATGTTGATGAGGCCGATCAGTAGAGAGGGAGCACAGTGAGAACCGGGATAAAGCTGTCCAAAAATATATTGCTCATCGACCCAGAAGAATAACCATTTGATTATAATCTGTAAAAAAAAACGGGTTAGATTTACTTTTAACTCGATCAACCTGAAGACAGAGGTATATGAAAATGCAAGTCATGAAGAGCACTTGAGGAATGAACACAGTAAAGATGTCAATTTTTGAATGGAAGAATCTAAATTGGTATTTTATTATAGACTCCATCAGACCTGTGGTTAAAAAGAGATAAAATAACACCAAAAGTCATCTGTCCAATGCCAAGAATGACTGAGAGTTTCATTTTCATCGAGTTCAAAAAGTTAAGCTTATTCTCAGCCAAATTCCAAATAGGATCAACTCCGAACGGATATGGACCGTCCTGTTTCTGGAAGCCGATGTAAGGATCCATCTCGAGTAACAATTCTTTTTTGATCTCAGCCGATTCATTTATCCAATGATTCAAATCTCGAGGACTAAAAAAGATAGTTTTAATTTATTTGATAACTTACTCGTAGGGACTTTTCCAATGACTTCCAAAGAGGTTGAAACTTTTCGCGAAAATATCGTTATAAACGACACCCGCATGGAGAGAAAATAGTCCCATAAGAAGAATGATATATCTTCCTCCAAAGAACATTCCAAAAATCTCATCCTTGATATTTCTAGCAATGAGATTTTTCTCCCTCAAAACAAGGTACAAGCCACAGGCAGTCATTAAAATTCCGTGACCAAGATCTCCGAACATAATGGAGAAAAGGAAAGGGAATGAGATGATTGTATAGGGAGCAGGGTTAAGCTCTCGATAACTGGCGATACCGTAGGAATCAACGATTCCTTGGAAGACAGCCGTAAACTTATTGGTCATATTATAGGTAGGCGGAGTTTTGTGTGTATCTAGAATATTCAGCACAGGCTTGACAGCCGATCCGCTGGCTTCAGCTCCTCGTTCCAAAGCCTCTCTAACTTCTTCCAAGTGTCTATCAGGAACCCAGGCCTCTCCGACAAAGAAACGGCCAATTCCATCAAAAGTAAAAAGATTCAGATGTGTGTATACTGCTTTTTGCATTCGGACTTGCTTAAGCCACTGGTTGTGATTGTTGGCAGCTGCTTGCAGAACTCTCATCCTATGTTCTTTTGTCTGCCCGATAACCGTTTGCAGATCTTGTAGTCGAGCTCTGACATCAACGCGAGCAGATTGGCGCTCCTTGAATGTTTGTGGGCAGTTTCTCAGAAGTTTTGCCTTAAATCCATCGCAGACCTTTTCCACAATTGAACGAAGACGATCTCCCTTGTAAAAGACGATAAAAACAGATTTTTGAATTTTCTCTCCCTAAATCTTATTAATTTTATAGAAAGTATGCTTAACATTTTCATCTTCGAAGGGCTCTTCGATGTCCGACGCTCTCAAATAAGCTGTATGATGAGACGCTCGCCACAAAATTCTTTCAAAGGCTGTAAGGCGATCTCTTCGAATAACACCTACTCCATACCTAAAATAAATATTTGAACATAAAATAACCTCCTACGTGACAGGAGCCTTTTCAGCTCGACCAAAGCCTTCTTCCTCTTGAATTTCAAGCTCTTCTTGGGCTTGGTCATCAATTCCTCCTTGAAAAAACTCATCAGTCTTATCCAAGACTGCGTCCCATTCTTTAAGTTCCATGAGGTTTTTCTTCAGCTGAGCATCGGAATCATTCATGTTCTTCACATCCCTTTCCAAGTCTGTGAGAGTTGACTCAAGTTGGTTCAACTCGGCTTGTGGCATAATAGTATAATCGCCATCGTCAACACGACCGGAGATTACGATCTCATCCTTTTGAATTTGTGACTCGAGGAACCTCAATTTTCTTTCCATCTCATCGTGTCTTCTGATGTCCCTAACGTGTAGGCGTTGAAAATTATTGACTTCAGGATTCAACTAAAGCTATAATTATAAAACAAGGAAAAAGCCAACATCTTTGAATTGTACAAAAGGTTGCTTGCCCAGTTCAGCAACGCAGTTGAATGCGGCCTCCTTTTCCACAATCAACTGACAGAAGCTCATAGGCTCGGATCGAGTGAGCGACCCCATCCTGGCAACTTCTAAACTACTTCTTTTAATAGAATCAAGAGAGGTAGAGAATTGGAGACTTGAGGACAGCTAGCCAAACAATTGGTATAAAAGCAAAAATGAGATTAGTTGTTTCGCAGCCCACGAAAAACCAGGAATCATTTTCTGAACTCGGTCTCCCCACGGTACTGGTAAAATGTCAATCGCGTGGGGAGTCACGACAAGCTAGCAAACAATGAGATGTATAGGAAACAGTGATGGCATGCGATTCAGGTCATCCCTTTGCAGACTTTTCAGAGTGGTAAGAGAAATTGGATGATCTTGGAATCAATATTGAAAAAAATTCAGAATACACGAATGATTTTAAATATTTACCGACCCTCTAAGATCACTTTGCATTGCGATACATCTTCTTTTGGGCTAGGCTAGGCTGCAAATTTGATCAACTAGAGCTTCTTAAAAAAGTTTTTTTTTAACAGTTAATCTCTTAAATCGATGCAATGACGCTTGAGAAAGTCGATTAATGACGAGAAGTTTTAAAATCATACTAGTTTGAGATTGGTAGACACGGTAGGTGGGGGACTAATAGCCCTATTGGATGCAATGACCGACTGCAATTGAAGTAAACAGGTAAGTTTTTTAAAATAAATAAATTAATAAAGGCTGTAAAAGCAATATCGTAAATTAGCAATGTCCCTGATAAGAAGAGATAACGTTTGCTTACTGTGGCGATAAGAGAATTTCGCCAAGAGAACGACCGCTTTTTGAGCAAACAATCAAGGCTGCTGCGAGAGCCATATCTGGTCGAACAGAAAATGTTAGAATAAATCTCAAAGCGCGTAGCCAAAGACTTAGAACCATTCACAGCCTTCCATAGATCGCCAATCGGTCTTCGGCCTTCGATTGCTTCTGCGTCTCTGCCCTATGTTGTGGATGATGGTTTTAGAATTTCAATTAAACTTTAACAGCAACAACAAGAACAAACAAAAACAACGAGATCTTAATTTCTCTTCACGAACTTCTTTTGTGGGATTGGCTTAACGACTTCCTCAATTCCTTCATCACTGGAGGCAATGTCGCTATCTTCTTCGGACTGATCGGATTCTTCAATTTTAGCCTTCTTCGTGGGAACGGCGGCCTGAAGCATGAAATATGTGATTATTACAATGATGCTATATGTAAAATAATACTAAATGACTTACCTTTTTGGGATCATTTGTTTTATTTTGCAATGCTCTACTATAGAAGCATTCGGTAGGCTCTCCTCGCACCTTAAGTCCACTTCCTTTCTTGAAAGCTGCTGCGGCGTCCTTCTCATTCTGGAATGCCACGAAGGCCCGCTTATTCTTAGTACTTAAATACGATTTGCAGTAGAAATAAAATCTCACGTTTTAGCTTTGAAAAGCTTGATGGAAACAGCATTAGGGAAAATATTGCGAATGTCAACTTCAGAAACGTCATAGGCAAGGTTAGAAAGCATGAGCTCTTTTTTGTTAATTTCCTTTGTGTCGCGCTCTGAAATCTTAAAAATGGCAATAAAAAGCCAAACCTTTTAAAAGGTTCTGTTTCGATTTTTCTCCACAATAGTCAACATAAAGAGTCTTGCCAGCTAACTGTTTCTTAGCAAGCGACTTGAAGACTTTGTCGCAAACAGCTTGGCTGGGAAAGACGACAAAAGCAAAGGTGGAGTTAGGGCGGTGCCGAATGCTTTCGGATCCTTCAACAAGCTTTGCGAAATCTTGCTTTGAAAACTTCTTAGGGAACCCTTTGATGAAAAGGGATCTGTTATCCCTATCTAAGCGTCGTTGTTCTTCTTCGGTTCTAATATCGTCTGCATCGGGCTAGAAAAATACAAAGTATATCAAGTACAAAAACTCTTACCGAATTCTCATCAAACTTTCGCTTGACTTGTTTTGTGGCTTGAGCAGCATGGACTACTGGCGCAGTTTTGCCATTACTAGGCTTTTTCACTTCTTCAACTTCGTCTTCGCTTTCTTCTTCAACCTCGTCTTCACTTTCTTCTTCTTCCTCCTCGTCTTCACTTTCTTCTTCTTCTTCCTCGTCCTCATCTTCCTCTTCATCAGATTCAAATTGTAATTGAGCCTTTTTGACTTGTCCAGTCTTAGGATGTGGTGTAGATGGTGTCTTCTTGTTCTAAATTTATAATATATAAAATAACCTCAGCTTACAGCAGTAGCAGGAGTAGAAGGAGCAGAGATCTCCACTTTTTTAGGAGTAATAGCCTTCTTAACAGGCTGAATAAGCTCTTCGTCTTCTTGGTCATCCTCATCGTCTTCCTCGTCGATTTCCATCTCTTCGTCTTCCATTTCCTCGTCATCATCCGTTTCATCATCATCACTTTCTTCACCGATAGATTGCGCGCTTTTGGAGACAGGCACAACTTTGCCTTTTGGGGTAGCTTTTGCGACGGGAGATACTTCCTCTTCTGAAATTTATTGCATTTAATAATAGCATGAACCGCGTTCACGTACCCTCTTCATCTTCCTCGTCTTCATCACGGGCTTTAGTAGCAGTAACTTTTTTGTTTGGCGTTTTGACGGCTGGCTCTTCATCACTTTCCTCTTCTTCATCACTTTCCTCCTCTTCTTCGTCTACCTCTTCATCAATCTCATCTTCATCAGATTCAGCTGGAGCTGTGTCGAATTTGTTCGTATAGGCGATTTCTAAAATCCTTACTCTTAGAATAGCTAAGACTTACCTTCATCTGACTCTTCTTCTTCGTCATCATGTCTCCACTTTTTGCCACTATGAGTCTCTTCCTCTGCAAAAGAGTTGAATTAAAATACTAAAAATACCTTCATCATTATTGAAATTCTTATTGAAACTTCTTTTTTCTGATCCGCCTAAAGCAATTGTTGTATATAAATTAAATAAATAATAAAACAAACCTCCTCGATTATTGAAGGATCGTCCGCCGCGCGGTGTAGCTCGTCCAGCGGAAGAAAAACCACCTAAAAAAGTATGAAAGACTTTAAAAAAATAATGTAACTACCAGAGCCTCGGAAACCTCCACGTCCTCGAGGTGTTAGTCCGTCTCTACCACCACGGAACGATGAGTCTCCACCGCGGAACGATGAGTTTCCACCACGGAACGATGAGTTTCCACCGCGGAACGATGAGTTTCCACCACGGAACGACGAGTTTCCACCACGGAACGGTGAGTTTCCACCACGGAACGGTGAGTTTCCACGGGGACTTGATCCACCTCTTCCTCCACGAAATGGCGATACTTCATTGCTGCCACGTCCACGAGGAGTAAACCCTCCTCTTCCACCTCTGAAAGGAGTTCCGCTTCCACGAGGACTTGATCCACCTCTTCCACCACGGAAAGGAGTGCTTCCACGTCCACGAGGCGTCTGTCCACCTCTACCGCGTCCTCGAAAATTTGTTATCGGCGAATCAGCCATGTTACCTGAAAGAAAATATATAGGAAGCCAAATAAATATAGTATCAGGTAGAGGCAGTGTGAGTTTTAGCAATTTTATAAGAATAAAATGTTTTAAATTAATAACAAGGATTTTTTTCTACCAATAGGATTTTAATTTAAAAAATTGGTGCAACAAGAATTAGACGCAAACATGAAAAGCAGTTTGCAACTTCGAAAAAGTGCGAGACTATCGCTGGCAGTGGGATAACTAACGACTCTGCGTCTCCAACTTCTGTGCGCTATTTTAACTTGGTCCTACGTATTCCATACTGCCGAACAGTGAGCAACAGCGATTGCTAACATGCTTTCAAATTTGAACTATCTATTGGTAGCTTTTATGTTAGACTTAGAGTTAAACAGAAGAAAGAATAGAAAAATAGTCTAAGAACGAAGACATCTTTATCTGTTTCATTAATAATGCAAAGTAAAATTTTTTCAATTGCACAAGGAGATAGGTTTCTTAGCTTTGAAGAAAGGCATGTCAAAGCAGAATATAATGAGAGTCGTCTTCAATTACTGCATACCTGAAATATTTATAAAAGCTAGTTATAATCTAAATAAGCAACCTTCTGCAAAATATCAAGAAACTCCTTTTTTTGACCTAGAGGCAAAGTCATTAATAGCTTGTGTCTATAAAAAAAGAATTTCGCAAGATTCTGATCATCATAACATTGCTTCTGAAATAATAAATGTGTTTATAAAAAGTAAAAAGCTTACAAGGTTTCTTCTAGCTCTTTGTTGAGATCTTCGTTTTCTGGAAGTCGAGTTGGAGTCGCTATCGGAGCTAGCAGTATCCCAGAGGGTCTTCTTTTCGCACTTCATTTCTTGACTTTCTTCAGCGCTATCTATCTCTCCTTCCTCTTCATTTAGCAAGTTTTTTTGCACTTGAATGACTGGTTGATTTTGAACTTTTATTAGCATCTCTTGTTTCTCAAATTCTTCCATTTCTTTACGAACTTTATCCATAACTTTTATTTTTTTATACCCTATTCGTTTTTCATATTTATGTTTTTTATACTTGCTAAATTAGAAATTAATTTTAAAAAAATAAAAGCTAACGTACGAATAGTCGTAATAATTCTCATTTCGAGGATATGGTTTGTTAGCATAGTGCCCGAGAACGGACACAATACCAGAGTCATTTGATTTAGTTACCTTCCCCCATGAGACAAAACTAAGTTCCTCGCCGTTCAAAGTAATAACTCCTTGATTGTCTTTGACATGTATTTCTCCAGTTTCGGTAAGCATCCTAAAGCAAAATAAATTAGCATAATTTATCCAATGAGATACCAGACATCAGGTCCAGAGCTCATGCTAGAGTTATTAGTGACTATGCTATTTTTGGCTTTATTTTTTTCTTCTATCGGTGCAGTTGTGTTGACTGTTGAGATTTTTTTGGCAAAATAACCAATTTTTTTTGGCTGAGAAATTTTACACGGAATTTTCTTGAGACGAACCATAGCTAGCTGAAAACCCCAATAAAATAATCAAAGTGAACTACTAGCTTATTTGAAACACGAAAATAAAGCCGGTTCTGTTGCACGATAATTTTAACTGAGTTTTTTTTTTCGTTTTTTCTATATTTCTTTTCTATTTCTGACTACAACTAGTATAAAAATGTAGCATTATACTGTACTCCTTTTCAATGTTCTGCAAAGTTGTAGCTCTTGATTTCCTATACAACTTTGCAGAACATTGAAAAGGAGTACAGTATGATTTTATATATGCTTTCAGTTCATTTGAATTATTACGAGCTTCTCTAGGCTAAATAATTCTCATGTGGAGTTGCTTTCATAAATTGCGTACGGTTTTATGGTCAACGCAATGCAACCAACTGTTTTCCTCTTCCTGATTTTAATGTACTAATTTTTTTTATCTGTTAGCGCTAATAGAATTTTATTGTTGAGCTTTTTTGATATTTTAAAGACTGAGTTATCATAGTAATTATACATTAAGGTAGGCTACGATGAATATACGCTGCGCAAGGCCCGAAGACCTCATAAACACGCAACATGCTAATTTGATGTGTTTGCCGGAGAACTACCAAATGAAATATTATTTTTATCATGCATTATCGTGGCCACAGCTTTCGTACGTTGCTGAGGATCATAAGGTGAGTTTTATTAAAATACATCTGCATTACCCTATTTTTATATAATTGCCCATCAATTTTAGGGCAATATTGTCGGCTATGTTTTAGCAAAAATGGAAGAAGATCCAGAAGAGGAACCTCATGGTCACATTACTTCTCTTGCTGTTAAACGTTCCTATCGCCGCTTAGGTAACTTATTAAAAAGAAATCATCCTACTCTGCCTTTAGGACTTGCCCAGAAGCTCATGGATCAAACGGCCAGAGCAATGGTGGAAACGTTTAATTCAAGATATGTTTCACTGCACGTCCGTGTGAGCAATCGAGCTGCACTCAACTTATACCAAAATACCTTAAAGTTTGCTGTAGATGATGTTGAAGCCAAGTAAGTAAGATCACATGTTTATTTATAATTTTTTAAAATTTAATATATATATATATTATATAATTTAATTATTTATAAACATTTAAGATATTATGCTGACGGTGAAGATGCGTATGCAATGAAGAGAGACCTCATTCAATTCGCAAAGGAGAATAATATTGAACCTGCTGACCGTGAATCTTTCTTCAATTTCAAGCCAGTCGAAGAGAAAAAGAAGAATAGACATTAATGCTACACTATTGTTACTTGCTTGTTTTCACATAGTAAAACTTTAAAACAACTACTTAAAACAATTTAAAAACAGTTTCAACTGAAGCTTCTATTGATTTTTGTCGTATTCGTTGTTTTTGAATGTTTGTTTTGGATGGGCGGCGGACAGGAGAGCGTGCATGGTCAGACTCTTCAACACGGAATAGAACGACTCAATGAAATGGGAGCAAATCTAGAAAGTGGAACAGTATCTGGATCGCCTACGAGACAACTGTAAGGTTAACTCAATTCTTTGCCATTATCCTGTCAAACACAAGCTACTATGCGGCTTAATAATTATGCCATTTTTGGGAATTTAGGAATTTCAGAGGCCCTAACTCACATCTGAAATCTGTTTCCCAGCGTCGTCCTGATGATCAGCTAATTTCAGCAGAAATAACACCAGCAGAATCAAGTTATGTCCTATTTTTCCAAGTAAGCAATATTTTTTAAAACTTTTATTTTAGGTGGTA
Organism: Oscheius sp. JU1382; assembly: GCA_932521405.1. Taxonomy (NCBI): domain Eukaryota; kingdom Metazoa; phylum Nematoda; class Chromadorea; order Rhabditida; family Rhabditidae; genus Oscheius; species Oscheius sp. JU1382. Next base: position 103,479 of record OW051478.1, on the reverse strand, counting down.
TTTCCTTTTGTTATTGCTGGATTAGGCATGGTATTTGCTGGTTGGGCCTTCTTTTTATATTTATTAAAATTAAACTTAAGGTTGTGTATTAGACTTAGTTCAAAGCTGGCGATTATTTAAAGAAGTTCCTGAAATTTTTATTCTTGTGCCAGCACTGTTAGGCTTAAAAGGGAACCTAGAAATGACATTAGCTAGTCGACTCTCTACTTTAGTAAGTCAATTTTCAGTATATTTTTCATTTTTATATTAGTCAAATCTAGGACATTTGGACTCAACCAGACAACGAAGAGAAGTTATAACAGCAAATCTTGCTCTAATTCAAGTGCAAGCGACTGTTGTAGCATTTCTTGCGTCAACATTTGCTATATGTTTAGCCTGGATTCCTCGTGGACAGGTATTTATAACGTTCTTTTTTGCATACATGGAAAACGATTCAATCTTCCCAGAAACAGTAGAAAGCAATCTTTAATTGCGAAAATTTTAGGTTGATTGGTCACATGCCGCCCTACTGTGTGCGTCAAGTCTTGCAACAGCTTGCAGTGCCTCTTTGATTTTGAGTCTACTTATGTCCGGTGTCATTCTTTTCTCTAGAAAATACAACATAAATCCTGACAACGTAGCTACTCCAATTGCAGCATCACTAGGTAATTACATTGACTCGTAGCAACCTAATTTATAGGAGATCTTACAACTTTAGGTGTCCTAGCCTTCTTTGGAAGTATTTTCCTTGAAGCCCATGTAGCAGAATCTTGGCTGAATGTGTTTATAATCATAGTATTTATATGTATCGCGCCACTATGGGCAAATTTTGCAATGAGAGACGAGGGAACAAATGAAGTCAGGTTCTCGCAGATGTATAAATATTATTCTAGGTTCTAACAAATGGCTGGATTCCTGTAATAACGTCTATGCTCATTTCTAGTGGAGGAGGATTTATTCTAGAAAACGCCATTAAACAGTATCCCAACATTGCTATTTTCCAGCCAGTGATAAATGGTTTTTTTTTAAAATTAATCAAGCTACTTTTATTAGGAGTCGGAGGCAACCTAGCCGCTGTTCAAGCAAGTAGACTTGGTACATTTTTCCACCAGAATGGAATAGTGGGCGAGCTACCGCACGGATGGACTGTTAAACGTTTTACAAACTTTAAAAGGGCTTTTATGAGTAAAGGTAAGCTATCTCTCAAATTCAACGCAAAACATATTTAGACTGGGATTCAAGATCAGCTAGAGTTCTATTATTCCTCGTTGTTCCTGGTCATATAGTCTTTAATTGGTTTATTCGCGTGCTACATTTCGGTTCTGTTGCGCCTCCACATGGCGCTCTTTTTACTAGTCTATACCTATTTGCTGCAATTATACAGGTTTTCCTTAAATAATTACTAATTTCCTACTAAATTAAATTTTATTTTAATCTTAATTTAGGTGATGATACTTCTTTATGTATGTCAATTACTCGTCGCTTCGATGTGGAATTCAAAAATCGATCCTGACAACGCCGCAATTCCATACCTTGCAGCACTCGGAGATCTTCTTGGTACATTGCTTCTTTTTATCGTATTTCGAATACTAGATGGTCGAGACAAAGAAATCCTTGTAACAAAATAGGAGTTCATTTTTTTAGTTAAAGAAACATAATACTAACTAATAATTTTTGCTGTAAATACTACCACTCACACATGTGCATAATTGTCAAACCTTTCTGTGATATAACGCATTTTGGTGATAATTTTCCTGGTCTTATCTTTGCTTTGTCTGTATATAGTTACTTTCGGGAACTGTAATAAAAGTTATATCAGCGCACTCCGTTTAACTTACTCGGATTCTGCCATACTCATACCCGCACGAACTCTATTCTCGTTCTCATTTATTCTCAAAAGAGTGAATAAGGAAATGGAAGTTGGAGACCGAGTCATCGTAAAAGAGAAGCGAGCTACAATTAAGTAAGTATCTCCTTAGACTTTTATATCAGAAAAAATAACCGATTTAGATTCATTGGCAAGCTTGAAGGACATCCAGGGGAATGGATTGGCATTGATTACGATGACCCTAAAGGTGGGAAGCACGATGGAATTTTAAATGGAAAGCGTTTTTTTACTTCAAGGTAAATGTGCTGACAAAGAGAAACGTAAAATCTTTCAGACACCCAAAAAGTGGCTCATTTGTCAAAAAACAACTTGTCGACGTAGGCGCAGACTTGATTACTGCAATCAGAGATCGATATATGGATGAAATTGATAAAAACCTTAATGAAAACGATATAATCCTCACAAGTTCGAAGCATATCGAATTTATCGGAATGGAAAAAACGGCAAAGAAACAAAGGTTTTCAGTAACTATCTCTCTCCAAGAATTATTCTAGCGACATTTTTATCCTAACAACTATAGTGTTAGATAATAGAAATGTTTCTCGGCCACCTTCTACGGGAACACGACCTTTCCTTAGATGCAGAGAACTAAATCTTTACAATAATTTGTTACATCGGTGGAGCGACGTTGAAGATATTTTGTCTTCTTTTCCTGTATTGGAAGAGCTTGTTCTACGGTATCACTTTAAATTTCAAATCAAAAGTGATTCAGAAAAAATAACATGGATAAAGTTGAAAATAAAGAAAGCTCAATCGAAATAAAACCCTGGAATTGCTCTCCCAAACTCCACGACCTGATCTTGAGCGATTGTAGTGTGGATTCAGAAACAGTGAGGCAGGTGATCTTCTAAGAAAATTTCTCAGATTTCTTACGTGTTAGCTTGTATATCATCAGCCGTGAATCTCTTTGCCTTACGAAACAAAATCGTTAGGTTTGATGTGCCTTCTTCTATGGCAGCACGACTCCGAATTCTTGATCTTGAAGGGAATCCTTTGGTCAATTTTTCCAATGTCGTTGGCTGTTTTCCCAAGTAATAATAGTTATCTGCTTTTAACAATTGTCTAGCCTAGTCAAAATGAGTCTCGTCAAATGCAATCTGCTCTCTGTTGATCTCACGGATAACGAGAAATTTCCCAAATTGGAACATTTAAATATATTGGAGAACGAAATAGCAGAGGTTTGGTGCTGTAATATTTAAAGCAAGACTGTTACAGTGGGAATCAATTCAAAGACTAAAGTTCTTGCCTTCCCTTAGCACCTTATTTATAAAGTGTAAATTGTTCAAAGTAGAACATGATATCGTCTCTAGCGAAATAATCACAGCTCTCCTCCCTACCCTGAAGGATATTAATCGCTTTGATATCAAGACAACTGAGAGACGATCAGCAGAGATTCGCTTTATAAATAAGTACTCTGGTCTTTCCGATGAAAAAAGGAATCTTTTCCAAGAAGATTTAGATCGTCTGGTAGAGGTACACTGCTTTTATCAACGTATTCACTTTGTTTGTTTGGTTTAGAAATGGGGACCTCCTGTTACGGATACCGTTCAAAGAGGAGTCAGTATGGTAAAACTACTTATTTCTAATGGGACTGAGGTATCAGCTAAAAAATTAGAAAAGAATTTACCCAAAGAAATTACAGTACAACGTCTTACTGAAATGGTTAGAAGTGTAGGTTTTTGATTTTAACTAGATTTCTAGCTATGTCGTCTGTTCTCAGTGAACGTTCTGCACACCAAGATTTACTTGGAGAAAAAGAATCCGCCCATTCGAATAGAGCTGGACCATCCGTCTAGAACGCTACATCATTACTCTCCAGAGCATTTAGATGCTCTTTTCCTAGTCTCAACCCGGACCAATTGATCTCATCAAATAAACTTAACAACAACTGTGCTTTACTTTTACCCAGGCCCTCCTCATAAATACTTGATCTATGTTTTTTTTTTTTAATTAAATTTTTAGATGATGGAATCTATCAGTGCGATCTCAAATGGAAAAGCAAATGTGTTCAGCATCCCCCAACGTGATCTTAACACCTTTATGCTACAATGCGGTGAGTTTTAGCTAAATTTTATCTATAAAAAGTTTGTAGCTTTACGTCTGGAATGCCAAGATAAATGCTATCATTTGGCTGTAATGATTCTGGATAAAATAAAAGATTGCTCCATCATGAATAAAGTTTGTAATTATGTAAGTACTTCTAACCCTTAAGCTTAATAAGATTGCATCTAGACTTTTGCTCTCACAGTTCTTTCTATTGCTTGTAAAGCCGAGGAAGACCTAGAAAGGAATTATAGAGATTTCGTCAATGCCGGACTAAGGTATACCTTTTTATATAAACAATTAGTGAAAATCCTTTAGCGTTTTGCATAATTCTCAGAGTACAAATACACCTAAATGCGACAGAGATTTTATGAAAATAAGAAAAGGATTAGGCAGTCTAGAGTTTTTGGTGCTAAGAGAATTAGAATTTAACTTAGAATATGAGAGGAAACCATTGCAGGTTGGTTTTATAACGTTACCATTAACCATACTCATCTTTTTCTTTCAACATCTTTACATAGTAAACTTTTAGTATTTGTACCTTTATATGCACCAATTACGCTGTTGGATCCCTGATCAATTCGAGCTTCATCCATTAGTCGAGCGCTCCATGGGAATACTAAAAGACATATACATAGAGACTTATATAATCCACGAACACGAGCCTCAAGAAATAGCAATAGCTTGCATAGAGATTACTCTGATGGGCTATGGATTTTACGTTTCAGGATGCGGGTATGATCTAATTTTAGAAATAACTAACGATTTTTTTAGAACAAGAGGAAAGCCAGAATGGTATGAAACAATGTATGATGCTATGACTCCAAAACGACTAAAAAAACTTTTAGAAATTATATTTAAATCTGTTTATCCTAGTGTTTGAAATTAAAAAATTTATCTCGTTTTTAAATAACATAATCACCAAGTAAATTAAGAAACAATACAACGACTGCTTTTCTTCTTTTTAGCTAAACGGACAACTGGCTTCTGCTGTGTCTGTGGGGAGTGAAAAAGAGGAGAAGCGACTTGTCGAGTCTGCAACTTAGTTTTTTTTTAAACCAAATAAACTGATACTCGGTTGAGAGAAGCAGCAGTCAGCATATTAGCCAGATAAACGTCGTCATCATCCGAATCAGACGAAGAAGAACTATAGTCATTGTTTTCCAAATGTCTGCCTCGGTTTGGCGTACGACTATAGTAGTTTCTCGACTTCTCGGAGTCTGTCGAATATTTTTTGTCGAACTCTGGGCTGCTTCCCGAGGAGCAAGGAAGAACCGTCTCATATATATTCTCTGCCGGTGGAGGAGGGGGGGCTCGCTGCGGTGGTCGAGGAGCAAGGTGTGGACTTTGTAGTGGAATACGAGACTGGGGACGCTCCAAGTTTATTTGATAGCTCGGCGCTGAATTGTATGCTTATATATTATGAAAATCATAAAATGCTATACCATTGTGACAACCATTCTTTCCACAATAAAGTCGTCCATCTCGCAGACTATAGTTAATCCCGAGAAGATTTTTTGAACAAACACAACAAGAAAAGCATTGAGCAATGGCGTGCCAGCTCAAATCACCCTGGAGGTTGCGTTATTATAGTAAATATGAAAAGAGACCTGTGAAATGACTGGATTTTCAGCTGGAATAGGATTCGAACAAGCAGCACAGTGAATAGTTGGGTTTGCATTATGATAGCAGTTCAGACATGCTGGTTTGTTATTCCTAAATTATTATTAAAGTAGTTAAGGGCAACTACCTTTGCATGTACCTCTGACCCCCAAGGACTTCTCCGCATTCGCTGCATTGGAAGTGGTGAAGATGCCAGGTTCGTCCCTCGGCCTCAGTGCATTCTTCGCCAAAAATTAACTAAAAATCAATTTAACTAGTTTCTTTTTAGCCTTTCGGCTCCAACGCAATCCCCTCGAAGCTCAGGAAGGGTGTTCATCATCGAGCTGTCAGCAAAGCACCATAGGCATAGCCATATGCCACGGGTGCAGCGCGCGAGAAATAACATCCGCTTCCGTTATTTCAACGATGGCAATAGGATTGTGGTTCGTATAATGAATCGATTACAGGTTGGAGACACAAATGTCAATCTGGTCCCCGTTACTGTAATTGCCTTGAGTCGCGGATATCCCGCTGGGTTGATTATTGCATCCCATTAGCCTACACGTGTTGCCAAGGACTGTCCAGATTACTCAAATCCGCCAGACAATGCCGTGACCTTGTCTCGTTTAAATAAAATCTCTCTTCCCAACTGTTGCAGCGAATGAGCCAACAAATCAAAGATTTGTTGCGACGATTGGAAACGATAAATCAGTGACCCGAGGGACAGTTGCACCTGGCTAATTACTGCGCGAGCTAGGAACCGTTCTCCATCGCTGTCTTAATTACAAGTATAAACTGATAGTGTCTGCCGGCTGTCAGCGGAGAGAGAATCCCATTTCCGGTATCGCTAGCTGAGGCAGATTGCTATCAATTATGGTGAGATGGAAATGGGCTAAGATTACATCTAAACGAGTAAAGAATATGCCTAATATTTGTTAAATGTTCAAAAATCAATTAGACTTTACAACTTCTTTCTAGAAATATTTAAGACGACAAACCTCATCACAACGAGCGCATCGAGGCTTAATCTGTTCAGAAGAATGCCGTCCACAGTAAACTTGTCCTTCGTGAGCAAAATAAATCAAATCAACCAGCATGGTTCGACAATCATGACAGTGGAAGCAAGCCGGATGATAAAATGAGTCTGTACGAGCAGCAACCACAGAAATCTCCCCTTCTTCCATCAGCTTAGTACACTGAAAATGTTTTTAATATCCTCTGAGTAACAGATAGGAAAGGAGAAGTTTATGTAATCAGTGGATATGTCAATCTACATTGCGGTAATCGGCCACACAGCGCGGGGTGGATCTATTACCTGCCATTGAGAGAAGCATGATGACCATATAAATGGGGGCAAAAGTTTTTTAGCCTGAGCCCCCTCTCAAACAGCTATCTTTCCCAGGTCCTCAACTTCCACGTCAATCCAAAGCTCATCTTTCAACTGGATTCGTAAATGAGTCTGGGGAATTCATTTCGTCACTTTGAACCAGCCCCTTTTTAGCCCCAAACTAAATAGAATTATAATAAATCGACTGAAGGGATAGCGTTCTCTCGACCCGTACTGAAATCATCCGCATTAGCACCCTTTGCGGCAGTCAAGCAAATAAGGCAGATGTGCGGCAGAGAACGGCAGGAGCACAGTGAGGGTCAACAGGACATACGATATTTAATGCGGAAGAAAAACGTCATTTTGTCCAACAAAGTGTTTCAAGTCCCTTCTAGCTGTCACCAAATATTTGCCGTAGGTCTACCAGCTGGGTGGCCTCCGAGAATAAAACGTCGCCATAGGCTATCAAAGTGGCCCTTCTTTCAGCAGACCATCTGCAAGACACATGTGTGTCGCTCAGTGGTCACTTGGGTCCTTGGAGCAAAGAGTCCGGTAAAAATTTGAACCCCCATGTGCAACACATCCAAACACAAATCGTTGCCTTGACGAATGGTCCTGGCAGATGGCTATTCGCGAGAAAGGGGAGGCGAACTGTCAGGAAGAGAGGGAGAGCGGGCTAATTGCCAGTCACTTGAGAGACAAAAGTGTAGTGACCTTGCTATCAATTTTGGAAAGGAGGACCAAAGACCAAAACAAAGAGATTGAGTAATGCCCGGTTGTCTTCTTGATGAGAAAGATAGGTAATTACATTAAGGTATCAATTTAATTCTTTAGTAAAACCTGCTTCACTACAATCCCATCCGTCTGTCGTCGGACGGTCAAAAAACTTCTAAAGTGGCCGGACCAATTAGCCAAAAGCGGCTCCTATAAACGCTCCGACCCCATTCTCTTCTGTCAACGTTTTCATAAACAAACCGTCCGATGGCCACGATTTACGACTAGGCTAGCGTTATTCTCTCGCACCATCCGGTATGCGTCATTTCTCGCGGAACCTTGTGAAGAGAGCCGCCGACACTGACCGGTGCTTTCGGCAATATAATGCGTTAGCAAAGGTAACAATTGTGCGGTAAAAAGTGGTGCAAGGTGAGAAAAGATCACCAAGAAGTAGAACTTACTCCTTTACATCGACGTTGCCTATTATCATAAGGAACTTGCTGAACCTGGCCAATTCCTATGCATTCTGCTTTTCTTCGACGATCAAACAACCTTAAATGCTATATTTGTCTCTTATTTTTTCCCTACTTGAGATCTTCTACTTCATCACCAGCCAATTCAGAACAATAACGCGGATCGGAGTCTTGGGGAGGCAATTGATGTCTGAAATTTTCTCATATTCGAAATATAAGACCAACCTCAGCTGCCTAGCACGCCACTTTTCACCAGCCGAAGACACGTAAGGTACTTTATCTTCTGGGAGACAGGAGAAATACAAATGGACCTGAAACAAGGCGCCAAGTTTTGAATTGAATAGCGGGGCCAGATTTTATCAGATCCCGGAAGAAGAAAAAGAGATCGTACCATATCAGGCTTAATTCCGCTAGGCCACCATGCATATTCCTCCAGCACACATCCGGAATCGTCGTCACTTGTTGAATGTCGATGTACATCCGCAGCTATGCGAAGTCTTGACGCCGGGGATAGACCATTATCAGCTGATGGTCCCGTAATTCGAGATGAGGTGCGTAATTCTCGCGATTTTCGACGACGGACACGAGAATCCATCTTCTGGGAGAAGGAGTTTTGAGTTGAAAGACGTGAGGCGAGAAACATTGAGAGAGTTGATCGATCAGGTCTCGTATACCAAAGAAGCGATCGAAAAGGCAAATGGGCGGAGATGCCGGGGGAAAAGATAAAAAACAAAGCGTTGTTTAGAAAATTTGCGCTTTCGGCTTGTAAAATATAAGTGCAGATGTAAAATATAACTCGTCACTACCGTTTAGTAGGTAACATTTCCGCAATAAAATGACAAAATGAGCCCTACGTTCCGCCGACGGCGAGAGGTGTGATTCACGCCCCGCCCCAGAGGCGGGAGGCTGTACAACCACAAGCCAAAACAGGCCCGACAGCGTAAGATGATGGGTAGAAGAAGATTAATAGCTTATCGGTTGGTAAATTGGGCTTTTTACAGGAAAAAAAATGCTAGCTGGTTTTACGTTGCTAAAGGGTGACTGCCCCGAAATGAATTTCATTCAGTTTGGCTGTTGTTCCCAAGAGGGGAGAGCGCCAAGACGCGTGTGACAAATGGACAACCACGGAGGGACGGCGTGTCGCGCAGAAGTAGAAGATGGATAGTGCAAAATTATTTTAGCCAGCGGAGAATCAAACAGGTGAGAGCAAAAACTAAATTATAGTGTTCATGTCAGCCAGCACGAGAGAGTGTGTGTTTCAGATAATAAACAAATGAAGTGCGCATCGAGATAGCTAGAGATTAAGAGAGAGTACAAAGACGGGACTGATCCTATTATCGACCCCCTACCGAATGTGATATAGCTCGGCAAATAGGAACAGCAGGTATGTGAGCAGATGCGCTTACTGTTGAGTACAGTTAAGGCCAGAGATGTAACAGCCAGATGGGGTGTCGTTTTCAGGTGGTTCTTGAGTTTCTTTTCGAGTCTTTTGTCCTAAACAGCTGGTCATAAACACGATACATAGCGCATTTTACTGCTTTTATACATGGCTAAAATACCACCCGCTTCTCATCACAACAATCTTTTATCTCATGCTGACCTTCAATTCAAAAACCCAAAATCCAGTAAAAGATTCGTTTGAAAGCGCCGCTAATCCCCAGGTGGTCAAGAGTCTCACTAGCAACCGGAACCCGTTAAATTCCAGCAATCAAATGGGCCTTTCTCTCGTCTCAATTGTTAATAGCCACGTTATGCAAATGTGCCGAGCCGTTTGGCAACAGCAGACCAATGTTTATCAGGACCGAGGATGACCTTGAGAAACTCGGTAAGATAAGGAAAATGTGTAAGTGAACCTAGTAGTGAAGTCTATAATGGAATGTTGGAGAGAGGGATTATTCTTTCTCGGGCGCATGTATATACGAGTTACGACAGAAGATTATACGCGATCGAGGCAGATGGAAGCGATAAGACTGACTGGCGTTCTAAAATAGGAGTAAAAGGTAGGTAGCTCTTTCTAAAATATTATAAAAGAAAAATTGCAAAATCTATAAAACTTTAGGTCAGCTGCATTCCCTCAAAAACGCTCAAGTAGAAAAAGCGAGCGAGAACACTAGACAAAGAACCGACAAAAATTTTCAAAAATAAGTACACGGACGAAGCGAAGAGAACTTTAGTCGTTCGGGCGGAGCAAAAGAAGTCCACATCTTTTTGAATTGAAACATCTGATTCTCGTTAGCGTTTTGTGAGCAAAGATATGTTGCATGTCCTGAGCCAGAACCAGAATAGAGGACACAAGATATAATCAAAGAATCCATAAATAAATGTAAATATATAATGGAATAAGTATAATTCAAAGGCTACACCTGCGTGATAAAGCCTTATTTATGAGTCAAAATCGCGTGTAAAAGGTTAATGTTTTCGCTGAAAAATGAGACGGAAACTTTAAGGGAAGTTAACCAGCAAAAAACAACCAAAAAGAGCGGAGCTAGCAATGATCCATAAGGAAATGTAGTCACACAGATGTTACTGGCGCTAACCAAGAGAGTAGAGGCCGTCTATGACAGTTGGATGATTGATATCAGACGCATGGTTTGAGGTGGCAGCCGGGGCGAGGTTCTGCCTTCAGAATAAATACAGTATTTGTAGTAGAAAGGCCTTTCAGAGGGAGTAATTCCACGAGCTCAAGTTTGTCCCAAATTCCAATCAAGAAAGAAGCACTTCCCTTGTTAGCTTCTAAATTCAATTGTCTATCTATCGGAGTGGAAGACGATAACTAGCAAAATTACAGCCGACTAGGCAGTCTGATGAGGCGTTCTTCCAATTTTGAGGAATAGGTTCATTGTTAAAGATGCTCGCCTGCTGCCTATTTTGCATACTGTCGGCTAATTGTGGCCACAGTTAGAGGCGGCGGTAGCCTTTAGTCATCCGACTGAGGTCAGCCGAGATAAGAAGGGAACGGCAAGGTTGTCCTCTTTGAGAGGCACTTGATAGCATCCATAATTCGCGCACTAAGAATGAAGAGAAAGAATTATTTCCAGTGTATCGCGTAAATAGAACTAAATAATAATATATCGTCTGATACATGCTTCACCCGGGGACACATTCTAATTATCTTCTAGCTAATCTCTGCTCTTGGTTGTCCGCTTAATTCGGACATTTGTCTGCTGAATTCCATAACAGTCACAGCAAGATCTCCCATGGGAGGTGAGGAAAATTACGTAATCGCCGCCAGAAGAAGACAAATGAGTGCTCGTCTGTATGTCTTTTCAGGGGAAAGAAGATGTTGACGAAATTGTGTTTAAGAAAAATAAGCAAATGGCCTTGGGACAATCCTTCTTGCTAATTAGCTCTCCGGCCTTCAAGCAGCTGGACAGGGCGAAAAATGAATTGATTCATTTTTGATCGGGCGACGAGCCCACTTCTAGATTATTTCAAAATGAAGCAAGTTGAAGTTTCTTCGTGTGCATAGGTATAGGATAGCGTTCAATTCACCATCTACTCCTTACCAAAAACAGAAGAAATGGAAGAACTTAAAGAGAATTTTAAATATAAAAAAATTATATAAGTGTTTATTCTTTTATTATAATTTTAAATCTTTTAAAACCAATAGACGTACCTGTCTGAGACTGCGCAAAAATTATCTATTTTATATTCGATGTTCGGTGAACATACCAGACTCCCGCTCAGCTTGGAACAACTTCCTGAAACTGGCGAATTAGAACAATACAAAAGGCGACATAGAAAATAACAATTTTACTTAAAGTAATACAATAATAATTGATGAGAGACTTCTTGTTGAAGTTGTATGTGTAGACGAGGTCAAAGTATGAAGAAATCTGAAATGGAAGAAAATTAACTACAATTGAGGATAGAAAATGTTACGAAAATCTCAAACAGAGTACTATAAAAAGTTTTACAAATTAATAATAACTATTCTATTTTATAGAATATTGTTCTATGGGAAAGGATAGTGTTCCTTGCTACAATATGGATACTTTTAACATTATGGAATAATAAGAATCTCTTTTATGAAAGCGAAATGCTAATTATAAATATAAGCAACAATTTCACAACATATTTTTTCAATTAAATTAATAAAAGAATAATGAAAAATGAATACATTTAAAACGACTTACTTTTAAATTATACCGGTGTTACTGATTTGATAAAGCATGTCTAATAATGTCTACTACTTCTATGTCGAGGAGAGCGTGAACGGGAATCAGATCTAAAAAAAAAGCCAATGAAAAAATCATTGTAATGTTACCGTGATCGGCTGCGACGTCTACGAGATTTTCGATCACGACTTCGTGAGCGAGAACGGCGCTCTCTGTATGAACGACTTCTAGAGCCATGATAGCTGGCCTTATCGATTCCTCTTAATGTATCCTAATAATTTCAGTGTTGCAGTGAAATTAAAACTTGCATCAAGTTGGTTTATAAGAACTCGACATCGTTCATCGTGTGCAGCTCGACTTCCTTTCAATAAGGTGATTGCGGTTTGTAGAGTCTCAACTGCCGCTTTGACATCTCCTGCATGAGCATCGGCAGTAGCACGAGAAATAGCGGACGCAGATACTGTTCTATTTCTCGCCATAATTTCTTCAAACTCGGCTTCTGCAAGGGGAGCCATCGGAAATACATTTGGATTTACATGCGCTCCTGGTGGAGGCATGCCAAGACCAGGGCGCAATGCTCCCATAAGCGGTTGTGGCGGAGCTCCGTACGGCATTCCTGGTCTGAATCACATGAGTTTTTTTTAGATAGTTGCAATAAATTACCTCATGCCTTGCATTGGCCCCATTAACGGCTGTGGAGGAATTTGTAGCGGCTGTGCAGGCATTAGCGGTCTCGCTCCTGGACCCATTTGCATCATTGGTGTACTTCCTTGCATCATTTGTGTTGGGACGCCAGGAGGAGCAATAGGGCGACCAAGCAGTGGAGTCTAAAACAAATTACAAGAAATTCCAAATAAAGCACACCATTGCTGGTCCCATTTGAGCCTGTGGTCCTCTATTCATCATAGGTGGAGCTCCAATACGTATAGTACCCATGTTAACGCAATTGTCTTCCTTAAATTTAATGTTTGCCTCATTCTTAACGCGAAACAGTTTTTACGCCTGTTTTACGCCGGTTATATTGGCATTTGCTTTTGCACATAATTTTGCAGAAATTGCATAACGGCAAAACTGCATTCATTCTTTATGTGCGGGACTTTAAAAACTTCTCGTGAAAATGAAATAGCATAGACCCTTTACAATAAATATAAAGTAGCTTACCTTCTTTTTTACATCTGGACGATTTTGCACTTTTGCTGCAATTTCTTCTAGTTTAGCCAGTGATTGTTTTGTATATGGTAAAGCATTCGGCTTATTTCCATGAATTGTACGATTTGGTAGGTTTTCCATTAAGTTTTTTAAAGCTAACCATATTATGCTTAACTTGTAAACATTTAACTTACATGCTTCGGAAGCAACTGCTGCTAGAACAAATCCTTTACTCTGACCACTGTTTCGATTTTCGAAAAACTTTAATTCCATCAGATCTACCACTCCTAGTGAGGCAATATTCACAAGCATATCAGCATCAGTTGTCCACCAAGTAAGATTACCGATGTAACAGTGGTATCTGAATTAGTTTAGTAGGAAAACTATTGAAAAAAAAACTACTTTCCAGCAAGATAGCTACTCGAAGTCGACGAAGAAGCTACTGCTACAGACGTATTTGACGTGGAAAGCGATACACTTGGTTTTCGACCAAATGAAGTTTTCTGAAACTATAAGACCCACATTTTGAGAACAATTTAAGGTATACGTACATCCTCATTTCCAGAATTATTTAGCGCAATAGCTTCATCATAAAGATCAATGTCATCATCTTCTGTTTTGATTGTTTTGTCGCTGAAATGAAATAGAATTATTCAAAATAACCAACTCGAAATCAAGAACATCTTCATTAATATTGGCATCGTCACCCTTCTCGAAAAAATCTTGATCGCTTCCAAGTAATTGAGATTCGTCCATCTAGAATTAATAAAGTGATGCGAGTATTTGAAAATTTAAAGCGACTACAGAGACGTGCAGACATTCTTTTCGAGACCCAGGTGGTTGTTTAGCCACAGATTCAATTATGCAGATTCTCTGAGACAAATTTAATGCAACGAAACAATTGTCGAAATGAAGGAATATAAAGCAAATTCAAATGAAGCATATAAGGAGACGAAATAGAATTATTCTTCAGAAATTTGTAATGATGAATTTTCTTCAAGAGCATCTTCTTCACTAAATGCTAACTTGATTATAAAATATGTAAATAAAAACCTAGATTGATATTTTTGACTTTCCTCTTTTAGCTGAGATATAGTTGGTAAGATAAGCTCGCTATTTTTTGTTTTTTCTTCTTGATTGATTCCGATGGGTATATGTTCAGAAATATTCTTTTTTGGTGATCCTTTAAGGCGTTCTGCTTTTGCTTTTCTATCTCCTAATAAAAATAAGTCGAATAAGATAAGTAAGGAAAGTAAGTAATTAATTATTTTAACATACTTCTTTTTTTAGCCGCTCCTGTTGCTGGTGGAATAAGCCTTCTTCGTTCAATTTCATTTGCTAGCATGCTATCGCAAGCAATAAAAGCTCCAGGAATACGGTTTAAATAAATTTGCCATTGAAGCATAAAGCGATGATCAATTCCTTCAAATGCTTCAACAAAACTTTCGTGACTCGGGTTATGCTTATTTACTCTAATCACAGGAGTATGAACTTGGAAGTCTATTATGCTAATTTGTAAGCAATTAGAATAATAATACTACTTACGTTTCCTTACTTTCCATTTCTGGGTCTTTAAGTTCTTTTGAAATAATCAGGATATTTTTATTGGAATTAGAGCGTTTTTGCAAAAAGAAATGACCATCTTCTAATGTTGAGACCGTTGTTAATAAGCGTTCGAGTCTTTCGCATCTCTTCGAAAACCTAAACTAAAGTAAACTATTTTTATAACTAGACATACATTGCTTTCATACTATTTTCCATGTCGGCAGAAGCAGGATCCGTAAAAAAAATCATTGGATGAATTTGTAAAACATTTACATCAACGTTTGGCTTGTTATGTATGCCTTTATTTCTAAAAAAAAAAACGTTTACTAGAATTAAAAGGTAAACATACTCAATTCCGATTCTTACAAGTGCTAAGGCTTCTGCTTGCTTAAATACTTGCTTACAATAATGATAAAGGAGTTCTTCTTGTTCCAATCTCTATAAATAAGATATATTACCGTATGTTCTCTAATAGGCTATTACATAATCGCTTGACCCTCTTACACTTTCAATAACTTTTCATGATTTATAATATTCTGAAAAACTAAAGATCTATTTTAACAATGTCTAAAAATTGTAAAAAACAAAATAATTCTAGAAGTAAGAGCATTAAGCGATTACCTAATGTAAGGAGTGGGCTACTGCTAGAGAAAATACAATAAGTCTTACCGTTGCTCCAATGTTTGGAAACCACTCTATAACAGTTTCTAATGCTACTCTCTTGCCATTTAGTTGAGCAATTTTATCCGAATGGCATAAATATGGAGCTGAGCATCGAATTAGAACTTTGTGACCGCCGATTTTAAAGAGAGAATATCGCTTTCCAGATTTGCTGATATTCTTACAAGACTCTTCAGACGTAGAACTAATTGCTGACAATATATTATCGAGTGGATTATATCCGATTGGATTCCTGCAACGAAAAAGTCTGTAACATTTATATGCATTACAATATAGAGGAATTTGAAGGCTTTGACTCTTCTATTTCGGTAGCGTTATTTCCCTCTGTTTTCTCTAAGTCTATTTCATTTAATTTTAAAGCAACTGTAGGATTATCTAATAAAATAAGTCTTATTATATTTTCTTTATAAAAAAAAATACCTTTCTTCCTTTTTTCAACATACTGATTTTTAAAGGCATATTTTGAAAACATTTTTAAAAAAACAAAGTTGCATTGAGCTTGACCGTATTTCGGCTTACTAATAAATGCTACTTTGTGAAGCACTCCTAAAATGTATGCTGTTAAAGAAGGAACTTTTAAAGCAAACCGTTATAAATTTTAGTTTTTACACTAATAGAAAATTTGCATAATTCGGGACGTGCGAAGAAGCTATCTGTCATCAAATAGCAAGCTGTTGAAGCATCCATTGCAATATTAATGCCCTTCTCCTGGCAGATCTCTAATGCCATCTGAAACATTACTCGAAAAGAGAAATTCAAACCGTATCTTCCTCAATTGGGAATTTATTAGCACAGTTTGGTTGATATTGGGAACTTGATCGATTTGTCAAATTTCGAGTTTGAAGTGTTAAGCGGTCTTCCAACGATGGAATCTGAAGAAAAAATATAGAAATGGCAAACGGAAACCATTACTCTAAGTCTTTCTGCTAGACCTTGTACGTTTATTTCATAGCATTCTGCAGTTTTAGAATCATCGGGCGTGCTCGAGGTTGTATCCCATGAAATAGTCTGAAGTACGTCAACTATTAACAATAGTATTAGACCTACTTCTATCGGTTCTTTGTAAAAACGCATACCATATACTGCCTCAAATCTCTTCGCTTGTCGAACCTACAACACCATTGATAACTATTTTTAAAAAGTTACTTTGCAATATGTTTCCATATACTCGAGTTTTGGGTATAACATATTATTCAATGGATCATAATGTTCTGCAACTACACGCTGGTTTAATTTGATTCTTTCTTCATTTAGTTTATTGTCGTTTTGCTTAGAAAAATTTATAACTTATAAAAATATAATCAAACTTTTACGTCTTCTTTATTAGCGCTAAATCTATATTTACCATCGTTAATATAACTTTGATATACTGAAACCAAACGCTTATGGTCATCATTTGAAAGGATCTTAAACAGTTTATGCAAACTAATCTATACTCACTGAATATGTGTCTTGGGGAAAGTGGTTTTTAACAGCTGGTGTCCAAGGTTTGCAATTTTTTCTTTCATTGGCTAATGACTTTCTCACTGCCCTACATAGTATTGGTTCTTGCTTGAGTTTTTTTGTTGCTGGTTCGGAGGAGTCAAAAGCAGCTTTTTTTGGAATTTCATTCTTTCTTTTACGAAGCATAATTACTTCTTTCCTTGCTTCTACCCTATGAAAATATATCATTATTTCTTGTGAACCACTTACTCGCTAATATTTCTTAGTCTTTGAATTTCCCATCCAAGCATTGCATCCGTAAGACCATGTTGCATGTTCATATTATTGATAGTTTCGTCTATTTCTTCTTTCGAAGATTTAGCTGTTACTTTCCTAGCTGCTGCCTAGAATTTTATGATGAAAGACAATAAACGCTTACTTTGGAATGGGTTTTTCTATTTTGTACAATCTCCGTTGGTTCAACTGTTTCATGCTTTTTTGACTCATTCTTTTTTAGTAACCAAGAAGGTGTTTTGATATTTGGAAATATTTTTTCCTTTCTTGATGTATGGGATAACTTTAAGTCAGAACATTCTTTACAATAATTACTAAAGTGTTCTGTTACACCTGAAATTTTCTATACAAACGAGTTAATACTGTCTGATTTAGTCTAAAAGAAAAAACAGACCATCTACATCGCATTCATCCCGAAGTTTTTTAAGCCTTGGACAATAGATATTGTCTTCCTCATCCATTGAGATTCTCCTAAAAAGATCTATTTGAGTAAAATAAGTTACAATATGCAGTGATCTTGTACTTTGGAAGGGAAATTATTATTTATTTATATAATCCAGTACTTTTCTTATTAGAGTAAATTCTATTTTTGCCTGCATGAAGTGAAACATTGAAATCTTGCACAAAAACAATAAAAATGGTAAAAAGAAAATGAAAATGTATTCGAATAATTATGACCTCTCAAAGTACAAAAGAGCCCAATAATCATCATGAATACTTAAAGACTACAAATAAAGAGTAGCTGGAAAAGGGCAAAAAAAGCGCCATAAACCCAGGTTTAGGAAAGTCCGGCACCTATTACAGTGTAACTTGTAACTACAGTAATCGCAGCGAGACCCAAAAACATGACATACCCTAAATGTGAATAAAAATTTGTAACTCAACAACTGAATTTCAACTTGCAAAATGATGCATAACTGTCCCTAACATGCCAAGGTAAGCCAAAGAAGAGAATGGATGGGCCTGAGTATTAATAACTAAAGACGTTGACAAGAAAATGTCATACAAATAACTTCAAATTTAACCAGTCTTTTCATTTTTCATGTCGCGAATTCAATGCAAAGCTTGTGGAATGATTTTTAAAAGAATTGAATTCCTCAATGAACATGAGAAAATACATGGAATTAAGTAAGTTTGTTGCAAACAAGCAAACAAACATTTTAACAGGTTAGTTGAGTGCTGGGAGCCTAGTTGTTCAAAGATATTTGCTTCTGAGGCAGCTATGAAAAGACACTTGAAGTTACATTCAGACGAAAGGTAAAATTATTACTAAAACAACATAAGCAAAACAGTGGTCATTTTTTAGATTCGCTTGCCAATATCAACAGTGCGATAAAAAGTATAGATCAAAAATTGCTTTAAAAAGACATGAAAGAAATCATGCTCAGACAAGGTACTATTAAAAATTAACTTTGTCTACTAATATTTCAAAAATTCAATGATATTTCAGAGTATTTATTTGCCAAGCATGTGGAGCCTCATTTAACTACAGTGAGCCTTATAAAATTCATTTGCGACGCCATGCAAAGGTTCAGTTATAATTTTATTAATGTAAATACAATTAGATATATCCCTATACTTGCTTTCATTGTCGCAAGAATTATATTTCAAGAGCAGCTTGCAGAAAGCACATGAAATTACTGCATAAATGTGATGCCTCAGTCATTAGAGATGGTGAAGGACAAGTTGTATTGGCTGATTAAAATAAAACATTTATTTAGGCCCATTTTAGTGGCTTATGTCTGGAAAACAATAACCTTATTTTAAGGACCCTTGGAAGAGGGTTTCAAAAAGTTCCACTAGACGTCGCGTTTCAGCACTGAAACAGCTTTATTTTGAGTCGACTGTAGACCTACATTTGCTGCGAGAGAGGTCCTAATCCAGCCATTGAATTTGAAACTTCTTCAATCTTCGCCAACATCTAAATGCTATTTTTTAAAACATATAACCGACAAATATACAGCATATGTAGACTTTACATTTGCATCGGCTGCATCACAAGCCTCCCCTATAGCCGAGCCATAGCACTGAATGGATTCAAGAGTTAAATCAGACTTTCCGTGAAGAGAACCCCTAAAACTTCGCATTCTTTTAAATTAGATTTGCGTACCAACCTTAAATTTCTCAGAACCACGTCTAAACTAGCAGCTATGTCGTTTGCATGTGACTCCAGGTCTACCAGGATTTTAGGGTCAGGTAATGGGGGAGTAGAGGAACCGCCCTTTGAGCATTTGTAGCTTGCTCGAATCTTTTCCTCCAAATCAGCTGCTACGAAAGTATTTTGTTCTCTGATAGGTGTATTATTTCCAGTTGATACACTGGAAGCAGTCGAGCTACAGGGTGCTTCCGCGTCCATTTTGAAGCAGGCAAAAGCTTGGTATTATTATAAGTAGATACAAATATAGAAGTATAACGGTATAGATAACCAAAAACATAGTCAATAAATAATGTTCACCTTTATATTATCGCAACATAAAAAGAAAAGACCTGTAGATGTTTGAGATTCTCATTTTTTAAAATAATTATTGGAGAACATCTTCTCCGAATGTTGTCAACTGTCTCCTTCTTTCTGGAGATTCTGCCCTCTCTTCGTCAAATACGCACAATTGAAAGCTGTTTTGACCCATTAGCATGTTATATAAACGATGGTGACCTGGAGCTACATCGGGACCTCCACGAGAGGGAGGAGTACCTAAAAACTGTAAAGGTAGTTATGAAAGCAAACCAAAAGCAAAAAGAGAGAAATAAAGATCGTGAAAAAGCATTCTAGTTCTTATATCCTAAAAGATTTAAAATCATATCAAGTAATCTTACATTAGGACTTTGAATAAGTCTCCATATTTCACTTGCTACATCACCAGTATTACATGGATTGGCGCTGCTGAAGTCGGTGCTAAAATATACAACATAAAATAATAAATGAATTTCAAACTTGTTTTGTGTGCAAAAGGGTGGCTTTAAAGCTAGCTGCTGTGGAATAAACATTCTAATTGTCGGATCGCTATCATTTTCTGCCATTAGTAGCAGCTTTTTGAGATCATCTATACATTTTCTTTCTCTTACATTAGCTATACGGTCCACTAGGATTGTAATTGCAGCTTTCCTCATCTAGAATCAATAATTGTTTTTTTAAAGGAAAAACTAGCTTGAATGCATATTTTTGGTGAAGCAAATTTCCAAAATATCTTAGAATCATGGGGAATGTATGCCAATTTTTGCAACTGAAATATTTAAAAAGTATATTGAGCAAATCAGTTACGTGGTATATTCCAGTAAGAGCTGTTATTCCGACAACTCTTCCAAAACTCGGCTTGAGAGTATCCATGTTAAGTGCTAATGTTAATTCCTGGAAAATATATTTTCAAATAAAATCTGCAAACTTTTAGTGTTTGCCTTATTTCAGCAGGCATGGTTTCAGCAGAGGTTGCATGTCCAATGTTAGTGTTAGTTACGCTGGACCACAGGGCAGAAATTAGCGCTGCTCGATAGTTGTCATCAGAATATCTAAAATATGTACTAAATACTTAATATTTTTATATTTACCTATTACTTGAATTGTCATTGAGTCTAATTAACTCCAAAATGAAATACTGAACCTCTCTTAGTCCCTGATTTGATTGCCTCATTTTGGCAACTGCTTGAGGCAGAGCTTGCATTAAAAAATACTGTTGTAGATAGTTTGAGGTTGCAACAAAATTATTTGATTTGGGGATTTGTGGGCACGATTTGGAACCAAACATGTCGCTGAAGCAACTACCAATAAAAACTATATATAAATTACCGAAAAATTTCAATTAAATCAGGAACTCCTGTCCAGGATTCTGTCATTTTACTTAAAACTGTAGAAAGGCAAAAAGCAGCTCGACAGCGAACCCTATTTAAAAATGCTTCAGTTAGATTAAATGTACCTATAGAAAAACATATCTCCTTTAATTGTTTCTTTTAGTACCATTCTACTCTGAGCGCTTGGAGTTGCTTGTAACCGTTCTACAGCCAATAATTGAGCAACTACATCTCTTTCGTATTTAAGCATATACTCCCATTGATAATTAGGTTGCCGAATAGACATGTTCCTCAAAAGAAGTAATTCGGGGTCTGCTCTAAATTAAAATCTTAGATTTTTATCCATAAAGCTACCTAATCCACAGAACAGGCGAGTCTGGATCCATATTTGTGAGGTCTACTTCAACTTCTTCTCCTGAAAAGAGCGGTACTTTTTTCTGCAAAAATGTATAGGCTAAATAAGCAACTTGGATTTACTCTTTTCTGTCTTCTCCCTTTTGAGTGGCATTGTAAATCAGATCGTGAAATTTCGCTGTCAATTTGAACAATATGCGTGAAAGAGCCATCTAATTCTTGAACTTGTACAGTCAAAGGACCAACATATCTGAATATTTTTTAAGTCGGAAGATAGATTAAAATTACTTGAGTCGACCATTTCCTTCATCAAGATCTTGTTTTACTTCTAGTTCGATCATATTTCTTTTTCTATTGAATGCAAAATTAATATGAAATGATGCATGACCACCAGAATAAATCCATTGCTCGAGAAAAGTTGGTATCTCATGACCCGTAACACTAGTAACTGTGCGGAAAAACGACTCAGTTGAAACAATCTAGATTTTTTGAGTTAATTAAATTATTCAAAGTACCATATGTGTCCAAGAGGCCGGCCGATCTCGCCTTTCGCTCATTTGCTGAGCGACTGTAAGAATTTTATGCAAAACCTGGAAGAATGGCTCCTTTCCTATTCTTTTTAGTAGCATCCTCAGAACTAAGTATCCTTTTTTGATAAGCATATCGTAATAAATCGGTGAGCATAATTCTTCCATGCTGGGTTCACAGTGCATATTATTGCGAGTTGAATGATTTACAAAGGGCCGTAGAATTAGCTATGACTAATATTGTATTTTAATGACCTGTTCGTACTTTTCCCCATTGAGTCTCATAATCAATTACTGCTGACAAACTCTTCTTTACTTGGTACATTGATTCGCTGTAGCCAAAAACCTTTTCTACGAATTGTGATGTTATAAATCTGAAGAAGATAAAGTTAAAAATTAGGAGGATATTTACCTTGATAAAGATTTCGTTAGCCATGAGTCAACAAAATGTGAACATGCTATAAAACAGCCAAAAAATTGTTCCGCTGCAGCCAGTGCAATTGTTTGTCTACAAGGCTAAAATTGATTAATTAGGTAGACTGCTTTGAAAGTACCTGAACGGCATCAAGAATTTTTTTATGATAAAGGACGTTTACAGAAAAGATTGTTAGGCTGCTATATGATGTGACATCATCAGGAACCTGAATCTATTCTTGACTAAGTATTTAAATATACCTTATCGACGAATACTTGTTTATACGAGGTAAATGGATATCGGCACGAGAGTAGTTCTTCGAAATATTCGAACACCTTATCTAAAGGAGCAACGGTGTACTTCACTAGGGAGAGGAGACCAGGCAAAGCAAATGTTGTAAATTCCGATATATCGGGGTGTCCATAAGTAGTAAAATTTCCAATTGCCCAACCCATATTACAGGCTGAAGTGGGAATTGATTGCTGATATGTATATGTTTTTTGGCGAAGATCTTCAGTAAATTCAACATCCTGGACTAAAAGCTTAGTTCGACTTATAATAAATATACCATCAGTTCTGCGCTAGCAACAGCTGTGTATGCTGCTTCGCATGTAATTTTTAGTCTCCATATTGCTAACTGATCTGGAGCATCTATACAAGGCAGCCACATTCTTGTTCCACTTGCTAGCATTGAACGGTACGTGAAAACATGTGCTCCTTTTTCCATTGATCCATCTCTGTTTACAGAATAATTAAATTGCACACCCTGATGCTAGATTAAACTAAAACGAATCAACTTACAGCTTTCGGTTTTTGTACTACAATTGGTATGCAAAGTTTCATGCAGAACATATTTCTAGATAGATCGGCAAGTTCTGGTGGAATTGTAACTTTTAAGTTATCTGAGAATTGATAAGAGTTGCCTATAGAATAAAGCTCTTACAGTCGTCATTTCTTAGAGTGGTAAAAGTATAAGATGTATAATCTTTAAGATTCTCTGCACTATATGGTACTTTTCCATTCTGAAATTCCTTTCGGTTGTACTATACAAACGTACAACTGTTGAATCCACTCTAGAATATTGTGCTTCAATATCGTTGATAGTCACTTTAGCACTTGAATTGACTTCTCTGGGCAGAAGTGCATCTAAATTAAATGTAGCGACATATGATAAAACTACATTGGCCCAAATGCAGCTTTAATTCTTGTAAATCAGGCACCGTTGGCACAATAGATAGTTCTGTGTAAAGGTGAAATGATTCATCAACAAACGAGATATCACTTATTTCTACCTAAACAGCTATATTGAATGATCCAAACTGGACTTACTATTTGAGTTAGAACACGATAATCTGCGTAACTATCTATATATGGAGCTGGAGGCGGCTCGTTTTCTTGTGGTGCTTGAGGTTGGATCGGAGCTGGCTGTGGTTCAATGTTGACATTTTCATTATTAATTTGGTTATTATACGGCTATAAATAAAAATTTAAGAGTAATATGCCTTAACAAACCTGTCCATTGTGAACTGGTGAGGCTCGATTCTCCAAGTGAGGCGGAGGGTTAGCATTTGGATAGCCATTAGCATCTGCCCAGTCCATCTAACACTAGGATGTAAACAAGTGAAAGCAAAAAAAAAAAAGAAATTGGATTTTGGTAAAGCCAATAAGTAGAAAATATTTTCGCTAATAAGTAACATTCTATTAAATTTCTTTGTATAGAATACCGTCAAAACTATTGGAAACAGGCAAATAACAATTAGCAACCTTAACGGCCGCTTAAAACTAAAAATTATTGCTAATAGGAGCTTGCTTTATGTTTAGGAATAAAGCTAAATCCATCTGGAGTTGGACCCAATAATCTTTGGCTGATTTCTATCCAATCGGATGCTCTCGCACTACTTAGTAATGTTTCCAAATCATCTCTTCCGTAATAAGCAGGAGGGCGGTCATTCATTTTCTGAGGTAGCACTTCAAGAAGACCAACAGGTATATACCTGTATTGAAAAATGAAAAGGTAGCTAAATTGTCCAACCTGTAAGTAAATGAAAGCCATTCTAACAAAAATCTACGGGTTTTTTCAACGCCAGAAAAGTCACTTCCCCAATGGTCCAATCCATAATCAACAAATCTTAACAAAAACGTAAAATGTAGATATGAAGCATACTTTTTAAAAAGATCAAATCGCTCTCTAGCCGAAATATCCCAAGTACGACGCTCTTCGATTTCTGTGAAGATCCAAGGTTTTATTAGCGCGCCTCTGCCAATCATACAGCCAGCAATTGGATAGGTATCCAATCTCTGCTAAAAGTATTCATAGAATTTGTTAACTTACTTTATAATAGTCTTCCCATGCTAAAATATCTCCGCATACCTATATTATACTGATTATAATATGAATAACACGCCTACCCATAAAGGCATCTCCATAGTGCTGGTTGCTTCAGAAACAGGATGAACAAATTCCCAGTTGGCTTGACGAGTATAGCGCTGTTCTCTATAACAAGTTTGATATGAAATATAAAGAGATATATAGTCGTACTTACTTGCTTCTTGGGTGAAAGGTTACCAGTGAAGGCGAAAACGCTGCTAGACTTTTTAAAGAGCTAATTGTCTCGTGTGCCGTTAAAATGCCCTCTTTCAGTCCTGTTCTTAGTTTTATTGTAAGAGGAACATTTTTCATTACTAACTGCATGGCCGACAGAACTAAAGCTGTTATATTCGAAACAAAATTCTTACCTTCAATCATTCGGTTGTTTCTATGAGGTAATGCACACCCGCCCCCTTTTTCATTCACAACTTCAATCGGACAGCCCATATTTACATCAATAAAGTCAATCTAAAAGCATACGTAATGAAGAACTTATCTTACATTAAATTCGTCAACTAGTATTTGAGCAGCTTTTGACATCGTATCAGGAAAGCCACCGGCGAGTTGCACGCCAAAAATTTTTTCCGAGGGATGACGTTTTACAAGAGAGTATTCTGATGGTGAACCAGCTAATAAACTTGTAGCAAGTGCCATTTCACCACAGGTAATTTCCGCTCCATAGTCAACGCATAGTCTTCGGAATGGAAGGTTACCCTAAATAAAATATTTAAAAAAAACCTCAATACATCCTCACAACTGTGGTTAGAGGTGCCAAGTATTTCTTCCCTCTTAGCGTTTTCATATCTAGCTTTGGCGATTCGCGTTCCATAGCTCCAAAGGTCTTCTCTTTAGCAGCTTTTAACGCTTCGTCTGATCTTTTAAAATCATAATTTTTTTTTCTAAGGCAAACTTGAATGCCAAGAGTTTGACTGTTTTCCGTTGTTTCATATTTGATAGACGGTTCCTTAATATATCAATGCTATCAAGGTAAAAATCTACCTTTTGAATTTGCTTGCCTTCTTCATCCATATGTGATTTGTTAAATCTGCATGCAAAACTAAAGGGGCAGTTGCCTCTAGCCTCAAACACGGGACAATTTCCGTCAATATCGTCAGGCTTCTTTTTCATAAACGCTTCTATGGAGTGCTCTGACTGGCACTTGTCGCCGAATCTTAGACTCTGTTTCAAAATATGTACATAATACTTACTTGCAAGCTACTGGCATTATTACCGAAGGACATAGTCGAACCGATGCTGCTCGAACATTTGTTTCAGCATGCTTCATTTCCTTTTTTCTATCTTTATTCATTCCGCGACGATCCTTTCGTTCTCTTTTATTTTTTTCCTTAATTTCTGCTACAGTAGCTTTTTCATCTAGTCCTAAGCCGGTGGTAGCTTTTGCAAGCATTTCATCGCGCTGAATTTATAAGAAAATAATAATGGAACGTACAGAAATAACATATTCCTTTTTTATTGGTGCAAACCCATTTCCCACTTGTGTATCAACCGAGATCATCTAAATTTAATATAAAGAACAGAAGGTAAAAATCTAGGATTAAAGTAGTTAGAGGACTCAGCCTTTCTTTCAGGAATAATCAAATTGCATAGTGGCGTGAAAAAACAGAAAGCCAAAAAAAATCAATCTTTATAAAAAAACTGCATCTTCAATAAAAGCTTCATTTCTTGTTTTATAATTGACGTTCATCTGATAATTTTTAATATATCCGCAATTGACACATTTTCTTTGTATAATTTTTTTCTGTATTGCTGTAAGCTCAAACCGGTTGTTCTATAATTATGTTGTAATAAACAAAGATACCTACCCCTGCAGCAAGTACTTGCCAACACTTTTTACAAAAAATCCTCTTAATTGCTGGATCAACTTTAGAAAACTCGGTATCTAGGACACCTCTGAAGTGTTTTCCTATGCTTCGACTTATCTTAGCATATCCATCATTTATATTTACACCTAAAACTATGCTGTTAGAAACAAAAACTCACTATGGCTTGAAATCTGCAGCGCAACCTGATGTAGTAGGTTCAGTTTTAGATGCCCATGTTGTCGGTTAAACTTTTGCGATTTCTCTTTTTTCTTTTGCTGTTTCTGTTGATTGTGATCCATTGGCTAAAAAAAAAATAAGGAGTAGATAGAACATGAAAGAAAATTGAGTTTTGAGGCAGTTTTACTATTTCATCAACTTCCGTAGTCCGAATTGAGAATCAGTTGCTCGAGTTTTCAACGTTATAAGGAAAAATAAATTAAGAAAGTGTTTTTCGAAGGTAGATCCGAAACTATTGAGAATAGCAACGTCACCTCTCAGCTACAGCTGCTACTTTCGCTTTAAGTTCTCAATTTTGCAGAAGCTAGAAGTTGTCTAAATAGTCGTCTCCTCCTCGGGGTCTTGACCGTATAAGCTATCGGACTATAAAAATATTATAATCACATATACTATAGCTGTTCCATATATCTAATCCTCCATAAAATGTAGCCAAAACGGTCAATTCGGTGAAGAGTTTTTTTTTTTTTTTGCAAGAAACTCAAAGATTCAACTTAATAATAGAGTTATTCGAACTTAGCGCTGTGCTACCGTGCCGTCGAACTACATCTATTCGTTTAAAGACCGCGTCTCTCCACTATGCTTGGTTGTAGGCGTGCCCAGTTATTTCCAGCCAGCACGCTACTATGGTTACTAGTAGCTACTCTGTTCCGCCATAATCTTACATTCCAACTCATCATTTGCTTTTATTTTCGCTTATTCCAATTACCTGTTCAGGCATGGGAGCCGAAACACGGCGAGTTGCAGCTGCCAGTCGGCATAAGAAGACATCTCCGCCGATTCTGAGCCACGAGTTCTTCATTCAGAACCATGGAGATATCTTTAGTTGTATTCTTATGGTATTTATTATTGGCCTCATGTTTCCGGTAAGTAACTCCCTATCACTAATATGTTTTAGATAACATCAAACTTTGCAAGCGTCTTCGTTCTACCACAATACAACGAGACGATGCAATTCGCCACCGAATCTGGTAACGGCATTAGTTATTTACCTAAAACATTATTAGGACCCATTGATCAGTATGTTTACGCGACTGGAAACAGAGATATGTTCACTATTTTCTTCTATACCGTCGCTTGGGTAGTTGGACACGCTGTCATTCAGGAGTACATTTTGGATAAGCTTCAGCGAAGGGTATGTTTTTGAACAAGTGACCACAGCTGCATTGACCTCTTAAATCAAAGAAATCTGCTGAGATATCTCACAACGTATCTCCCAGTTAATCTTTTCTTTTAGCTCTAGCATGCCTTTTAATCCATTCTATATTTATAAGTTACAAGCCTAAGACAATTATTGCTTTTCAATGAAATGCCCAATGGCGGACTTGGCTGGCTTGACAAAAATATTTTAGGTACACCTTTCTAAAATGAAGACTTTCAAGTTCACTGAATCTGGCCATCAGGTCATTTTCGCTATTTATTCTGCTATACATGCAGCCTATGTTATAATGGAGTTTGTACAGCATCACACAGATCTGAAAAGGTAAGTTTAAAAGGCTCAAGCTTTGTTCTAAAAAATGTCAACACCTTTCAGAATTTGGCAAGGATATCCCGACGAGCACAAGTATATGTCTCTTAACATGAAAATCTTTGCATTGGTTCAAATTGCATACTGGACTCATCAATTCCCTGAATTCTATTTACAAAAATATAAAAGGGAGGAAATGAAGTCTAAAGCGATTCCTTCAATAATTTACATCGTCCTTATTAGCGCTGCGTACTTCATGCAGTAAGTTCTATTTCTCAGCTAGCTTCGGAACTACAGGGTGGTCCACATGAAGTGTGACGGGTTAAGAAAAATTCATTTTTGGGCATTTGTAATTTTTTTTTTTTGCTTTTTGTGTTGTTATTCGTTTTTCTCGTATTTTCTAAGTCCTACTAAGCTGCGAAGTCTGAATGTTTATAGGTAACAAATGGTATCGCATGACGATCGTTCAGCAATAGTTGCTATGCACAAACGCGACTTGTCAGTTAAAGAGATTTCAAAGACACTCAAACTACATCGCGAGCAAGTACACCGAGTCATAAAACGTTTCAAAGAGACTGGAGGAACTAAAAATCGCCCGAGAGGAAGACCAGAAAGAATTATGAGAACCTCTACCCTTCGCAAAGCTGTCAAAGACAAACTTCGTCGTAATCCGGAAAGAAGCATCAGAAAACTGGCGAAAGAGCATGAAGTCAGCCGTTCTACCATGCAGAGACTGATCAGAGAAGATCTCAAACTGTTTCCTTACAAATTTGCCAAAGGGCAAAGGCTCACGGATGAAATGAAAGCCTCAAGGTTGACAAAATGCAAAAAGATGAAAGTGCTTGCGCGCAGTGACAAGCTCAATCGAATTCTTTTCACTGACGAGAAGATATTCACCGTCGAACCACTCCGAAATGTCCAGAACCAACGGGAATTACTAGCAAAAGGAACGACAAGAATTGTTAAAGCTGAAAAAACTCATTTTCCGCAGTCCGTGATGGTGTGGGCCGGTATTTCTGGTCTGGGGAAGACCAAGCTTGTGTTTGTCCCAAAAGGAGTTAAAATCAATGCCGAAACGTATAGAGAGCAAATCTTAGAAGCTGCTGTTATTCCTTAGGCTGACGAATATGCAAAAAACACCAATTGGACCTTACAACAGGATTGGGCGCCAGCCCACGGTGCAAAGAAGACACTGGAGTGGTGTGAGAGGAATCTTCCGGACTTCTGGACTAAGGATGTTTGGCCATCAAACTCACCTGATCTCAATCCATTGGATTTTGCCGTCTGGTCGATTTTGGAGCAAAAAGCCTGCTCTTTCAAGCATAAGTCACTGGATTCACTAAAGAGAGCTCTGGAGAAAGCATGGGACGAAATCTCGCCGGAAATGACTGCACGCATCCTCAAGAATTTCACGAAGAGATTGGACGCTTGTATTGAAGCTGATGGCGGACATTTTGAATGCGATATGTAATCTCTTATGTAGAATTTTCTGACGATTTAAATAAATAAAAAATTTTCTTATTTGGCTTGATTGGTGCAAACTTGTGGGTAGTTTTTTGCGTCACACTTCATGTGGACCACCCTGTACATGACCATCCGAAAATTTATCACACTTTCGACCGAACTTCCTGGTCCCAATTATCGTATTTTCAGCTTCATGCGTTTTGCGACCGTTCTATTGTTCTTGGACTATATTTCACAAGCCGTCTTCCATTTCGCCCGTCTTTCTCATTTTTTGGAAAAGAAGCATTTTGCACAATCAACGTTTGTTAATTCTTACTAATATCTCTTGGAAGGGTTGAAATCATGAGAAAAGAACATGAAAAGAATGATGTTCTAGGAACAACATCTTTCGTCTCCAGATACATACCACTGAGATGGAGTCGTCATTGATGACCCCAAAGAATAGAAATTAAAAGTGACCAAAGGGCGCGCTAAATGTACAATAATAAAACAAGCTCACACTCGAAGGTAGAAGCATAAATTTTATTTTAGTTTTCGCATATGGAACATTATCTTTGTGGTTGTTCGACTAGCCTCTACTGTTCTGACTTTTACTACTTTCTGGTACGGATTGAAGCAAACTGAAGCAGTAAATATTGACATTAATGCTGGAAATTATAACACTAGCCTCGTCAGGCAAGCTAGTTTCACTCTATTTTATCTAAAAAATTAGACTAAACGGGATTCTGTGTCTTCTTGGGCTACAGCTTTACCAAATGTGGAACTTTATGTATTTCCACGTGCAGAAATACAAGTATGTTTTGATTAGTCTAATAGTCTTTTTATATTTCTATTAAATTTTAAGGATTCCTTTTCAAGGCTAGGCTCCTTCTTACGGTATACTTATATGAGCACAAAACTTTTCAGGGAGCGATCAGGCAAAAAGAAGGAAAAGAAAACGGTTGCGCAACCCGTTCAGAAAACGAAAAGAACGGACGATTCCGTGAGTTTCATTTTTAGAAAAAAAAAACTAGAACTTCTGTTTTATGAGAAGTGAGAATTTATAGGTGCCCATAGCTCAAATACAAACCTATTTGGGCTAACCAAAACCATGCATAGAAATGGCGTTTACACTCAAATACTTTTTCAGGAATCTGAACAAGATACAGCACCTAAAAGAGCTGAGAAGAAAAAGAAGAATTAGCCGAAAGAACTTATATAGGCATCCTTTGATACGGCATCACTATTCTATCTCCTCTAATGCATTTTTCTCTATTTAGCTGCTTATTCATGCTTTCTCTATTTAGCCAATGTTTGTTTCTTTATTTCTGAACGGGACTGTTTTCGTTTCTTCTCTTTCTGTATATCTGTATATTTATTATCTAAATAATTTATGACATAAATCCGAGCATATTTGTATACGTTTGGTTAGTGTAGGTAGTTGTGCTAATAAATACCTGGGTCGTTGAGTTCTTGCTCAAGTTTTCCTATGCAGTGGAGCGTACAATCATTGCTTTTTGACTCATTCCGTGTGGCAGCATTTCATTCCGTGTTGTTCATTGATTTTGTATTGGCTAATTAAAATTGAACTTTTCAACAGAAGCCTGCATTTCAGGGAAATGTCTAGTTGGGATAGAAGAACTCGCTTGGCTGTTTGCACAGTTAACAATTGGGCATTGGATTTCAAGGGAAATCTTGAACGAATTCTCAAAAGTAACCTGAAATCAAGTCACATCAATGTACTTGTTTTCAGCCTGTCAAGAAGCGTATAATGCCGGAGCTCGGCTTCGTCTCGGCCCAGAACTAGAAATCCCTGGATATGGTTGTGCAGATCATTTTCATGAACTCGACACTGAGTTGCATTCATGGGAAATTCTGAAAAAAATCGTGGATGCTTCTAAAAAGTGGCCAACGCTTTTTATAGTTACTGGAATGCCCGTACGACATCGTATGCTTCTTTACAATTGTATGGTTACTGTCAAAAATGGGTAAAAGGAATATTAAAATTTTGAAAAAATTCAGTAAAATCGTTCTCTTACGCCCAAAAATGAAGCTTTGCGATGACGGGGTCTATCGCGAATCTCGTTGGTTTGTGCGCTGGTCCCAACCATTGAGCTACACAACTTTTCACATCAATACAGAACTTGGATTTGAACAGGTATTTCAATGCTTCAAGAGTTTAAGAAAATTTAGAGCACCGTTCCATTTGGAGATGCTATTCTAGTTTCCGATGATGGAGTTAAGTTAGCTTTTGAAGTTTGTGAGGAACTTTGGACTGGAAACTCGTAAGCAAATTCTAGCAAATGAGAGCTTTTTTTTATTAGACCGCACGTTACTTATTGCCATTTGGGAGTGGATATTGTATGCAATTCCAGTGGAAGTTTTCACGTTTTGGGAAAGTCGAACTATCGGCTGAATCAGCTAATTTTGGGAGGGAGTGCAAAGACTGGAGGTGTTTATCTATATGCAAACCATCGAGGTTGTGATGGAGATCGGGTATATTATGACGGAGCCTCAACTATCGCTCAAAATGGAAATCTCTATGCCCAAGCTAAACAATTTGAAATTGAAGATACCTCCTTGGTCACCGCTCTTGTCGACCTGAATCGGACGATAACGTACCGTAGTCTCGCTGCCAGTAATCTTTTTGAAGTAGTTTCCTTAAAAAAGATATTTAAAAAAGTATAATTTAGGCTGCCTCTCGTCCCGAACCAACAGCTTGTCTAATCAGAGTTGAAGGTCATTTTACTAAAGAAGTGTGCCATTCCAGCGAAAAACTGACAGAAGCAATTGCAAATCCTGAAAAGCTACAGCTCTCTCCTGTTGAAGAAATGTGCCACGCACCTCCCGCTTGGCTGTGGCATTATTTAAGAAGGAGTAAAATGGGCGGTTATTTCATTCCGCTCTCAGGTGGAGCGGATAGTTCGGCTGCAGCAGCTATGGTTCGTCTAATGTGTGAGAAAGTCTGCGAAGCTATTAAAAGACGCCGAGAAACTGATGGTTTGTTATATTCTGCGCCATAACTTAAAATTACAGGAGGCGACGATCCGGCCTATTATTTCCAAGGACAGAAAGTTGGAGAAGACTCGAATGATCTCTGCAATAAAGTACTTTTCACCTGCTACATGGGTAGCGAGCACAGTTCGATTCAAACGCGTAATTGTGCCGATAATTTAGCCAAAAACATTAACAGCCATCACACCAAGTAAGCAAAATTAATGCTCGAATAAGAACTTTTTTAGTATACTCATTGATACAGCTGTTTCAGCTCTATTGGGTATTTTCAGAGCAGCATATAATTTTATTCCCTCTTTTTCGGTAGATTAAACATTTGATAACATAGAATATTTAGAGCAATGATAATCGTGAAATTATGGCACTCCAGAACGTTCAAGCCAGAATTCGAATGGTTTTAGCATATTTATTTGCTCAATTGTCTTTGGTTGTGAAGGGAAAACCAGGAGGATTGCTTGTACTAGGAACAGCAAATGTGGATGAGAGTTTGGTTGGTTATGCCACAAAATATGACTGCTCCTCTGGTGATATTAATCCTATTGGAGCATACAACAAGGCAGACTTGAAAAAATTCCTGAAGAGAGCTTACGAAGAGCATGGCATAACAGCTCTAAAAGAGTAGACAGTCTTGCTTTCGACAATAACTCTTTTTCAGTGTTATTTCTGCCGTTCCAACGGCTGAACTTCGTCCTTTAGTAGAGGGAAAAGTCGTTCAGACAGACGAGGACGAAATGGGTTTGACCTATGACGAGCTGGCTGTGATTGGAAGACTGCGCAATCCCGGGGGTATGGGCCCTTATGGTCTTTTCCTTGCCCTTCTGTCTATCTGGCACCCCAAATATACATATGATGAGGTGGATTTTATTTTACAGAAAATAGATGAGATTACTTTAGATTGCTGAGAAAGTCAGGCGCTTTTTCTGGAGATACACTTTGAATCGACATAAGGCAACAGTTTTGACTCCGGCTCTCTTCCAAGAAACATACAGCCCTGATGATCACCGCAATGATCATCGCCCATTCCTATATCCTGACTTGAGCTACCAATTTGAGAAAATTCAAGCTAAATTGGAAGAGTTAAAAGCCGATGGAACTACGTAGAATTTGAAGACAGCCCAAAATAATTAATATAAAATGTGCATTCCATGACCTTAGTTCTTTGTAGAACCTAATAAAAATTGATTTTAGTATCACGAAATAAATGTAGCAATGTATGCAATAGTTTTAAAAATTTGAAAATAACAGCATCAGACGAAATAAATAAAATAAAAGCGAAAGAAAATATAAAGCGCTTTTAATATGCAAGTCTTCCTTTTTCTCTCTCAATCTCCTAATGGCCAACAGCTTAGCTAAGCCCTTTCAGGAGAAGCCCTAAAGAGTCGTCGCACACAAACGGATAATCTCAACCCTAGCCTAGTTTTTCTACTTCTTCTTCCCACTCTCAATTTGTGAAAAATCCCCATCACTCCAAATTAGGTGCTTTCATTCACGCAGTCTGATCAGTGCCAGGTGCTCTATCTAATCCAGTTGTGCTCAGTTGCCCTGACACCTAATGGTTTACGCACTCTGAAAGAGCTCTGAATAGGAAATTAGAGACTGATTAGTTTCATGATTAAGTTGATAGTTCTACGGCCTTCTCTTTGCTCAAAATACGAACAATTATTTTCACTAGACACATAATAACAACCGAAAAGCCATTTTGGTTGTCCATAGCCAGGATTTATGTGCCCTGTGCAGCACCTCATTGGGATCCGCTCGGAGGTATCCATGTGCTACGAGTATCATAGATTTGTTTGGCTACTTGGAATATACTTAAATGAAGTCCTTAAATCTCCACTTCGTTCGGTCGTCAGTCGCAAATCCCCTTCCTCTATTGACTAATCCGCTCGGCCCCAATAAGATCTAATCCTTAGCGTCGGTCTTAAGATCCCTGACCTTAAACCCTCAATCGATCGGGACGCTAGGGCGCTTAAGGTCTCTTCGTTTACTTTACGGCCTCTCTTGTCCACCATACATTAGATTTCCATCTGTGCGATGGTCCTTAATAAGATCGATTCACTGTCTTTATGCCCTTATCTAAGCTCCTCTGTCTTCTCTTAGCATTTAGAGCTAAAGTTTTCTCGACAAATAGAAAAAGAGGACTATTTTGTATGCGGGGGGAGTTCCAACTGTTATTTACGAAGAGCCAGACAGACCTACGAAAGATCGTTGTTAAGTTGCGCCACTTTTTCCCTATTTTGCCATGAAGCGAGACCTTTCCGTATTATTCCACAACTGTCAGCAGGCCAGCCTATACATTTCCCCGCCAGCATGAAAAAATCAATGTACAACAGGGCACTAGCGACGCTAGCCAGTGCCGGCTGGCCGATCTGTTTTGTGCCCGGTATTAATAGTCAGTTGACGCCGACTAGGCTCGGGTCCGAAACTGCCAGCTTGTGTCTACTACTCTCAGTCTCCCAGCTGATGGGGTGTTTGCAGCGCGCAAGGGTTAGGCCACATGCTGGGTGCTGATTTTGGGCTTGTTTTTCTGTCGATAGAAAAACGTCCTCGCGGATTTTTTCTTTGCCTATATCCGTATCAAATTGCTGCTGGTCAGCCGAA
Source organism: Oscheius sp. JU1382 (assembly GCA_932521405.1). Classification (NCBI taxonomy): domain Eukaryota; kingdom Metazoa; phylum Nematoda; class Chromadorea; order Rhabditida; family Rhabditidae; genus Oscheius; species Oscheius sp. JU1382. The sequence goes on along the minus strand of OW051478.1, from coordinate 68,213 downwards.
CGTATTTTGATTAAATATTTAGTCTCGTTTTTGCCTTCTTTCCTCACTGAGTTCCCATAATTGCAATTACACGAGTTTTAATCAGACTCTCTCAGCTGTGAGCATGATCACCTGGGCAACACACGCAGCTGCCTTATCCCCTCTAAGGCTGGTTACTCGCCCTTTCGATGGAATTAAGATTCGTTTCGCGGGAGTTCAATGTAATTAGAACGAGGCGCTCTAATAAGCAGTTGAGGTAGAGAGAAGAAGAAGAGAACGATGAGAAAAAGCCTCTAATAATCAAAGAGATGATTTATTCCTAAAATCCGATTTTTTTATCAATAAAGGTCGACTGTCCTTTTATGCTTGCGAGCAAAAGTTTTGAGAGAAATCGGATCCAAAGAACTAAACAAGACTGATGCTTTTGTAGTCTCTTCTCTTCATAAACGCCCCACATATTCACAGAGAGTAACGTCCCCTAACGCAGTAAGAGGATTATTCGACCGGTCTAGCCCTATACTCTGCCTCTGTGCCTTTCCCTCCTCTTCATTATAGCTTCTATTGATACCTTCTCACCTAGGCGGAGCTTGAGCCTTGTTTGCCGTCAGCCCTTCTCTCCGAGGCAACGGCGCACAGGTGCCTCTCGGGGATAGTGGGGTGTAGCTCCAGGAAACAACGACAATTATAGCTCTAGGCGCTAATCTCAAGTTTTGAGTACTTTGGCGTTTTTCATAATCTAACAATCAAACCTATTCCTTCTCACAACACGTGTCAAACAACAAACGCTCCTCCAGCCGCCAGCCTCCACGAGAGCAAGTGCAAAAGTGCCTTAAGGTGGACCCAAGAGAGGCACTTTACATCGCCCCCGGGGTCTCTGTTACACCCTGAGCCTCCTGGCTCCGTTTAGGTTTACGAGAGCTCTTAGCTCAGCTCCTGCGCACTGTGTTTACCTCCAGTCCCCTCTGCCTGTTAATGTCATCCACCAATCACGAAAGTAATTGTTAAGTAACACATACTTCCTCCAATGAATACAGTGTGCCGAGAGAATATTCCCAGTCTTCTTTACGCGCCTTTATTCTTTACCACTCACAAATTCAATACTCTCTTCTAATGGCTTGGCCGCGAAAACCCACAGTTACATTTCTGAATACAATTGCTGTTATGTTAGCGCGTCTAGAGGAGAGCCTGTGGCGCGCTCTCTCTCTCTCTCTCTCTCTCCCTGCTTCCAATCAATTGCTTTTATTAGTTTTTATTGAATTCTTTGAGGGGCAAAAGAATCGTTCATCTTCGAATAGGGCCTATTCAATGACTTCTCTTTTCGAAACTATTTGTCCAAAGAGGATATAGTTATCTCCTTTTTATTATTTATCTCAACATTGATGATTACTTTCCAGGGTAAAACCTAAAAGATGGATGACTACAAGTATGCTATTGTTAGGCTGAAAAAGTCGCAAATGGTGGAATTCTTTGGTCTCATTGTAGGCTATTCTTAGTACAAAGTAAAGCAAATCTTAGGCTGGCAATGGATTTACGGACGTGTCTTTCGTTTCAGATATTAGTCAAGCAATAACAGAAAAGCAAAATGCTGATCTGCTAGCAAAAGAGCTGAGAGATGAAAAGGTTTTTTTCATATACATATGCAACCCAAAAGAATCTTGAAGATAGAGTCCGAGGATCAAGCAGATGCATCTACCACCTCACCCACTACTGATGACCGCTTTCACGGTTCTCTCAACAATCATTTGGCCATGATGTGTGTACCAAAAAACTCAGGATCGCCCAAAATGAACGGTAACGATCTTGGTGCACAGATGGAAAACGGTCCTGCGAGTCCTGCGCCGAGTCTAAGAGACCTTGAGGTAAGTATTACCGTACAGCTAATTCGCTCATTTATTATATGTCCTCGAAAACCTTGTTTGTCGAAGGTTCTTCGCTTCTAATCACCTTGTTTTCGCCTAGAGCTTCTATTCTGCGTGTGCAGCCGTTACCTAGATACCGCTGGCTGATAGAGGCTCTGATTGAATGAAAGCAGGCGCCTTTGATTATCGCTAGAGCCTACGTAGCGAGGGTATTAATCCCAGGGACCGATTACACTATGAGAGAGAAAGAGAGAGAAATGCTCAATTCATCATAATTTTTGCAGGATATCGCCGCTGCAGCCTCTTCCGACCTATTAAGCAATCTCTTCGCGACAGTTAGTGCTTTTTAAACAAAAACAACAACATTTAGCATCAAATCCCATTCGGAAATACACCTCCACCGCATGGCCATACGAGGAATAGTCCATACAAATCAAACTCAAATCCACCGGTGCTTCAATTTCAAACACGAATGAAGGGATGGCAACGAGAATACATAAAAGACGTAATAAACAATGGACATTATCCCACCGAAGAAGAATTACGCGACATTGAGCAGAAATGCGATCTCAGCAGAAAGCAGGTAGAATACGCCTTTAGCAAAATTCATTTTTAGGTGCTACGCTTTATTGCCAAACGCCTTGTGAACCCAAATCGAAAGCCTCGAGCTGATTGGCGAGCCGATAAAGCTGCTGATCTCTCTCTGAGCGACAGCCTCCCCATGGCCCTGGTAAAAGAAGAGCTTGCCTAAAGCCTATTTCAAATGCCCTCTATTCCGGTCATTTTTTAGCTTTAATCCGGCCACTAACTGGTATTGACTCTTAATATTTCTCATACTTTTCTATCATCTGCAGTGTGATATTTGTCTTTTTATCTGGAAACTGTGAGATTCAGCCTATTTCATAACATAAAAATGTGATTATTTTTTATTTTTTGGCTTTTTGTGCACTACAATGGCACAACTATAGAAACAACAAAGTTTTAGATTCGAATAGATATTAGGCTTCCAGCCCATAAGATCATATTTCCGGGAAAAGAGTGCTTGTCAAAATAGCTCTACAAATCTCAGTAAAAAGAGAAAAATCCCTACAGTGAGCATTTTAATCGATACATACTGAAACCACAATTAATTATGGCCAGAATAGTACAGGGGAAAGGCGATGCGGTAGAAAGTACTGGGGTATTTCGAAGCGAAAATAACGAATAACAACACCTAGAGGGGCCAGCAGGCCTACCCGAGCGCATTGCGGATATATAATAAAGAGGCAAAATTTTTAGCGCGTAGAACTTAGAATAGAAAAATATACAGAGATATTCTGCACGCCAAAAATCCGCTTATAAAAATAACAAGCGAGGGGGGAATGTTTTTGAGAAGAGCGAGCTGACAGTTTTAAAGGGTTGCACCGGGTCAGAATGACCAGAATTTTGTAGAAGAACGCTCAAACAAAGGTTGATGTTGAGCCTTTCTCTGGACGCTCAGCCGGGAGTAAGTTCTTTTGTGGTACATATTGGCCTAAAAGTTTTTCACGTCTCAATCTCTCATAGTTAGCTTACCAATGAAGCTACCATCTTCTGTAAACCTTCCTGGATCTGTATCGCCATATTCAGCCATTGAGTCTGTTTCTGATGGGTGACTACTTCCAGCCAGGGATCTTTTATCATCGTCGCTAAAATGTAGGCAAATTTAAAAGTAAAGCAGAAATAACTTACTTTCCATACTCTCCAAAATGTTGCTTGCCCAGGATAGGCTCTCTTCCTTGTTCTCGCTCCTTCTCCGAAACTGGATAGTTCTGGCCTCTATGTCGGCAAAGTGCACAACAGATACAGCAAATTATGGCGAGAAGAATAAGAATAATAAGCAGGATCAGCAAAAGCCATAAAGTCGCTGGTCTCACTGCTAAAGATAAAAACATAAACGAATTTTAAAAGACTCACGGCGCCCTGTGGTGGTTATATGGCTGATTGGAGAATATGTCATCCTCTCTTCTCCAGCAGGATCTTTTTGGATGGCAGCCACGCGGACATCGTATCTAGTACCCGGATTCAATTCGTTTATAGTTACAGTTAAGTCATCTCCTAAATTTGTCTTTTATACATAGCCTTTGTTTTCTTACCTTGTTGTTCCACAGTCTTCCAACCATCTTCGCCAGCTCCGTCCTCTTTATATTGGACCGAAAAAGTGTTTCCGACTGGAGCTCTCGTGACTTCATCAAACTCAGATGGACGGAATGAAATGTTAAAGTAAGTGCTTCCGATGTCATTTTCAACGAATGTCGGAGTGCCGGGGTCTACTGAAAGTTGTACTTCCGGTTATATAGGGGTAGTTGGTCTTGAAATTTGAATCACTATTCAAATTTTGCCGCACTTCCTTTAGTCTACCCCAGAAAGAATAAAATCGTATCATCTGTTTGTCATCATATATCTGTCTTTTATTACGCTATGCGTCACATAAAAGGCGAAACATCCCCAGCATCTGGGAAGATACAAAGATTCGTACGTTTTCGGCTACAAACTTGTTAGAGGAAGCTTCGATTGCGACCCAGAATCCAATTCGGAATTCAATTGTTTCGCAGGGGTCTGGGTAGACGCTTTCTGTTCCTGCTATTCTCTTCATTAGGTTTTTCGACCAAAAACGCCTGGAATCCATTTCGGCGAGCAGGGGAGAAAGATAAATGGGAGAATTTAATCAGCAACGCAATATTATTTTTATGACTATTTTTTTGAAAATGATTCTAAATTTTTAAGACAAATAGATTTTTCAAGGGAGTATAAAAGAAAAACTCACATGATCCTGCGTTTACCTTCAATAATAGGCACAATATAGGTAAAAACAGCATGCTCTATAGTTGTGCAAAGAATAGAGAGCTCTAATCCAAACCAGTTTTCACAAAATGAGTCGCTTGGAAATGTATAGCAAACGGACTGGTCGGCAAGGGCGGGTCAATGCAATGCCTCTCTTCGCTCATAACGCGCAGCTGAGCCCCCTTTGGACACGCCCCTTCTTTACTAATAAATCGGTGGGTCCTAGCAATTAGTCTTTTCAATATATGGAATACCCCAACCTGGCTGGGCGGAGAGCAACAGGTGAGGCGTGAAATCGCCGTGGAAAATCTTATTAGCTTTCATCTGAGAGAGCGAGAAAGAAAGATGTAATTTGTTGAAAGGACTTTTGCCTTTTTGTTTATTTCTCTCCAAATAGAGCTTTCAAAGAAGACTGAATAAGGAAGCCTTTCCCAAACTAACAGCAAGCTAATTATTTTGCTCTTTTTTGTGCTCTTCTTGTTAGGAACCAATTGATCAACTAAAGAGCTGCCGCAATCCGCAGCGCACCTGCCTCGGATTAATAATAATTTCAGGATTTGTGTGACCTCGACCAAAATTGAGCCGAAAAAAATGTTTGAGGGATACCCGCTCAACTTACCGCTGTCGGCAACAATTTCAGGGAGGGTCACGACATCGAAGCTGTTCGGATCGCCATCACCGACTCCGGTAGCCGCTTTAACGATGAAGCGGTACGGGGTCTCATATTCGAGACCTTCTATTCTTGTTTGTGTCTTCTTGGGATCCACTATCGTCGTATGGCAATCTCTTTCCACCACTTTATCATTCTGCTTTCTACACGCTTCCACCAAGTACTTCTGAATGATTCCGTTCTTTTGCCTTGGTTTCTTCCATATTAAAGAGACAACTCCCTTTTCTTCTGGGTTTTTATTATTCATCGGATAGACTCTCAATCCTCTGACGGAGCTCGGTACTAAACATTTTAGAGCATATAAGCGTCTAAATTACCGCCTTCATCAGTTCGGAATTGTAATATGGCGCTCCTCTCCCCTTCATTGGCGCCATTGATGACTTGAATTACAGCATAATTCATAGTGCCTGGTTTGAGATCTGTGATCGTTCCTTCTTGAGCATTCGGACCAAAAACGGCATATTTTGGCTTGACGTTGTCAGAGTCATCAGATCGTCGGAACTGAAAAAAACAACTAAAAAAACAATAATCCTACTCTCTGCGCTCTGACACTCCTTCTCCATCGCCTGTTCTCTTCCTCTTCTTCCTCCTCATCTTCGCTTGGATCAGCCCAATATGTGATTTTATATCCTGAGAAGTTTCCATTGGCAGTGGATGGGTCGATTGGTGTCCAGGCAAAGGTAGCAGTCGTTCCATCCTTGCTGACCAGTTTGAAGTCTTGAGGAATTGATGACGGGATTCCCTCGCCGGAGCGACCTTCAATCGTCTGTGGCTCAACGCTGGCTGTTCCCATATCGTTGACCGCTTGAACTTGAATCTCGTAGGGCTGGAATGGTTTAGCATCCTTTTCATCTTCTAAACTGATAGTGTGACGCCCAGAGAAAGGATCGGTGACTTGTTCCTCTTTGAACGGAGAATTTTGTCCGGCTGGCCGATATCTAAAATATTACATTATAAAACATTTAGTATATTTTTACTTGATTCTATAGTGAAAATTTTCTCCATTCCATTCCTCTCTTGGCATAGGCTTCCAATGGACTACGATATTTTCAGGACCAGAACCTTTAGCAGAAACGTCAGATGGATTTTTATCAGGATTCTTAGAAGGTGTAGCACATACATCGCGGACTTTTGTGGGAGCACTGTCTCCTACAGCATTTCTAGCTATCACTCGGAAAGTATACTAAAAATAAAGAACCTTTAAAAAAAGAGGAGAGTCCTACCCTTCCAAAAGGTTGCAGTGCAACAGTAGCTGATTGCCGTACTCTCCTTTGATTGTCTTCAATGTAGTCACCGACGACTCCAACAGGTACGGGATGTGTTGTCCACATATCGGAGTCAGTCAAACTATCCATTTGATATTGGATCCAGAACTCTTTAACTGGAACGATGGTTGACTCAGGTTCCATATGCTCGAAAGTAATCTCGGCTGATTGGGCTGCAGCCTCGCATTTACTCACATATCCGGCAATTACAGGTGGAGGAGCATCTGAAATTGCATGTCAAAAGAATAATTTAAAACTTACCTTTGATTTTGATATCAATCTCTTTCTCGACTTTGTCCAGCTTTGTACTAGCTACGCATTTCACTTTGGCGTTATCGTAGGCGTTGGGCTTGTTGACTGTCAGAGAATTATCCGAGTTAATTAAGTAGTGACCATCGCGAATTCTTGCTTCGGGCAATGGTGCTCCGTTGACAAGCCATTGATATTTTACTTCAAGTCTACAAATAAAACTTGTAAAATAACTTTGAACCAGCTTACTTATCGTCAGCTTGTGCTTCACAAGGCAAGGTAAAAGTATCGCCAGCTATCCTGAATTCTTCAATCTGCGGGAATGGTTCCAATCTAGTTGGTTCTATAAATAATTATTTTCTTTATCTATATCTTACTACTTACTTCGCACAGAAAGTCTTGTTTTGCCCGTAGCTACACCATACTTGTTCGTTCCAGTGCATTCATACTCCCCTTCAGCTGAGGGAGACACGTTTTTGATGAGGAGCTTCCCCACACCACGAGTATTTGCTGGCACAACATCATGAGGAACTCCTTGAAGTCGGGGGCTGTTCCAGGTGATAGCAGCATTGGGGCTTCCGAAAAAGGTGCATTGTAGCGTAACTGTTTGCCCTGCTACAGCTTCGACCTCGCCCGGATCTTCCAACAGCTGTGGCTTGTACGCTAACAGATTCAGGTAGAAGTTAGCCCAGACGTAGCCGTGTTTGTTTTCTGATTTACATTGATAGACTGCATTGTCTCCCTTTCCATGAATGCCTTTTCTCACATCGTAGATCGTCAATTTCGTTCCATCTACCAACCATTTCTCCCCTTCTCCGGCTCGTTTCATTTCTAGAAGTAAGGCAAAAGCTAAATTTAAATTTAAAACAACTAACCAACTCCATTTTTGTAGAAAGTTACGACGGGTACTGGCTTTCCAAAGGTAGCACATTCGAATTGTACTGTCTCTCCTTCGCTTGTATTGGTATTTGGTGGAGGTCCTTCTGGCCAATAAGGAGCAGCTAAACTAGTCATTACGCCCGTAAAAATGTCGGCTGGCACGGCTGTCAACAAAAATTACACTCTTTCATTGGCTTCTGTCAACAAGACAACAAATGAAAATAATAGTATAGTCCAAGTATGTGCTTTTTGCTTTACTCCTTCTCGCAAAACAAACTGGAAAACATAATCTCGTATTCATGGAGTAAGCGCCGCTCCGAAAAGGCAACAAAACGGGCTTCGCATAATTAAGCACACTTTTACTGCATTATTGCGTCCACTTATAGCTCTCTAGTGGTTACGCAAAAGAAGATTGGAGGAAAGACAATTCAACAAACCTTCTACAACTACGTTGAAAGTTCGATCGATATCATTATGCATTGGAAATCGACAGTCATATTTGCCAGCTTTATCCATCGTCACATTGAAGACCAAAGTTTTCCCGTAGGCCTCGAACTTGAAACCAGCGTCCGTATCGTCGTTGATTTCTCTTCCATTATGATACCACGTTGGTCTTGGTGCCGGGCTGAAAAATCGAGGGTTGTGATTAAAGAGCTATTGTCTTTAATTGTTGGAGCTAATGCTCACGTTTGATCTCATGTAAAGCGACTGATTTAACTTGTGTTTTTGTATATTATATCTTCACTCTAGAGATACGTTTTCATCCCAAATTGTATTTGCGAGTTATCTGAATAAAACTATATTTAATAACTCTACAATCTTCTTCCACATCGTCAATCAGCTTCAGACGCAACAGTAATAGTAACCGAGAGACAAAATACCCATCGCGCCTGATCAATTAAGTAAGAATTTGTGAGAAAAAGTCCTTCCTGACTAAAGTTCCTTGCCATCGGCCAATCAGGCCGTCCATCAATGCCTCGTCTCAAATTGCGAGAAAGGCATGTTGCGATTGAGATTGCAACAAGATTAGCCTCTATTTGTCCTCTATTGGTCAGAAAAGAGCCTCAGGTGGAATTCACCGCCAATAGGTTAGAAGGTTGTTTACGGATGCAGTCAACGAGTGACCGCTAATAAAATAGTCATTTTGGCCATAAGTTTTGTTCATGCCCAGGTGCACTTGGAAAATGGCGGGAAGGTGTGAAATATGGATTGCGGAAGGAACCCCTAGAAGTGCAAAATTTCCTTTAAAAAAATTCATAACGGGGAGATTAGATTTTTCAACATTCTGCTGGCTACATTTTCTCAACGGGAATCTCCCTCCTAATCCCATATCAATTAGTCAACGTCCAATGACATTGTGTCGCTGCTTTCCCTCGGGTCAGTTTTTCATTCCTCTCCCTTTCTCGATTTTGCAAAAAAAGGAACAGCTAATGCAGAGGGAGTTAATCGCCGGATGACAAGGGCGCCGCTGCGGTGCCAGGATGGTTGCGTGTCACTACTTTCCTGGCTTTAGTCGGCTATTGACTTGAGCCTCAGAAATGGGTTTCACGGAGACTATAAAAATAACTTACTATCCAGAGAAGAAACAGTGCAGCTTATGTTGATTGCCTTGAAGTGCCACAGGCGAGCTTTGATTGACATACTGTTCACTTGGCGGAAGTGTTTGTACTGAAAAAAGAATCATCGATGGATCGTTTGTCCGGATGTTTACGAGGACGCACACACATGTTCTGGCAAGCATAAACCGAGTCAGCTCTGCAGAGCTAAGAAAAATAACTTATTTTTCGATCTTAAATTCTTAAATTTTTACTTCTAAAGTTAGCTCTATAAAAATAGCAATAAGCCAATCACCCTGATGTCACCCTCCATCAATTTGTAGCCTCTTGAATGTCATCTAACAGCCTTGCCATCCGGCTTTGGGAGGATCCCTCCGGGGGATTATCCTTCCCTCTCTCTCTCTCTCAGTCGTGGTCTAATCTTCCGCCACCCAAAACCCTTACTGGGTAATAAAGGCAGGCTGGACCGAACGTCGGTTCCGGGGGCCGAAGTGTCCTATTTCTCGGGAGCGGCGGGTGGTTCCGTTCCCTCTGCCGGGAGTAATTATTCAGGGTTCTCGAGCGTAAATATAACGACAATAGGTAAATACGCCAAAAGGGCTTCGGTTGGGATTTGAAGGCCGAGGCAGATTGTGGACAAGTGGATTAGGAGAGAATTGGCATATAAGAAAATTAGCTTCTCATAACAAGATCTGATAATTCTACTATTTCTAAAGTAGACCATGTAGCTATCGTTTTATTTGCTTTTTCAAAAAAAAAACGAACAGGCTATTTGTCAAGGCGCCTATGTAACGTGAGACCGAGACAACTGTCTGTATGCTTTTATTTTTTTATATGTAACTAATTCACCTAATCAAAATTCTGCTAAAAATATTATGAGACAAAGAAGAAACAAGGCATTGTCATTCACCTGTTCAAAAACAAACAGATTGATATCGTTCATAGCGCGAGATTGTCAACAAAAAGGAAGGAAAGCGACACATTTTTTCACTGGAAAAGCTTTAAATTTCTGAATTCTAACTCAAAAGTTGAGAAATTGGCTACAAAGAGACATAGAAAAGGAGATGGGTGGACATTGAAAAATTTAATGAACATTAAAAACTCACAACTCCGTCTTCTGTTCTTGGTGATCTCAAGTTTGAACTGCGGTCCAAATTTGTATTCTTTGAGCTCTGTGTTCTCCGCTGTACATGTATATAGCCGATCCGCCTTGAAATCATCATCTCGTACATGATGGAAAAAGAGGGTTCCCTACAAAAGAAAAAGACTCACCACGTAAACAAATCCCGCCAAATAAAATAACCAACTGGCCATTTTTTATTAGATAAAAAATTGGAGAGCAATGGACAGGACAGTGGGGATGATGGTCAGCCTGAGACTTTCTTAGGAGAATTCGTCACAGATCAAAAAAGACGCCCAGCGCGCATTGATTCTCTCTTTCCAAGCAGCAGCCAAACAACCAACAACAGCCGTGGTGGTGGCAGGCGGGTGGGGACGCCAGGCTACGAGGGACGCGGCGGGGCAGCCAGCAGAGCTCACTAACTCCGCCCACCTTTCTCTTCAAGTATTTAAAGATGGCAGAAATTAGCGGCAGTATATTTTTAAAGGTCCATATGGATCTTATTCTAGAAGCAAAAAAAGCTATTAAACTTTGCAATGACCTCTAAAAATCTTTTCTGAATCTGAGCAAGCGAAACATGATATCTTACATGAAAGACGAGAAGGGATGAGAGCATTTCGTACAGATTTTTTTGTCAATAAGCCAGCTAATTTTCTTTTGCAAATAAATGCAAAAAATTAAAAAATGCATTCCTGGCACAGCTGGCAGCCCACACCGAATGGGTGATTTCTCATACGGGCAGGCGGGAACATGACTGACAGAGTGAAGGATGGCCTGTGATTTTCTAGCAGAGACCTTTCAATTTGTTCGCATGCTTAGAGATGAAATTATTAAAGAAATTGTGCCTATTCTAGTTGCTGACAAGTTTCTGTTACTCAAAAAGTCTTTAAAATATTTGCGACTTGGATGTTCTGTTTGAATTACAGTAACATAATAATCTGTCTGAATATATGCAATTCATCTTTTCCAATATTGTCAAGCTGTTAACTGGCGACTCATGTGCCAGGAGGATAATTGTCCTGCTCGGATGACATCCAATAGGCTGCGCATACCGGATCAGTCACCTTAATTAGTGAAACACGAAGTCATTGTTTTCAATTTTTTTTGAACAAACAAACTTTAAAGTGTTTCAATGCGTTGCCTCTGAACTTTTTGACTTTTAGCGTTCATTTAGGTGTCTAGTTAGAGTCTATGCGCAAAATGTGCGTGACAAGACGCTGTGAAAAATTTATAACCACGAGGACAAAATTGGTTAGATTGGAATGGAATTTTAACAAAATTCTCTTCATTGTTTTTCCAATTCACAATTAGTGAATGCACCCGAAAGTTTTTTCCCACAAAAGAGGTGACAGGTGCAGGACATACACCTGTCACTTTCTACCTATCGGTCTGCTGTATAAGTGTCGACCCCAGAGGTCATTGGCAAGAGGCGAGACCCGCGCTTTGAGATGTATCGAAGAGATACGACCACCTTTTTGACAGGACTGTTTGATTAGGGAGATTTTTTTCAGATATTGCGACGATTGCATTTTCCCCCCGCCAAAAAACAATTCAGTCTATGACTTCACTCTTTCACTCACTAAAAGGGCGTGTAAAATTAGCCAATCGGCGACGATTGCTGGGCGTACAACAAATAGCGCGCGACTGTGCCACCCGGTCCACTTTCGGTCGCTTTTACTCGCTCTCACTCGAACAATTTCGATTCAGCGGGGTTGAATTGATCGCTGGTAGAGACAGAGACTTTTCTAAATAGTGGCACCGGACGAAAACCTGAAAGATAAATAGCTCGCTCGTGTGTTGACAATCATAGAGGAGGACAACTCTTCAACCTAATGTTGCGAGTGGACAATAAGCTGATGCCCGATGAACAGAGGGATTAAATGTGTTATCTTTAGATGGACCAGTTGGTTATTTCTTCCTTTGGTAACCCTAGTCAAACCTGCTCATTGCTGGAAATATGACTGCCGTTAATAGTATCAAATTGGCCTTGCTCTTCCCCTTTCAAAATCCAGAAAACTCTTAAAATACTAGAATTTAATAAAGAAAATCTTTTTTACCTGGCATTTGGCTGACTACCAACGGGAGTGCAATTTCTGGAGTAAGCTTCTCCCAGTTCGACTTGAACAACCTCGGGCTCGGTTTGCTGGAAGGATCGCATCCCTGGAAGGACTTTAGTTAGATTAAGTAAATCCATTAACGACTTTTTTTCAGCTGAGACGGTCAAATGAAAAACGATGCTAATATTATAGCGCCCTTGGCAATAGAAATTCCAAAGGTGGAACCTTTTACGGTCAGTTTTGCTTAAATATGCCTAAATTTCCAGGTCTGGGACTGGATTGTACTTTTTGTGATCATCCTATGCGGCATATTTTGTACTATCATGGGAGGATATTTTACTTACATGAACGAACACGCAAAAGGGCTTATTTTCAAGGCAACCGTAAAGAAGCAATTGATTGAATGTCTGTCTTCTTAACTTTTAAACAATATAGTTTAGTGACATCGATTAGCGAAAGCCCGAATGGGCAACAAGAATCTTCTTCAACCAATACAGACTCTCTTTTGTAAAACAAACAATGATGATTATACTGTCTTTTCCTTTGAACTCACAAGTTTTTTGAAGCTTTGTCGGCCTGGAAAGCGCTGTTCCGTTGCTATTATAGGCCTCGCACTGATAGACTCCCTCGTCGTCGTCCTCTAATTTTGAGAAGACTAATGTACCTTCTCCTGGCTTTTGCACGACTTTGTCGGAGTACATCTTGACATTAAATGGCTTTCCATTTTTTCGCCATTGATAGCTGGAAGATCTTTGCTTGAAAAAGAAAACAAAAGTTGTAATGATGTGCTCTTGACACGAGAACATTAATATCAGAGGCAAATGACAACATATTACACTGACAAGAAATCGGGCATATTTGTCCTCATAAAAATTTGAAAAAAAAAACTCACTCTGGTTTAGGATTTCCTATTGCTATACAATAAATTGTTTGCTGAAGAAGATTTGCTTGTGTTGTTGGATCTTCTCCGACTGTTTCAACCTAAAGCTTGAGGAAAAATTAACTCAGAAGACTACCTTAAAATAAATGGTGGGATCATTTTCCTTGTGAATAAATCTAGGTGGAGTTGCTATTTGTGACCAGTCAATTGGATTCACAGTGGCAAAAACTGAAGTCGTATTTGTTAGCTGAATTGGTTACCAGAAATAACTAATCCTAGAAGAATCGCCGCTGACACCCGAAACCCCGGGCTGACAGGCATGGTCGTAACCTCCTATAATTATCGCTCTCTAAAATATCAAATTTAATTTTAAATCTCTAGAAAGTGGAATGAGAGGAAGGAAATAGCTCGGGTACCAATAACCCTACCGAGATGGAGTGATCTAATGATATAACGTGACGGGGTGATTCAGAGAAAGCAATGGCCACAATGACTGGTTTTTAACGTTGGATAATATTCGCATTTTAAACCATGGTTAATTAGAGCAAGGAGAGAATGCTGCCAGGTGGAAAAATTTTACCGTTTCGCGATCGTAAACTGATCCGACCTAAAGTCATAAATTCTCCCGAGAAATGTGATATGGGAATCGAAAAAAACAATTTTTTTCAAAATACGAACTGGTGCGTAAAAATACTAGGAGAATATCTCTCTCTCTCTCGACAGACAGAGCGATTCGGGTAGCCAGCAGGCCGGCAAGGTGATTAATCAAAATAGTCACCGACGAAATGCCCACTACGGCTTGAGAATTTGCAGCATACCACATAAATTATTTGTTAGGAAAACATTTATCTTTAGTGGTCAGCGTAGTGGACATTTGGAAGGGACGTAAGCGATTAGCCTCTGCCTATGGTAGTAGGCTGTGTTTGCAGAAGCTACAATTTCAGCGTATGAGCCAGCAGAAGTCTATTTGCACCCTTATTAATGGGACTTGGGAAAACTGTTACTTTAGGCACTAGTTTAAAGCGTCTCATGTTACAGCAGTAAAAACTAACTATTCTCGCTCCCCAATTCAATGGTCAAGAGAGAAAGGTTATCTGCACAGCTAGGAAAAGTGTAGTCTGACCTCAGCCTGTAATAAACAGCCGTTGGAAGATAATCCCTGCCTGGATGAGAGACTGAAGAAAGGTGCCGAGTGGATAGAGACTGAATGGCACGGGGTGAGAGTGATCTGCAGCAGGGGCGGCGTTTCGCGCCAAAGCATAGGCACCCCGAGCAGTGCTGTTCGAGTGACCGCCGGCGGTGTTGAAATGGCGCCAAAAATAGGCAACCAAAACAAGAAGAGAAATAAGAAAATGGGTATTTTTGAAGACAAGAAGCCCACCCGTTAGAATCGGATAGAGAAGGAAATGAGACGTTGAAATCATTTCCGACGGCAGCCTGGGTATTTCTAGTCTATTTGATACAGCACCTAATGAACGCAAGAGTAAAGGAAGAGTTTAAAAGAAGATTTCTACTCACACCTGCTGTTAGCCATCTGTCAGCCAATAAAAGAGACAAACTGTATGCACGATGACTTCCGCTAATGGTATTTCGTTACCAATCGGAGAGAGAAAAAATGGATTGGATTAATTGGGTAGGAGGGCAGATGTCTAGGGAAGAATTTGTGTAGGCTTTCAGATTGGGTCGATATCTGACTCATTTCCGAAGAAGAAAAAAGCCGAGGACATTTTTATAGAAATTAGACTTCAATAAAGGGAAGGAATTCGCTAGAAGAATTGATTAATTTACAATTTTAAAGTGTATGAAAACATCCTATACACAAAAAAAGAGGACGAATTTTTCTCATATCGGATGTGGTCATCCGTGAGATTGCAGTTGACAAGAGTCCTGCCACAAAAGGTATAATTGTTGCCGGCCCTCTCTCTCTCTCTCTCTCAATTCTATCTGGATGACTGACACGAGTACCACAGAAAAGGGATTTGATGCGGAATATCAATGTAAGTCACGGTGCGAAGAAAAAAGTTTAATTTGAAAGAAAATCTCAGAAACGGTTAAAGTTGAACCTTTCATCGCCATTGAACAAATGAGGCCTCGCCAAAAACTATAAGAAATGATCCATCCGTTCGGAAAAGGCGACAAAAATTCAAAAACGACAATGGCAGTCCTTGAGAATAACATGAGACGCGCCAAGGACGTGTGCGGTCGGCAAGGATGAATGGGCAATCAACGACAGCAGTCTTAGCCTTACAAGAACGATCCAATCGATTGATCGCACCAAGAGCACGGCCACAAAAGTCATCGAGTCCATCTTGCGCCATCTGCGCACACGCCCATAAACAATAAGATAGGTCAGCTTTGTTTTTATAAAAGATGAACGGGGCTGGCGCGCATTTTTGGCGCAATTATTGTCTCTGTAAAGCAGAATGTCTAGGAAGGCAAAATGTTCTATCAAATATCAATCAAATATGAGACACGAGTTGAGATTTTATCACAGAAGGAGACACGCCCGGAAGAGGAAGAAAGCCGTTTTGGGAATTGAACACAAGACGACAGATGGCCCATTCCGGAAGAGAGATGGAACACCTAGCCAAGACGTTGTTAAATTGAGAGAAGAAATCTTTGAAAGTAAAGCGAAGAAATAAAAAGAAATTAGATTTACAACAATACTTTCTCAAAGAAGTTATTTTCCGCTTTATCGATAAATACACGTAGAATCCAGTCGTTCTTAGCCAGAAAACAAGATACTAGAACCTCTCCCTAGAGGGTGGGGGAACTGCGACCAAGAATTCTAAAAGAGAACAACGAAAACAGCCTTCTCTCCTTCTACCACCCTCGGTCGGTCCTTTCTAAGTCCTTCGGGAGACGACGGCCACATACCAATATTCGGGGGAGAAGAGCCACCAAATCAAACATTAGCCGCTCTTTTGGGGCGAGGCTCTCATCAATTTCCAACAGCCGACAGCGCGCACGCAACATCATAGTCGAAAGTAGGACGTGGCTTACAAGAGGAAGGAAATTTGCTGCATACTTGAGTAGAGAAGAGAGCGTGTGGGGTCACATAAAAAATAAGGAACTCATCCGGTCAGCTCGCATTAATACAATCATAAAACCATGGGAATGCCAGCCGGGCTACCAATAACTCGGTCGGAAACGGGGTGGTAAGTCGCTGCTTAAAAAAGAACGGGAACGTTAAAATGTCGGTGCAAATTCCCAATGCCGTCGAAGAAAACAAATTATATAGGGGAGACGTTTGGCTGCGAACCGAATAAAGAAGACGAAAGAACGCCGTAAGCTCATTAGCGTCTTTTGCTGGCATCTGTTGCCCGATACGGCCATGAACGCATAATAAGCTCTGCATAATTGACGGCGTTGTAATTATGACATAAAGAAGGAGACTGTCCAACAGAGAGCCAGTAGTAACCTCTCGGCGCCCGTAATCGGCTTCATCTATGTACCTAGTAGCCTATGGCTTATGCTAATGAGTTCGACGGCAGAAGCAACGCTAGAAACATAACAACATAGCTGAAAAGCTCACAGTTCAAAGAAAAATGCTAGAAAAGCTCATATACGAATATGACAACTAGTTGGGGAGCGCGCTATTCATACAGTCACATATTCAAAGCTCAGTCTTACACACTAAGCCAAAGGCAAATGGAAGGATAGAAGGATGAAATAGGAGAAAATGGAAGGAAGGAAAAGACCAATTTCAGGAGTGTAGCCGCCCCGTCTGGAAAAAAAGGAGATCTGGGATAACTCCTTACACCTTTCCTTGCTAAGTTCCCGGCATTAATTGGGCTTGGCCAGCCTCTTGGAGAAAAGGAAGTCTACGGGGTCACACATCGATTTTCGGCACTACTTTTGGTCATCGGAAGATGTGAAACACCGCTTCACTGGTCAGTGTCGGGAAAATGTAACTGAAAGCGATGGAATTTGAAGCAATGAATTAATTTTTTTTTCTATTGGCGTCAATCTATAGATTTCAATTTCTGTTATTTTTCCTTTATTTATTCAAGAGATTACATCTTTCTTCCGATTCAAGAGTCAGGTCAAAAATCTCCCATCTATTATTGCGTCGTCCTTGTCGGGCGGGTGGGTTGCAAATTACAAATGCGCCTTTAGGCTTGTAATTGGAAACGTAAATTTAAGCAAGGGGAAGTTAAAATTCAGTAATTCTCCCGCAAAAAGGAGAGCTAATCACCTATTAAAATGGGAATATCGCAGGGTGGATGACTGCGCAGAGTGTAGTGTTATTTTTTCTTTTCAGCCTACAGAGCTAGGACACGGCGGCACACGTGTTTGTCTCATACAAATAACATGGATTCCGCGCGCGGAGAGGGAGAAAGTCTGCACTGTTATTCAATGCGCTAGTGGAGGGAAGCTGCGTGAATCAAGGCGGGGTGACGAACAGCAAAAACAAAGGTGGGAATGCCCCGCACCTGACTACAAAATTCTTTAGGAAACTTTAGGTCTGTGGGAAATTTGCGTAAGCGAAACCTTGATAGCCCTTTCTTGGGAAAAAAAATATCTAAAAAGACAGGTGTTTAATGTGTACAGGTTATCTCGGATTGCTGGGAAACAATATTCAATGAGTGCCGTATTTGAACAGATGTCTTCATTTTGACGGCTGAAAGCTAAACAAGGCATCTCTCCCGACAGGAGGAAAATACGTTCCATCTGATCCATTTGCACTTTTCTCGGAGGAGGACTAATGAAGAACAATTGCGAGAGCCAGTGGGACCCGTGGGCCAAGATCATAAAAGTGTCTCTTAACGAGTGTCGGAGAAGCATCGATCAGACAAATTGTTGAGGAATAGAGAGCGGCTAATGTGACCGAGAGAATACAGTCACGCCGCCTGTAACAGAAGAAGACGAGACTTGAGTGGCCGACTGACCGGGCAAAAGGCCACCGCTCAGGCCAAACACGGCAACACAAATAGAAGATGCTGTAAAGAGAGAAAAGAAACAAATTTCTTCAAAATCGGCGTTTGTTGTGACGTCAATTAGGACAAGACGAAGTAGCCATTCATTAGTCGTGCCCATAGCGCTAATGTGATTGAATGGCGATCACGCTGATTAGGCTCGTAGGCTCCTAATGCACCTAAGTAAAAGGCAAAATGAGAGCTTTACAGACTGATAGAATTTCTTTGTTGCAGATTTCATCGAGATTCTTGACTTTAGCTATTAGAATACACTAAACTCTTTTCGTCTTTTACAGTTTTAATTCGTAGTTATAATAAAATTCGTAATTTTAACAAGTACGACCTGGAACTCTGATTTCTTTCAAGTTTTTTTAAAGAGTTTAAGTAATTAACTTTTTCATGGTAAATACCTTCAGAAGGGGAATCTATTGTATTTTTCATATGTCCATACTATCGGAAACATTTTCACTGAAACGACCATTGTTTTTCGTTCCTTTTTCAAATTTCTCCTATAGACCAGTATTAAAAGTTTATTTTTAAATAATTTATTTTATATTTTTGGTCTTCTATTAGAATGTCATCATCCGATTCAGATGAAGGAAAAACTAAAAAGATTTCAAAATCTAAAAAGGAGGTAGATCTTCATTTTTTCATTTAGGCCACAAATAATAATTCTAGAAAAGACCGAAAATAGAGTCGAGCAGTGACTCTGGACCAGAAGATAGAGAGCCACTAAAGAAAGTGAAAAAGAACAATAACGGCTCAGCAACCACAGTAATAAATGATCAAGGAGAAGAGGTCCAGTTGTCCAGCTTTTAACACAAAATATTCAGATGCTCGAGCTCGGTAACATGAAATATGTGACGGTTAGAGAGTTTAAAGGTAAAACACTAATTGATATTCGGGAGTACTACAAGGATAAGGTTAGTTCTAAATTCTTATACGTGAAACAGTAAAATATCAAACAAGAGCAATTAATTATCATTTCTTTAGAGCTCAGGTAAAATCCGTCCAGGAAAAAAGGGTATAAGCCTCTCCGTTGATCAGTATACAAATTTTAAGAAGATCACTGCTGAAATTGACAGTAAAATCTAATTCTTTTCTCATGCTATGTCTATCTCAATAAACGATGTCTTTGCACTGCATCATTATATGATTTATCGATTTTTCCAAGAACTACCACTATCCTAGTGGTGGATACCACTAAGAGTAGCGGCAGACGTAAAAGCAAGTCAGTCGCGTCAGCTAGAGACGCAGAGGTGCTGGGCAGCATGATGGACCTCCCGGTCACAATGAGCCTATAATCTTATTGTTCTTAAATACTGATTTCACCTAGCATTTTTCCAATTTGTCTATCAATCGACATGTTTTCTAGCAGCTTGTCTAGTCTTAAGGCTTACTGGAGACAAAGTCGTTTCAAAATACAAGTTAGGCATTTTCTTAAACACTGTCTCATATGCTTGACTCTAGGCATTAATTTAAAATTAATATTTCAGTCGTATTTATGGAACAAGTTGCCCAGGCAGGAACGCAGAGCGTTGCTCAAATACATATGCAACAAAGTAATTTTTAATATGTTTTAAATGTCTTCTTCCAATTTTTCCCAAAACATTACACATTTTAGCTTTGTGAAAGTGCTATTAGAAAAAAAAGCCTATTTAAATGGATTTTTATAAAGATTAATATAGGACCCGACGTTTTGGGATCTCCGGCTTTGGGCAGCCAACCAATGACACCTCAAATGATGCAAGCTCAAACACCTGGTGGCCCATTTTCACATGAGTTTCAGCAGCAATTTCAAGGAGCAGTTCCTCCTAGTCCAAGTAATTTAAGTAGAAGTTAGCTTATTACTATACTAAAGGTACGCCCGTTGTATCCCAGCCTCAGAATCACCCGCAAGCCGCCTCAAATACAGATGGCTCTCCAGGCATCTATAATCGCCAAATGCATCCACAAATGATACAGCAGCAGGTAGGAAAATCTGGTATATTTTCAAGTAAAAGTAGATGATGCAGCAACAAGGACAGCAAATGACAGCAATGCCACCACAATATCCAGGATATCCAACCAGCCAACAGCAGCAATGGCAACATCAACAGGTAAATAACAAAGTAAATGGGAAATAAGAAATTTTATAGATGCAGCAGGCACACTATGCACGTCCTCCTCAAATGATGGGCAATCAACCTGGACAGCAAGTGTTAATTCGTCGTGTGCCGTATCCTCCAGGAACAAGTTTGTTTTAATCAAAATTTTTTTAATGTTTCGCTCTCTTAAAACTGTATGTTTGGAATATTTGCTCTGCTGACTGTTCGTTGTTCCGCGCTCTCCAAACTGATTCAAATTCTTTTCTTCGGGATTGACAAAAGAACTTGTTGGCTGACGAAAGAAGAGTCACTATGACTAATTTTCATGCGTAGCTGAAAAAATTCGAGAGTCCTATCCTTCGAGAGTATCCACTTCCCCCACTAAACTACAGACATTCTCTCGTTTCTCTCATGGTTAAAAAGTGATAGCAATTTTTTTTCACCTTGAAAATTAAAAATCCCTATTAATGCGTTGGTCGCTTTGTTGCCATAAGAGCACACAAACCGGTTAAAAGAGATGTAACCGTCGTCTCGCACCATTTACCACATACCAAATGACTCCTTTGCATTGACCACTTTAGTGAATTTTTATTCAAGAATACTTCAGCTTTTTGCGACTTAGTCGCCGTATCTAGCCAGTAGACTAATAAGTCAATAAGCAAAAAATCAATAACTCGGTCATTCACGTGAAAACTTCTTTGCCCTTGCTCCTAGAAATATAACAGTAATTCCTTTAACTAATTATACAATGCATATTTAGCATATCCAGCTGGAATGCAGCCACAACAAGGAGCTCAACAGCCTGGAGCGGGTTTTCCAACCCGAGCTGCCGGTCCTCCAGGTTCACAAGCAATGCAACGTCCTCAGTATCCAGCTGGAACAGCTCAGCCACCGCAATATCCACCTGGGTATCCACCTCCTGGTCAGCAGGGCTATCCTCAGGGAGCGTATGCTCAGCATGTCTATCCAGGAGCGAGGCCGCCTCAACAAGGACAGGTTAGTGTTTTATGAGAGCATGTATTGTCTATCCTTCTTGAGTAAAGTCCACTATTGAAATGAGACGCAATAGAGAACGGGGTTCGCTTTTACTCAAAGCCTTTGGGACAAGTCCACTTCGAAAAGTGGCATCGTTATTTCGGCATCTTGTGTCGAGGCAAGCAAGACTTTATGTATACGCACATGGGAGATGTTTCATTACGCAGATAAACTGGCGAATTTTCTCCACTTATGTCACTGCTAGTGATGTCAATTCGGACAATTTCCTTCACATATTGGATGCGCGTTCTCTTTCTAATGTTAAATATGTCATCTTGCACTATACTTGTTGGTTCAAAGTAGTTTTTTCAGATTGGACAAGCAATGCGACCATATATCTCGCCACAAGGAGGAATGGTAGCTTCTCAAGGTAGGTATTTAGATTATTTCGATAAGAGACTTTGGGAAATAATTTTTTAGCTGGCATGGAACTTTAGAAAAATCGGTATTCGGCAAATTCTCGCTGTCAGATGTGTAATTTCCTGCTAATTGAATAGGCTTCATCAGTATTCGACCAAGATGGAAATTGATCCCCTTCCTCACAATTTTAGTAGAAAGGCATAAGGCGTTTAGTTGACCGCTTATTTTTACCTGCGAGAAGTAGACTAACAAGGCTCGTTTATCTCGATGTCCGGTAATCAGCACCCTTTCCCGTTACGCTGTTCCTCTTGGTTCATAATTGGCGGCTCGCCCAGAAGCAGCTGCTGTCCCATTAATGCCGAGACCCCTCTCAAACGAGAAACCACGGTATCCTCCAGCAGAGCCGACACACTAATCCGGTCAGGCCTCGTCTGTCACACCTGTCTCTCTGATATGCTGGTTGGCGAGCATCCTAATTGCGCTTGTTTGTCGCCGATTCCCTGCTGGATTAGTATGAAGCAGAGACCGAAACTGAGTCTTTTCTCATATCCTTTATTTCAGTCTATCTGCTAAAATTAAGCTTAAAACGTGGCATATCATATGAAAAGTCTTACTTTATTCACTAGCCAATTAAGAAATGCTGTTTTTGTCGTCGGCTCTCTGAATCGCCTCTTTAAAATCAGTCGAGAATGACGCAAATTAGCACCTGCTGACTGAATTTGAAAGCAATTCCCTCTCTGAGACTGCCCTCAACATCGATAATCTTCATGGCTCTGAAAAGGCTTCTAATCCGTTTCACGGCCTGTTTTGTTCAATGACTTTCTTTCCAGTGGCAGTTGGTAAAACTAGGACAATCGATGATAGAAGCTACGGAATATTTTAAACTCGATTGTTTTTCAACTTCAAAGTAGAAGATACAAACGCATTGATAAATTACGTATTCAGCCGATATTCCTTCGTTCATCGTACATCAACACAAAGGGCAATTACTTTAATATGCTCTTTTCTTTGTTGCCCTAGACTTTTCTTATTAACCAACATCAAATGAAAGAGGCTGTAACATTTTCACACGCCAACTCGCGAGAAAATGCCCGTTATCCAGTTAATCAATGAGAAGCTTGTGAGAACGACTGAAGTCAAAAAAGTAGACAAGTATACCTCCTCGCAGCAATGTTCCGCTTAAAGTCTGCTATAGTAGTTATTTTGGTGCTGTTCGCCTATTCGAAAATCTTATGAGAATACATGAAGTGTTGTTGACATGAAAAAGCAAATTTTCTCATAATAAATGCGAAAACCCCTAGATTTTTCTAGCTTATATTTTCGCTGTCCGCGCAGTTTTTCTCTCGTTTTTTTTTCATTTCTGAATTTTAAAAAAGTCAGCCTTTATATTTATGCCACATGTGGTGACGCGCAAGAACATCTGGCTATCCCTAGTCCAAAAACTTTCATTTTCTATTTAGTCCAGTTCCGCTCTTTTTATATATTCTAACTCGCTTTTTCCATTCTCTACATGATTGAATTTTACACAGAACTTGGATGAAAACGCAGCGTGCCCGACAACAAAGACATACCATTCCCTATAAAATAGAAATTATTGGCGATATGGGTAGAAAAGATAATCGGAGGCGTCCTATGGCAAGAGATGAGGACAAATTGCACATTCCATCTCCTGATACTTTGAACGGAATGATCAGAAAAATGGAGCTCAATTGTAAGTTGAGTCTGCTGGACTTCCAGCTGAACCTGGCTTATTTTTGTTGCTGAATATAGAAATTATTGTAACCGAGACATACTAATAATAAAAGGGCAAAATCTCCTTTATTACGTCTGAATCGTTCAGGCTAAGAGAAAGCTAATTATTAGTCTCATCGAAGCCCTAATTCCCCACTCATCTCTGATGTTCCTGGTAACCCAGACAACTCATTCTCAGGA
Organism: Oscheius sp. JU1382; assembly: GCA_932521405.1. NCBI lineage: Eukaryota > Metazoa > Nematoda > Chromadorea > Rhabditida > Rhabditidae > Oscheius > Oscheius sp. JU1382. The sequence goes on along the minus strand of OW051478.1, from coordinate 44,564 downwards.
AAGGAAAGGGGCGGGGTACAAAACTGCCAGTTGACACTTACATCTGACTTTTGCTACATCTACGCAAGTCTGGTTAACTATTATGAATCATTGTTGCTCAAGTTCCAGTAAATTTCCCGGGGAGATTATTTACGAAATTGTTGACCAGGCAGAGTTTGACGAGAGCTTTTTCAACTATGCTGGTAGGAAACGTTTTCTTTCAAGAATTCTTCAAAATATCACATTAATTTAGTATATGGCAATAATCCGGCACAGCCAACACCTCAAACGCCTCAGACGCCACAGCAAGCTCCATTTACTCCAAACGGTAAGTCTATTACTTACAATGTATAAAATAAAAGTCTTCAGGAACTCGATTTCCTCAGCCAACTCCCTCTCCACACTATGCAACTGGCACTGATATTCGGAGCCCACCATTGATGTCGCCAAATCAACCACAGCAAATGCAAACACCTCAAATTCCGAGACCGATGTCCAACGGTAAATACGTAACATATTTTAAAAAAATAATACAGGCGAAATGGTAAATCCACCAATAAGAATGCCAGTTTGTCCACCAACACCCGCCCACACAAACCATATTCCCAGCCAATATTTTGGTCATGATCCTAGTATTCTTGGCAACAGTAAGCCAGATATATTAGAACGGCTAAAACCTATTTCAGTAAACGCGGATAATTGTCTTCTTGGATGCGTAATTCACGTATTCGATATAGAGCGAATTGCAACTGATAAGATGGACATAATGAATCTTCAAATTGCTGTAAAAATGCGTGGCGGTGACTTGGATTCGCATCCAAAAAGCTATTTGGATAAGCAACAGACAATAACTCATGTTATTGTTGACTGCTTTAGAACTCAAAATGCATCTCAGGTTGAATATACTCTTACATTTAAAATCGTTTTAAGGCTATAAAAGACCGTAAACGTCTTGTTACTCTTCAATGGCTGACCGAAGTGCTGATGACCGGCAAAATGGAAGTGCCAACAAAATTAGCTCATTTTCCTTCTTTTTGTACTAAAGGGGCAGCGCCAAATCAGCCAGGAATCGAACAAATCTTGCCTTGCCTGGGAAAATACTTTTCTCTTTCTGGTTTTGATGAGATGGAGAGAGCTGCATGTAAATGGATGATTGAAGCTATTGGAGGCAAACTAACCCCTAATTTGAGCAAAAATAATCAATTTTTAATATGCAAGCAGTGAGTGCTGCAGCTAGACTACAGAAAACTGAAACCTTTAGGCCAGCTGGAGAGAAATTTGAAAAAGCACGCGAATGGGACATCCAATGTTACAATTACCAGTGGCTAGCTGATGTTTATATTAGTAGCAGAATTGTAGAAAATGACCCATCTCGATACATGGTTGGAAATTCAAGTTGCGAGGTGACTTCAACACCCTACAATTTGGAAATGATGCATGAAGCAGTAAAAACTATGTTGTGTAGGATCGATATGATTAAAAAAAGGAAACGCATCTTGCAGACGCTTGGAAGATGCCCATTCAAGTCCACAATGACCATTGGAAAAAGATGGCTGAAGTTCGGCAGAGCATTTTGAACGACGACAACATATTCATGAATAGACGCTTCAAGTAGTTTTGCTCTCAATTTTAAACTATTAATTCTAAGGTTCAATCAGCACGAGCCACCAACCCACGAACAAATCGTTACAGAAAATTCAAGAAAAGACAAGAAAATTGAGCACAACGTAGTTGTGTCTTTCAGTGGAGTGGACGATGAGGTTAAAGATGCTCTGGGCAAGGTATGAAATATGCTACTTTTTGACATTAGGGCATCTAGAAGCTGATGTTTCTTGGAGGTCGAGTCACAGACAACGTAGCCGAATGTACTCATCTAGTTGCCGTTCAAGGGGGTCGTTCTGAAAAACTGCTAGAGGCTATTGCCCTAGGAAAGAATATTGTGCATCCGTTCTGGATAATTCACGGCTACGAGTGTAGTCATTTTATGGGTAACTGCTAGGCAAGAACAAATAATAATAGTTTTAGATACATTTGATTACTTTTTAAGAGACGAAGATTCTGAAAAAAATCTGGGCTATAATTGTAAGAGAAGTGTGCTGCGAGCTCGCAATCGACCAGTATTCGAAGTATAAAAGCCATCTCTCATAACACATAAGAACTTTTAGGAAGTAACTTTTTATATCACAAAAAATGTGGAGCCGAGCCTTCTCTCGCTTACACGTTTGATTCGTCTCGCCGGTGGTAAAGTTGATGAGCAGAGACCCGACCCCCAAATGCTAGGTGAGACTCACAATATAAGACATAAAACAGAGCATGCAGCAAGCTGCATCGAACGAGACTCTCTATATATTGTGATCGGCTGCGACGCAGACTTGAAAGGCTTATCATATTTGATTGATTGCAATTTCCGTAAGTTCAAAGCAAGAAAAAAACATAAGTTTCAGCTGTTTATACCACAGAGTTTGCTCTGATGTCGCTACTTCGGCAAGAGATTCAACCACACATGGCTTACCGCCTCCTTCCACCGCAAAGAGCAATGCCTAGATCTCAAATTAGGCCTCCTCCTCAGCCAATTCCTACAGCAGAGCCGCCACGCGTTCGCGTTTAGTGCAAGATGGTCTAACCTTGTGATCTGCCTTTGAAAGATTTCGTAAAACGGGTATAAATATTTTCAAATTTATTCATTCTTTCTGAAAACGAAGATATTTCTTTAATTAGACAATCTTCTCCCTGTCAAAGGTAGGAAAACATTAAAGATTTATTTTTATACATTTGTCCTGAGTAAGTGCATCTTTACAAATAGGAAATACTACCACCATGGTTGCTGCTGCATTTGGTGGGGATCTTGCTGATTTTGCTGGCCGTAATTTGGCAGACTCATTGGCCGATGCGGATCTCCTGACATCATTCCAGAAGGACCAACGTCCATGAAAAGATCATGGTGCGATTGAGGTGTTCTAGGTATCTGTTTTATCATTAGAACGCCGGCGAACCTGGGCTGTGGGGTTATCAGTTGAGGTGTTGGAATGTTTTCCATTTGATTTTGAGAGCCCATTTGAGGCTGCATTGTTTCATTTCCCATACCTAACGGCAAATTCATCAATGACATTGATCCTGGGGAAAGCGTTGGCCCGTGCTGTGCTGGCGGGTGGGTAACTGAATAGGCACGGTAAGATGTGGAAGGATCAGATGGGCCGTGTTGGAGCGTACGAGGAGACGCGTAATTTGGCTAAATTTTCTATTTAATTAGAAATTTGAACTTACTTGGTAAGCAGCTGCTTGTGAATCCAATGCCCATTGTGCTACAGCTTCGCTAGGAGGAATAGGTCGAAACATCGTTTCTGGAGCAGCTAATTTTGCCTGGGCATTTAGTACAGCCAGCTGCCTCGCTCGTTTATATCTTCTTCTGTGACTTTTGATTCCATTGGACGTGCCGTTGTGATGTTTTAGAATATGTTCCTATCAATAATTTCCCGTATTTCATTAAAGTAAGTCTTTACTTTTAGCTTGTCTCTTCTACTTGACGCATAGTCGCAAATGTCGCACTTGAACGGCTTGTCTTCTAGATGGATCCGCTCGTGTCTAACAAGATGTGATTTTTCTATGAAGCCTCGACCGCAGATCTGAATTCTTATTTAAAATGCAATAGTGAATTTACCTTGCACATGTGGGCACGAACAGCCATGTGAGTCCGTAAATGTGCCGCAAGTTGACTCTTTTTAGGTGAGGAATAATCACAATTATCTATAAATTATTTTATAACAAGATATCAATTTTACCAAAATGACAGTAGAAAATATCTCCAAAATGCTGGCGTCTGTGAACGCCCAGATGCTCTCCATTATTTGAAGCAAATCCACAATCTTCACAAACAAATGAACGCTGATCGTCATGAGAATTTTTATGACGCTGGATCATATCTTCTTGCGAAAAGCCGCGACCGCACTCCTCGCAATGGAAAGGGCGCTCGTCCAAACTATAAGCCAATTTGTTTTAGCTCGTCAACATACTTATTATGCATTTTTTCGTGTGCCCAAAGCTGTGTTCTGGTACGCGCTCGAAAACCACAATGTCCACATTTGAAAAAACGTTCCTCGGCTAAAATTAACCTTTTTTACCGGGAAAACAGTCTTACTATGGTGAAGACGATGCGCTAGTAGGTCGGGCAGACGAGTAATATTTCCAGTTGGACACTGATCGCAATGGTACGGAATTTGCGTCTAAATAAGCCACTATACAAAACAGAATTCAAATACCCAGTGAGCTTCCCGGCAATGCTCATAGAATTGTTTACTCCAGCAACACTCAAAATCACACATTTGACAGACATAAATGGTGTTAGCATTATGTATCCTTGCTCGGTGTTTTTCAACGTCCTAAAAGCTCTTTCTTCATAAACTATTTTACCTCGTCTAGAGTGCTGGCGAATCGACAAAAACCACAGTGGTATGGCCCTCCCTCTACCTAAAAAAAATAGGTGCTAAAATAAATATAATTCACTGGATTGTCCTCTCCTGGCTCCACTTCTTCTGGATCTAGGAAATCCTCGTCAGTATAAGTAATGGTGCCCTGGAATAGTGCTCCTGTAGCATAAACTCCATCAATCTCATCATCGTCGAGCATCGGTAGAACTATAAATTGCTATTCAATTAATCAAAGTCGACCAAATACCATCACTTTCTGGCATTTCCTTTGGAGGACGTCCACGTTTTTTAATGGCATTTCCAATTACTCGTCTAGGTAGACGATTTTTATCTTTCCTGAAAAATCGCAATATTGTCGTAGACGTGATCGGTCTAAAATGACGATTTAAGAGACTACAGTAGCCCCAAACCTATCTAATAAAAGTCGATCAAGTAAAATAAAAAAGAAACTCACTTTCCAATACTGATTTTCAAACGGATTCTTGGTTTATCAGCACCCGTCTCGTCATAGTCGGTCATATCCAACTGGAAAAGAATAAGTGAAAATATTCCTTTAAAAAAGTACTATTTGTCGTGCCGTAGGATGTCCTTCAACTGGGCTATTTTCAAAATCATCTTCTTCGTCAAAGTCCCTTAAAAAGTTGCTTCCCTATTGGTAACCTTACCCTTCTTCATCTTCTTCCTCCTCATAATATCCTCCATCCAAATCCTCTCCACTGACTTGCTGCGCAAGTGTGCTCAATTGAGGCTGGTATTTCTCTAGTGCTAGGTCATTATCTTGCCTAAACAATAAGCTCTTGTATAGAAAAGCGTAGATAAAACTTACATTGCTCTTAATAAAATAAATCTAGATGGCTGACTTTTGGTTAGCAATGGCGAGTAATCTAGAACAAATTCTAGTGTTGTCTCATTCACCTAAAGAACAAATAAACGCACTGTCAATCTATTAACCTGAGTCAGAAGAACTGCTTCTAATAGCTGTCGAAAACAAACTTCTCTTGTTGGTATATCGTCTCCAACCCAGCGAACAATCAATCTAAAACTTATTCAGTGAAATAAAGTATGGCGCTTACTTTAGATGAACATCTGGACTAATAACGTCTTGGTATTTCGGGTCATTGATAATTTTTACTAATTGGCTCATTGGATATCGCAGAATATCTACCGAATCGATGAGACATCTGTTAATATTCACATCAAAATATTCGCAAGCCGCCTGAACAGTTTTAAAATCAAAATGTTTTCTCATACTCTTAGAAGATTGGGAATGTTGTAGCGTTTCGCTAGAGCTTTCACTGAAAGACAGTTTGCCGCATCCAAATATCGATTGAGGTACTCGGCACAGTAGTTCTTCAACTTGGTTACCTTCAAATTTGATTAATAAAAAAGTAATAGGTCTAACGAGAAAATTATTGGATAAATGAAGAAGGTCTGCGACGTTTGAGCGATCTACTACTACGGCACCACTATAAATATAATTAATTAGTAGCTCGAAAGCAGCTACGGACTGACAGCTGACTACAACCTGGAAGAAAATAGCTTTTATTTTAATAGAATAAACCAACTTTCTCCTTCGTAACCTTTGAAGACTGCAATATTGAGTCGAAATACGGGCTACAACTAGCCAATACGTTTCGGTGAGCTACAAATTGCTTGCCCTGCACTAGAATCGCTACATCACAAAATCGTCCAGTTTCTCGCTGATATCTCAATCTTTCTAACACTAAAATGACTGATTTAAGTCGCCGCACGTAAATCTTACCGACTCCGCTAAAGGGATCAGAAAAGGACATCGGGTTTAATCCCGAGTTGTCACTGCTCACTGCGAGCAGCGTTGGTTTGGACATGAATATCTCAAAATCGATACTTTCTAGAGATAGTGTGCCAATATATAATAAGAATTCAAGATAAATATTTGCTAGTTTGCCATGTTCAGCTTAGTTAAAGACTACATTGCAGGCCGCACATAAAATTCTGTAAACAGAGTGCGTCTTCTGACACTCGATGAATATTCTTGCCGATTTGGAAATAAAGTGTATAAAAGAGTTGAATGGAAATAAATATGCAAGTTTAGTATATAAAACTTAATGGGGTTGATCTTCTACAGTCTTACGGCCTAGTCGAGCCCTGTATGGATTGACTTTAGGCTAGTATTGTATCGTATAAACTTCATAGTTTGTAGCATATTTGGCCTTAGTAGAGATAGCAGTCCCTCCTGAAAAAGGGATAGAACCTGTGTTAATTTGAGGGTAAAACCACGAAAACAAGGCTTTTGTTTTTGTCGAGGTGGTTGGTCGCATTTTTCATGGCCCCATTGTTGGCTGAATTTTGTTGATTGAAGTCAAACTTTTACGCTGTTCTTAGGCACTAGTGTGTACTTCAAAACTAATAATACTTGTAAATGCCCCTTATATTGGCCCTGGCTCAAAGCTACCGCGCTTTTTGATTCGCTTTTTCGGCTTTCGGCTTCTAAGCCCCAGGTGTGTCGATCTCTTTATGCATTTAGAATGTCCCTCATTTTGGTGACATATTTCTATGTAGCTATCAATTTTAAGTAGTTCAGAGTCTCATTTACCTCTTCCCTGCTAATCAAGACAACGTCCCTCATTACGGAGGCTCTTTCGTTACGCGAGAAGATTACCCAAAATGTTTTGATTAAAGTTGAGGGGAAATGAAATACGGACTCTTGAAGAGTTCAAAGTTCTGCCGTCCAATGAGCCGAAAAGCATAGTAAAGGCGAATCTTAATCTCTTTCATAATATCAGCGTAAGACCCGGAAATTGTTAGTCACGCAGACAAAAGAGCTTGCTTTTGCATAAACGATTTCGACCACTCAAAGTAGTCCAGACTAGCTCATTGTAATTACCTGGCTACTGGTTTCAATTAGCTGCTTGAAAGTTCTAATTTTCAGTCAAAAAACGAGAAATAATTACGTTATGTTTGCCTTCATTTTACTCCTCGCCGAATTAGCCTGCTCATTTGTCACGAAACGGCCAATGACTTATGTCGCTAATTCTGCAAATTACTCGCTCATGCTGCCCTCTTCTTCCCCAGAGCCAGCAGTCCTTCTGAACAATTCTTTCCGGTTCTCTCCGCCTGAACGGCCTGCCCTCCCCACCCCCGAAATTGTCCCTTCGGCACCTCTCAGTCTGATTGCCGACCATTTCACACGAGTGCACTCTCGTTTCAATTTTTGTTTCAATTCAGTAGATCATCTTTTCTCTGCACACAGGCAGTAATAATTTAGCCAATTAAAGCAATTTCCTTCTTTTCAATTACTTTAAATTTTGCCATAATTTAGGAATATGAAAATAACCGTTTCAGAATGCTTTGCTCCGTGCTTTTTAGTCTACTTCTTGTTGTCAGTACTACCGAAGGAGGAAGTAAGTTCGCAAAGCATCATCAAAGAAATAAATGTTGGTGAGATAAGGACATGTTTTAGGGGGCGCTCTCATGGATGAACAAGGAGAGTTTTTGCCTCATATCCGACTTGCCAAAGATCTCATGGACCAGAGAAGGTAAGTGACACTCCTAGATACTTTTAGAATAGCTAGTGACTAGTTGGAATGGCAATTTTTCAGCTTTAGGTACGATAATAGAGTGCGCCCAGTGGTTAACCATTCACGGCCCACTAGCGTCTCTTTTAGTATGAGTCTTTATCAGATCCTCGCAATTGTAAGACTCGTTTTTCTCGCTTATCGATGCAATTTTAGAATGAAAAACAGCAGAATGTGGATTTGAACGTTTGGGTCATTCAGAAATGGAGTGATGATTTTCTCGGTTGGGACCCTCATAACTACGGAATGATAAACACAACAATCCTTCCATTTGACACTATCTGGCTTCCTGATACCCTGGTATACAATAGGTATGTACACAGAAATGAGTTATCAGCCATAATTCAGCGTCGTTATGAACAGAGAAGAATCAGAGCGCTACATTAACGTGGTAAGTATACCAACAAGCAATTTCACCGTACAGTATAGGTTCTGACAACAAACTGGTGGAAAGGAGAACGTGGAGCCGAAATAAAATTTATGTACCCAGCTCTCTATAGAACTAGTTGCCTTCTTGATATCCGGTAAATTCTCATCTATAGGAAGAATATTTTTCAGTTTTTTCCCTTACGATCAGCAAACCTGTAAATTAACTATAAGTTCATGGACGTCTTCAAAGAGTGACATCGACTATTATGCAGAGTTTGACGCTGTTAATTTGGATAACTTTATTACAAACGAGGAATGGGTTGTAGTCAGTTTTCACATAGAAAGAATCGAGGAAAAATTTGTTTGCTGCCCTGAGCGTTCGTTTAATTTTTGGCAATTACACAAGCATTTTAGCATGGGTTCTACTCGAAGCAAATCTCGTAGTCAGACGTAAGCCTCTATACTATATTGTTAATCTCGTCATTCCGACATCAGTAATTACGATGGTCTAATTGTTTTTTCAATTGTAATTAAGAGCTTTAGGTAGCTGTTACAGGGTTCTTTACAGCTGCTAGTACAAGCTCCGAGAGAAGGGAGAAGCTCTCTTTGGGAATAGATTCCCTTTTAGCCATGTCTATTTTGATGATGGTAGGCGCGCTAAACTGAAATTTAGTTTTCCAGATGGTCTCGGAACAAATGCCAACTACTAGCGACTATGTTCCACTTTTTGGTGAGGCTCTCATTGATAAGTTAACAACATCTTAGGACTATTTTATCTGACAATTATTTTTGTTATATTTATTGGCACACTTATGACAGCTTTTATTCTCAATGTCCACCTTCAAAAGATGTATTCTAAGCCAGTTTCTCCGCTAATTGCTTATATATTTTTTGCAAAGGTAAGTATCATAAAGCGCAGATAAGTCTTTGTTTTAGATTGCGCGCTGGCTAAAAATGAGAGCACCTACTCAGCTATTGGAGCTGTGGGAAGAAACTGGTGTTTATTTTGAGAGTACGGGTAAAAGGAAAAAGACTAAAGTTATGCATATTGCGGTTAGTAACGTGACAAGGCAGAGATTAGTGTATATCCCAGAAAGCTCCTAAACTTATGAATCAAGCCAGCAGAACAGAAATTGGTATGCAGCCCACTGCTAAATCGATTTCACCTGCGCCTCCTAGAATAATCAGCAGGTAGTAGAGATGCACATTGAAATATAGAAAGAAACATATAGCATGGATAAACATCAGCATGTAATTGATAATTGGCAGAGGATTGCGAAGGCAGCACTGGTGCAAGAGAGAACCAACAGTGCAAATTCTGCTTCACCAAATGGAAGATTGTCAATTCGTAAGACTCTCCGCTATTCAAGAAAGCAATAGGTCCACCATCAACTGTTGCCGAAGGGCCGTCTCCAGTTGGAAGCCCCATTGAGCCGGGCCCATTGATGCACTGCGTTTCCGCTATGTCGGCTACAGAAAATACTTTACTGGAGAGTAAGCTAAAGAGAAGGTATATATATATATAAATTAAGCTTACCTGATGAAATACTTTAGATACGCGCTAGAATGGGAATACTTGGCTACTGTGCTGGACCGCTTGTTTTTAATTCTCTTTTCGTTGACTGTTATCTTCGTCACATTCTTAATGATTTTAGTCGGTGAGGCTATGCATCTCAGCTATGAGATCGAACAGAATATGAAAGAATTGGCACGTAAATCAAAGCACTAATTGCTCTATTTTAACACGGTTAATAAATTTTTGCACTTTTATGATGTGTTGCAGAAATATTCATTAGTCCTTATTTCTGAATCAATTTTACCTTCTTCGTTTCGTTGCTTCTCTTCTCCAAAAGAAAAAGGACGTAGTTCACCATGCTATTTATCGGATCATCAGCTTTTTCCCAGATGTCAAAATAGCTGGTCGATAAGAGTTGAGGCGTCCTCTGGCCGAGATGTTTCAACATCTCCAGAACTAACGGGTACACAACCTCGAAAATTTGCTTGCGCACATTGTGCTGTTGACCGTCCTTGATACATTCAGTTACGCCAATTGGCAGGCTCTTCAGCAAATCAGCGTCAACCATTTGCCACTGGAAAGTTTGCTCGTCTTTCGTATCTCCATAGACACGCATGCCCTCTTCTGACTTCTTTACAGAAATTCGTATTTTCTTCTCGTTCAATACCAGCTGCAATTCCGTTTCCTCAATAGCTTTTTCCATGATTTTTATACGAATCTGATGATACGAGTTCGGTTCCAAGAGGCCTTGTCCATTGGCGCAGCGAACTTTACCTTTGTACTTGATTTTGGTCACTACGCGCAGTTTGTATTCGACAAACGACGCTAAATCCTTAGTGCTCAATTTTATAATGACTGACCGGATTTTCCACTATCTAAAAATATGTTGCCGCAAAAATAGCTCAGGCTTTCATCATTAAAGGAAGGCACTGGCCATACGGAGGCAGTTGCTGTGTAAAGAACTCCGCTTTCTTTATCGAGTAGTTTCTCTTCAAAGCACGCGTCGGCAATTGACATTTCGCTGTCGATGGCTGGAGTCTATTGAATAGATTACAGAAAGATTATAAGAAACATTCATTTATTCTTCGTTTAGGATAATAGAAGGATCTGGCCTCGTCTGAGTAGTGCGGCAAAAAGGACAGCTCCCCTTTTGAAGGCAAGCCATTTCGTAGTCATCTTGTTGAAAAACCTGAAAAACATATATCTTTTTTCAAACGTTTTGTACCTTGCTGCAGGTATCGCAAGAAGTTAATGCTATGGTTGGCATAGCATTGTAAAAATAACGAGTCTTGAGAGGTGAAGGTGCAGTTAGAATAAGAACCTGTCCCTTTTCAATCCTCCCTAAATCTTCTTTTCTGAGGGTTAGTGCTGTCCATTTCTTCTTTTTCTAAAAACAAAATTATCAATTTTCTGAGAATATAGAACGTGCATCTGCCTGCCGGAATGGATTATAATCCTGATCGTCGAGAGGGGGTTCCGACTGTATAAGAACCTTGGCCTCTTCAGTGGAAATTGATTCGTCGACAAAAAATTCCAACAAAGGGAGATTGTCTATAAGTTTATTACATAAAGTATGGAAACATCCTACCAAATGTAGCCATAGAATAAACGAAGGGCGACTTGCAATGAATACAGGCAATAATGTTAGCCATTGAATTATTCAATCCACATCTACAACACTATTTTGAATCTCTCCTACATACCTGTAGCAAACTGGTAGTAGGTATTCTGAATCGGCAAAAGGCTTTGCTCTTATTGTTAAAGTCATTATATCCACGGATCTTTGCAAATGATTAGGAACCTTTAGAGCCGTCAATTTTTCTAGAGCTTCTCTTGCAAATTTAAAGGCCCCTAATTCCCTTCCTATTTTTGCAATTGTGTAATAAATTAGTCTACAATTAGATTTTATAACAGATATGTACTGTGACTAACACCATAGAAATTTTTGGGGTGTCCTGAGCCGCACTTAAAAATCGTGCCATATTAAGAACTGTCTCCAACGGCTGCGAAATAAACGGCATATGCTGCAAAATTCTATTTTCATATGTGCTAGCTAACTTACACAATACATAAAAACGGCATCATACGCGTAATAATGTTCAGCTTGTTGCGCTGCTTTTTCATATTTTGGTAAAAGTTCCGGATGATCGGTCGATCTTTCTAAATATTGCTGGCCCAACAGCCAGTGATAATAGCTATAAAAAATTATCGTCTATGTAATAAGACACCAGACCTTGCATCTAAAAATCGGTTCTCATTTACAGCATTTTGAGTCAGTTGCTCTAGAACCTGTAAGGCCTCTTTTTCTCTTCCGGCTCGATGATAGGCTGCACTTTTCTATGTAAGCTTCTTTTTTTTTGTAAATTTTACCTTTCTGTGCTTCTTCGAATCGATCTTGTTCAGCCAGCCAGCGTGCATATGGGAGATGCACTTCTTCAATATACTTAGGATACCGATCAGCAATTGCAAATGCCTAGAAAACTAATGATTTTTCTTAGCAAAATGAGCCCACGTCAGTCCAATGCCCTGCGCTGACGTGCATTTGTAGGATGGCTCTATTATCACCCAATGTCGTGAAAATCTTCTGGGCCAAATTAAACTCCAGCTTGCGTACAAAATAGGTAGCAAGCATTCGCAGTGTGTCTATATCACTTCTGTCCAGCTTCCTCATGACATTTATTGCCCTGCAAATAAACGCTACGTCTACCGGCTCTTACAAATCCATCCAGTCGTTGTCTACAATCAGCTGAGTCGCTTTATCAAGGTCGCCACTTGAAATTAGCATCTCTGCCGCAATTTTTGGCTGGTTTGTATCCTTGGCCCAGTCAGCTCTTTTTCTTAGCAGCATTTTCTGCGTTTCTCCAGATGCTTTTGCCATAACATCCTGCAATTCTTTATCTAGGCAGAAAGCATAGAAGAAAAGCTAACTTGGACATCTTCGAACATCTTCAAATCACTGAACAGTTCCACGGCTTTGTTTTCATAACCTTCTTGTCTATATAAGGTAGCAGCATCTCTGAATTTTCCCTGATAGCACATCATTATAGCCTTTATCATTGTGTCAGTTTCTTGAGCCTCTTTCATGTCCTGAAGTTCTTCGCCTATCCATACACTTAGCTTACTTGTATTTGGTCGACAAGCTGAAGCATTCGATAGTCCTTTATTCGAGCAAAAGCCCTAAATTGTGGCTTTATTTTTAGCCCTATTTTACCTGGCGGCAACTGATAAATCCATATTAAGTAAAGCGTCTTCTGCTAAGATACGCCAATCTTCCTCGGTAACACCCAAAATTGCAACTTTGTACGCTTCTCTTTTAAAATATTTCCATTTACATAAATAGCTTACTCAAACTCTTTGTGCTCAATATATTGGTACATCTGGTTAGAGAAGGGCACCTCATGAACTGCCATGTTATAAGCCATTAGACAGAAAACTCTGTTTTGAAAAAACCCAACTACGAAGCCCTTTAATTGACATTTTTTGCTAGATAAAGACTCTTACGCTGATATTGTGATGAAAGCCGGAATAGTTACTAGCTCGAATAGTAAAGTTTCTTTGATTGGAGAAACAAACTAATTCCTCATTTTCAGCATTAAACGTTAAACTATTTACATTGTTTTCTTGGTAAGTAATTTCCATGGTACGATTGTCATATATGGTTGCAACACAGTTCTCATCAACAATGGCTAGTTTGGACCTATAAATTTAGTTATAGCCAAAAGTACGAGCTACCTGTTCACACTGAGGTCAATGCATCTGACTGGAAAATTAATTTGTACCAGTTTTATTGGGAAAGGATTGTCAACAAAAATTTTCAGAACCTCTCCATTTTTTGTGCCGACAAGCAGTGTTTCTCGACCTGGAGGTCCGCCAAAGCACTTTATATAACGTATAGGCGATCCAATTTTCCACTCTCTCTGTTTCAACCCCTGTTGATCATGACACCGGAGCGTTTCATCAGTGCAAAAAATTAAGTTCATCGAGGTAACAACCTATGCTTTTTAGCGGTACTTGCAGATTAGACTTACTAAAAGATTGCAATCTATATCATTCTTCAATCGCTCTACTATCCTGTAGTCGAGCTTTCCACTTTCAAACGAGTTCATTTGTTTCATCAATATAAGTTCTTCACTCAAGCGAACCTACAACATTTTATAATACCGCGTTTCTTTGTAGTAGAAGCCCATCAAAAGGGAGAGTTGAAAATTACAGGACAGGGACATTGACTATAATTACCGCTAATTTGTCGCCATATATTGCAATTTGCTTCACGCAATCTCTACACTGAATACGAGCTCCAGTTTCCAAAGAAAGATCCTGAACATATACATCCGTCATATGATCTCTAAAAACTCCTATTTCTTGCGACTCATTTCTACCTAAATGCGTAACGATCGTCATGAAGGCCATGAACGGTTCCAAAAGTTAACGAAAAATTACAATAAGTTCCATCAACGCATCCCGCCTAAAAAATTCGGTTACTAAAAAGCTGACGAGTCTATACTTACATAGATCAAATTAGAGTTGGGCTTGACACAAATACACCATACCCAGGTCATTAGATCGGCAAATTTGGCTAGCAGAATTCCTACGAAATAAGCTCATTTAAAATTGCGAAAGAGATACCCTCTCGAGTATATAGATTTACTAGCTTATTTGAACCACCAATAATTAGAAAGTTATAATTATTAGCACAACAAATGCACGTCGGCTCGTAATCCAGGTTCTTTTCTAATCGTGAAATATGCTCTCCTTCCATGGTGTAAAAAGACAACGTCTTACTGCAATCGGTAACAATAAGCCACTCTCTAAATTATTTTAAAATTTCTTCACTTCCCCCAGTACTCTGGTACTTCTCCCGAGTCATTTGGGCCGTACTTGGGCAAATTAAATACTAACGCCCAGATTGGCTGGCCACCTGGCCTTTCTATTTTTGCGCTCGGGTCCTCACTCTATAAACATTACTATTTAAAATAATCCAAGCAACTCACAAAAGTTTTTAGCTTCCTTAAGTAAACACATCCGTCGAAAGTTCCAATAGCGAATGTCTGTCCATCCTAAGTTTACATGTAGTCTATTATAGTCTACTAACGGTACTCCAGGCACAACTAGTTATTTTCCCAGAAACTCTCTGCTTCTGAACATTTTTTTCACTAGCAGTCCATAAGGCAAAATCGTGCATTCCACAGCTCAAAAGCGTTTGGGTGACCGGAGAGAATTTCAAGCATTGGACTGATTCTGCATGCCTAAAATTTTGGCCTAAAATAATTTAATACAAAACTTGCGCGTATTTTAGAAGGCCTTCGTGTTGATTAGCATTCCAAATAACTACATTTTTGTCAACTCCTCCTGACGCAAAGAGTTCACCGTCATACGACCAATCCACTGCATAAATGGTGTCTTTATGGCCAGATGCTATAAAGTTCTCTTTACTTACAGTCGTAGAAACTACCTTTAATGCTTTGTAAGACACTGCCATCCACTGGATCTGAGACAATAACCTTGTTATCTATTGCGACGAGGATCTCTGAGCCATCCGGTTTGAGTGAGCAAGAGTAAACTGGGCAACTAGAAAGTAGAGATATTCTTTGCGCTTCTATTTTCTTTAGCTAATTCGCTTCTAACAATATTAAGAATTGTATTTCCTAAATTACCACAATTGTTCCTGAAATACATTTTCCTAGGACCTAAATACATAAATGTCTCTCTGTTGCGTGGAATTCCTCGTTGCCTAATTAATTTAATAAAACCAAATATTCTCCCCTTATTAAGTGACGGGGAGGAGAGCCTCAGCTGGTCCTTTACATGAATTCAATTATACAAATGAATATAAAAGAATGAATACTGCATTGTCAAAGCTATTCGAATATGACGGGCCTCCTCTCATGGAGCATATGTCTCGCCGCCGTTTTTTCGCAGGTCTGTCCAATCTGGGATTATATTAGTTTATTCCTTCGAGATTCCCCAAAAAAATCTTATATTAGATCTGTCTGATCTAATAAAGGGAATTTCCTATTCTGTTAATATAAATTATAAACGTCTGATTTAGGTCCACTCAGAATGCTGCTCTTCTACAGATTCCAGCAGCTCCTTTTGTACAGTTTTTAATATGCTTTCTCCTATGGAACAAGGAGAAGTCATTTCTTATCTAGGTTCAACACTAATTGCTTGTAAAATTCGAAAATTTAGGAGAAAACTGTGAAGGAGATGCTGATGAGGCTCTAAAGACGATGGAAAAGAGAAAGCCAAATTTCATGCGATACGGAAGGAGCAGTTAGTTTACTGTCAGAAAACCAAAGAATTTAGTGCCAGTTTCTTTGGGCAAGAAAGGTTCCGACCCGAATTTCCTTCGTTTCGGTAGAAGTCAGCCCAATTTTCTACGGTTTGGGAAAGCAGGAGATCCGAACTTTTTGAGATTTGGTGAGATATAATTCTGAGATATAAAAGGCAATATTTAGGCCGCAGCGATCCGAACTTTCTCCGGTTTGGTAAGGCAGCAGCTGATCCAAATTTCCTTCGCTTCGGAAAACGCAGTGCAGATCCTAACTTCTTGAGATTCGGTCGTGGAGCTGACTCGTTTGATCGCGAGAATAGAAAGCCTAACTTCCTACGCTTTGGAAAGTAAAGTGAGATGATAGACAGAGGGCGGCGGCATGTGGCTGGTGCGAGTGCGTGTTGGGCGGCGCGTACAGTGCCAGTATTCATGAATAAATATTTTCTTCGTTATTCTTTTGCTCACCTCGAACCTTGATCGTCTACAAGTCGTTCCAACCATCCAATTTTTGGACGTAACATTATGTCCATATATAGTGCGTTCTTTTTTATAGCACTTTAATTTGGAATACAAATTAGAAAATGTAGAAGCAAATTTGCCAGAAATGCCGAGTCGTTGTCATGGAAACTGAATGCCTCGTGATTTTATTGAATTATTCGTTGCTCTATTTGCTTTTTCTTTGTTTCACTATTGTTATTTTTTAATATTAATTTGGCTAAAAAAATATTTTGCCAATTACAGAGCATACAAGTTAGCATTTTATACGCTTGGCTTCTTTTATTTTCAGAGGTTATATACGTAATCACGTATTTCATTACGAATATTTTCGTCTAAAAGTTGATCTGTATATCTTTTTAAATTTCTTTTATTGACTTCTCAATAGTACAGCATATAGATATTTCAGAATGACCAGCCGACTTATTATTAAGGGCCTGCCTTCTGACTGCACTGAGAAAATGCTGAGAAAGGCGTTTAAGGAATACGGTGATCTGACAGACTGTACTCTAAAGTACACTAAAGAAGGGAAGTTTCGAAAATTTGCTTTTATTGGATTCCAAACTGATGGAGAGGGCGAGAATGCGTTAAACAATATGAATCATACTTTTATTGGAACAGCAAAAATACAAGTAAGCTTTTAAATGCTTATTCTCTATATTTTTAAGGTAGAAAAGTGTGAGTCATTTGCTAACAAGCCGAAACCACAGAGCAAATACAGTCAAAACGACAAGTAAGATTTTATATAGCTAATATCTATTTAATTTTAAGACCGAATAAACGGAAAGTAGAAGATCTAAGTGGAGAAGAGGCTAAAAGAAAGAAACTTGACCCTCAATTTGAAGAATTTTTAGAGACAAGGAGCCAAAAAGCAAAAAAGGTTTTTTTTTTCTATTTTAATATTGTTGTTTAGGAAGTCCAACTCGCTCCAACTAGTTCTAGTAGCTCTGATGATCTTCAAAACGAGTTGCTAGATGGAATCAGCGGTGATACAAGACTTTCTCTAATATTCTTGGGACTTCCTACTTCAATCAAGCCAAACTCTATTAAGGAATGGCTGAGTCCTGTTAGAGTCAAAGGAATGAAGGTATTTTTAAATTAAATTCGGTTAAAATTATTTTTATCAGATTGTCCGGAATGACAAGGAAGCGGCAGCATTTGTCACATTTAATCGTCCCCCAGATGTAAGAAGGGCTCTAGGTCGTGATAAAGAATTTCTTGGAGGCTATAAGGTAGAAGAACAAATTGCTACAACAAATTTGCTTAGATAACAGTTAAAAAAGTTGAAGAAAAGCACGCAGAAAAGGAAGAAGAAAGCGATGACGAGTCAGCAGAATATGACCACAGTACAGAAGAAGCAAAAGTTCGCGAACAAATACTCGAGAGCGGACGCTTATTTTTACGAAATCTACCCTTTAAGACAAAAGAGGCAGATCTTCAGGCAGTTTTTAAAAGATATGGAGAAATAGCAGAAATTCAAGTCCGTTTTCCAATGATTTTACTTTGTTTTTTTAAGGTTATACTCGATAAAAAGACAGGAGATTGTAAAGGCTATGCAATAGTCGAATTTGTGTTCCCAGAAACAGCTGTTGCAGCATATGCTGAAGAAGATGGAAAAGTTTTTAAAGTCTATTTACTATTAACATTTATATATTAATATATTTTAGGGGCGAATGATGCATATTCTACCTGGAAGCGAAAAGAAAAAAGTGGAAGAAAAGCATGAGGATAAAAATGAAACAGAGGGGCAAACATCATTCAAAAAAGAGAAGGCAGCCAAGCTAAAAGCTAGTGCTGCAAAAGTAAGCGAACTTTTTATAAGTCAAGCTGTAGTAATTTAGACACATTCTTGGAATACTCTTTTTATGGGGGCCAATGCAGTAGCTGAGACTCTTGCTGACAAATTAGGTGTAGAAAAGTCAGATATTCTGCTTGGTGAAAAGGGTGAAAGGTTTGTCTTAGCTTTTTCAAATAATAACTTACCTAGTGCTGCTGTCCGTTTAGCTTTGGCCGAAACTCGCCTAGTTAGAGAGGTGAGAGAATTTCTTGTATCAAATGGCGTCAAATTGGATTCATTTTCAAGGCCAACTTCAAAAAGAAGGTAAATATATTGGTTAAACCACTATTTCACCTTTAGTGATACCGTTATGATAATTAAAAATTTACCAGCTGGGGTAAAATATGAAGAACTTCAAAGGATGTTTGAACGTCACGGAGCTGTAGAAAAAATATTAATGCCGCCAGAAGCAGCTGTTTCGGCACTTGTAGTCATGAATAACTCTGTAGAAGCAAAGAAGGCCTTTTCTGTAAGTTTTTTTTATTATGTTTATTTTATTTATAACCATTTGTTTAACGTTGCAGGCGCTAGCGTATTCTCGTTTTCGAACTCAGCCTCTTTACCTTGAGTGGGCTCCAGGAGATGTATTTGAAAAGTCGAAGCCTGAAGAAGAAAGTAAAAAAGTAATTAAATTGATTATTGACAATTTTAAATTTTAGAAGAACGAAACAGTCATACCAAAAAATATAGAAGAAACTCTGAAAAAAACTAAGAAAGAAATGTCTTATCAAGAAAGAAAAGCCTTAAAACTGGCACAAAAGGAAACAATCAAAGAAAGTGTTGTAGAGCCAGAAAATAGTGAAGATGTATTGAATTTGGACCAAGTAAAATCAAAAGAAGAGCCGATTATTGAGCCGGATAGTACAGTATTCGTAAAAAATTTGTCATTTGAAACAACAGATGATGGTCTTGAAAAGCTATTTAGGTTTGTATCTAAGTAAGATTTTAGTAATATTTAGTCAACGCTACCATATTAAAAGCGCACAAGTTAGCAAGAAACTAAATCCAGCCGACCCAAGCAAAAGTCTAAGCATGGGATTTGGTTTTGTTCAATTTTATACGAACGCTGAAGCAAAGAAGGCTATAAAAGAATTGCAGGTAAAGTGTTCTTTTAACGTACGTATTTTCATACTACTTTTAGGGTGAAATGCTCGAAGGACACTGCTTAGAGCTCAAACTTTCCAACAGAACTGCAACCATAGTCGATTCAATTAAGAGGAAGGATGTGTCCCACAAAAAACAAGGCAATCTAACAAAGATTATAGTCAGAAATCTACCTTTTCAGGTAGATTTTATTTTACATTTCGCTATAATAATTTCAGGCAAAAATAGACGAAGTAGAGAATCTATTTTCAACTTTCGGAGAGATCAGAAATATCAGGATTCCTAAAAAACTAGGAGCTCGGGAAGAGCATAGAGGCTTCGGCTTTATTGACTTCATGTCTGTCGGAGAAGCCAAGAGAGCTTTTGAAGCTTTATCACAATCAACACATCTTTACGGAAGAAGATTAGTTCTCGAGTGGGCCAGGGAGGAAGAAACTGTCGTGGAAATGAGAGAAAAGACTGCCGATAAATTTAGGTAGCCTTTTTACAAACAATTATATTCTTATAGCGGTGAATCACGACAAATTAAAAAACAGAGAGAAAGAATTCGTAAAATTGAAGACGACTTGACAAAACTAGATGCTGACGATAGCATGGATACCGCAGAGTGATGCGATATTGTTAATAATATAGAATTGTTCCTTGTTATTGTTGATTGGAATTGTTTTTATTTAGATAAAAAGACTCGAGATCGATACTTTTTCTTCGACTGAAAAAGCCGAAACATAAAGAAAAGATTCTCGCGGCAAAAAATGATGATTCTATAGATTTAGCTTCGATATTTTACAGGAAATACTACTTTTAAATATCACAAAGAATGGTGAATCCGCTATCTACAATAGGCTAGCATAAGCCTACAATTTGTGTTAAGGCTAAAGAAAATTATCCATCTGAAAGCGCCGTGACATATTTTGAACTGTTTTGTGTTGACTAAAGGAAATATTATGCGAGATAAAACAACTTGCCTTTGAATTATTTTGATTGCCGATCGTTGTTTCAGGAAAAGAGATGTGGCCAGACTTTATCATAAATGGCGACCAGCCCACTGTTGAGGCATAACGTGGCGAACTGCATTGTAATAGACTGAAGTTGAAAAAAAATCTAACCTTTTTGGGCTAAATGGGCTATACGGAGAAGTTTGAAGAGCCGAATCATGAATGGTTGTTCTCCACTGTTTAAAATCTGCTTTTTGTTTTTTTAAAAATCTAAGTTTAATGTTTAGAAAAAGCTAGCTAAATACCTTTTGTAGCTATGCCGGGCTAGGAAACATGCGAAAATTAATAATATGAGGATGAAAGTTAATCCAGGAACTGCTATACTAAAGTAACATTACTTGTTTGTTATAATCTAGTATTACTGTTAAAATTACACTTACTTCTGTGTTGGTTCACCTCTGTTTGCTGCAGGATCGCTTTTGAAAAGATCTTTTAGGAAGTATTCATTGCACTGAGCTCCGGAGTAATTTTTCGGACATCTGAAAACTAGTAAAGCCTACTATTCCGATACATCTCGATGATTATCCTAATACAATAGGAAGAATACTATAATCTATATAACCGAGACTGACCTGCATTCTTTACCAATATATGTATTTGTATTTGGATCAATGTGAACTATACATTTTGCTCCAACAAAACAGTAGTTTTTGCACTCCTTTTCTTCCAATATTCGTTGGAGTTCCGCGTTAGTAGATCTATTAATTGGTCTAGGAGTGTTATAGTGACTGAAATCCGACCTTTCCTCAGATTCTTCTTCTTCTCTCTTTCTTCGTTTACGTAGGTTTCTATGAAACATCTAAAAAGGTGGCATAAGATAACATTTAGGCAGCACATGTTATAAAGCAGGTTAAATAAGTAATAGCTTGTTTTTTGATATCATGCAAATCAACTCAAATCAGAAATAGGCTGAGTTGTAAATTGACAATTTTCATATGCTCTACACACCTTTCAAGCGAAAAGCCTATTTTTAGCCTAGCCGTAAGAGTTTTAAAATAACAGCGACAAGCCGACAGTAACACAAAATATATTATTAACACTAAATTTATAGCTACTAAATCAGCAGCTTAGTGTGTGCAATTAATAATCTATTACATCTAGTGTCGATCTTACTCGAGCTTTTCTCCACGTGGGCTTATCTGTACCAATAGACTATCTTTGCGTGACGCCGATTGTCACGTGCAACTTCCAAAATCACCGTTTTCTACTGTTGCGACTCTTCTTGGAACTTGTTCAGTCGCCACGTGGCGATGAACCTGCTATCCTATTCCGGCTAGGCGTTTTTACGGTCACCTATATTGATGGCTTTAGGTTATCTGCCTTTAACGATGTAATAACAATACATTTAAGCCAGAGCTATCAGACGTAAAACATAAATATGAATTATAAGGTAAAAATAAGAAACGTTTTCGTAATTTACAAATTCTGTTTACGCTAAGTTTGAAAGCGATTCAGCTAATCTTATCTATGGATTATCTACCGTTTTCGCGAACAATCAACTTCGTTCAAAACATAATCATAGCCGTGTGTGTTTTATGACAGTCAATTCAGATGCTTGATTTAGCTTATTTTAGAAAAAAAGGCCAACTAGTTATGACCAATTTCAGCCAAAAAGTGTCATTGCGAAGGCAGATTTGATGACCCGATAATAATTTTACAACGCTGAAAACCCTTATCTTCTCCACTTACAGCAGCTCGCCGTTTATAAAAGCAATTTCCTTTTTAGCTTACAAATCAGAGGCCCTTCTTAAAGCACTGTAAACTTTTTTTTTTTAAAAAGTCGGTGCCTGCCCCGAAAAAGGCTTGATAGATGGTTGGTAGGCTAGTGTTTGGCTATTGATTACGCCGGTGCCCGTTGATAGCAAGACAGAGAGAGACTGTTAGAGGCGTCGACGGCGTCTTTACACACTTCTCCTGTCCCCAAATTTTACGCCTATCAGTCTTTTAGGTTGAAACGTTCCAGAATTACATAAAACATATATATATATATATATCATATTTTCTTTTCTTTTTTTTTGGTAAAATTTTGTCTATCGTGTCTCGCACGTGTTAAAACTAATAGGATTACGGTAAGCCAGCAGGCAAAACCCAGAGAATTAGGCAGATTTTCAGAGAAGAACAGACTTGAGTCCAAATTTAACCAAATGACCCCTTTATAACTTTAATATCCTGCTAATAAGAAAGCTTTTTAAAAAAATATACCTTCATTATTGAATTGGTATTCCCTCTTTTATTGGAAAAATGATTGATCAGAAATAAAATCAAAACGCATTTATGCAGCCCTCGCCTATTCTTTATTTTAACAATTCTTTATAGTCCTGATTTGTCTCACCTGTAGTCAATTCGTAAAATCAATTCAAGAGGCTAGCCTATTCTCAATCATATTCGTTTAAATGTCATCACCTTCCGTTTATTATCTTTTTTTCGAATCCATCACCCCACTACTTTCGCTCCCTTTATCTTTTGTTTACAGAAAGTTTGCGTCGTATGTAAGTCGAGAAATGACCTCTTCTCCTTGTCCTGCCCAGCAGGACCAGCTGCACAAGACAGTCTACGAGCTGGTAAGGTCTTTTCATTAAAAATTCGCACTGTATTTACTAACTAACAATATGAGCACTAAAGCCAAAAATTTAAGTTGTGTATTCTCCAAGTGGGTCGTGCTGCAGAACAAGAGAATATTCGCTCCCTAGGCGCTCAGTTGGCTAATCATTATGAAAGACACGTTGAGGGTGGGTTTGTTTATGTTCTTTTCTTAAATTTAAAGGTCAAGGGGTGATCTGAAAATACGACCGAAGTTCCTGTCTTTGAACAAGCAATAAAATGGCCGCGCTACCGATAAGAGAAAGAGAGTTATTTAGAGGCAAAGTAGGTGCACGTGGGACAAGTGTCATGCGGACAAATAACGAGTAACAGAGTAATCTATCAACCGAAATGGCAGACGGAAGTTTTAGGTCCTCCATAATAATAATTATTATTATTCAGGAATATGTCGCGAGCAGGATCAGATCAGTTTTGAGAGAGAATGGTCATCTTTAACGTGGCCGCTGCTCTCGGTATTATCTCGTCTTGCACTCAGACCCGACCTGGAACTGCATAGCTTACAGCTGAGATTGAATACAAATTTAGTCAATCTGGTTAATAGAGTACTACCTAGTTTAGTCTACTAAAAATCAATTAATATTAGAGTCGCCAATCTCTCCCACCGTCAGGCTTTCTTGACAGCGAATTTGCTTGGCAGAAATTCTGGAATTACTATAGTCAGGCGTTGAATACTCTTCATGAACTGTATTCTCAAATAGGTATTATTATAAGCTAGAAAGCCAATGAGGACCTTCAGATCACCCTTCGCCAGCATTAGAGTTGAGGCTACTACAATACGGTCGACAGGAATTACGAATGTTTTTGGACTCCTTTAGAGATGTCATTCTGAAACATTCTCAGCACGTTCTTCCAATGTTGCGGTAAGCGAATTCCTTGAATTATAAACTCCAACAGCCTAAGTCAAGTAAACCGGATGTGCCATAATCGTCCAATGGATAACGGGCCGGTCAAGTTGGCATCAGCCTTCTATTGTAACATCCTTTATACATTAGGTGTTCTCTCAGCAAGACTACAAGGATTTCGCTGGGAAAGCCTTCAAACAAAATACAGATTCTCTGCCCCTGACCCCGTCAGACCCTTATTAGAAATGGTTTATTGCCTGTTATAAAAACGGTGAAGGCCAATTGCAGGTTTTTACTACAACAGAACAGCTGATTAGTGATTGTCTGCTTGGCGCCAAGCCTAGCACAAATGCGATCCTAGTCACAAATAACCTTTTTCCATTTAACTGTGCCTGTCTTCCTCCCGCCATTCTCTTCCAGCAGTTTGATGTCCAAATAGTTAGCGAGGAGACGGCACAGGCCATCCAAGGAGAAATGTCAGACATTAAAAGAGGTCACAAAACAGCTGGCTCTATCAGCTCTTTTCCATCCGCAGCCCTACTGGCAATGAAGCCCACCAGCGGAGTCAAAAGGAATAACGCCGTTGCTAATGCAGGTGGTTTGAGTTGGGGAAAAGTAAGAGTATCAACTAAATTTTCAGAAGGAGGGAATACAGCACATAAAAAGTCCGATGTCAATAGCAAAGAAATGGTCACAATAACACCTTCGTGGAACGACAAATACGGCGGATGGCAAGCCCAATATCCGCATCTATTGTGTACAACAAGGCAAAAGGTAGGTCTTTGTGAATGCCCGATGAAAACAGATATATAGGACACTGTACTGTTAGATACGAGGTCTGGCCAGATGGGAAAGCGTCCGCTATTTTACTTTTATATAAAAGGAATTTTATTTTCTCCTAGCGGACATGTTTCATATGTTAGAACCCTTTCGCTGCCATTTACTATCGCGACAAGGAGGAATCAGGACTGCCAGGTTCAGAGGATGATGAGCTCATATACTGCTACATGCTTTTGGCTATACGGACTGAAAAATTCGGATGGCCTGCTTTTAAACTGGTGCGATACAGGTATGCTTATACAGCCGAAAGCTTTTTATACATGAATATTTAGGGATCGAATGGCCCGAGTTTGTTGAGCTCTATAGGTCGTATTTTACTGTAAATGCTGAAGTCACAAGGACTCTTTCGGACGATGATTTTCGACTAATGAAAGACAAATTGACATGCGATGAGTGCAGAGAATTTAAGCATGACGGTACTGCTCTAGTTGAGAAGATACAAACAATTTCCAGGAGAAGAGCGATTAATTACATTTAAAAACGTTCTCTGTCCGCATTTAAAGTATGATGTCGATCAAAATCAAATGAGGTTCAGCATCTGGAGAGGTTTTAAGCCGCTAAATCTCTTTATATAATAAATTCAGGACTTTTGGAAGTGCTTCAGATTTATCAAGATGCGAGAACGAATGTAAAATTGCTTTGGAATGACTATGTTCTGATGGGATTTAGCGATATTGAAGAGGTAATTACAAGTTATTTAAATAGAGGTTGAAGTCTTTGTATTTTGCTTCTTTTCAAAAGCTATATAACATAATAGGCTGTTTTAGATCAACTGTCTTCTTGCTCCACATCTTTCAACAATGTGCCTGAGAATTTCGCATGTAATAGGAGGTAGTATCTGCATTGCAATGAAGCCTGGGCTTGGCAACGTAATTCACTTGGAACCCATCGACTTAAAACGCCTTCAAGCTAAAAGTATATTCGAGTATCTTTCTGATATTGCGGAGTCTGCAAAGGTGAGTGATTATCGTGAATAAAAAGTAGAATCATAGATTGAATTTGTCTTGAATGCAAATCGCGAATTGATTCCTGTAGTTGATCTAATCAGAAAATACGGGATTGGTGCTGAACATGGAAAAGTTCGCAGCATAACGACAAATATTAGCCATGGAGGAACGGTAGAAAAAATGACAAAAATGCGCTTCACTCCAATGAGAATAGCCGTTGTTACTTGCGGTATTCAAGATCGAATTGACGCCATTCCGCCTCCAATGATGCCTCCAACTACCGCAACGAACGGATATCATAACGGAAATAGTAATTCTGTAAGTTTTAACGCAATTCTTTATTCACGAAAGCCTATATAGGGCGGCACGTTTGAAACACAGCTGGAGGCACTAATGAAGACACACGGGAAAACATCCTCAGATGTGATTACCTATTTAAATTACCCTGATACTCCCACTTCTGCAATGAATTGGAGTTTAGAAAACCCCTTGTTATTTACTCCAGATTATGGGTAAGCTTGTCTGCCCCAGCCAAGACTTTATTTAGCCAATGGGAGCAACAACAGGCCTCATGCTCAATGGTATCTGGGAGTACGTCATTTGTTTGAAAATACCTCGACAAAATCCTCTACGAGTTTTGCCTTCTCAGTCGGCCTTTATTTAATGTAATGCCAACCACAATGATCTCAATATTGGACATAGATGAATATATTTCTCACTTTGGTTCGTTTATTGGGGGCGTGAGAATTAATTGCTCTCTCGATTGCCGACTCACTTTATCTATAAGACTCTTCGAGAAATTACTGTAGCTGGCATCCAAGAGACTCTTGGAGTTTTGCTGCGAAGTTTTGGATCAACAAATAGTTTATCTCCATATCTCGCAGATGAAATGAAAAGTAAAAGCTTTGTGTTGACAGTTGGTCCAAAGGCTTGTTATGCGTCAAAGATGCGACAAAATTTGAAACGGCATGCGTATCCTGAAATAAGTTCAATTTTCTGATTAGATGTTGTAAATATGCCACCACCCAATAAAACATTGGTCACTAACTAAAATAGCTGGGAGACGTTCAAAATCATATTCAGAAACACATAAACCTACTAGATCCGACAAGAAGTGGTTCAGGCGGAGATGCTGAGAAATTATATTACTTGTTTTGTTTAGAGCCTAGACTGTTCAAAGGCCATTTTTTCAATTAAGCTAATGCACTGCACACAAAGTTTAAGTTTATACCATAACTATTGAGACCTTCAAAATGACGATAATGTAATTTCGGGGGCGTATTCCAGCTGTAGCTCAAGCCTATAAGCCTATGTTTAGCTAGCAACCTTTGCATAATTTGCTTATCCCCTTCAACAAGTTTCTATTGCAATTTGTTGCTTGGGAATACACTGACTTTTCATCTGCTGACCTCCACTCCGCCGAAGACGTGGTGCTGCAGTTTCTTTGTTGAGTGTGTCGATCAATTGTGCCATCTCATCATCTGCTCCATAATAAGGACGCAGTTCCCTATCATGACCCAGCATCCGATAAAGTGAAACTGAGTAAGGAAAACTCTGAAGAAAAGCCGTAAACCTGGCTTTAAAACACATACCCTAGAAAAACGTTCAAATTCTGCCGAATTCACCTCTGCCATAGCTACTTCGACAAATAGAAGACTGGCCACAAGGCATAGCCAAGACTTGTACATTACCTTAAATTTAAAAAATTATCTATTTTCAGATTACTAGAGGGAATTAGGTGGATTTGAAAGCGAGAAGGGCTAGCAGAGCCTTAATACATCTATTTGTAGGTATCGGCTCAGTCTACTTCGAACTTAGTCTACCTAGTTGGTGGGCGTAGGTGTTTCGTGACGCTGCTTCTCCTAGGACAAAGGCGAGCACGCGAGCTGATAATATGCTCGTGCATAAAGAAGGTAAAGCGCGTTATGTTACAAATTTGATTTATAGATTTGAATTCGACTGGATGGTAAAAGGCATAAGAAAAACAACTGAATAAATCGAGAAAGGGGCGATAAGGCGGGATGTGAGCTCGGGATCAAGCCATTAGAAGCTCCTCCTATATTTATGAGAGGCCATAAGGGACTGGTTGTGGGTGGATATTTGTAGAATAGCCAGGGAGGGGCTACGGTGTCTGGCAAATGACACCGATATGGCTGAATGCTTTACTTTTGACACTGGTGACGGATTGGCTATTGGGAAAGCCGACATCAGCAGAAGGAAAAAGAGTCGAAAGGTGATGTCAATTTAGAGAAAATCTTTATTCTCAATAAAATAGCTTCAGCATATATATAGCAAAGGCAGTAAGTTACCCGTTCCTTCGCACTACTCATCTCTCTCTATTTTGGTGTTCCAGGACAGCCTAAAATTGGTATAAAATAGAAAGGCAGCGCCTATACCTCGCTTTTGAATCCATTTTACATAAACGTTATTATATTCGGTACTATGATGACGCATCAGATGCCGCATGAAGTTTGAAGAGCATGGGGACTTCACCACTCCCGTGCAAATAGCGCATTGCGCGTTACCATCCTGAGTTCGTTTGAAGTATTCCCAGACAGGATGCTCAGTTTTCCTGCAACTTTTTCTCCACTCTTTACTAGTAAATTTCGAATCCTCCGAGAGAGTGAATAGCCGAACGAAAGCTTTATTTACCTATTGCGCTTCATGTAAGGCTTTTCCCCACCAATTGCCACAGGAGCAGCACTCGTTGAGGCCCAACTCTGTGGAGAACTGTGAATTATGACACCTCCACTTGTTCGACCATCAATTCCTCCGTCTAGTTGTTGCTGTTGCCACGGGGTCCACTGCTGTCTGTTCCAGAGAGCTGCATCTTGCAACTAAAATACTTTTTGGAAGGTCGAACATTATTTTTACAGTTCTTTCATAAGCCTGAGAATATCCAGTTAGATCGTTTTCACTAGCCGGAGAATATATATCGCTATACGGTTCAGATTTCACGTAGCTGTTAGGAAGAATGTGGCTAATTTCAGAAGGAGTAACAAGTGGTCCTTTCGCTGATCTGCAACTTTGGAGTTCAGCATCTATCTTTGCGCAACATTACCTATATTGCCTTATCTGTACAATAAGGTGCTGATAGTCATGCTGATGATGCCTTTCTAAGTGCTTCGTCATATTTGTGGCACAGGCCGACTTCACTACCTGAATATCTTTGAACTCATATTCGTAGAAAAACTTCGCAACAATTCCCCATATTTTCGCTAACCCAATGCGGGTCATTTGCCGCCCGTAAAAACGTTTCGCTGAAGGTCAGAACTAAATGAAACTCTTCTCGACCATATCAGCCGCTAAAATCGCCCATTTGTGTGACCCAAAAAAGAACGAGGAAAGCACTTTCTCTCATCCGAGACAATCTCTTCAGGAGTGCATCAAAATGAGAACAGATAGAAAGACTCTACTTCCACTAGTTCTCTCCATAGCCAAATATGCAGACAAAATAATAAGGGCGATGTCCTAATCGAGATCAACCTGATCCAATTCGTGATTGACGGGTATTTCTACGCAAAAAACCAGCGCATCCATGAATTGGGAAAGACGTTCTAACACAAAGAGGGATGCTATCGTACTAACGGAAATGACCAGCTGGCGATCTAACTGAAATATTTCTCACCTTACTACACAATTTGCAACGAACATTTTGATCATCCAGACGAAGGAAGTAATTCCAGCAAGGATTCTCTGTTGGCCTGCCTCTTTTAACGGGTGTACTGTCACCGCTAATTTTATCCCTATCTTCACCAACAGCCTTATCAACATCATCTTCAGTTTTTATCTCCTCCTGAATTTATTGTATGAGTTGCCCAGGCTAAATGTTACCTTATGATATAATCTAGGCTGATCATCATAGCTCTTTTCTTGACTTCCTGCGATCTCAGGGTAGTCGTACTTGACCTGCTCAAACTTGGATGGCTCATATTTAGGAGGTGTTGATAGATCTGAGCAGCCAATTGCCAACTGAAAAATTAATCTTGTATAAAGATATACGGAAACTCACTTCCGCTTCATAGGCTTCCCCAATAGGAAAGGCCGATGTTGTATCCAAACTCCTCAAATCTTGATATGGTAACCAAGAACCACTTAAATCGCCGATTCCCAACGGAAGTAATGGCTGGGCAAGAGTATTGCTCATCATTGTTGAATAGGGATTGACTAGCAGTGGATATGTTTGATCTGCTGGGTCACAGTTCATCTGAATTTGATCTATTTTTCCGTCAAAAACTTCCTAGTTTCCATTGGATTGCAAACTAGCCACTAAAAGCATTAGACTGTAAAATCATTCCTTCGCGATTTTAAACGGGTTTCCTATTTGTTTTTATTTTTCTATAGAATAGGGGAAAGATGCTGAAAAGCTGAGATGGGATACCTCGTCCGCGGATTCGGAGACAGCGATTGCCGCCGATGGCGCAGCCGAAGACGACACGCCCCCGCGGCCAGCTAACCAAGCTTTTCGCATCTGTAGAGCTGTAGAGGGATGATGTCTGAAAGCAATCGTTTTAAAGTGTAGACTCCTTTATTTATTTATTGCAACCGCTCCCCCTATGAGGGAAAGTTCGTCCCACGAAAGGAAATACTGTAATTGTACTGGAAAGATAAGAGCCGTGCTGGAGAAAGGGAAAGTTTAAGTTCTTCCTACGGAGTTCGCGCAAGGAGTGGACACTGATGGACTTCAACAGGATTTTTCCGAGTGATTTATTAGGAAGAACACATATGGAGATTCCAGCAAGCAGGAGATTGCTATATAATGGCAACTTACAGAAGAATTAGTTGATGAAACATTCTCGACAAGGTAGTTCAACAGCAGTAATAGTTTTGAAGGTTAACCACAGTTTCAGTTCGCCGATATAGTTTTCAATGCCGAGAAAAACTCGAGAAAGATCATCTTGTTAGTTGACTCGGGGCTTATTCGCAATAACATTTCGGAAAATAGACATACTTGACTATGTGCCTTGATAAATTTGTTGAGCAGGCTGATCGTACTGTTGTATTGCACAAAAGGCAAGCAGCCTCATTCTTCTCCTTTCTGGCGAAATATTCCCAAGCTGGATGTTTAGACCGCGTACTTTTTGTAGTTTCACTCAATTCTTCCGCTTTCTGAAAAAAAAACTTATTAACGTGGAAGGCTTTATTTACTTCTAGAAAAGCCTGAAGTAAGCAAATTGCTTCGACTATGTTTTTTGGGAGGATAGACGCGGTGAGAAGAGTGTTCATCTGCAATTTGCTTTTTTCCTTTGTTTTACTGCTAGAATAGAGATTAAAATGGGCTCACTCGTTTTTTTTAACCGAAAAAAGCATTCCGGCATAATAATTTGAACTTACTAATAGCATAAATCAGATTGGAGGCAAAGCAGGCTTCAATCTAGAGGTGTTATCAACGCTAAATGCCGAAACTCTGTCCCGTGTTGTCGGCATTTTGTCAAATGATTTGTCCTTTTCGAAGGTCGTGCGACAAAACGTGAGAAGAGTCGACTGTTGGGAGACGAAGGATGAAATGGCGTCTATGTATCGAACTGTATCGAGTAGCTGGCTAAGGGCGCGTATAACAGTTCGACCGCTACGAAGTACGATGGCAAAGCCGATTCGAGGCCATTCAGTCCAGTCATTGAAAGAGTTTCTAATAATTTTACTTAATAGACTTGAATCTAGCCTATCTATGAGAAAAGTAAGACGGCTCTCTTGTGAAATGCGATAAAATTAGGTCAATCTGTTTTATGGCTCATCATATTCCCTTGTGTAACAAACCCACAACGAGTGAAACTCAAATTAATCATAAAAGGAGGCAAATGACTCTGCGATCGCGATGGTAATTTTCGGGCGAGATAAATGTCGATGAGTTTGGAATCTATGCTCGTTCATTCTTTCTCCCACGATACGATTGACCAGAGGAGTTAATTTCGATCCAGCTAAGCGGTAAGCTGTATAGGCTAAGAACTACCAAAACTATGGGCCTAAACGATAACGAGAAATGCTTTCTGTAAGATCGATCGAATAGGCTTTAAAAGTAAAATTTTCCAATATTGAAACAAAATATTGTAGAGGAAAAAATAAGTTTCTTTCGGCTTCGCGGAGAACTGCTATCAATGTATTTCTTACAGTGTAGAGACAAAAAGTGCAAATCTCAACCAAGGACACCCAAGTTGGTGAACAGGAAAACCAGTTTAAAACGTTTTGTCTGTGAAATAAGGAGACCAAAATTGAGCTCTCTTATTTTGGCAACATTCGCCAATGATTAAATGAGGACGCCAATAGACATATATTAATCGCGAGGTGAGATGTGAAAGAGACACCAGACTATAATCGTGATAGCTAGTAGGATGGTGTAAGAAACTTAGCTTGGCCAGAATTTCAATTTTTTTGTCGCTCTTGTTGGCCTATAGGCGAAAGAACCGATTTCTGCGCTGAAAACCGTCTTATCTTTCGGTCTCTCGAAAACAGTCTTCTCTTCTACTTTGACGCATCTGCCGAAAGCAGCAGTAATAGCGGTGAAAGAGAGAGACAGCGACAGCATTTCTATCTTGTCCATTTCTATCTTGTTCATTATAATGACAGGTGAGACCAACTCAAAAGCCGAAATAAACTTCCGAAATTGATAAGTTAAAAGCTAAACTGTGGTGAAAATAATAGAAGTCTTTATTCTTCATCAATGATGCATATTCAAAAACCGTATAAGCACCCGACAATTAAGTCATTCGTAGAAAAAAGGATGATTGTCATCCAAAAAAAAGAACAACAAAACCTAATAACAAAGAAACTAGAGTTGGACTGATTCTATCACAGATTTACTTTAAAATTCTAGAATTCTAATTCTAGAGGGGCGTAATAGTGCGTGTTGCATAGATGGAATAGTCATTTTCGAGCCTCTTCAGAGCAGAGCGGTAAACTTCCTTCTCTACTGGACGGAGGACACCTGGGCGCTGGATTTCGCCTATATACATGAAATTTTTCCAAAACCACCAAAAACTACCTTGAAGAACCATATTGGATACAATGGCGCAGGTGTAGCCGACGGTCCTAGCCATGGCAGAAAATCCGCTTTCTTCGCCATAGGCGACCATACTGATTCGATGGCGCTGCCTGTCTCCGCCTGAATTTATTAGATGCATGATTTCTAGGCTGTGGCGGCTTACTTTGAAGCTGGACGCCGACATCGTGATTCAAAATGACCAAATCTCTCTCCTTTTCCTTAAATGCAAGGACTTTAGCTAAATAGGGAGCCAATGTGTCCAAAGCGCATCCGTGGCGATCGACAACTACGTCGCTAAAGAGCCCTAGTTCACGCAGCGATTTCATCCCTGTTGCATTCTGGCTTCCTACTCGCTCAGCAGCGATCTTTCTCAACGAATCCGGGAAGATGTCCATTTTTTGATTCAGCTGACTAGCCATCAATTGCTTCCATGTGAGATCTGGACCCTGCACGGGACTAAACACATCGCTCCGCTGAGTGGACAGCAGCCCGACACTGTCCAAAGCTTTGACCGTCTCAACGAAACCCTGAAAAGTAAAAAGCCTATGCCTAAAAAGCCGAAAAGCCAACTTTGTATCTCAGAGTTCCTCTCAGAAGTGTTTTGCAGTCATTATCAAGGCCGTAGATCTCGGCATACTTAGTTGAGTCTCTGTTAGCAAAGCCTATCAAGTTGAAGCCTGGCATAAAGTCGATAGGGTACAGGTGATCAACGACTTTTCCAGCCGGAATTTCCACCGTCAGCCCATCCTTGAGGAACTTTGCAGGGTTCATCAGAGCCGTCAGAACGCCCTTTGGACTCCAGCTGAATTTGTATCGAAGGGGATTGTCGGAAGCTTCGGGAGCGGGCAAACCCCCGCAGAAAGAGACAAATGAGGTCACCTGTGAATGCAACTTGTAAAGAAAATACAATAGACAACTTACGCGACCGCCGTGCTCTTTTACCGAATCGAAGCATTCCATGGCGAGCATATGATCAATTCCAGGATCTAGACCTGACTCGTTCATTAAAATTACACCTGCCTCCTTTGCTCTAAATAAAGAATTTATAGCATAGCCTATAATACTCACGCTTGGTCAAGTTCCTGAAGTTCTGGCGAAACGTAGCTACTAGTCACCATATTAGTCTTATTTTTAATGCACAACTTGGCTACGAGCGGATGGAAATTGTATGGCAAGAGCGAAACGACAAGATCATGTTCTCTAAAATACAGGCTTTTCATTTTACAAATCCAGGCCCTTACAGAATAAGTTGATCCAGGCGATCTTGCTCTCGTACGACATCTAAGACTATGGATGAAATGTTGTCGTTGACCATCAA
Source organism: Oscheius sp. JU1382 (assembly GCA_932521405.1). Taxonomy (NCBI): domain Eukaryota; kingdom Metazoa; phylum Nematoda; class Chromadorea; order Rhabditida; family Rhabditidae; genus Oscheius; species Oscheius sp. JU1382. Next base: position 10,487 of record OW051478.1, on the reverse strand, counting down.
TTTTTGTCCATCGTGTCGACTTTCAGTAGCAACGGTTAGGAATGTTTTTGGCTGTTTGGAGTAGAAATCGGCAAACGGACCGCTGACCATGCCAGCTCCCAAAAGGAGGACCTTTTTTTCATCTACGCCCATAACACGTGATTTGTGGGAAGAGGCTCTAAAATACTTTCAAAATGATTGTTAATACTGAACAGTGAGACAGCCTCTAGCTGCAAGCTGCAGAGACTCCCAGCACGATTATTGATTTTAGCGGAGGCATAGGCCTTCTGTTGAAAGAACTCACACTGATCTTGTTTTTCTCAGTTCGGAGATATATTCGTAGTTAGGAGTAAGTTTTCCATCACTAGTAATAATAGCTCGCTTCACTTCATCGCGGCATGCTAGCCTATCAAAAGGCTGCTCAGTGGCACAATTCAGCTGAAATCAGCCATTATTTCGAAATTTAGAAAATTATTTCAATAAAAATATGCGTAAAAAACTAACCATGTCCATAACGTAAGGATAGAGGAGATTTCCAAACTGTTCTGTTGCTTCAATGGGCATCTGCGCCGGCATATTGTCAATACTGCATACGAGGCATCCAGAAGGAGAATCGAAGCTGCTACAATCTTTTTCTAGTCTAATGGGAACTTACCTGTCACTCGCAGTATTGAAATCAGCATCGTAAATAGTGAAGGGTTTGTCGATCGTTGTACAAGCTGTCATGAATTCAACGGAGCCTCCTGGATCAGCAGAAATGTCGCACAGAGCAACTAGACGATGAGGAAGAGACGGACACCCGGGCATATCGATCTTATCCACAGGAGTGAGCAGCTTTTTCGCATCCGGGATCGTAATCAACCGGGGAGTACGGGCATCCCAATAAACGCCGTTGATAATAACCGAGGCGTATGGAGCAATTTCTGTGGCGAATTTCGAAGTGTACCTCTCCGGGTGCTCGTTGAATTCAGCCTTATTGAAGGGGCCTCCGTGCTTAGGGACCATATGATCAGCACGAGTGACCACGCATCCATAAACTTTGTTATGTTGGCCTTTCTTCGCAACGTGTTTCAGCGTGGAGACGTCCACGTATTCGTGAGGAAGATGCTCGAAAAGCTCCTGGGCTCCACGGGAAACGTTTCCGCTACCCGTAAAGACGAAGACCAGTGGACCAAGGGATCTGAAATGCTGTTATTATCAAGAGACTGGTAACTAAACCTAGGCATTCGATCAAGCGCGATTTCATAACCGATATCCCGTAGAGCATTTATGGCCATATGCGAGTCACTGTAGTTATGAGCTAATCCCATGTGCAGGAAAGGCGTGTGATGTCCAAGAGCCAGAAGCCGCAGACCCAGGCCGTGAAGAATGTCGATGAAACCGGCATTGCCAGCCCATTTTCCAAACATCACCAGCCTTTTCCCTCTGTCGTCAACAATTTTCTCATAGTCGATGAGACGAATCTTTCGTTGTAGAATCGTATCCAGCATCTCCATGTTATCCGGTTGGGCTTTGATCGTATGGGAGAAGAAGGCATATGTCTTGTTGGGAATCAGCTGATCTACGGGTACCTGAAATCTCAAATTTATTTTTGCATTTTCATGACAAATTTCTTTCTAACCAAACTGGCTCCATTACAGCACTCTTATCGGTCAGCAAAGAAAACAGCTACCGCCGCCGATAACCAGAGAGCTCATAAACTGTTCACCTGCTTCACTGAAATGATGAGGTGGGCGTCGGAGAGATCTTCACGCAGCACGGCTCCAGCAGCAACGTAATCCTACAATTATTTGAAATTTTTTGTGATGAACTAGGGAATTTACCATTATGGGATAGGCGCGTCTATTACTGGGCTGGATCAAAACTTGTACGCCAGCTCGAGTGAGTCGTTTAACGTGCACAGGAGCAAGTGGGGCTCTTCTTTCCCAGGCATTGATGGTTTCTCTTCGGATTCCAAGCGTCGGCACTCCTCTGCCAGAATAGGCGGTGGAATAGCGCCGGATCGTCTCTCTACTCGAGTGGACAAGCAGTCGCATCTAGGAAGAAAATAGGATACCGAGATCAAGGAGATATAGGATAATTTTACAGGTCAAATAGGGTATGTGTCAGCCTTGAAGAAATGTAAAAAGAAAATCGAAGTAGTAGTGCTTTTAAAAATTAATTCGATAATGACGTTTTACTGAATTGGTTGCTGCGTGAATGCAATAAAAAGTGTTTGTCTTGCCGTCTCGGCCCGACTGACGTATCTCTGTGAGCCACGTGGTGTATTACAAAGGAGGAAAAATGTTTCTCTTCGAATTTTTTTTTGCCGCTATTCAATAGAAAATTATTAAAGTATATTGGAGGAGAGGAACTCTAAAATAGGAAAGTAGGCGGAGAACCCGACAGGCGGTTGACTTGCCAAAGATACGAGATGGCGCAAGGATGGTCTCGCAAGCTCCCTTTCTCTCTCTCTCTCTCTCGACGAGAGACGGCTGTCAGAAGAGGGCGCAGAGAAGTGGTCGAAACACAGCAGCCGATCAGCCACCTGCGACAGAGCCACCGCGTGACAACGACAGTTTCTTCCACGACAAGTCAGAGATCAAAGGTGTGGAAAATCATCTTTATCAGAGGCTAAAAAGTTTTCCTGAAAATCTCCCGAAAAACCGTGCAAATTGTAGACTTTCTGAAGAATAACATTAATGAAGGAACACATTAAACAAAAAAGTTTTTATTGGCAAAATGCTAAACAAATTACAAAAAAAGCCATTTCATATGTGGTTTCTTTAAAAAGCCTATTTTTTCAAAACATAGACTTACTTTTTGAGTTATTCAGTTAACTATTATTGGCTATTCATTTCAATTATCTTTGTCTGAATTTAGTTGGTTCTCTTCAGATCTGGGTCTATCTCCTAACTCAAATCTCTCTTCTTCATCAATCTTAGCTAATCAATTTAAACAGACTTCTAATAGAACTTACATCTAGCTTTAAGACAATTACTTCGTTCGATGAAGCGATGTCAGTGCCAATCGACTTGACGACTTCTTGAGCTGTCTTTAAATCTAAATGCTCGTCTGTTCCTAGCATTATAAAGATCGGATCATAATCTCCGTAGTACACGACTTGTATCTTAAAAGCGAGTTATTTGAGATTTATAAATGTACTTTTTTGCAGTCGACGGAATACTCGTTTTTGAATCTGGTAATCATTTCCGGGTCATCAATTACTTCTCCAAGAGCAACAGCTAAACGATTATGAAAAGAGAGTTTAAGTGACTAACCAGGCTCTTGTTTTTTATTTTTATTGATGAGACAGTTTTCTGGCATTAGACTTGGATGTTTTAGCTTTAAATGTCGTACGCCTCGACATATATTATAGGGCTTATGCAGTTGGTAGGTATGGTTGCATAATTTGCACTCTAGTAGTTGAGAGTGAATAAATTCCATGCATCCTCCGGAAATACGGTTCAATCGTGCCTAAAAGGAACAAAAGAAATTATTGGCTTTAAAAAAAGCCGGCTTACTCTGCACAGTTCGTATTGTAATTTTTCCGTTTCCGTTGGATGGAATTGTTTGTAGTGTAGAATTGCTCCTGCAGAGATGACGGCTCCGAAGATATTTCGTCCACAAAGTTTGCATTTCCAATGGCAATCTGTGATTGCTTCAACATAGTTAGAGTTAACTGGAACTGCTTGACGGTAACTTGGAGCAACAAAGGTGCGTTTTAATTTATTGTTTCGACCAAAACTCATCTTGCTGTTCGAGATCAAACAGTTGTTCTGAAGGAAGGTTGTTATTGTTAAACGTTTACTTACAGGTGCAGCAACATTTTCGTATATTAATTCTATATCATCGTATTCGTCGTTAATACAGCCGTTTAGTTTTGCAATAGCGGAAATAATGCCCTAAATTGTATAAGAAAAAGTATGATATAGCCGAATATTCTAGAACCTTTTCCAGTGTCATTTCAGATGAATAAACTTTGTTTAGCTTCTCACATTTAAAGCTGTAATCATCGAGTACTTTAACTTCGAAATCAGCGCCATATTTACTTAGTAGACGAGCATTCACATATATTTCCTGAAAGCGTGAAAGTTCTATAAATAAAGCCGAAACCTTAATACAAAGAGCACAATTGGGAAGAGTTATCTCATTGAAATGTATGTTCGAGAAATGCATAGCCATAGTAGTCTGGCTCATCTTTTCACCGCACCATGAACACTGAATGTTCATAGCTGTTTCACGACCCAAGTTGATGATGGTAAAATCCTAGAAATTATTTTTTTTTAATGCAAAAATAATCTTACCTGCATTGAAAACAGTTTTGGCTTCTGCTCTCCTAGCTCATATTTTGGCCAAGTTCCTGCACAGGGATGTCCAATAGCGTGCCACGCGTTAATGTGTCTAATAATGTGAATAACTTCAAATTTGCGATTAAGCGAGATAACAGAGTTGCACATTCCGCACTTGGCATGCTGTTTGTCCAGAAGAGACACAGGAAACTGAAATAAATGGAATGTTATTGAGACAAACTGACTCTGACACCGAGTTTTTCTTCAACTTTGATTTGTAGTGCATCGTTAAGCTCGTTCAGATCCATCTCATATGGGTTAACTCTAATGTTGCTGACTGCTCTTCTATAGCACGCTCTTCTCCTGATTGGCACTGATAAATGCCATGTTTCTTTTGAGGATCTGGAAAAAGGTGGCAACTATAGAAGAAAATATTTGAACATAAGAAGAAAACTACAACATACTTGAGCGCATACTCGTCGAATATTCTCTTGTCCAAGTGAAGTTTTTCATTGAGCCATGCTTCGTATGTAACTCCTCCTATTGATGAATCGGTTGAATTTTCAGCTGCGAAAATCTCGGGATGATTGGTGCGTAGATGTGGATTGATAAAGTCGTGATAATGAACGATTTCTCCACACTGGCCACATGTAATGTTGACTGGATCTATGAAGGTGAAGTTGACCGTCTTTAGATAATCGGGCTCTTCAAAAATCTCGACTACTTGGCCAGTTTCATCTACGAAATGTTCCGATCCTAAATAATAATAGGTAAGTTGTTTAATCGTCTTACCGTCTGAATTTTTCTTAATCAGGAGATATTTGTCCATTCCAAGATGGTTTTTATAGCGCAATGCTTCATTATTTTCGTCAATTGCAGCCGGAAATAGTAATTAACTAAGAGTCGTATTTCGATAGATAAACTGACCATATTTTCTATTGTTTTGTTTCGGGTTTCTTCACTTGCTGCTTTGAGTAATTGAGGAGAAGTGTTGTTTTCCTAAAGATTTAATAATGTTAAAAGGATGAATTTACAATGTAAAAAAATGCATAAGCATAGTAACTGACCTGATTATTTAGCAATATTTTTATACTATTGGTTGGTTCATCCGTCTGATCGTGCATTTTACCTGAAAAATATGTAGAGAAATTGAATTTTTTGTGGTTTAGGCATAGCCGAAACCAAATTCTAGATGTAAAGATTTTTAAAAAATTGTATGACTAATAAGAGTAAGAGAGGAGTAGGGGTGGGGGTGAGGGGTGTAAAAGGCAGAGTCAGCCCTATATTAGTGTGTCGAGTGTGATCGAATGGTTTGACAGGAGCTTTTATTTCTTGAACCCTTGAGGGTCAATCTTGTCGCGCGTTCTATTGTAAAAGTGATGTTTTCACTCCTAAAAGAAATGGGAACTAGTAAACCTTTGGGGCCCCAGTAGTCATGATCCAATTTTGTGTTGTCAGGAGGGTTGCGGGTTCAATCCCCCTCCCTGACTTATATTTTTGCTTTATTAATTCACATCTTTTTTTCATTTTTTAACGTTTTGACTCAATTCAGCCGCACAAAGCACGCTGAATTGGCCTTTTACTGTTCCAGCTGCTCTGTAGCATTGGAATTCTCTGACTTATCGAGCTGTTAAGCTGATCTGAGTCGAGAAATTGAATTTTCATTTAAAGACAATCAATTTTTCAACAGGCAAGCATCTTTTATCAATAGGATTGCTCAAAAAATGAGTTTGCCGTTGGATAATAAGGAGATGCCAATGCATATGTGCTTATAATGCAATAAAATTGAGTCAAAACGTCAAAAAATATGAAAAAAAGGCTTGAATTAATAAAGCAAAAATGTAAGTCAGGAAGGGGATTGAACCCGCGACCCTCCTGACAACGCAAAAATTGGATTATGACTACTGGGGCCCCAAAGGTTTACTATACTTCTGGTGTTTTAGTTGTATTTGATATGAGGAGTTGATTCCACTCTTTCATCTTGTTGTCAGAGAGGAGATCATCCCATGACTTTGTTTCGGTTGAGATTGATTGGAGAAGTAATTTGTAGGTCAGGATAACCGGAGAGAGCAGACCCAATGGGTCAAATGAAGACGCTACAAATTTGAGAACTTGTCGTTTTGTCCATGTTTTCTGTTCTTTGGATTGTTGTAGAACCATTTTTAATACATCCTTTGCCGGAAGCCATGTAATCCCAAGCAGTTTGTAGTAAACATCGGGTGCTCTACCTTCTTGTTCGGACAGAAATTCTGTAGTTGCGTGATCGCTGGATATCCATTCACGTAGATTCATTCCTCCTTTGGAAAAGAGGTCTTTTGACTGAGCATATATTTCTTTTGCCTCTTCGGGAGATGTTGCTGTGATGAAAGCATTGTCCACGTATAAGTTGGTGAGAATCTTTTTGGAGAGCTCGGTTGTTATAGACGCGCTATAAAAGGAGCATTATCCTTTGATAAATCAGTCTTGCCTTCTCTCTCTTATCTATAGGGGATGACCTACGGGTCGTGGGGATCATGGGTCTATAACATGGAGGTCCCTGGGTTAAAACTGTTACTTTTCAGCTAACAGACTTCTTATGAAGTACCCGGCGCAAGTATGGTGTCCGCTAAGGTTGCAGCAGTGACCGGTCCAACTTTTGCATGGCCAGGACCTTAAAAATTGATATTGAGAAACATTTGATTCCCAGGAAACATTACTATTCCAAGGCCAATAGTAAGAGGAATCAGCCAGCTGGCTTACCAAATAAACAAGCGGAATTCACATCAAATTAAATCGAATTCACGCATATTTTATGATTGTGCTGCAAATATGATCTAGATGCGACTTTTCCATCTTTGTCATTGGTCACTTCTTTGTTTAGAGCAGAGATAGAATCTCAGGGTGAATTACCCGCTCGCCTTAAAGAAATAAATAAATTAAAATGTTTGGAACATTGCGGAGTTTCCACACCATATAACACGTGAGATCAACAGACCGAGATCCATTTCCCCTCCCCTCTCCCTCCACCGCCACTACTCTTTATTCTATGGAATTATTCTCATCACTGCCACCACTACGAATATGGACACCTGATCAATGTTCACTATTCTTCAAGAGAATCACCTCTCGTGGGTTCAAAAGGACCACACCATAAACGACAAGCACTATCATCGTTCCCACCGAACCCTAGGACAAAAAAAGAGATAAAAGTGCACTACCGGCTACTGAATTCCATAAAGATAAGAGTGGAATTTAAGTAGCCAAGAACGGAGATAAGACCACAACAGGAGCAGACCTGGAGCAGCTTGATGAGCCACCACCCAAGATAAGACGCGAACGCCGTCAAGCTCCACCGCCTCCTGCCCAGCCAGAAGAGCCAGTACGGCCAGTCCGGAGGAAAAAAGGAAGACCAGCAACCCGACCAACGATCCAGCCAGCGATACAACCAACGATCCAGCCAGCAATCCAGCCAGCACAAAGAATGGAGAGGAGGAACGTTCAATTACCATCGTACGACAATAGTGAGCCCTTCAGAGGATTCATTAGACGATTGAACGACTTCTTAAATCTATACAACTACACCCCGGAGGAGGCCCTGAGAGCTCTTCCAGCAACACTCACTGGAAGGGCTAGGGACGCATTTGATGAGATTCCACGAAATCTCATCGTGAACGGTCCTTGGGAGCAACTGGTACGCGAACTAGGAGCCCGCATCAACACAGAAGATCAGGTCGTCACAGCACAATCCCAGCTAGCAGCATGCAGACAAGGAGATAGAACCGTCCAGAAATTCGCAGAAGAAGCAAAGAACCTCGCCTTAAAGGCATACCCCTTGGACGAAGCAGTCAGAGAGGCAGTCCTCAAAGCCAAATTCATAGCAGGACTTAAAGCCAAGATACGTCGAGAAGTCTATAAGTCAAATCCAGGAGACTTTAGAGCAGCACTAGGGAAAGCTCTGCAAGAAGAGGCATACGACAAGTTGGAAGACCCAGATCAGCTGGTGAACGCAATTGAAGACCTCAGAATAACGGTGAATGCGTTAGAAGACAGGAGCAGAAGACGAGAAGAGACTCCTAGACCTCACTGGAACCGTCAGCCCCAAGTGAACGGTCGACCCCAGTGGAATCATCAACAGTGGAATCGTCAGCAATGGACCCAACCGCGATGGAATCATCAATCACAATGGAGAAGTCAGCCTCATTGGAATCGACCCCAATGGAATCGAGAAGCCCGTGGCCAGGAAAGAGGCCGCGGAAAAGGAAGATACAATAGGAACGGAAGAGGAGGACAAGCCCGCCCTCAAAGGGTGAACGCACTGTTCGACCCAAACACGACGTCTGAAGACGACGCTTACATCAACACAGTACAAGAAGAAGAAGAAAGCCGAAGTCCCACAAGAGTAAGAAACCATGGATTGAAGCTGAGCTCAATGCTCATCACAGCTGTCATGATTTTGGGATTAATTTCTTTAGCGGGAGCAAGAGGAAGCGAAAAATACTTCATGTGTTCAAGAAACAAAGGAGGAATTCTGATTGCCCCTCCCGAGCCGGAACCATGTCGACAACCACCTCCGCCAGAAAGAATAGATAGGAAGATCTTCGGACTCCACATCATGAACTTGACGAGACCCCAAGTAGAAGGAGTAAGGTGCTCCATTGAGGAATACACGCAATGTACGGATGTCGTCCTCTGGGTATTTGCCGATTTCAAGGAAAAGCTCACGAGGATCAGGCCCGCTCCAATAGAAGAATGCAAGAGAGTAAGAACCGAAAGGAACTGGAAGAACAAACCGTTGCTCAAAACTGGCCACAACGTCTACAAAACGGAACTGAGTCAAGTGTGGCCAGCACGTCACATCTCGAGGGATCAATGCGCAAACACCTCAAGATTCATTCTGGAGGTCGGAAGCGTCAGCGTTCTGAACGATCAGGAGATCATCTTCTCGAACCTCATGGTGAATGGAGGAGGATGTAAGCTACAAGATGGACAATGCACCGACCAAGGAAACACAGTCATCTGGGAACCACCGAAGGAGGAGAAGAGGTGCCAATATAGTTTTGTTGGTGCCTACGAGGCGTTGATAACACCAGGTAGCGTAATCATCCCGACCGCACAGGCAGCGTATGTGATAAAGAGGAGTACTCGCGAAGAAACTTCTTGTTTCACCCAGAAGATCATGTCAACAACCACAGGAGCAATATTTACAGTTCCTGAGAACTTCCCTGTTGAAGACTACCAGAGAAGAACCAAGAGAAGCGTCGAGACAGGGAAGATCAAAAGAGAAGCGAGATCCGAAGAAGAAACCGAATACAACGCTGAAACGAAGATGAAATGGAACATCCCAATGATAGTGGAGCCAATAAAGAAAAGCGACGAGAACAAGCTCGAGCCACTGGAAAATGGGATCGCGGTGTTAGAGAATGCCTTGCTCAACTATGAGAGGCAGAAGAACGAAAAACCTCTGAGCACAATTGCCGACAGCCCATTCTCGACCTTCATTGGAGAAATACTTACTAGTTGGAAGATCGAAGGATGGCAAATCCTGGAATCAGCAATAAGCCGCAACATCGGAGACGAATCCATGGCAATCCTGTACGAGATAGCAAAGAAGGAAGTCCAGTGGGCTACGTTCATGGAAATCGCAAAAAGAAACAACAGCCAATTGGACACGTTGATCAATGGACGCTACCTCGAACAAGATCTGAGGATGCTCAGAGGAGAAGTTAAGATGAGCGCAAGACAGAAAGCGGCATCAGATAGATGGATCCGCATTCGGACAGCTATGTACATCGCGTTCATGCAAGGAGAAAGAGAGCCACAAGAAGTTTTGGACGAGTATGCTGTGAAGAAATACAAAAGCAACTTTGGGAGGTCGCAAGGAGCTATGTCTATGTGGGAGCAAAAGGAGCTGAGAGTGAGGATCGAGGCCCTACATGACCGTCTGAAGAACATCTACAAGACAGAAACAACCGCAAGAAGCACAAGAGAGTACATTGAGAGCTTGGAGACGATCATGCCACCTATAAACTTCATCTACAGGACGAACAACAGGCGGCCGAGACCCACCACAGCACCAAATCTCGGACGGCAAGAAATAGCAAGGACGAAGGAGGTCATACGACGTTCAACCTCAACAGAACCTATGGCTATCTCTGGACAACTTGCGAAGCCAGAATTCCAAAGCTACATGAGGATGAAATACGACCAAGAGGAAGGAGAAAGAAGGAATCTGACTGAGCAAGGCGCCAATGCCAGACT